>NKDA01000019.1:0-629970 GCA_002872375.1 Eulimnadia texana
TTCTTATAGATATTATCATGGCTCCAGCTGAGGATATTGGAGAGCGGAACGCCGTTCTCCATCGGGAAATCAAATCCCGGCATCACCGCCACTTGCGGCACGATGGTCTTGAGCGCGGGATGTATGTTCTTCACCGCGGCCCACTGTGCGAAGCCCGTGTAGGATCCGCCCATCATGCCCACGCTGCCATTGCACCATGGTTGTTTGCTGATCCAGTCGATGATGGCATAAACATCCTGCTGTCATGCTCGAAAGGTTTGTACTGTTGGAGGTCCGACCTGATGCCACGCGGATAGGCAATGATGCCCACATAGTCGCGGTCTGCAGATCGCTTTGCAAAGTTTGCATCATTCGGCCCCTGGTAATAGGTGGTATAGAACAGGATCACCGGCAGGGGCATGGTGTTGTCTTTTTTCCGGACGATGATGGCCGAGCTGTAGCCGCCGTCTGCCAGTGGAATATTCACGCTGTCTTGGATGAGGTAGCTGCTGTCCGGGAGTGCCGGTGGTTGGGCGAAAGAAACCTGGTGGATGAGGAATATGAGTATAAATGCGCAGAGGACTTGCTTCATTTGTGTTGATGTTTTTATAGGTTCGATCAAGCGGGATCATCCGGCATGATCTATTTCCAGGACAAATGTATATCCTTTGCCCGGATGAGGAAGTATTTGCTTTTGTTTAAGCGGCGCCGTAATTTGGGTTTAGCTGTTATATATAAACTAAACCTATGAGTGTTAAACTGCTATTTAATCTGATCTTGGCCTTTATTGTGACGAGAAATTGTTCGGCCTGGTCTGTGACAATAGGTTGTTCATCAAGCCAACTGATAAGGGACGTGCTTTCATTGGAGACGTAGAGGAGGCTGCGCCTTATGAAGGAGCAAAACCATACTTTTTAATAGAGGAGAGAATTGACGACAGGAAATGGTTATCCGAGTTGGTTGAACTGACCGTGAAGGAACTGCCTGAACCCAAGCCGAAGAAAGCGAAGAAAAAATAGGACTGTCACCATCGGTGCAACCAATATGATCCCGGAAAGGTCACCATGGCACTAAGGAGTTCACAAAACCATAGGAATACAATGTTTTACCGCTATATTTAAACATCACCACCTAAAAAACACATTATGGGAAACGTTGATCTGGTTAAACAGGCCTATGGTCATTTCGCAAGCGGAGATGTAGCCAGTGTACTGGCTTTATTTGATCCTGCCATTGAATGGCGTGAATGCAAAGGATGCCCTTTGCCAAGGGCGATGGTATTTCCATTGGCCCGAATGCCGTAGTTGCCGATGTATTCATGCAACTCCCGGTTCATTTTGACGGCTTCAATATTGATGTGGCAGATGTGTTTGGTGCCGATGACAAAGTAGTGATGGTAGGTACTACCAGGTGTCAACAAGGCTACGGGTAATGCGTTCAGGGCTAATGCCACACATGTGTGGACGGTGTCCAATGGCAAGTTGACACATTTCTTCCAGGCAGTGGATACAGCTGCCATCATGCGTTGATACATCTATTGTAGGCCTATGACAAGGTCCATCTCCTGTATTGCCCTCATTTTGTTCTGCCATGTTGCGTTCGCACAGAACAGGGCACTGGATTCTTTTATCCGGGCCACTATGCGTTCTGAGCATATCCCCGGACTTTCCGTAGCCGTGATGAAGGGGAACAAGCTCTTACATTCCAAGGGTTATGGCATTGCCGATCTTGAACACCAGGCCCGTGCATCCGCGAGCACCATGTTCCCCATAGCTTCCATCACCAAATCATTCACGGCCATTGCTATCATGACGCTGGTGGAAGAGGGAAGCTTTCACTGAATGATAATATCGGATCATATTTTCCTGATTTACCCGAGACCTGGAAGCCCGTAACCCTTAAGCAGATGCTCAACCATACTTCCGGTATCAGCAGTTTTACTTCCTTCGACACCATTCCCTGTAAGGTGGGCAAGGACGTCAGGAGTATGTCCGGGGCGATGCATGGAAAGAGGTGCATGCCTGCCGCTGCAGTTCAAACCGGGCGAGGACTGGTCTTACAGCGATACGCCATATTACCTCCTGGGCCTGCTCATTGAGAAGATCTCCCACAGAAATATGAAGATTTTGTGAAGGCGAGGATATTCGATCCATTGGGTATGCGCAGATCCCGACTCATCAGTTACCGGAACTCATTCCCGGCAGGCAGAGGGGTATGATCATACCGCTGAAGGCTACCGGCACGCACCCCGTTTCGAATTCGAGGAATTCTGCATCGTTTCCAGCGTGGAGGATATGGTGAAAATGCACACGGCATTTACCACGAGAAACTGCTGAAGCGTTCCACCTGGCAGCTGATGTGGACACCCACGGTGGTTCCCTCTGGCAAAACCATTCCACAATACGGCCTGGGTTTTGGGCTCACGCCCTATGAGGAAGGAAACGCATCGGCCATAATGGCGGCGGCGGACTTGGATATTCAACTGCTCTCGCCCATTTCCCGGACCAGGCACTTACCGTAGTGTTGCTGACCAACCTGAACCTGCCTACGGGCAGGAGCGGCGAGCTCGCCAATAAGATCGCTTACATGTATCTTGACCCGCGCTGATGGTTTGCACACCGCGGATGAAAGCCGTAGGGTAGTGCAAAATGGGCATTCCCAAATGTTCGCTTTTTGCGAACTTTTAAAAATCCCGTTTTTCAACTCCCCAAGGTTGAACCCGGCCCCACCATTTTTTTTAAAACCAATCGCATCCTCAAATGCTTTTCCCATGGTATTGTTGAAATAGGCATAGACGTCCCGTTCCCGTTTCCAGCCATTGGCTGATCTGGCCTGCCTTCTGTTTCAGGTAAGCTTCGGTGTATGAATGCCTGTAATCACCCTTTGGTCCGTGGAAGCGCAGGTATACGAACTTCCGTTTCCCCATGGGTTCTGAAAGTTTGCCTTTTTTGAAGTCGTGCAACACCGCCACCGCATTATGTTGTCCAGCAGCTCATTGGTCTCACCCGTGTACCAGCTTTCATGCCGGAATTCGATGGCTTTTCTCCAGGGCTCCTGACTCTGGCCATCGATCTCCTGCAGCATTTCCTCCAACTCGCCGTAACGGTCCAATGTAATGGATCCGGTAATTGGATCAACAAGCACCCGCGCTTTTTGCCTAACCCTTGCGCAGCCTGCAGGAATGGTGAGATCATCCCCGGATCGAACGCAAGCTTTTTAGCATGTGTAACCTCCTTGCTGAATTTGATCGAGAATTGAAATTCTTCAGGGACCTCATCGGCCCATTTCTGGTAAGTGCGCAACATGGGTGTTTTGTAGAAACTGCTGTTTACTTCCACGGAATTGAAAAGATGACCATAGTATTGAAGCCTGCTACCGGAACTGAAAGCCGCCGGAAATGTAGACCGGTTGCCCGGCAGTGTGACATTACTGGTGCCCACCCATAGCAGTCCCTTCCTTTTCATGCATCGATTTTTTATTACACAAAAGCCCTAACTTTTGCGCCATGAGAATAGCTACCTATAATGTGAACGGTATCAATGGTCGGCTCCCCGTGTTGCTCAAATGGCTGGAAGAGACAAGGCCCGATGTGGTTTGCCTGCAGGAACTGAAGGCGCCGGATGAAAAGTTTCCGATAGATGCCATCACTGCCGCTGGTTACAACGCGATCTGGCACGGACAGAAAAGTTGGAACGGCGTAGCCATACTTTCACTGCATGAGATCAGGGAGAACCGTAGGGGCTTGGACGGCGATCCGGAAGATGTGCAAAGCAGGTATATCGAAGCCGTGGTGAACGATGTTACCATCGGCTGCCTCTACCTGCCTAATGGTAATCCTTATCCCGGCCGAAGTTTGATTATAAACTCCAATGGATGGAACGGTTTACAAGGCATGCGCAGGAACTGTGCAACTGGAACTCCTGTGGTGCTTGCCGGTGATTATAACGTGATGCCTACCGAGCTTGATGTGTATAAGCCGGAACGATGGTGAACGATGCATTGTTCCGCGTTGAAGTGCGCGAGGCCTTTGCGCAATTGCTGGGGCAGGGTTGGACCGATGCGCTGCGCACCATGCATCCCGGCGAGACCATCTATACATTCTTCGACTATTTCCGGAACGCATATGAACGCAATGCAGGATTGCGCATTGATCATTTCCTGTTGAATGCAGCGGCGGTTGGGCTTTTGAAGAAAGCAGAGGTGGACAGGCACGTGCGCGGCTGGGAGAAGTCCAGCGATCACTGTCCCGTGTGGGTGGAGCTAAGCTAGCAGGTGGAAAAATCGTCCTTGAATACACCGTTGATGGCCATGATGCTGTTGATATGGATCCGCTCTCCGCTTTGCAGTTCCACATAGGGCAGCTCCAGCTTAACAATGATCCCTTCCATTCTGCCCAGGCCTTCATGGTCCACCAGCATGGATGCTTTTTGTCCCGAGGTCATCAACTCCTGGAGCATGGCGGTGAAGTTCTTATCGCTTCCCAAAGTCTCTCTTTTGTCCATATGGTGAAGGTAAGTGCAAAACTGCTTTGTAAAACCCGCTTGCATTATCTTCGGAATATGCTGCAGCATGCAGATCCCCTGCTTTCCCGGTTTTTTTTGAGGTACGATGTGGCGCCGCTGGACGGAGGTGCCTCCGGTGCAGGCGTATTTTTGGTGCGTTCCGACAGGGGTGATCATATACTGAAAACCCAGGCATCTAATGGCTTTCAAAGCCTGCGAAACGAGTTGGCCAATTATACATGGCTCTCAGGGAAAATCAAGGTGCCGAAAGTACTGGCCTTTGATGTTAAGGCGGACACTGAGTATTTGTTGATGACCCGCCTGCCCGGACAGCCATTGCTGGACCTCCAGCATATTTGGCCGATGACCTTTGGGTCAGGCGTTTTGCGGAAACGCTCAAGTGCTTACATACACTGCCAACGGATCGTGATGCGCCATATAAGCCTCTCGATTCATATCTCGCTTCGGCACGGCAGAACATTGAAACTGGTAGTGTCAATATTGACGACCTGCAGGAAGACAACAAGTCTTTTTCCCTGGAACAACTGTATGAGCGCTTGGCCTCACTTCGTCCCGCACTCATCGATCCCGTGTTCATACATGGTGATTACTGCCCGGGTAATATCATTTATGATGGTGATCAACGCCCAGGCCTCATTGATATTGGCAGGGGTGGAGTGGGCGACCGATATCACGACCTTGCCCTGGCCCTTCGTTTTCTTCGCGATGAATTCCAGGAACCGTTCATCTCCCTGTTCCTGCAGGTATATGGGCTGGAAGATTTGGACTCGCAGAAGCTGGCATTCTACGAACTGTTGGACGAGTTTTTCTGAGCCATTATACAACCCGAGACTACCTGCCTGCGATTTGGCGGGTTTCAAATGTTCGCAAAAAGCGAACCTTCGGAGTTGCCGATTTCCCGGTACCGGAGTCTGCCATTGAAGCCTTATTTTAGTGCATCAAGATGGCGGACATCACCACATATATCGATTATCTGGGCACTTTCGCCTTCGCCATCAGCGGCATCCGCTCGGCAGAAGGAAAGAACTTCGACCTGTTCGGAGCCTATATCGTGGGACTGGTCACGGCCATTGGCGGCGGGACCGTGCGGGACCTCCTGCTGGGCGTAACTCCTTTCTGGATGCAGCAGCCATCCTACCTCGTTATAACCGGTATTGCCTTATTGGCCAGTGTGCTTTTCTACAACGCTACCATTCACCTGCGCAAAACCATGCTGCTGTTTGACGCCATCGGCCTGGGGCTTTTTGTGGTGGTGGGTATCGAGAAGACACTGATGGTGGGCTTCCCTTTCTGGGTGGCTATTATCATGGGCATGATCACCGGCAGTGTAGGCGGTGTGATCAGGGATGTGCTGGTGAATGAAGTGCCCCTGCTCTTCAGACGGGATATATACGCCCTTGCTTGTATGGCCGGCGGCATTGTATATACGGTCATGTATTATTTCGATGCGCCTATAGAATTCATTCGGTTCTCGGCAGCGGGGAGCGTGATCCTGGTGCGACTCATCGCCCTCCGATACAATATCCAGGTGCCGGCATTCAAGGCAAGAAAATAGGGGACCCGGGCGGATCCCCTTTGAACCGCTCAACACTAGAAGAAATATCCCACCCGCAGGGCGAAATAATTGTTCTTCATCTTCACTGAAGACTCGTCGTTAATGTTGCTGAGTCCCATGTTGTAAGACGCAGCAACCTGCAGCTTGTTGGCGAACCTGAATCCGGCCAGCGCATTGGCGCCGAATTCAAAACGTTTCGGGTTGCCGTCTCCGCCAAACTCGATGTTCTCTTTTTCGCCTTCATACCTGGATGTGCCATTGATGCCAAAGCCCATTACAGGTCCGGCACCGATGAAAAATCCTTCTTCCTTTTTTACCCTGTACACGAAATTCAGCGGTAACTCCGCGTAGTTGAGTGTTACACTGGCATCGTCCCCATAATTGCTTTTATACCCCTTCTGGACGAAGTTGAGTGCGGGCTGGAAGTAGAGGGTCTTCCCGATGGCTTTGTCCATGGTAACGCCGGCAGTGAACCCGGGCTTGTACTTCCCGTTTTCTGATTCGCCATAGGCCTTAATGGAAATGTTGGAAAAAGTGGCGCCGGCCTGGATACCGAATGTGCCCTTTTGTGCAAAGCCTGTCAGTGATGCGGACATGAGCAGGATCGTAATGGTCAAAGTGTAATTTTTCATGATCTAGTGTTTTATGAGGTGAAACTAACCTCACAAAAGCCCGATCGATAATTGATTTCCGGGGTGGCAGGAGCGGTAGTTCCGGATTATTGCCAATAAAATGAACGGATGCAGGGCTCTTCCGCAAAAATTGCAATTGTGCCTAGGTGCGGCAGCCATATTTGCATTATTCGCCGGACTATCTTTGCAACGAAATGATCGCTGACCGTGTCAGGAATCAAAACACTACGATGAGGAATACCATTTTTGCGGCAATGTTGATGTTTATCCTTATGCGCTGCACGGAGAAGAACAGCGGTGCCGAAGGGGCCTGTAACATTGCGGCCGCCAGCGAGGCCGGCAAGGCCAAACTGACCATTACACAAGGCGTTCATGGAAATGTCTTTTTCACTGAAGGGAACTGTATGCCCGGTATTGGCATGAACACAAGTTGTAGGACCTGCCCGGTGACCAGGAAGGTGAGGTTTTATGAGCCGGCCCTCTTGGGGATGCCACCCCTGCAACCAATATCACCAACGGTTTTTTTAAGTCGATGAATACCCGCCTGGTAGCGGAGACCACTTCAGACGTGGATGGCTTCTACCAGGTGAACCTGCCCGCGGGCACCTACAGCATGGTGGTGGTAGAGGACGATCTGCTCTATGCCAATTCCTTCCAATCCAATGGTGCCATCAATCCCGTTGTGGTGGGCAGCGGCTTGACGAAGGCCGATCTCAGCATTACCTATAAGGCCGTGTACTGATCTCCCCGCTCTGCAAGAGCGGGCTCTTGCAGAGCGATGGATCATTTCTTGGGCTTCTTGAGGTGGAGGTTCCAGGTGATCCTGGTCTTACCGTCAGGCATGGTCTTGGCACCCATAAGATCGTTCCGGTTGCTGGTCTTGCCACTGACGTCAAATGAAGATGACTCCACCTTGATATCGGGCATGCTGATCGCGGTCTGTTCAGGATTTTTTGAGGAGCCGCAGCGCGACTCAGACCTTTCCGTTACGATCTTTCCCAGCGCGTTGCCACTGGGTGTTTCCACGATGATCCTGAAATTGCCTTCATCATCTACAGAGATGTGGATGGGCAGGGTGCCTGCACCTGCAGCGATCCGCGTAAGGGTTTCAGAATATTTGGAATTGAAGCCTTCCCATGTGGGGTTTTCGCCTGGCTTCCTGCAACGTGCCTCGCCCATGGTTTCTTCTTTTCTTTCAAACACAATGCTTCCGCGCATCCACACGCGTGCCATGGCTTTGCCTTTACTGCCAGGTTGTGGTGGCATCAGCGTGGCCACGATGGTGTTCTTCTCCGTATTTGTCTCCGTCTTTGTCCGCTTGGTATTTCTGACGTCTGTGTTCATGGCACCTGCATCATTGGTGACCTTGGTCTCTTCAAGTGTATACTCATACTTCACCACGCCTTCCCAATGGGGATCGCAGTTGTCGGCCAGGTTTGACCCCATTTGCTTTACAATGCTTTCCGCCACCTGCTTTGCGTCCGTACCTGATTGCCGGGCCACGGTATTTCCGCTTTGGTCCATCACAAACGCAGTGTACGTGGTAGAGCCTCCCGGCCCGGGGTAGCTGAAACGCCCATGACATAACTGGCGTGCATGAAATTGGCGATGTCCGTCATCACTTGCTGCGGGTCACCGCCTTCCACGGTGTTCCTGTCTTTTTCACTTTGCATGACGTTGCGGATATCCTCATCGTCCATAACATCCACGCACGGCTTGTTCTTGTTTAGCGCAGATTCGATCTCCTTTCTCAGGCCGGAGGTAGCGCTTTCCCCGCCATTGGACTGGGAGGTATTGTCGTGAATGACGATCGATGATCCTTTTTGGGCGATGACGGTTGCGGGAGTGAAGGTCAGGAGAAGCAGGGCGATGATGATGCCAAAGGTTTTCATGGCCGTTGTTTTAATCACGGTCATTTCCAGATGGTAAATGTACCTCCTGGCGGCCGGGCAATCTATGACTTAGGTCACGGCAGGGGAAAAACGGGTTTTTTGGATGTTCGCTTTTTGCGAACATAGGGCTGCCGATTTTCCACCACCGGGCTTATTTCCCCAGGGCGTTGTTATACACCCAGGTAGCTGGCGATGATCTTGGGTGACATTCTTTTGATGAGATCCGGCCTGGTTTCATGGAGATACTGGTATCGGTCTTGCAGGTCGGCGGTCCTTAGGCGGACAAAATCCACCTGCACCTTAGTGGCAAGTTTCTCTGAAATGAGCCTGCAAAGGGTTTCAAATCGCGGGAACTTCCTCATGGCTTCCTCAGCGATCTCGGGGTGGACACTACCAATACGCTATCCTCCTCGCAGCATATAAAACAGCGGGACGGTTTGTGGTCAATGGCCGAGTCCGGTATCATTGCCTCCAACTCGGTAAAGATCTCGGTAGTGCGCTCCATCCCGTCTACCAGGCAGTAGCTCCTTATACAGCCTTTCAGGATGAAATAATTTTCATTGCAATATTGGCCTTCTTCCACCAATACCGTGTCTTTGGGAAATGACCTGATTATGTGCAGGTCGCGCAGGTGTTGTTTTTCCTCTTCTGAAAGATCGATCAGCTTGCTGATATAGCTGAACAGGATGTCTTCTGGTTGCATATGTAGGTGTTGTGGTGTTACGGTTATTTGATCAGTTTCCTGGCGAGGTCAATGGAGTGCCTGAGTGAGTGGGTGTCCTGCCAATCGCTATGTGCAACGATAATGTACTTAGGCTTCCTGCACCTGCGCTGCACATTGCGTAATGTGTTTTCATATTCCACTACGTTGGCATCACTGAGGTTGCCCAGGGTTTTATCACTGGCTCCCTTGATGAGGCAGCCGCCGTAGAGGACTTTTTCGTTCGGGAACCAGATGACGATATTGTCTTTGGTATGTCCCTCGCCCGGGTAATAGGTCTGGAAGCTGTATTGGCCCACGCGGAACAGGGTATCCTTGGCCATCAGGTGTTCCGCCCTTTTCATCTTGTGCTTTTTGCTCAGCTCGTCCGTCATGACGGTGGTATAGGTCCTGATGCCTTGCTTGCGGTAATATTCCAGTCCGGCGGTTTTGTCGTTATGCCAGTGCGTGGCAAATGCGATGATCACTTTTCGGTTATGCCTTGCCGATATACTGTCAAGCAATGGCTGGAACTGGGTGGTATCCCATGGCGTGTCAAACATCACCACGCCTTCGTTGGTCACCAGGTACATGCCGTTTGCAGGGACCTGGCTGTTCTGGTAAGTGTTATAAGTGGTGTAGACGAAAAAATCCCCGCTCAGCGGAGTGATCTTGAGTTTAGGTTGCGCCTGCAGGAACAGCGGGCCAAGCAGCAATAGGGCGATGGCGGCGTTTCGCATATTTGAAAGTACAGATTTCAAATTTATGCCTATCGTTTTCCAATGTAAAAAACTACCTTACCCTTATGATCAACACCAAAACGCTACTGCTGTTTTTGTTCATCGCGGTAACACCCACAGCATCCGCACAGAAGGTCACTAAGGCAGGGGTCCCTGGACAGGCGGCTGGACAGTATCTTTTCTTCCTATAATGCCACAACCCCGGGATTGGCGGTTTCAGTGATCCGGGACGGGAAAGTTGTTGCGAGGCGCGCCTATGGTATGGCAAGCCTTGAGTATAGGGTGCCATTTTCACATCACAGCATGGTACGATTGCCCTATTCAGAGGGCAGGGAGTTCATCTCCATCGCAGCTGCAATGATGGATATGGAGGGAGTGCTGAGCTTTAATGACAAAGTGAGAAAGTATTTCCCGGAACTTCCGGAATGGAGTGAGCCGGTGACCATTTATGACCTGCTCAACCACCGGAGTGGTTTCGTGGATGAATGGGCAACGCTATTGCTTTCCCAGGCCAGCATGGCCAACAGGTTCGACAAGTCCCAATTCCTCGATCTGCTGTACCGGCAACCCAGGCCGGAAGTGGAGCCCACCAAGGGTATATGTATTCCAATTCTGATTTTGGTTTGTTGCGGCTGATCCTGGATAAGGTGACCGGTCAGGACCTGGGCGGATGGATGAAGCGGCGAATGTTTGAGCCGTTGGGGATGAAGAAGACCCTTTTGCACGATGATAAAGAACTGGTGATCGAAGGCCTTTCTCACAATTATTTTGTCTACGGTAGTGGCTACAGGAAATGGACAAGGGATAAAACCTCCCGGGTGGTAATTACTATATCGCCACTACGGCGGCTGATCTTGAACAATGGGCACTGGCACATGCCGATCCAGGGTCTGTTATTTCCAAGGCAAGGGAACGCTTGTTCATCCGCCCCAGTTGATGCCAGGGGGAAAGAGGGATTATGTTTTCGGTTATAAGATCAAAGAACTTGGCGGATATGAAGTTTTCACCCACCAGGGTGTTAACCGTTTTACATACCTGAGCACCGTTAAGGAAAAAGAGTTATCCGTTGTGACGCTCAATAATTCGTTTGGGGAAGGATCTAATTATCACCAGCTGATCTTGTCCCACCTGCTGGGTATAAAGACAGAAGTAAAAATGAATAAGGCATTTACCAAAGCACCGGTAAGCTATACCACTGATGAGTTGGAACAGTATACAGGGCTCTATCTGGATGCAGATACTGTCACATTCGAGAGCTTTAACCACAGGAGGACCGAGTATTTTGAGTTGGTCATCATCAACGATTCGCTTAAAATGAAATATGGGGATGATATCATCCCGCTGGAATACATATCTCCCGGAGTGTTCAAGGATGCCGAGTATCCCTCATATATTGAATTCACAAAGAATTCCGATGGGACCCTTCGAGCCCGCGCACACCTACACCAGAGCAATCGCATCGATGAGTTGGTAAAGGACAAGGCCGTGTTCTGGCAGCCATCTGCGCAGCAGTTATTGTCCTTTGCAGGAAGTATTACAGCCCGCACCTGGATAGCTATTGGACCATCAGCGTAAGCAAAGGCAAAGGTCTTTTGCTCAAGCGTTCAGCGATCGCGGATACCGGACTGGAGCCATATATCAACGGCGGATTCCGGTTGCGTATCCAGAAGTTCCAGGATGACCTGTATAATTCCGAAGTTAAGTTCCATGTTGACGGGAACGGGAATGTAACTCACCTCACTGTATACGACACCCGCCTGATGTATCACCGCTTTGACCGGGTGCAATAAGCCTGCGGCTTGGTAGAACGATTGACAAGGGTCATCCGGATCCTTGATGGCGGTCATATGTGGCCTGCAGATCTTTTAGTTAATTCACATCATTCTGCAAATAGGCCAATGCCATGACAGACCATTGTGTTCGCCTGAACATTTCAACCTTAAAACGTTTGTCATGCTACGCTTATTTTTCGCTTTGCTGCTGCTTCCCTTTGGACTGCGTGCACAACTGCTGTTGGATCCGCTAAGCCAGCCCCGTTTTGTGAATCCTTTGCCCGTTCCATCCGTGATCGATGGCCGGGAAGGCGGTACGCTGGATATTTCTGCAACTGAGTTTTACCAGTGGTTGGGCCTCATGGACCCTGTCACAAAAACAAAACTCATGACCAGGGTCTGGGGATACAACGGGTCCTATCCCGGGCCTACCATTATCGCCAGGAAAGACAAGCCCATCAGCATTTACTGGCGCAACAGGCTTATGGATGGTTCCGGAAAACCGGTTGGTCATTTCCTTCCGGTAGACAAGACGCTGCATTGGGCTTATAGCCATAATAATGCGCTAAGCATAGAGAAAGACGGAGTGCCGCTGGTAACCCACCTGCATGGGGGCCACACGGAAGTGGAAAGCGATGGCCTGCCCGATGCATGGGTCACTCCCACAGGTGTGAAAGGGATGGACTTCAAGAAGGGAGGGGACCTGTCCCCGTATTACTACAGTAATGACCAGGAGGCTGCCACCATTTGGTATCACGACCACGCACTGGGGATCACCCGGTTGAATGTGTATGCCGGCCTTGCGGGTTTTTACCTGATCACGGATGATAATGAGAAAGCGCTGAAGGCAAGCAATGCCCTGCCTGCAGACCCATATGATATAGGCCTCGCGATACAGGACAGGATGTTCACTGCCGATGGGCAGTTGCATTACCCGTCCACACTGCCGGGAGCTCCCACACCCTCTGCGCTCCCTGAATTTTTCGGCGATTTCATATTGGTCAATGGTGCCACATGGCCCGTACTCGATGTTGAACCAAGGCAATACAGGTTCAGGCTTTTGAACGGGTCTGATTCCAGATTCTACAACCTTACACTGTCCAACGGGCAGTCGTTCACAGAGATCGCATCAGATAATGGCCTCTTGCCCTCACCTCTTGATGCGCGTTCCATTCTGCTGGCACCTGGTGAGCGTAAAGAGGTGATCATCGATTTCTCCGGCAGCAATGGCCAGATGATCATCGTGGTAATAATGCAAAAGCCCCATATCCCATGGGTGGCGTGGTGAATCCAAGAACTACGGGTCAGGTGATGGCATTCAGGGTGACCAAGCCATTGAATGCTGATTATCCTCTGACAACTATTCCGGCAACGCTCCGTGCCCCATCGCCCGGCTCACTACCAACCTGCCTCCACGCCAGCTGATCCTGTTTGAGGCGATGGATAATTATGGCAGGTTGAAGCCAAGCCTCGGTACCGTTGCAGATGGAGCACTTGGATATATGGATGAAGTGACCGAGAAACCGAAATGGAATACCACGGAGATCTGGGAGATCTATAATGAGACGATGGATGCACATCCTATTCACCTGCATGCCGTAACCATGCAGATCATAGACAGGCAGAAATTCACGGCAACCGTTGACCCCGTGAATGGCAAGCCAACCAATATCCGGTTGAAGGGGAGGCCCATGCCACCCGCCGATGATGAGATGGGATGGAAAGACACCTGGGTGATGTACCCGGAGAGGTGACGCGTGTGATCGCAAAGTTTGACCTCAAGGGTATGTATGTGTGGCATTGCCATATCCTTTCACATGAGGATAATGAAATGATGAGACCTATGCATGTGGTGGACGATGAAATGTTGAAGGCGGTGAGGCCGGAGGTGATCGAGCAGCAGCTGGGGCTGAAGGTTTCGCCAAATCCGTTCAGCAATACCGTGAGCATCCGATTCTCTACCAATAAGAGTGCTGCGATATCTGTGGAATTGTTTGACCAGCGAGGTGCGCGAATCAGGCAAGTGTTCCAGGGCAGGCGCCCTGCCGGTCCGCAGCAGTTCGATATAGACGGGACCCAGCTTCCCAATGGAACCTATTTCAGCGTGATCATCGTGGATGGCGTACGCATGACAAGGAAACTCATCCTGCAGAAATAAGTGTTTCCATTGACCGCTCTGCAAGAGCCGGCTCTTGCAGAGCGGGAATTACTCATAGTATTCTTTCAGGTCAAACTGCCCATGGCCGGCCAGTTGATCCAGCAGGTGGTATTTATGCAGGAGGCCGGTGAAGACCACCACGCGGCGTGCCTGGGTTTTGTTTATGGTCCGGATGATGTTGTTCACCATCACATCGTTCCTGCTCTGCCAGTTCATGTAATGAAGTGTGAGCTGGTCCTGGTATGAAGCAAGGGCGGCGGCATCTTTAGCGAGTTTCCTGGCCAACAGCTCATCCTTTTTCACGTGCTCGCGCACACTGTCAGTGAGTGATCTCGGTTGAGTTGGCGATAGGTCATTTTGAGCATGTGCTCATACAGGTCGAATAACTTCATGTAGGCATTGTACGTGGAGTCCAGTTCACGCGGAAGGTTTTGGTCAGCGTGGGCTTTTTCAAGTGCCAGGAGCCAGTCCTGTTCTTCCTGCGCGTATCGCTTGCGGTTGGGAATGGCAATGTCGAACGGATAGATCTTCACCCCGGGCTCATGCTTTTGATACCTGTGCAGTACTTCAAGTTCCGGCGGCATGGACGGAGCCAGGCCCATTTTTCGTGCAAACCTGTACCAGCCCGGCGGGCTGACCAGTACGTTTCCGGGTTTGAAGTATCCCGAGAGAGTGTCTGTCTCAGAAAGGATCAGGTCAGGCCGGATGTCTTTAAGGATGGCCAGCAGGCTATCGGAATTACGATACTTGGTAGCGGAATGCACTACCCCGATAACGTAGATCTTGGTCCTCGTACTGTCTTGCGAACCCGCATGCGTATGAATGAATGCCAGTATGAACAGGATGGACAGCCTCAATGTTTTTCGGTTGCATAGCTAAAATTACACTGCCAATGACGTCCCGGGTAGTTAAGGTGATGCGATGCTGATAGCGCAGGGTTGTATTTTCCGGAAATTCCAAAGGCCGGTGCAGCAAACGGAGAAAATCTGCGTCTATACCTAAAACACTACTGCATGCCCACCACACGGAAACGGGGAATGCCTCTTGCATTTGCCCTGTTGTTTTTGTTCTGCGGACAGGTTCGCGCACAACAACTTCCCATCGGCCCCGATTCCCTGTACCTGCAATTCACGAAAGCATATGATGAATTGGATGCCGGGAAGCTGGGCAGGTTGTATGCAGAGCAGGCCGAAACTCCTCAACCTTTATGATGGTGGTCCATCGAACTCCCTCAAAGGAAGGGCCGCCATACTGGAATATTTTACGTCGTTTTTTGAAGGGGTGAAGCAGAATGGGCAAAAACTACAACTGACGTTCAAGATAGCCGACAGACAGGTCAAGGGGAGTACGTCATGGATAACGGGTACTACATGCTGGAACTGTTGACTCCCGGTAAGCCAACCGTTCCCGGCTTTGGGAAATTCTCTGTAGTGTTGGAACGTTCAGGCAATGGCTACCTGTTTAAAACGGACGCAACCACCAATGCTGAAATCATTGATTACGAGAATGCCGTGGCGGGCTCCATTCCTCAAAGGGAGGCCTTGTTGCATGCTGAACTATACGATGGTATGCTGGGCAATTATGTGCTGGACAATGGTGAACTTATCGTGATCGGAAGATCGCAGGTGAGGCTTTTTGCATTCATGGATAGTACCGGGGAGTACCGGGGGTTGAACAAGGTCAATGCCAACACATGGACGGCAGGAGATAGGGTGAGGTCAGATGACAAGGTGCAGACATTCCATTTCAGCAAGGAGGGCCTGGAGATCAGGGACATGGACGGAAATGTGCAGCGGGCTGTGCGAAGGTCATTGTACCAAGCGGAAAAGTTGATATTTACGGGTGGCAAGGGCTTGAAGATGGGTGCCACTTTATTCCGTCCAAAAGATCCGGCAGGTAAAGCCATTGTAATGGTGCATGGATCCGGGCCCCAGGACAGGAACGGTTATGCGTCTTATATAAGATTGATGGCCGATGTGTTCGCGAGAAATGGAATTACCGTGCTAACGTACGATAAGCGTGGTGTAGGTGCATCTGAAGGGAACAGTGAAACAGCGGGTTTTGCAGACCTGGCAGAAGATGCCCTGGCCGGTGTTGCGTATTTGCGGCAAAGGAAAGACCTGGGGCTTAACCAGATCGGTCTCGGCGGCAGCAGCCAGGCTGGCTGGGTGATAGCAAAGGCCATTGAACAGCATGGGCATGAAGTGGATTTTGCCGTTACGCTTGGTGCGGCGGGAAGCGGGATCAGTGTGATAGAGCAGAATCTCTACAATACAGGCATCAGTATGCGCTGCACGGGCGGTTTTTCTGAGAAGCAGGTTTCGCAGGCACTCCTGCAGCAACGTTATTTTTTTGATTTCCTCCGGGACCATTCAAAGGCAGGCAAGCTGGATGGGTTTACCAAGGCGCTGCGAAAAGACAGCCTCATCAGGGATTGGTTATTTCCGTTGAGCACCGAAGTGGATCTTCACCAACGGGACCAATGGTTCACGGCCTTGGAAATAGGGTTTGAACCGCTACCCGTATGGAAAGGCTATGATAAGCAGGTATTGATGACATTCAGCGCGTTTGATGACGCAACGCCTTCTTCAATGGTGAAGGCAAAAGTGGATGGGCTTAAAAAGAAGAACATCAGCACTGTGATGTTTGAAAAAGCCCAGCACCTGGGCTTCAAGCAAGTTCCGTTTGTATGGGCAACCTGACGCAGGTGTCAACCTTCCACCCGCTGTTCTTTAAAGTAGTGGTGGATTGGCTGCGGCATTTGCAATAATGCCCAATGCCCCAATGCCAACCCATTGTTGGTGGCTTGAATTTTGTCTGCTGAGAGGTAATGTCTGCCCTCGCTGATCCTCATAATACTATATGCCCCTCATTCTTGCTGGGAGAAGGAGAGATGTGCACGCTGACCCGTAAATATGACTGGCAGCATCACCCGCTGGGTGTTCCCCAACAATGGCCCCTCAGCCTGCAGACAGCTGTGGGTATTTTGCTACACTCCAGATTCCCAATGTTCCTTTTCTGGGGAGAGCGCTCCTTTTGTTTTTACAATGACGCCTTTAGGCCCAGCCTCGGTGTGCAGGGTAAACATCCATGCCTTGGCGAGGAAGCCAAGGATGTTTGGCCTGAGAACTGGTTCATCGTGGGCCCGCAGATCAGGCAGGTGATGGAAGGGCAGAAGGCTACATGGCACCAGGACCAGGCTGTCCCGATGTTCCGCAACGGCAAGATAGATGTACTTTACTGGACCTATAGTTACAGCCCCGTGTATGGTGAAAATGGAGCGGTAAATGGAGTTCTGGTTGTCTGTACCGAGACCACGGAAACCGTTAGGAACTATAAGAAACTGGAGGAAAGCGAGAGCAGGTATAAACGCCTTTTTGATACCACACCAATTGCAGTGACCGAAGAGGACCATACCTCGTTCTTCCTGACCATGGCGGGTCTGCGTGAACAGGGGATCACCGATTATGAGTCATATTTCGATTCCCGAAAAGAGGAGTTGTATGGCATGCTTGGTGCCGTGCGGATACTGGGTGTGAACCAGGGCCTGCTCGATCTTACCGGTGCCCGGGACCTGGAGGAATTCATAGCGAACAGGGCCCATTTTTTCGTGGGGATGACGGAGCATACAGTGTTCAGGTTGATGAAACTGATGTACGACGGTGGCGGTTTTTTCCGTGAGGAGACGGAGATCCAGAACATGAACGGTGAATTGCGCCATGTCTGGGTGAGCCTGAATTATCCCCCGGAACCTCCCTATTCATCCATTCCTATCACCATGCTCGATGTTACGGAAAGCAAGAAAGCCGATGAGAAGATCAAGGAAAGTGAGCAGCAGTTCCGTACCCTCATCGAAGAAGCACCTGTGGCTACCTGCCTTTTTGTTGGCCCGGAGTTCAGGATAGAGATCGCCAACGAAATGATCATCGCCATCATGGGCAAGGGCAGGTCCGTCATCGGAAAGCCATTGGCAGAGGCAGTGCCTGAATTGAAAGGCCAGCCCTTCCTTAACGAACTGGAAAAGGTGTATGCCACCGGCAACACCTATGAGAACCGCAACGCAAGGGGAGAACTGATCGTGAACGGCGTAAATAAGGTGATGTACTTCGACTATATCTTCAAGCCCCTCAAGCACGCTAACGGAGAAGTATATGCGATACTGGACATGACCATAGACGTTACGGAGCACGTACTGGCCAGGAAAGAGCTCGTGGAAAGCGAGAACCGTTTCCGGACACTGGCGGAGGTTCTCCCCAATTAGTATGGATGCAAGACGCTGACGGGAATGTCGATTACATTTCGCGGCAATGGACGGATTACTCAGGCTACGAGGAAGCGGGTAAGGCCTGGGAATGGATGGCGCATCCGGAAGACCTCCCTGCAGTTATGGCGGAATGGGAAAGGGCATTGAAAACCGGCACATCTTTCCGGCAGGAGATCAGGCTCCGCAACAGGGATGGGGAATATCGATGGCATTATTCACTGGGCGAGCCACTGAGGAATAACGATGGGAAGATCATCAAGTGGATAGGGACTTTGTTTGACATCCAGGTGCAGAAAACTTTTTCAGAAAACCTCGAAAAGGAAGTGGTGGAGAGAACAAGTGAATTACAAAGGTCCAACGATGACCTGCTCCAGTTTGCCCATGTAGCCTCGCACGACCTGAAAGAACCCGTGCGTAAGATCATCCTGTTCCAGAACAGGCTTCGGGACGAGCTGGGTGACCTGGCCTCTGGGAAAATAAGGTCCTACCTCGAGAAAATAGAAGCCTCCTCCCTGCGCATGTACCACATGATCGATGGGGTACTTGCCTATTCTTCCCTGGAAGGCAACGATTTTACCACGGATATGACAGATCTTAACCGCGTAATGGAAAATATTGTCTCAGACCTTGAAGTATTGATCTCCCAGAAAAAAGCAGTGATCGAATACAAAGACCTCCCTACCGTTCCGGGCGCACAGATCCTGCTTTACCAGTTGTTCTATAACCTCCTGGTCAACTCCCTGAAGTTTGCAAAGAAAGATATCCCGCCACGTATTACTATAGGATCAAATGTGGTTTCATCTTCAAAACCAGCCGTCATGTTTCACGAGATCAGTTTCGCAGACAATGGCATCGGATTCGGCCCGCAGGAAGCGGCACAAATATTCCAGCCTTTCTCGCGTTTGAATTCCAGGGACAAATATGAGGGCACCGGCCTCGGGTTATCGCTATGCAAAAAAAATAGTGGAGCGGCATGGTGGCACCATCCGGGCGGAGGGCCGGCCCAATACGGGGGCTTGCTTCACCATCCTGCTCCCTGTAGACACATTATAGCTTTTTGTTGTGGAACTTTTGCCATTGTTTTGTGCCCGGTGATTATCTTAGGTTTTTTTATTACGTATGGAAATCATCAACCTCAAACAAAGGAACGATCTTACAGAAGCCAGGCCCGCGAAAGCTCATGCCCAGCTCTCCAGTCTTGTGGACGCCCTGAGGGCAAAGCACCTCGAGCCCGCCGTAACCGGTGCTTTGAACGCAGCGATTGAACAGGTGAACAATTCATCTGCTAACGGGAAGGACTTTTTAAAACTGGTCAGCAACACGCAACGCAACATGCTGAAAACACTGGAAAAAGAGCAGAAGATCGTCCCGAAGAATTATTACCGCAGCACATGGATGGTTGTGGGGATGTCAGCATTTGGCCTGCCTTTCGGTGCCGCTTTCGGCCTCTGGATGAAGAACATGGGTCTATTGGGCGCGGGTTTGCCCCTGGGTATGGTCATTGGTATGGCAGTTGGCTCCAGAATGGACAAGAAAGCCGCCGAGGAAGGGCGGCAACTTGAGTTTGAGGCCAAGCCAGTCTAGCATTTATATATTGCAACAACCGTTGATGGATTTGCCCACTGTATTCTTTTAGTTTTATGGCAGATTTGCAAAGCCGTTACCAATGGCATGATATAGATTTGAGCGCAACTTCGGCTATGCGTAGACGTTGTTGACATTTTTCATGATGAAACACTAAAGGCTCTGCCATGAATTACTACCGTTTATCCTGTTCAACGGATCTTGCTGAACTGGGGCTTGTCCCCAGATCGCCGACTGGGAGAGCCAGTTGGGGTATGACGACAGTACCCACCTGTTCCAGCTGGAACTATGCGAACCCATTTCCCGCAAAACCTATATCCCGGTGTCATTGCTGAAGCCGGAAGCCAGGTTGACCGACTTTCTGTCCATTGTGCCCGGCGGGAATTTTCTGGTTTCCGCTAAAGTGCGGTCTCTCGTCAAAGGAGCCGGCATCCCCGATGTGCAGTTCGTGCACATGCAGTGAAGCAACTTGGGCAGGAACACACTTTCTATCTCATGCGTTTCACGCGTTCCGCTGCTGAGAACCTCGATTTCAGGCAGTCTGAGGTGGAGATCCTTGACGCAGGGGCCGAAGTTCATTCTGCTTTCATAGTGGCAGATGATAAAAGGTTCGATGCCGTGTTGGATACTGTTGAGCCTCCATTCAGTGTCCTGATCAGGAAGCCAAGGCTTGTTGCAAACTGTACGGCCCATATGTTCGCGATCAAGAACGTGTTCAACGGCTTCCAGTGTTTCATTTCCGGCGAGATGGCCGCATTATTCAACAGCGAAGGTGTAACAGGCATTGAGCTGGTTCCCATGCAGGATTAATCACGCACGTTATACCTGATCTCCTTCACCTGGAATTTGCCATAGGTGAAGGGGCCATCGGCGTAATGCCAAATGGCTTCACCATATGCAGGTAGCAGCACACCGTTGAAAGACTTGTATTGGGAAACGGGAGTGGAGAACCTGTATTTCTTCATGTCTGCCACGGCAGTTCTGTCGTCCGATTCAAAATCCACCAGTTCCCCTTCATCGTTGAAGAAAAGTTTTGCCCTCACCGTAACATGGTCAGTAGTATAACTCAGATGGGCAGTAAGACTGTCGGCCGCCGTCCATTGTATCTTATCACTGACCAGTGCCGCAGGTGCAAAGAGACAGAGGTCGTTCAAAAAGGTCACCGTTTCCGTGCGGAACATTTCTTTTTCATGATGGCTTACCACGGAGATGGCGCCAAAAAGTTTTACATCCATTGATGCCTTGCCATCATGGTAAGCGTGATAACCCGGCACCTTGAGCCCAAACATCTTTGCCTTCATGAAGAAGAGCCTGGCATCCGGCTCAATAAATTGTACTGTTCAGACCGGAAGCGGAACCAGTCCTTGCCTTTGTCGCGCATTTCACCTTCGAAGACGATATGGAAATTATGTACCCGTGGCTTGCCTACAACACCTGCACGCCGGAGGTATCTCTGCACGGGGATCGGCAGGTGTTCAAGGTCTGCCTCCGTAACCGGGTTTTTTCTTTTTTCAAGGTTCTTTTCAGGAAGTCCTTCACATCCTCCCTGAAGCCTTGTTCAAACCTGCGCTGGAGTCCGGCTGCTGCAACTGCCAGCAGAATGATGATGACCAGGATCGTTAACAGGTATTTCATGCGAAGTTGCCTGCTAAAGGTAGGCTCTACAACCGCGGATATAATGACTTCAGTCATAAAGCGCTTTTCCCACATAAACATGTGGTTTTGCCAAAAACCTTCTCTTTTGGACCGGCGATGGTTATTTTTGGCGCGTACTATGCGGCTTGCTATCCTGTTATTGTTCACCATGCTCTTATCCGTTCGCGGCCTCGCGCAGCGATATGACCATGCATTCAACCGCATCACTACCGAGGACGGCAAAGGCCTTCGTTCCAACTATATCAGCGCTTTGTACCAGGATGAGAAAGGGTTCATCTGGATAGGTAACAACGCAGGAGGTGATAGAAAGAACATATACGTATAACAACCAGGGATATCCCATCAGGGCAACCGTGAAGGAAACAGCCCCCGGGGAGCAGCCGGTGAACAGCAGCGTGACATATAGCTATAAGTAGTTGGTTGCAGGAGTAAGGGTTAAGGATTCAGGGTTTAGGTTTCTAAACCCTGAACCTGTTTCAGGAGGGCTGGTGCCGATAGGAAATCTGTCGAAATGCAATATCTTGTATAGCGTGAACCAACGCTCATGAAGATCGCCTTTTCGTTCATCCTTTTTTGCTTCCTGTTCCCCGTCCAGGCACAGTATAAGGTTGGATTCCGAGTCAGGGATAATTCACTGGTCAAACAGGATTCCGTGTATATATCCGGGACGTTCAACAACTGGATCCCTTCACCGGATCCCAAGTACCTTTTGAAAAAGCAGGCAGACGGGTCACACTTCATTACACTCACCCTGCCTGCTGGTGAGATCCAGTACAAGTTCCATGGCGGCAACTGGGAAGGGTTGAGAAGCGGGAAGATGGGAATGAAGTGACCAACAGGCTACTCACTGTAAAGAAGGATACATTGCTGGACCACACCATAGCCAACTGGCGGAACCTGCTGGTCCAAAGCAAACGATACGCGATGGCGGCAGCGTCCTCTGATTCGGCACGACTGATGGCCATTGGCGCTTTGGCGGGTCTTTATGCTTTCGATCCCTTGTATTATAACAGTGACTCGGCACTATACTATGCGGGACAGGCCACAAAGCTCATCTCCGAGATGAGGTCAATGGAGAGCTACGGAGAACGTTCTGTCCTTATGACGCAGGGGCTGATCAACCTGCAGGAACTGACAGCGGGACTGCTGCACTCTGTGGGGAATTTTTCACAGTCCCTGGAGATCCGTTTGGAGAACGTGAAACTTGCAGAGCAGTCGGGCGATAATCTTGCCCTTGCGCAAGCCTACAGGGCAGCGAGTTACGACTATTTTTCCATGAAAGACTATCCCGGCACGCTGCGGTACGGGCTATTGTCTGATTCGGCACTTAAACTTACCAATCACAATAATGAAGACTACCCGCTTTCATTATTCAATACCAAGCAGATCATTTCGAGTGCCTACTACAAGCTGGGTAATTATGACCTTGCCCTTAAGTACATCACTGATGCCAGAAGGATAGATACCAGGAACCTGGTTGAAGGTGCCTTGGCTTACGGTGCTTTGCTTACGGGGGATATTTATGCCGCCCAGGGAAATGCAACAGCGGCACTCCGGGAGTTTACCTTCTCCAAACAGAATGCTGACAGGTTCTCTGCTTATTACACTGCACTCGCGCAGGCCGGCATGGCCAAAGCCTTCCTCATGCTGAATAAGCCTGATTCAGCCCTCGCCATTCCCGCAACGCATTCGGATACATTTATAATAATCCGGGAGACATCAAGGTGTGGGGGAGAACGGCTCTATGACCTTATCGACATCGGCCCCATCCTGGCAGAGTCTTACATGCAGAACGGGAAGCCTGACAGCGCTTACTATTATCTCAAGATCACAGGAAACATCAGGGATAGCCTGTACAATACGGACCGGATCAGGCAATTCCAGACCATCAGTTTCAATGATGCAGCAAAAAAAAGCCGAGTTGGAACAGAAAGCCATACAGGCCAGAAAAGAATTGCATCAAGGGTCAAGATCTACGGGCTACTGGGCCTCATCCTCGGTGTGGCCGTGGTGGCTTTTGTCCTTTACAGAAGCAATAAGCATAAGCAGGAAGCAAATACATTATTGGCCGCCCAGAAGCGGGAGATCGAGAAAACACTTGCTGACCTGCGCAGTACCCAGGCCCAGCTTATCCAGAGTGAGAAGATGGCTTCCATCGGTGAACTCACGGCAGGTATTGCACACGAGATCCAGAACCCGCTCAACTTCGTGAACAACTTCAGCGACGTGAGCAGCGAACTCGTGAAGGAACTGGCTGAAGAGCTGGGCAAGGGAAATATTGAAGACGCCAAAGCCATCGCGCTGGATCTGGGCAGCAACCTGGATAAGATCAATTACCATGGTGAAAGGGCATCTGGTATCGTCAAGGGCATGTTGATGCATTCCCGAGGCGGGAGCGGGGTAAGGGAAGCGGTTGACGTAAATGCTATGGCCGATGAGTATTTGCGTTTGGCCTTCCATGGTTTTCGCGCCAAGGATAAATCCTTCAGTGCTAACTTCGCTTCCAGGTTCCACCCATCACTCCCTAAAGTGAACGCGATCCCGCAGGACCTTGGCCGCGTGCTCCTTAATATCATCAATAATGCTTTCTACGCTGTGCAGGAACGAAAGAACAAGTCTGATGATCCCGCATATGAACCGATGGTGGAAGTGAGTACCAAAGTATCCCGACTCTCATCCGGCAAAGAAGCGGCTGCGATCATGATCAGGGACAATGGCACAGGTATCCCTGCGCACCTGGTAGACAAGATCTTCCAGCCTTTCTTCACCACCAAGCCCACGGGCCAGGGTACGGGACTGGGTCTCAGCCTCGCATATGATACCGTCACCAAAGTTCACGACGGTGAACTGAAAGTGGAATCCAGGCCGGGAGAAGGAACGCTGTTCACGGTCCTGTTGCCCCTTTGATAAAGTTTATTGCCTAATTCCGGGAAGGGGCTTATATTGAGTTAATAAGACTCAAACGATCCCTCTATGCATCGCCCTCTTTTCTTCGCCATCGCGCTGTTGCTCTCTATTTCATCGTTCTCCCAGGACAAGGTAAAGCCGCGCATCATCATCACCGCCGACCCTGAACTGGATGATAACAACTCGCTGATCAGGTTCCTGCTGTACAGCAGCGACGTGAAGATCGAAGGCCTGGTGTATACCAGCAGCCAGTTCCATTGGAAGGGCGATGGTAAGGGTACAAAGTGGCAGGTACCCAACCGCGAGTACAATAGATTTGGACAAAACCTCTGCCCCTGCGAGTCATGGCGTTGGGGAAAGGACGAGCGTTTCATTCACGATGCCGTGGAAGCTTACGAGAAAGTATACCCGAACCTTAAAGTGCACAATGCGGATTACCCGGCACCGGCTGACCTCAAGAGTAAGATCCGCTACGGGAACATTGAGTTCGATGGCGATATCTCCAGGGAAACACCTGGTTCTAACCTCATAAGGGATGTTATTATGGACGATAAGCCGGGCCCCTTTTTATTACGGCCTGGGGTGGGCATAGTTCCATTGCCCGTGCACTGAAAAGCATTGAAGAGCAGTACAGGAATACCACACAATGGGAAGCGGTAAAGGCTAAGGTCGCAAGGAAAGTGATCCTGCTTCCGTCAGGCGACCAGGACAATATGTATGAGCTCTACATCAAGCCCACCTGGCCCGAGATCGAATACAGGCAGTTCCGGAATGGTCCCAACTATGGATACGGTGCACAGTTGCGTGCTAGCCCTGAAGATGCGGCTTACCTCACCGCTGCATGGATGAAAGAGAACGTTTCATCCCGTGGCCCACTTGGTTCCATCTATCGTGTATGGGGCGATGGTAAGCAGATGGTCAAGGGCGATAAGATGGATTATTTTGGCTTGGATGGATATACCGATGCGCAGCTGAAACAAATGGGTTATATCGTGTGGATGCCCGTGCAGCCAAGGGTTCATGGCTGGGCGAAGGCGACAACCACACCGTCATGAACATGCTGGGCAACGGCCTGCGTGCGTGGGAGAGTGGTTTTTATGGTGGATGGGGCGGAAGGTCTGAGAAGGTGATGCAGACCATGAGTTTTGCGAGTGTGGATACATCGGCAGAGGGAATGGCCAGGCACTGGCTGCTGCGTCTGCCGTCAAATCCAGCTATCCCAATTTCTTCCCGCCGCACAGCATGATTTCGCCGCGAGGATGAAATGGTCTGTAACACCCAGATATGCGGATGCCAACCACGAACCCGTGGTACGTGTGAACGGTCCGCTTTCCGTGGTGGCATACCCCGGACAGAAGATACAACTGGCCGCCACCGTTAGTGACCCGGATGGCCAGGCAGTGAACATGAGGTGGTGGCATTTCAGGATGCCTGAGTATGCGGGAACAGTGCAAATAGATAACAGCAATTCGCCCACCGCAGATATTACCATCCCTAAAGATGTATCCAAGGGCACGCAGCTGCACATCATTGTGGAGGCCACTGATAGTGGAACGCCGAGGTTGACGAGATACCAACGGGTTGTTGTAGTGATAGGGGAAAGGTAAAGGGAGAAGATGAGAAGGGCTTAAACGATGATCACTACATTGCCCCGCTTGTGGCCCTGCTCTACATACCGATGGGCTTCCTGTATGTCCTGTAAAGAATAAATGCGATCTATGAAGGGCCTGAGTCTGCCTTCTGCGATCATCGTGTGCAGTTGCTGCAGGTATTCGTTTTTCTCAGCGCTCATTGACCTGACACTGCAGTAGCGCCCTTCCCTGGCGAGCAACTTCCTGAGTTGCGATGCCGGGATTTTGCCTACTGCATCAAATACCACGTTGAACTGGCCTTGGTATTGACGAAGGTCCTCTTTCTTGTAATCGATAACCTGGACGGCTCCCAGGTTGCTCACCATACCGATGTTGGCTGTACTGCAAACACCTGTAACATCTGCTCCCATGTACCTTGCGATCTGGACACCATATGAACCAACACTTCCGGAGGCCCCATAGACCAGTACTTTAACGCCTGGCCTGATGCCTGCTTTACTGAGCAGGTGAAACGCGGTCATACCTCCCACGGGGAGCGCTGCAGCCTCTTCAAAATTCAGCGTAGCGGGCTTGTGCTCAATGACGCCCATTCTCCAATTTTCAGGTATACAAACATATTCTGCGTATGCGCCCTGCTTCAGTCCCGTAGTGGTACCATAAACTTCATCGCCGATCTTGAACCTGCTTACCTCCCTTCCAACATCCTGGACCACGCCAGAGAATTCATACCCTGTCACCTGTTTCCGGGGCCCGCTGATCCCGTTCATGAGGCGCAGTATCATCGTGAACAGCGGACTCCCCGGGAATTTGCCTGTCCGCATCCAAACGGTCCCTGAAGTGACCGTGGTGGCCTTTATCCTGACGAGAACCTCCCGGAGGCGGGTGTGGGAATGTCCAGTTTTGCGGGCTGTAATACTTCAGCACCCCCGTATTTCTTATATACAATGGCATTCATCATAGTATTCTAAAATAATTGCGGTGACTGGTTCCTTCAAGTTAATAAATGACCAGCGGTATGGGAAGAAAGTTGGAAGGGAGAAGGAGCTGCCATTGGGCGGAGTTTGAATATTTGGTTTAGTGTTGTACTTTATAGGTGAAATGAATGACCTGCTGCCATACAAGACCGTTTTCAAGTATGAGTCGTTCTGGGTGCTGGTGTCTTCCGGGCTGACGGTGATACTGATGCTCATCGTTTTTGGCAACGGTGCATTCTCAACCCATATGGACTTCAACTTCTACGGCACCACGGTGTCCATACCAGGCATGAATATTTTCGTCAACGTTTTCCTGCTGATCAATTTCCTGGTCTTCCTGGTGAAGAACAAGCTTCCCAATTCCGAAGTACATGGGGGAACTGGATACTCATTGTTACCGGATTGTTACTGCTGATTTCCTTGACGCAAATATCGGCTTGCTGAAGCCCGTGACGAGTGCGGGGTGGGTGGTCTATCCGCCCATGTCAAACGTTGGCCCTACTTCCAATGCAGAGATATTCCTCATGTTCATCGCTACCATACTTCGCCTCGTGCAGTTTGCTACGGTGATCATGTTGCTGGTGTTCGTTTATCAATGGGGGAAGGGGAACAGGGTTTAGCCCTTCTCCCTTCTCCCTTCCAACTTCCAACTATTTCAAAAGGTGCGTATCAAACAATTTCAGTATCCGCTTATACTCATCCGTCCACGATGACGGCTCAACAAAACCATGGTCCTCAACGGGGTATACCGCCAGCTCCCAATTGTCCTTGCCCAGTTCTATGAGCCGCTGCGTGAGGCGCACGGCGTCCTGGAAATGAACATTCACGTCAACCATGCCGTGGCAGATCAGCAAGTGATTCTTGAGGCCTGAGGCGAAGTTGATGGGCGATGATTTCGCGTAAGCGATGCTGTCTGTTGCCGGCTCGTTCAGGATGTTGGATGTATAACCGTGATTATAGTGTGCCCAATCCGTGACGGGGCGGAGCGCCGCGCCTGCCTTGAACACATCCGGCTTGGTGAACAGTGCCATCAGCGTCATGAATCCGCCGTAGCTGCCGCCGTAGATGCCAATACGTTTGGGGTCGATGCCATATTTCTCCACGAGGAATTTTGCTGCATCCACATGGTCATCCAGGTCCTTGCCACCCATCCAGCGGTAGATGCCCGTGCGCCAGTCCCTGCCGTAGCCGCTGCTTGCGCGATAGTCGATATCGATCACGGTATATCCTTTGTCAGCGAGCATATTGTTGAACATATACTCCCGGAAATAACTGCTCCACCAATAATGTACGTTCTGCAGGTAGCCGGCACCGTGAACAAATATTACGGCCGCGCCGTTCTTTTTCCTTCAGCGGGCTGGTAGACGCGGGTATACACTTTGGCACCGTCAGCGGCGGTGAAGGTGGTCACTTCGGCGGCCCTCCAGGGATAGGCCCTGAAGGCTTCGCTCATGCCTTTGTCCGTAACCTGCAGCGGTTTTTTACCCGGTGCGTTTTCCTGCACATAGAGTTCCCATGGCTTGTTGGTGAAGGAGTAGCGGTAAGCGATGTATTTCTCATCCGGGCTCATGCTCACTTCGTAGCCGCCATCCATTGAGGTTATCTTTTCTTTTCGGGTGCCATCGACCCCGATCCTGCACCACTGTTGCTTGCCGGGTGTTCCTCGTTGGTGAGGAGGTAGAAAGTTTTTTTGTCCTTGCCCAGCTCAACGCTCTGCACTTCATAGTTGCCGCTGGTGAGGGCGCGCTTGTTGCCGGTCAGGACATCCTGCACGTAGAGGTGGGAGTATCCGGTAGCCTCGCTCTGGTAGTAGATGTTCTGGTTGTCTGTCCAGTTCACCGTTGCCCCGAAAGCACTGATGCCGGGCCCGCCGATCCAAGCTTCATCACGCTGCCTGTCCAGGAGTTTGAGTTTTCCCGTTGCCGCGTCCAGCAGCATGATCCATCGGTCCTTGTTGTCCTGTGAACGGATATCCATTACGGCATAAGTTCCTGCTTCGTTCCAGTAGGGGCCCATGGGCATAACGCCGCGCGCCGTGAATTTTTTGTTCGCGTATTTCTTCGGGTAGTCCTTGACGTAATCCGGTGCGTCCGTAATGCCGGGAATGGAATCCATGGACACGGGAATGAGTTTATCCGCATTCCTGTCCCACACAAAGAACTCATACTTTCCCAGCGGGTTGCCCACCTTGGTGCGTGTATTGAGGTCCGTGGTGTATCCTGATTCTGCCATATAATCAGGGACGATGGTTTGCTTTGCGCCCATGGGTGGCTGGAAGAGCCGATATGTTACGAAGCGCCCGTCAGGGCTGACCTGCAGGCCCTGCAGCTGTTTATCGCCAATGGTGATGCTGCGCAGGGTATCCTGTTCCCTGTTACCCTTAAGAAAGTCTGCACGCTGGTTACGCTTGTTCTTGCGTTCTGTGAGTACGGCGCTGGTCTCCAGTTGTTGTTGCAGCAGGAACTGGTCCTGTGCGGAAGTGCGGAGTTCCGGGCACCGCCGCCCCTTGTGATATTAGTGAGCTGTTTTGTTGCACCCGTCCTGATCTCCCAGGCGTAGAGGTTCTGGTTGCGTGTGTACACTACCCATTCATCTTTCATCATGAAGCGGGGCTGTGCTTCAAATTCTTCCGTAGTGGTGATCCTGGTGGTGATGCCGGTCTTAATATTCTTCAGGAACACATCGCCCCTGTATGTATACAGCATCATGGTGCGGAGTGCGTTGTATTGTGCCGATGACGATGCCTGGGCAAACTGCGCGTCCATGAATTTGGCCTTCACAGGCTTTGCGGAGCCGATGGAATATGTGTAAGCGGAATCAGATATGTTGCCTTCCGGGTTCCAGGAGAACCAAACGGTTTTTCCGTCAGCACCCCAGAACACATTGGAAGGGGATGTCCCGATCCATTTGGGGTCCTGCATGATCTTTTCAACGGTAAGTGTCTGGGCGAAGATGGCCGTGCAGATGAACAGGGCAATGGCCGTGAGCGATAACCTCATGAAGCAGTGGTTTAGGCTATAAATATAGTTCGCATGGCGCAGTTCGCAGTTCGCGGTATAAAAAAAGGCACCGGAAACCGGTGCCTTTTTTTATACCTGATTCTTCAATTCCTTATTTGAGCGTAGCAAGCAGTTTGTTGTTCAGCGCTACATAGTCATCGTTCTTCGCAGCTTTAGCGAGTTCGATGGATTTGTTGGCAGCGGCAACGGCGTCAGACTTCTTGCCCAGCTTGGCGAGGCAGTTGGCCTTTTGGTGCCATACCCAGAAAGCGGTGGGGTTTTGGGCGATGGCTTTATCGAACCACTCATTTGCCTTGGCCAGGTCCTTGCCATTGTCCATGTAATACATGGCAGCCTGGAAATAGGGCTTGTTGTCCTTGTTCATGGCGTTGTCGATCTGTGCCATCACCTTGCTGTCGATATCCGTGCTTACAGTGAAACCAACCCAGGTGTTTTCCCACATCATTCCAACCTGCATGCTGCTGGGTTTCACGTCATCGAACATGATCGTGAATGTTTCGATGCTCATGGGAAGTTTCTGGGGCTGGGCCTTGAGGCGTACCACGTCTTCGCTCTGCTTGTATGCAGCGGGGGAGGTAACGTCAAGTTGCCTGGTGATGATCACTGTCCACTCGTTCGCGCCGGGGATGGTGAGCAGGCCGTATTTGCCGGCGGGAACCTTGGTGCCGCCGATGGTAACATCATCGCCGAATGTAAGGGTGGTAGCGCTGTTGGCACCTGTGCGCCAAACTGCGTTATAGGGAACGAGGTCTCCAAATACTTTCCTGCCCTTCATGTTGGGGCGGGAGTAGGAGAGTTCCACATTAGACAGGCCGAACTCCTGTTTTACGGTTGTTGTTGTTGAAGGCTGTGGCGTCCTGATCGCCTGTGCGCTTGCAGCGATAACGCTGACCATGAGGATGGTGCTAAGTACTAATTTCTTCATAGCAAGACAGTTTAATTGTGCGGCGAAGATAGAAACCTTGAAGGAATGTGGCAATTAGAAAATGCGGCAATGCCTAATCAGAACACTACCGTGTAGGTGGTTTTCAACGCATGCTCTGTGTTATAGACCGCCCATGCAGGTCCTTCTTTCAAAAGGCGTATGGCTTCTTTGTCGTAGATGGGGTGTAGGCCTTTGTCTACCTTGATATCGTAGGGCTTGCCGGTTTCGGGGTTCACGTGGAAGCTCAACACCACATTGCCGTGCATCACGGGGTCCTTGGGCCTGCGCAGGTTATTCATCACATACACCTCGAAGGCACTCCATCCGTCTGCCGGCTCGGTATAGATACGGGCACCGGATTCATCGCGCCTGGCCTTATCTGCCGTTGCTGCTTTGGGTGCTGCGAGGGGCGCGGCGCGGAGGCGCTTGGCCTCTTCTTCCTTGTTGATCACGATCTCTGAGGCTTTGGCCTCATCCGCCGCCCTGGTCGCGTTATTGATCGCCACGGGCGGTTCGGTTGCCGTAAGGGTGGGTGATGGCTGTGGCGCGGGCCTGGCTTCTTCCCTGGCCTTCGGTGCTGCCGGCTTTTCCACTGCCGTTGCCGGCGGTGGGGGAGGCGGTGGTTCAGCGATGGAATCCGTTGTGGTGACGTCCTCGACCTGAACTTGCTCTGCCTTAGCAATAGTGGCCTGTTTGGAGGGTCAAGCGTTACCCACATGGCATAGGCCATTCCGAGGAGCACTACTGCTGCAGCGGCCACGCTGAGCCAGGGCCTGGGTCGCATCGGCACCACCCTCGCAGTTGACGTGCGCTCTTCGAGGCGTGCCTTTAGCCCCGCAACGTCTGCAGCAGGAGGCATGCTTGCCTGGAAGCCCTCAATGGCATCGGCCAGAAATGGGTCATCCAAAGCTGCTTTCTCCAGGGCGTGCATTTCGGAGGGACTCATCGTCCCCTCCACATATCGCCTGATATCCGCCGCGGTATATTGATATGGTGATCCCTGGCTCACGATTGGATGGTTTTTTGTTTTTTCTCGATACAGGTCTTCAGGTTGCGCTTTCCGTTCTGGATCTGGCTGCGCACCTTGTTCCATTCCTGCCCGGTGATATCGGCGATCTCCTGGTAGCACTTGCCTTCCAGGTAGAACAGGGCCACGCTGCTGCGTTGGTCCGCAGGCAGGCTGTCCAGGCACTCTTCCATGGCTTTCAGGCTGTTCTCCTTCTCCATCACGCCATTCAGATGCAGTTCCTGTTCTGATTGCATAAATGTTTCCGGGAATTCCGTGGTTTTCATCCTGCCGTCTTTCCTGAGCTGCATTAGGCAGTGATTCTTTGCCACTACGTAGAGCCAGCTCCTGAAATTATCCACCTCATGTTTTTTGAGCTTGGCCACCAGTTCCTCGAAAATGTTCATGACGGCATCCCTGGCGGCCTCCGTATCCTTGAGATATTTGATGCAAACGCCAAGGACCAGCTCCATATACGGGGCATAGAGCTCGCCGAGCACACTAAGGTCATGACTGCGTTGATAAGCCCGGATGAGTTCCAGGTCCCTGGTGCTTCCTATGTTTCCGTTCTCCTGCATTAAAATTTTTCCGGGCAGCTTATGTAATTGGAAAGTTAGCATCATCCTTCCAAAAATCACATTGCTATGCGAACATTAATTGCACTGCTGTTCTCGGGTTGGCTGCTGACCGCCTTCCTGCCACACACGGATATCGCCATCACCGGCCATGTTTATGACTACAACGGTCAGCCCCTGTCAGGTGTGCGTGTTAAGTTGAAAGGGTCAAGTGTGGGTGCCAATACGGACCAGAAGGGATTCTATTCCATCCAGGTGCCCGATGAAAAGGCCGTTCTGGTGTTCAGTTATGTTGGTTTTGAATCCCGGGAGTTCAGGGTGGGGAAGAAGACAGTGGTGGATGTAAGAATGAAACCGGCCTCCACCCATCTGGATGAAGTGGTGGTTACGGGGATGGCTGCTGAAGCAAAAAGGGAAGATATGACGGGGGCAGATGTCATGCTGTCTGGCAGCGCTCCCAGTGTGGTGGTCAGGGGTTATTCAGCGCAGAGATATAAGATGGCTTCACTGCCGCCTGCTGACTATAACCGGGAAGGCTATGAACATACCGATGAGAATGGCTTCAAGCGCGTACAGGATGACCCGCTGTCCACCTTTTCCATAGACGTGGATGCGGCTTCTTACAGCAACGTCCGCCGCTTCCTCAACCAGGGTATGCTTCCACCGGCAGGTGCCGTACGCGTGGAAGAGATGATCAACTATTTCCAGTATGGTTATGACCAGCCTAAGAATGATGACCCGTTTGCAGTGTATACGGAACTGTCAGACTGTCCCTGGGCGCCCGAGCACAAACTCCTGCTGGTGGGACTGCAGGGCAAGACCATCCCAACAGATAACCTGCCTGCCTCCAATCTTACTTTCCTGGTAGATGTATCGGGATCGATGAGCGACGAGAATAAACTCCCGCTCGTGAAGGGTGCGTTGAAACTGCTTGCAGACCAGTTGAGGGAGCAGGATAAAGTGTCTATCGTAGTCTATGCAGGCGCCGCAGGTATTGTGCTCCAGCCTACATCAGACAAGGCAAAGATCAAGGCTGCACTGGATCAGCTGGAAGCAGGTGGTTCCACAGCCGGTGGTGAAGGCATACAACTGGCCTACAGAACGGCGAAGGAGAATTTCATCAAGGGTGGCAACAACCGGGTGATCCTTTGTACCGATGGTGACTTCAACGTAGGTGCCAGCAGCGATGACGAACTGGTGCGCATGATCGAAAAAGAAAGGCAATCGGGCGTATTCCTCACCGTACTCGGTTTCGGCATGGGCAATTACCAGGACGCCAAGATGCAGAAGCTGGCGGATAAGGGCAATGGACATCACGCGTACATAGACCAGATGAGTGAAGCCAAGAAGATCTTCGTCAATGAATTTGGCGGTACCATGTTCACCATTGCCAAGGATGTGAAGTTCCAGCTGGAGTTCAATCCCGCGCATGTGCAGGGTTACAGGCTCATTGGATATGAGAACCGTTTGCTGAACAAGGAGGACTTTAATGACGATAAGAAAGATGCCGGCGAAATGGGCAGTGGCCATACGGTGACGGCACTGTATGAGATCATTCCCACCGGTATAGAAACCGATTTGCTGGGTAATGTGGATCCTTTGAAGTACAGCAAGAAGGAGATGGGGCAGGAAAAATTGTACAATGAATTGCTGACCATTAAGGTACGCTACAAGAAGCCGAGTGAGGAGCAGTCCAAACTCATGAACATCCCCGTTAAGAATGATGCTGTGCGTTATTTGTCGGGCTCCGGCCAACTCAGGATGGCTGCCGCCGTTGCCGCTTTCGGGATGATCCTTTCAGAGTCCAAATACAAGGGTGAGGCAGATCTGAATATGGTGAAGAGCCTGGGTAGGTCGGCCATTGGTAACGACCCCGGCGGCTACCGCAAGGAGTTCCTGGAACTGGCGGAGAAGGCGTCAAGGCTATACCAAACGAAACGCTGATGGCAATCCCCGAAAACGAAGAAGCCACTCCCATGAGTGGCTTCTTCGTTTTCGGAGCCTTAACAGCGCAACTAATACTTTCTCATGATCGGTCAGGGCTTGCGCTGAAGTTGGTTTTCAATGGATCAAGGATAAAAAACGGTCTCGGATCGGATAATGGATAATGGTTGGTTTTCAGTGGATCTGGATCTGCTATTTTAATGGATGTTTAAAAAATGTTGGGCTTGTTGGTTGTTTCATGGATCGGATCTTTCGGACTGTTCGCTCTTTCTGATACAAGATTACGGCGGTGGCAGGCAGCAGTATTGCCTAAAATTTGGTATGCCGGATTTGTTATCCCAGGTCAAGGCTTCTGCTTGTAAGCCGGATGGAAGCGGTGTATGGTCTCGCGCAGGTATTCCCGGTCAAGATGCGTGTAGATCTCCGTGGTAGTGATGCTTTCATGGCCCAGCATATCCTGCACCGCGCGCAGGTCTGCACCACCTTCTACCAGGTGTGTGGCAAATGAATGTCGCAATGTGTGCGGCGAGATGTCTTTCTTAATACCTGCTTTTTTCGCAAGTTCTTTTACGATCATGAAGATCATCACACGTGATAGTCTTCCTCCCCGCCTGTTCAGGAAAACGATCTCTTCGTCACCCGGTTTGGACTCTTGTTTCAACCTTATGTGGTCCAGGTAGATCTTCATGTGTTTCACCGCATCTGAACCTATCGGCACAAGCCTTTCTTTATCGCCCTTCCCGATCACGCGGATGAAGCCTGCGTCCATGTACAGGAACCTGAGGCGGAGGTTACATACTTCACTTACACGAAGGCCACAGCTGTACATGGTCTCGATGATGGCGCGGTTACGTATGCCGTCAGGTTTACTGTGGTCTATCTGCTGTATCATCATTTCGATCTCTTCAAATGATAATACATCGGGGAGGCTCCGTTTAAGACGGGGCGTGTCGATCAGCTCCGTAGGGTCAACACTGACCACCTGTTCTGCCATGCAGTATCGGAAGAAGTTTCGCAGCCCGCTCATGATCCGGCTTTGCGAGGTGGCCGTCATACCCAGTTCCGCGATACATTTGATGAAGTCCTGCAATTGCTGGAGGCCAATGGAAGAGGGGCCTGCAGAGGGATCCGTGATGCTGAGGTATTGGGTGAACTTCTCAACATCGGCCATATAAGCTTCCACCGTAGCATCAGAAAGGGAACGCTCCAGTTGCAGATGTGCCTTGAATCCATTCTTATACGGCTCCCACATACCCGCAAAATAAAATTTTTGTGCGTATGTTGCTTTGAATCATATTTGCCGATCATTCATCACTATGCAGCCCATTAATCTCAGAGCGTTCAGGAAGAAAGTGGAACTGAACAAGCGTAAGATGAAACTCTTCCTCACCAGGACGGAGAAGAACCCGCCGCGTAAGCTCGACCAGATGGCGGAAGAGATCAGCAAGGAGGTGTGGGCGGAGACCGACTGTCTCTCCTGTGCCAACTGCTGCAAGACCATGAGCCCCACTTTCACCAAGGCTGACATCAAACGCATATCTGCACATCTCGGTATGGAGGAGGAAGGGTTCAGGGAGAAGTATTTATATCTTGATAAAATTGGCGACTGGATGAATGTGAAACAGCCCTGCCAGTTCCTGGACCTCAAAACCAATATGTGCAGCATCTACGAAGTGCGTCCCGCCGACTGCGCCGGCTTCCCCCATCTTGACCAAGAAGAAGATGAAGGACTACCTGCACGTACACCACCAGAATGTGACGTACTGCCCCGCAACGTACTCCATGGTGGAGAAGATGATGAGTAGGGCCAGTGCCGCCAAGTAATTGCCCGGGTAACAACTTGACAGTGCAACACCGGTTATGCAAGGTGGACCATTGAAAAAGTAATGCCGTCCCTGGGATACGAAGTTTTTGTTTGCTATTCAGTATCTGAACAGTACCCATTCAAAAGAGGAAGTACTATGCTGGCCTTGAGCGATACTTGCTCAAAAAGGTAAATGGGTTTAACTTATTGCCAATGATGTCAATTTTTGGGAGAGCCAATGCAAGGCGGGAAAGCGTATCAGTAATAGATATCCTCAATGAAAAGTACGTCCGGTGAGCCATTGGAACGGATGGTGACCGAGACTATATCAAACTGAAGTAATGACCATCGGGGGTAGAGACCCATAAAGGCCTCTGCCGCGCGCTGCAGGTTGACGAATTTGTTGCGGGTTACGGATTCTTCGGGGTGGCCCGCCGTTGACTGTTTTTGTGTTTTGACCTCCACGATGTGCAACACGTTGTTTTTATGGGCGATGATGTCCAGCTCGAGGTGGCCATGCCGCCAGTTGGTGGTGACGATCTCAAATCCATTCTGCTCCAAATGGCGCCGCGCGATGGCTTCGCCTTCCCTGCCCAATTCTTGCGTAAACATTGTTCTTGCCTATATTAGCGTTTCAAATGTTGCTATGTTTCCATTGAAAGGCAAGGTACAGCACTATGCATGGGGAGGAAAGGGTTTTATCCCCGCTTTATTGGGTATTTCCAACGTGGAAGACCGGCCCTGCGCCGAGTACTGGCTGGGTGTTCACCCGGGCGCGCCGGCAACGGTGAAGCTTTCCGAGAATGCGTATACCGGATTGCCTGAGCTGATACGCTCTCAGCCTTCGCGCTACCTGGGTCCAAGGGTATCCGGTCATTTCCAGGACCTGCCCTACCTGCTCAAGATCCTTGACGTGAAGGATATGCTCTCCATACAGGTGCATCCTTCAAAGGAGGAGGCAATAAAAGGATTTGACAGGGAAAACGCGATGGGTATTCCCCAGGATGCATCCCATCGGAACTATAAAGACAATAACCATAAGCCTGAGATGGCTCTCGCTTTAGGCGATTTCTGGTTGCTGCATGGCTTCAGGCCCCAGGAAGAACTGGTGCAGGTGCTCGAGTCCGTTGAACAACTCAGCCCCTTATTGCCTGTTTTCGAGAACAGTGGCTACAGGGGCCTCTATCAATATGTGATGGAGTTGCCGCAGGAAGGGGTCAACAAGATGCTGCAACCGTTGGCAGAGGAGATCCTGCCCAAATACCACGCCGGCCAGCTGCAGAAGAATGATCCGCATTTCTGGGCGGCCAGGGCTATGGTAACATATCCGGACGCATTTGACCGCGGTATATTTTCGATCTATTTCTTTAATCTCGTGCACATGAAGGCAGGAGAGGCCATTTTCCAGGGAGCCGGTCTGCCGCATGCCTACCTGGAAGGACAGAACGTGGAGCTGATGTCCAATTCAGATAATGTGCTTCGGGGCGGCCTAACGCCCAAGTATGTGGACGTTCCCGAACTGATGAAGCATACCTCCTTTGAACCCATCGTCCCAAAGATCATGGATGCCGGCGCTGGCAGCGAGCAGTCGTTTGATTGCCCAGTGCCCGATTTCAGCATGAAAGTGGCCAGGGTAGGAGCAGAGGCTTATTCCTTCACCGCAGACGGCCCGGAGATCCTGCTGTTTTTAGAGGGTGAGGGGGAGGCTAATGGGGTGAGGGTGAGGAGAGGGGAATCGTTCTTTGTGCCGGCCGGAGAGACTGTGGACGTGAAAGGTGAAGGCCTTAGGCTGGTAAGGGCGGTTGTTCCTTAGTTGGCAGCTGCGCCTGCGACCTGCCTCCTGCGAACTGACATAATAATCCACATCCTGAGGAAAACTGACCCGTATAAAGTTTCGCGGGAGCCAGATTTGGCTATTTTTGTCGCTCTAAAGAAATCCAGGCATGAAGCTCAACAGGAATATACTCACCAGTTTTGTTTTACTCGTTGTGATCGCGTCTATTTACAGGGTACTGCCCCGTCCGATGGGTTTTGCCCCACAGATCGCCATGGCGCTGTTCGCGGGTTCAGTGGTGAAAGACAGGAAGTATGCATTTGCGTTGCCCCTGCTTTCCATGTTCCTTTCTGATCTTCTTTACCAAGGTCTTTATACAGCCGGCCTTACACCCATACAGGGTTTCTATTCCGGCCAGCTGACCAACTACCTCATGCTGACAGCACTGACCGTGATCGGCTTCTTCATCAGGGAGCGTAACCCCCTCAGCATTGCTGCGGGTTCCATCGCTGGCCCCACTGTTTACTTCCTCGCTTCCAACTTCCTTGTATGGATCGGCGGTGGCGGTTACAGCAGGCCCAAGACCCTCGAAGGACTGATGATGTGTTACAACGATGGCCTGCCTTTCTACCAGACATCGATCTTCGCCACACTGTTCTTCAGCGCAGTGCTATTCACCGGCTACTATTTCGCCGGCAAGGCTCAGACCTCTCCTGCAGTAAAGTGAGTTTAATTCATTAGGCAATCAGGCTGTCGGTATCAAGATGTCAAGATATCCAGTTGTCAAGATATCAAGATATCAAATGGCTTCCTCATACCCTTCATCTTCCTCAAGATTTCCCCCATCTGCAGCTGCCGTTGCCAGTTCATCGCACCTGTTATTGTATGGATTGGACGCATGACCTTTTACCCACACGAATTGGATATGGTGGGGCTTTGATAGTTCATAGTATCTCTTCCACAGGTCAGGGTTCTTTTTCCCGCCCTTGAAATCTGTGCGGATCCAGTTGTTCAGCCATCCTTCCTGTACCGCCTTCACCACATACTGGCTGTCAGAATAAACCGTGATATTGATGCCCGGCCTCGTGAGTGCTTCCAGGCCTTTGATCACGCTCATCAGTTCCATCCTGTTGTTGGTGGTACGCCTGTATCCTCCCGACAGTTCTTTTCTCGTTCCTTTCCAGATGAGTATGGTGCCATAGCCGCCGGGGCCGGGGTTCCCGCGCGACGAGCCATCGGTATACATCGTTAGTCCACGCTCGTTGATCATCCAATAAATATTTCTCCCTTCAATACCGTTACCGCATCGCCCGTCATCAATACCCTGTCTCCTTTCAGCCTGCAAAGCATTTCACCGCTTCTCGCAGAAGCCTGCAGCGCGTGGAAATGGTCCTTGCCCGTTTTCTGGTGCCAATAGGTGGTGAGCAGGCAGTGTGCCGAGCCTGTTACCGGGTCTTCATCTATGCCGCTTTGCGGGAAGAAACAGCGCGATACAAAATCATGCCTGCTGCCTTTTGCCGTTACCAGTACACCACGGGAAGGGATAACCGAAAGTGACTTGAAATCCGGCTTCATGTTCAACACTTCCTCCTCGCTGCGTACTTCCACCAGGTAATCGAACTTGCCCTTGAACACGTTGCTCGGATGGATGTCCAGCGCTTCAAAAAGCCCGTCCGGTACATCGCAGGGTGCGGCGGGATCGGCAGGGAAGTCGAGGGTCAGCTTGCCGTCGGCCTCTTTTGTTACACTCAGCCAGCCCGACTTAGAAAACAAACGAAGCGGTGTGGCAGTGTAACCCAGGTGGTTGTAGAACACATGCGCGGTGGCCAGGGTGGCATGGCCGCAGAGTGCCACTTCAACCGTAGGCGTGAACCAGCGGATCTGGTAAGCATCTTCGTAAGGGACGATGAACGCCGTTTCCGCGAGGTTGTTCTCCATCGCGATCTTCTGCATCAGTTCATCAGGGAGCCAGGCGTCCAGTGGACAGATCGCAGCGGGATTGCCTTTGAACGGTTCCCTGGTGAATGCATCCACCTGGTATATAGGAATGGTCATACGTTAAAATTTTAAACCTGGAACACGCCCAGTTTCATATTAGATTCAATAGGAGCGTGATCCGCTGCACTGAGTGCTTCGCTGATCACTTCCCGGGTTCTTAATGGATCGATGATGCCGTCTACCCACAGCCTTGCCGCGGCATAGTATGGCGTGGTCTGCGCATTGTATTTGTCGATGATCTTCTGCAGCATTTCTTTCTCTTCCTCCGCTCCGATCTCCAAACCCTTCGCCCTCATCCCTGAAACCTGTATTTGCACAGCGTCTTCGCCGCTTGTTCTCCGCCCATCACGGCTATCTTGGCCGTTGGCCATGCGTAAATGAAGCGGGGATCGTAAGCCTTTCCGCACATGGCATAGTTGCCCGCGCCATACGAGTTGCCCACGATGATGGTGATCTTGGGGACAATGGAATTGGCCACGGCGTTCACCAGCTTGGCGCCATCCTTGATGATGCCGGAGTGTTCACTGCGTGAGCCCACCATGAAGCCGGTGACGTCCTGCAGGAAGACCAGCGGTATTTTTTTCTGGTTGCAGTTGAGGATGAAACGCGCTGCCTTATCGGCACTGTCGTTATAGATCACACCTCCCATCTGCATCTCGCCTTTCTTGCTCTTCACCATCTTGCGCTGGTTGGCTACGATGCCCACGGCCCAGCCATCAATGCGTGCATAACCGCAGAGGATGCTCTTGCCATAGTCCTGTTTGAACTGGTCGAAATCAGACTTGTCCACAATACGCTCAATGATGTCCAGCATATCATAAGGCTTGGTGCTGTCCGCAGGAAAGAGGCCGTAGATCTCATTCGGGTCCTTCGCCGGTGCCTCCGGCTTGATGCGGTTGAAACCAGCTGTTGTTGAAGGCCCGAGCTTGCCCATGATCTTCTTCACTTCATCCAGCGTCTCTTCTTCTGTTGGGAATTTATAATCCGCGATGCCGGAGATCTCTCGTATGCGTTACGGCGCCGCCCAGGGTTTCCAGTTCGATGTCTTCCCCGATCGCAGGCCTTTCACCAGATAGGGGCCGGCCAGGAAGATGGATCCCTTGCCTTCCACCATCAGCGTTTCATCGCTCATGATGGGCAGATAGGCACCACCTGCACGCAGCGCCCATCACCGCAGCGATCTGTGTGATGCCCATGGCACTCATCTTCGCGTTGTTCCGGAAGATGCGTCCGAAATGTTCTTTGTCAGGAAAGATCTCATCCTGCATGGGAAGGAATACGCCGGCACTGTCTACCAGTAGATGATGGGCAAGCGGTTCTCCATCGAGATCTCCTGCAGGCGTAAATTCTTTTTGCCGGTGATGGGGAACCAGGCACCCGCTTTCACGGTCTGGTCGTTCGCAACAATGACACACTGCCTGCCGCTTACATAGCCAACACCTGCAACGGTGCCGCCGACGGGCAGCCGCCGTATTCTTCATACATGCCTTCACCGGTGAAGGCGCCGATCTCTACGAATGGCTTGTCCTGGTCCCGGAGGTATTCAATGCGCTCGCGCGCGGTGAGCTTGTCTTTCTCGTGTTGTTTTTCAATGGCTTTCTTTCCGCCACCCAGGCTCACTTTCTCCCAGCGTTGCCTGAGCTCGCTGACGGCGAGTTTCAGTCGGTCTTCGTTTTTGTTAAACTCTAAGTTCATGCAAGCAATCTTGATTTTGAATTCCGGATTCCGGATTCCGAATTCCGATTACGTATTCCGAATTCCGAATTCCGAATTCCGTATTCGAATTCCGTATTCCGTATTCTGAATTCTGAATCACCAATGCGGAATCCGTAATTCGTAATTCGCAATTTATAATATTTGTAATTCGATCTTCGAAGTTCCGTATACCCTGATCGTGGCCTTCTGGTAGTCCGATGCTTCGGCATCCGGTATCCGCATGAATTTCTGGGGTTGCGGTCTACCAGTGGGAACCAGCTGCTCTGCACCTGCACCATGATGCGGTGGCCGGTGGCGAACAGGTGCGCCGCATCGGGCAGTTCCAGCTTCACCCTACTAACCTTTCCTGGCACAAATGGTTCGGGCTTTTCCCAGCTGTTCCGGAATTTTCCACGGATCACCTCTGCACGTACGAGGCGTTGCGTTCCGTCAGGGTGCACATCGATCAATTTAACTACGAAATCCGCATCCGTTCCGGTGGTACTCACCTGCAGGTCAGCCGTGATCTTCCCTGCAACGGTGAGGGGAGCCGTAAGGGTATCTGTCTGGAACCAGAGCACGTCGCTGCGCTTACTGGCGAAGCGTTGGTCCTCCGCCATATAATCATTGTTGCGGCGGCCCATGGTGGCGGCAGTGTAGGGCACCGGGTTGGCAGGATCTGATGTGTACGCTGTGTAGCCTTTTGCGCTTTTGTTCCCTAGTGTGTGATCAGGGTTCAGGTAGAAGGTTTTAGGGTTCAGGCCTGCGGGCCATACCGCATACTTCTTCCATTGGTTGCTGCCGGTCTCGAAGACGGTGGCTTCGGCCGCGTTGAACTGCCCTTCGCCTTTCAGGTAGTAGTTGAAGAACGGTGTTTCAAGGGAGTCCTGGAAATACTTGCTGGTGTTTTGCTTGAAATCCAGGCCCGCATATTTCTCCCAGTTGCCGCGCGCCCAGGCACCGTGTGTCCATGGGCCCATGACGAGATGATTGGCATTGCCTTTATTCAGCTGCTCTATGCTCTTGTATGTTTCCAAGGCGCCGAAGAGGTCTTCCGCGTCAAACCATCCACCTGTCACCAGGGTTGCCGGCTTCACATTGTTGAAATGCTTGCGGATATTCCTTTGCTGCCAGTATTCATCATAGGTGTCATGCGCCAGGTATTCCTTGAACACGCCGTTGCTGTTCCCGAAATATTCGGGCTTGAGCGTATTCTTGAGCGGACCCAGGTCCAGGAAGAACTGGTAGGCATCCTTGAAATTGGTCTTCACCACGGAGCCTTCATAGTTCTCGACAGGCCCTTTTCTGGGCGCATCGAAATAACTCATGAAGCTGAAATTGTCCATCAGGAAGAAGCGCCCTTGTGGTTGGCATCGTCCCCTAAAAACTCATCGGTAACCGGCGCCTGCGGACTCACTGCCTTGATGGCGGGATGTGCATCCGGCAGTGATGCCGATGCATAGAAGCCGGATAGGAGATGCCCCAGAGGCCAACCCTTCCGTTGTTGTTGCTGATATTGGCCAGCAGCCACTCGATGGTGTCATAGGTGTCACTGGATTCATCCGTGCCTTTGCGCGCGGGATCATGAGGTGTCATCTCGCGGAAATCGCCTTCGCTCATATAGCGGCCACGCACATCCTGGTATACGAAGATGTACTTTGCCTTCATCAATTCCGGGTTGGGGCCGATGCGCCTGGCAAAGTTGCCTTCCCCGTAGGGGCCGGCGCTGTAGGGCGTACGCTCCATGAGGATGGGATATTTCAAGGCGCTGTCCTTGGGCAGGTAGATGACAGTATAGAGCCTGGCACCATCGCGCATGGCAATGCGTACTTCCTTCTTGATGTAATTGTTCTTCACGAAATCATTATCCCCTTGCGCATTCGCCTGCGCAATGACCAGGTTAACGGTCAAGCACAGGAAGAATGATTGCACTGCTGTTCTTAGCGTCATGGTGTAATTGAATGGTTGATGGTATAAAGTCCTTGTCTTCTGCTTCATAGATATTCAGGAATTGCTGCGGATTGCGGTCGGCCAGCGGGAACCAGCTGCTCTGCACCTGTATCATCAGCTTATGGCCTTTCCTGAACGTATGTGAGATATCGGGCAGTTCAAATTTCACCTGCTCCACCTTGCCGGGCTTGAACGGCTCGGGCTTCTCAAAGCTCTTCCTGAACTTGCCGCGCATGATCTCGCCGCGTACCAGCATCTGGTAGCCACCCATGGGATACCTGTTGCCGGGTTCAACGTAGTCGTTAGGGAACACGTCGATCACCTTCACCACAAAATCAGCGTCAGTGGTAGAGAGCGTCACCAGCAGGTCTGCAATTACAGTACCCGTTACCGTTAGGTCTTCCGTGAGCACGGGTGTTTCAAACGTGAGCACGTCCGGCCTGCGGGAAGCGAAGCGCTGGTCGTCACTCATGTATTCCCTGGTCCTTCCCATGTGTATGCCATCCGTGTAGGGCACAGGGTTGGCGGATCGGAAATATAGGTGGTGGATGCTTTTGCAGCGTTGGGTTTTTCCCAGCTCAATCCGCCGCCGGGTTGGAAGTAGATGGCCTTGTCTTTTGCACCTGCGGGAGGCCATGTATCATACTGCTTCCACTCGTTGGTGCCGTCATGAATACGGTGGCTTCGGGAAGTTTGCTGACATCTCCCTGGCCCTTCAGGTGATAATTGAAGAACGGTACTTCAATGTTGTTCTGGTACCAGTCTGAAGTGCGTTGGTTGAATGTCACGTTACCCAGCCTGGTGCCACCTTCTGCTGATGCCCATTGGCCATGGTACCAGGGGCCCATGACGATCTTATTGAAAGACTTGCCGGGATTTTTTTGTTCGATAGCCTCGTAAAGTCTCCATGCGCCATAGCAGTCTTCCGCGTCAAACAACCCGCCCACTACCAGCATGGCAGGCTTCACATCGTTGACATGGTTGCGCGTATTGCGTGCCCGCCAGAATGTGTCATAGTTTGGGTGCGCATAGAGGTCTTTCCAGAACTTGATGGAATCACCCATGAGTTTCGCAAAGTTCTTCAGTGATCCGTTGCGCAGGTAGAAATCATAGTTGTCCTGACCCTTTACCACATAGCCACCTGTATATGTTGTCAGGGCTTGGGGCGGGCACGCCGAAGCGTGTGTAGAAGTTGAATCCGTCCATCAGCATGAAGGCGCCATTGTGGTGGAAGTCATCGCCCAGGAACCACTCGGTGACCGGAGCCTGCGGGCTCACTGCCACGAGCGCGGGGTGGTTGCTCAGTGCGGCCATGGTGGAGTAGAAGCCGGGGTAGGAGATGCCGAACACACCTACCTTGCCGTTGTTGCCCTCCAGGTTCTTGGTGAGCCAGTCGATGGTGTCATACGTGTCGCTGGCCTCGTCAGTTTCATTGCCTTTTTGTTTGAATTGAAAGGCCTTACGTCCTCAAATTCACCTTCGCTCATATATCGTCCGCGGACATCCTGTTGTACGATGATGTAGTTCTCGCGGAAGTAGAGGCGATGGTAGGTGTTCCAGTAGGGCCTCCACCTGTCTTCACCGTAGGGTGCGCAGGAGTATGGTGTCCTCGTCATGAGGATGGGATGTTTTTCAGTCTTGTCCTTGGGCATGTAGATGGAAGTGAACAGCTTTACGCCGTCACGCATGGGACCATGCGCTCCATCTTGACATAATTTTCGCGGATATACGCGGAGTCCAGTGAGAATTGCGCCGAGGCGTTCAACGCCACGAGCAGAGCCAGGAGAAGGAGAAGATTTTTCATGCCCCAAGATACAAACTTTAATATCTGGATATCTTGGCAACTTGACATCTGGATATCTTGATACCAACGGCCTGATATGCCAATGGGGGCGCCGCCTTCAAAAAGTGGACTACTCCGAATGGGCTTTGATATCTGGATATCTTGGCAGTTTGACATCTTGATATCTTGATGCCAATGGCCTGGTATGCCGGCAGGGAACAGCACTGAACTAATTGAATGTCTGGCACTGCGGACTTTAGTCTGGAGTATAGAGTGTTACGATCTGACCTTTTTGGAGATGATCAGTCAGGATAATGTCTCTGGCGAAATTGGGTATTCCCGCTAGCAATGAACCTTCTTTTACTTCCAGGCTTTCTCCAACATCAACCTGGCGGGCAAAAATGAATTGTCCACTGTGAGGAAGGTCTATTATGTCAATGACTTCAAATTCCCGGGCATAATTTTGTGAGGAACGCTCAAAAAAGGATCCGGGCATCAAGATGTTGGTATCAAGATGCCCGGATGTTAAGTTGTCAAGATATTAAGATATCAATTACTGCACCTTCGTGATCTTCAGCATATTGGTAGGCAGGTGCAGCTGGATGGGAATGGATCCCGTATTCACCACCACATTCCCTTCGTGCACAAATCCGCGTTCCTTGAGGATCTGGATCTGGTCATCGATGATATCGTCCATGCTTTCCTCTTCATCATAGTAGAAGCGCGCACGCCCCAGCTCAGGGAGAGCTGGTTCACGAGGCTTCTTTCCTTGGTGAAGATGAACAGCGGCGCCTTGGGCCTGTAAGAGCTGAGCATGAAGCCGGTATAGCCGCTTTGCGTCATACCGATCAGTGCGTCAGCGTTCACGTCCTCGGCCAGTTTACATGCGTTGTAGCAGATGGCGTCTGAGTGGAAAGTGGGCGAGTGGGGAAGGGGCTTGAGGTCTTCCTCGCGGTTGAACCTGTACTCCTTCGTTTCCACTTCCAGGATGATCTTCTTCATGGTCTCCACCACCAGGTGGGGGTGCATGCCCGTTGCCGTCTCTCCGCTGAGCATCACCGCATCGGCACCTTCCAGTACCGCATTGGCAACGTCCGTTGTTTCAGAACGGTTGGGCTTGATCCTGTCTATCATGGACTCCATCATCTGCGTAGCCACGATAACGGGCTTGGCGCGGTGGAGGCATTTGCGGATGATCTGCTTCTGGATCAGGGGCACCTGCTCCACGGGCATCTCAACACCGAGGTCACCACGTGCAACCATGATACCATCGGACTCGAGGATAATCTCCCTGATGTTGGTGATGGCTTCGGGCTTCTCGATCTTGGCGATCACCTTGATGTTGGACTTCTTCTCGGCCAGCTTGCTCTTGATGATGACGATGTCCTTCACGCTGCGCACGAAAGAAAGCGCCACCCAGTCGAGCTTCTGTTCAATGATGAAATTCAGGTCCTCAAGGTCCTTGTCCGTCAGTGCGGGCAGGGAGATCTTGGTATCAGGGAGGTTGATGCCTTTCTTGGAGGAGATGACGCCGCCGAGGGTCACCACTACTTTCACGCTGCCGTCCTTGCCGATCTCTTTCACCTGCACTTCGATCTTACCGTCATCGATCATGATCTTGTTGCCGATGCGTACGTCGCCCGCCAGGTTGGGGTAGGAGACATAGATCTTTTCCATCGTACCCACACATTTCTCGTTCACGAAAGTGAGTACGTCACCTTCTTTCACGGGAAGTGCGTTATTCTCGATCTCGCCTACTCGGAGCTTGGGGCCCTGGAGGTCTCCGAGGATGGCGATGTTATACGGTTCTGTGGAATTGATCTTCCTGATGGATTCGATGATCTGCAGTTTATCCGCGTGTGAACCATGGGAGAAGTTGAGGCGGAAAACGTTCACGCCTGCCTTTACCAGGCCCAGCAGTTTGTCATAGGTGTCGCAAGCAGGACCAACAGTGGCTACGATCTTGGTACGATGCACTGTATGTTTGATACCGGCATCCTTGTCCATTTCCTTGTGCAGGTACTTCTCAATGTTCTTGCTCATTAGTTATTTGTTTGGGTCTTTAGCTGGCGAGGATCTTCACGATCTTCAGCCATTCTTCATTGATCTTTTGTTTTGCTTTCACGGCTTTGTCCAGCGGCGTGTAGTGCATCTTGTTGTTGACGATGCCCACCATCACGTTATACCTTTCTTCTTTCAGGGATTCCACTGCCGCATAACCCATGCGGGAAGCGATGAGCCTGTCCAGGCAGGTGGGGGAGCCACCGCGCTGTATATGGCCGAGGATGGTCACGCGGATATCTGCCGCGGGAAGTTTTTTCGTGCACCACTTTGGCTACTTCATTTGCGCCTCCGAAATCATCACCTTCCGCTACCACCAGCAGGTTCACGAGCTTCTTACGCCTTTCTTTTTCAAGGAGGGAGTTGATGAGCTCGTCCATATCTGTTTTGCGCTCCGGGATGAGGATGTTCTCCGCACCCGTGGAGATGCCGGAGTAGAGGGCGATATAACCCGCGTCACGACCCATCACTTCAATGATGAAGAGCCTGTCATGCGCGTCTGCCGTATCCCTTATCCTGTCTATGGCTTCCACGGCCGTGTTCACCGCGGTGTCAAAACCGATGGTGAAATCAGTGCCCGCAATGTCCTTGTCTATGGTTCCGGGTATGCCGATGCAGGGGATGTCGAATTCGTTGGAGAAGATCTGTGCGCCGCGGAATGATCCGTCTCCGCCAATGATCACGAGGCCATTGATGCCGCGTTTCTTCAGATTCTCATAAGCTTTTTCCTTCCTTCGGGTGTCATGAATTCCTTACAACGTGCTGTTTTAAGGATGGTGCCTCCGCGCTGGATGATATTGGCTACGCTGCGGGATTCCAGTTTGTGGATGTCATCATCCAGCATACCCTGGTAGCCCCTCATGATGCCGTATACTTCGTAACCTTCAAATATGCCCGTACGCACTACGGCCCTCACACAGGCGTTCATACCCGGCGCATCTCCGCCTGAAGTAAGAACCCCGATCTTGCTGACTTTTGTCTTCATTCCAGAAAATATTGGCTGTTTTGGTTTTTCAGCTCGCTAAATCGTTGAGAATCGCACTTTAAGCGGCGAAAATACAGAATTCCCGCTGAAAAGGTGCGTGAAGATAAGCAACGTTTGCCAAACTCCCTTGGCGCAGGCGCGCGGTTGTGGGCTGCGGGTTGGAGATTTTCGCTGCAATCTTCAACCTTCCACCATCAACCTGTAATTTAGGGGCGATGAAATTACTGATTACAGGCACTCACGGACTGCTGGGCCAGCACCTCATCCCCTTACTCTCTTCATGGGAGGGCAAAGTGGTGCTGACGGGCCGAGGCCCCTGCCGCATACCTGCCCAGTGGATGGAGGGCCATGCCTATGAAGAGATGGACATCACCGATGCTGATGGTATCAATGATGTGTTTGGACGATGGCAGCCCGATGTGGTGATCCATTCCGCTGCGGAAGCGCAGCCGGATAAATGTGAGCTCGATAAGGAGATGGCGGACCGGGTGAACGTGACATCAACCTCCAGCCTGCTTTCTGCTGCTGCAACATGCGGCGCTTTTTTCATTTACCTGTCTACCGACTTCATCTTCCCCGGCACCGCCGGCCCATACCATGAGGAAAGTGAACCGGGGCCGGTGAATTATTACGGACACACCAAACTGCGCTCCGAGGAACTGGTGAAGCAATATTCCGGCCGATGGGCCATTGTTCGTACTGTCCTCGTGTATGGGAACACGTTAGTGGGCACGCGGACCAATATCATTTCCTGGGTACGCGGGGAACTGGAAAAGGGCAATGCGATTAAAGTGGTGGGCGACCAGGTACGAACTCCCACTTATGCCGGCGACCTGGCGGCGGCTGTGTTAAGGATAGCCGCACAGCGTGCAGGCGGGGTCTGGCATATATCAGGGAAAGACGTGTTGACGCCTTATGACATTGCCATTATGGTGGCAGACCGTATGGGATTTGATAAAGGGCTCATCACCCGCGTGGACGCATCGTCATTCACACAGCCGGCGGTAAGGCCGCTGTGCACGCCGTTCGATATAACAAAGGCTGCGAAGCTACTGGGCTATCAGCCCCTGAGCTTCCGGAGGGTATGGAAAAAGTCTTGATTCCGGATTCCGAACTCCGGATTCCGAATTGATCCCAATCCGGAATCCGGAATCCATAATTCGCTAATTCATCATCAAAATGTTGACACTCCGCTGCAGTATATTGAACGCGATCTCTGCCATCAGGTTCTCACGGTCAAGGGTAGGGTTCACCTCGGTGATCTCGAAACAGCAGACCTTGCGCATCATCATGAACTTGGAGACCAGGTCTTCCGCTTCGCGTTCACGCAAACCATTTTCTACCGGCGTTCCCGTGCCTTTGGTGATGCCGGAGTCCAGGCAGTCCACATCGAAACTGATATAGATATCGGTACAGTCTGAAAGATAACGCACTACGGAGCGCACAATGTTCTCCGGGCCTTTACGGCGCACCTCGCTGGTGGTGATCACCTTCATGCCGTATTTCTCGATCAGGTATTTCTCTTCCTTTTCAAAATCACGGAGGGAGATGAATACGATGTCTTCCGGTAACACCTTGGATGGATCTTGCCCAGTTGTTTTAAGGCAGTTCCATTGGCGCACGGTGTCTTCTTCAATATCGTGTGATTTGCTTTCCTCATTGTCCTCGTCAATGGAGATGGCGAGGGGCATACCGTGCATGTTGCCGGAGGGCGTGGTGTAAGGTGTGTGCAGGTCTGCGTGTGCATCGATCCAGATCACACCCAGTTTGGATTTGGGCTTGGCCATTTTGAGTCCGGCGATGGTGGCGCCGGCAGTGCTGTGGTCTCCGCTGAGGACTACGGGGAAGAAGCCGCTCTTGCATGCGTCCTGCACGGCTTTGCTCACCCGCTCGTACATATTGATCACGCCGCCGATGCGCTTGGCATAGGGTGATTCAATGGGCTCGAACAACAGTTTATTCTCGTGCGGTACTTTTTCTGACGGGAAATGGATGAAGAAATTGCTCATGAAGTCCAGCGCTGCGATCTTGATCGCATCGATACGAGGCTGGCGCCACGTGTGCCTGCACCGATCTCCGATGGCACTTCAATCAGTTTGATATTTTTCATAAAATCAAAGTCGGGCGGGCAAAATACGGTATTTTACTTAATTAGTGTTTAGGGTGAATGTTAAGGGTGATGGTCTTCAGAGGCCGGTATATACACATTTGAAATAGTTCTTGTGAATATTACCTCCTTCCCTGGTTACTTCCGTGTATTCTGATGGCAGGCCGAAATCATTGAGCCTGATATCTTCCAGTGTGACGGACAGTATTAAGATCCCATTGTCATACGCCGGGTGTGAAGCAGCAGCAGGTCCGGGTTACGGTCCGCAGGGATCTCCGTCCAATCAAACAGCAATTCCGGTAGACGGGCTCTTCTATTGCCTGTGGAATGGGTACTGCACGGATATTATAATCGGGCGCTTTGATTTGAGAGGCATATTCACGGAAGAATTTGATATGGTTTACAGTATCTGTCCACTCCTGGGTATAGGGTGTTTTCCAAACATCATAGCTGTATATTTCAGCGATCGTATTGCCCGGGTAGATAGGGAAGTCCGTTTCAACGCATTTCCAGGGGCCAGTGAAGTCATAGCGCACTTCCATTCCCTGGGTGGGATCCCACATAAAGGTATTTTTCATCATCACCATTGCGGTGTTCTTGTAATAGTATTGATGGTGGTATCTGTGGTTAGCACCGAAATAAATATCAAGGTATAGCGGCTTCATTTTTTCATCAAACTTGTAAATGTATTTTTTCGTACCCATGATGAGGGTGGTGGTAAGCTTGGTGTCATCGTACTGATAGTCTGTGCGGTTACCGTCTATAACCGTGTAGGCCAGCCTTGCGTTGGCATAGACGTAGCTGCTGATGATGTTGTTGTTCCTGTAAACAGTTTGCAGCACTTGTTTAGTGGTTGCTGGTTTTGCATTTTCAGCCTTTGGGCTGGACAGTTCTTCCTTCTGGCAACTCATTAGCGAGGTGAGTGCTACCGCAAAAAAAAAACTTTTTCATAAAAAGAGGTTTTGGGTTGGCTTGAGACGGATGTTCAGGTCTATAACCTTGTATAGACCAGCTTGACGCCCATTTTAATCATGTCTGTTCCGGTTTCGTTGTAGTACACAGGCAGCTGTGCGTCATTGACCTGGATATTATCTCTTGTCAATTGGCTTGTAACGGTTCCGCCAGCGTTATACCATGTGTGAGCGATCATCAACATGCCTTCTTGTTTTTCGGGGCCTGCCAGCCATGGTCCCCGCGTGATTTATCTTTCGCAGCCTTATCAGTGATCCTGTCAAAACTTGGCAAACTGGTGAGGTTGTAGAACGGATCTTTCACTGTTGGCGAATAGACGATCTCCTCGCGCATGTTCATTCCGGCATCATAAACTATAAGCCTGGTGGGTGATGTTTTTACCCAATAGCGGACCGATCCGGTGGAATCCAACCTGATGTTATCCTTAAAATGTTCTTCGATGGAAGTCTTTTTTCTGCGTTCTGGGATCCAGTGTTTCCGTTACAAGGGTGGTCTTGAGATACCTGTTCTGGTAGACGGGGTAAATCCTTTCCACGCTTCTTCGTTCTGTTCCATGATACCTGTATGTTGCCCTGGAATTCACTGTCCCGCCGGCAGGACCTGAAATGCTGTCTATGTCAGCGATGACCTGTCCGTTGGGACCAAAGGTGTATAGCTTGATCCGTGCAAACGTGAAAGCGCCAGTGCGTAGCATGATCTGCCTGTTGGCAAGATCATAAGAATAATCAAATAACTCGTCCCCGTCCTGTGCGGAGCTGATTCTGCCATCTTTGTAAATATTCGCTGTTGTCTTGAAGAAGGGTTGTCCGTATTGGTTGATGAGATAGACGTCAGAGATCGCGTAGGTCGCATTTTGACCTTTGGCCGTGCTGGTGAGGTTTGGCAAGGGTTGGTCTGCTTTTTGGCAAGCCAGGAAGAACACCATACCCACAATTATGAGAATGTTTTTCATGGTGATGTTTTATTGCAAGGTAAGCTGCACGGGAAGCCTGAACTATGAAGTTCGTCATCAGTTCCTTTACCGCTCTGCAAGAGCCGGCTCTTGCAGAGCGGAGAGGACGCGGAACCGGGTGAACATCTCTTCGCTGTACCACTTGCGTTCGCGGGTGCGCTGGATCACCTGTCGGTGTTCCTGCATTTTGTAGGCAAAGGCTTTCATGGCGGCTGCATTCTCCCATACGGAGAAAGTGGCCTGGCGGAGATAGGGCATTTCGCCCACGCCTACGGAGTAAAGCAGCCCGGGTGCATGCTCCATTTGCGACTGGACGGGGGGAACATTGGCCCAGAATTCGCGTGCGCGGGAAAGTCGTATGGTGGCGCGCGTGAGTACGGCTATCGGCCCATCATCTTCTTTCCCTTTTGCACCGGCGAACAGTTCCTTTCCATCCCAGGTGCCATGGGAGAGGATGGGGTCCAGTATGTAAGTTGTTGTTTCTGCGCCGGCCCAGTTCCAGTAGCCGTCAATGAAACTGCCGTAATAAACCTTTCTCCATTCCTTGTAGTCTGTGACAGGGTCAATGTCATCTGAAACGGAGAAGATGCCGTATTGCTGCCAGTTGGGATTCTTATCGAATGTGCCGTTCCTGCCCGTGCCCAGCAGCTTATAAAAGGCCATGGCCTTGTTCAGCGCCAGCGGGGGCCTGAACAAAGCCATGGAGTGAAAAGCGGTGATGATATGTTTTGCAGGATACCTGCTTAGTGTAAGTACTGCCTTCATTATTATCCGCCGAACCTGAAACGCATGCCACCGCCACCGGGGCCGCCCATCTCAGACATCGGTTTGATATCATAACCCTTGGGGATCACAAAAGTTTTATCATCTATCTCTGCATCCAACTGGATCTTGGTCACCTGCATATGCACTTTCATGCCGTTCTGCCTGGTGAATTCGTATTCCATCGGGAAACCATTGAGCTTATCCATGCCCGCAGGGTTCATGCTCATCATCATCCTGCCACCGCCGCCGCCGCTCATCGAAAATCCTTCTGCCATCTTGAAATCAGGGGCATACCAAACGGTGGTCTCATTCACCTGGTTGTTCTGGCCCTTGGTCTTGATGATGGCTTTCTTGCACTTGATGCCGGCAATGGTCTTGCTTTCTTCGGTATAGCTGATCTCGGGTTCGTTACGTGCGAAGCTCAGGCCCATTTTCTCCAGGGAGTCGCGGCGCGCATTGCGCAGGGAGTCCATACGCTTCTGCATCACCTCTGCGTCCGCATCAGTGGAGTAGAAGCCCATCTTGCGTCCCATCATCTCCATGAGGGTGGTGGTCTTCTTTTCCTTGCGGTCAATGTACACCTGCTGGGTTCCGAAATCAGAGCTGTTCTCCAGCTTGGTCATGTCGCCCTTGTACCAAATGGTTGAATTGTTCTCCATGTCCCTGGGCATCTGCATAACGTTGCCGCCGCCATCGGGGCCTCCACCGCCGCCCGGGTTGAAGTTCTCGGGGAATACGATCTCGGTCTTCATCTTGATGATGGCCTTGTCCACCACCTTCTGGGCGTATACACCCAGGGTAAGGGTAACTGCGAGTGCGGTCAGTACAAATTTCATGGCTATTAAGTTATTTGCTAATAGGTTTATGCTCTACTAACATTAGATGTCAGTTTCCGGTTAAACCAGCGGTAGCGCAAGTACGGGCAAATGGCTGTGATAAGCAAGCTTTTTTGTATGACTGGTAGTGAAGAGCTTGTCCATGAATGTATGCTTCCGGGGAACGGTGACCACCAGGTCCGCATGTACCTCTTCCGCCAGGGCATTGATAGCCTCGGCGAAATCCGCCTGGGGCAGGAAATGGTATTCGGCCTCATGGTCCCCCAGCATGCGGTTCAGCTTTTCCCGCTCCGCCTTCAACTCGGGCGGCAGCTCATGGTAGCGGGCGTTTTCCACGTGGCCCACTGCCAGCTTGGGCCCAAAGATCTCCATGATGTTCATGAGCCCTTCCATAGGCGTTGTTTGCTCCACGTCTTTCATATCACTGGCGTAAAGCAGTTTCCTGATCTTGCGGTACGTGGCATCCGGCGGAATGATCATAACGGGAACAATGGCGCGGTTGACCAGCCCGAGGGTAGTGCTGCCGATGAGGATCTGCTCAATACGGGTGGCGCCGTTTATGCCCATGACCACCATATCCACTTTCTCCCGGTTCACGAGCGCTTCCAGGCAGTCTGCCAACGAGCCTTCCTCGGCGAGGATATCCATCTTTACCCAGTCATGCCTGTCAAGCCTTTCCATCAGGTTCTGCAATGCCATCAGGGTTATGTTCCTGCTGGTGTCATCGTCCTGGCTGAGCGGTGTGCCGTCTGCCCCTCTCGCAACCTTGTCGTAACAGTTGTAGAGCGTGACGCGCACCTCGTGGATGTCTGCCGCCATCCTGACGGCGAACTCCGCTGCATTGTAAGAAGTTTCTGAAAAATCGGTGGGAACCACTATTCTCGTCATAGCAAAATGTTTTATAGGCGGAGAGGGAGTCCACCTATAAATATACCACCATTCCGGCAACTAAACTTGTCCGGGGATAGGAATTAATCGATAATTTTAGCACTCAACTTTTACTGACATGATTCGATTGTTTTCCGTTCTGCTGGCCGCCATGATGTTCTCACAGGTGTTGCTGGCGCAGGTTCATATCATTCCCCAGCCGGTTGAAGTGAAGACGGCGGATGGGTTCTTCAGGCTTTCTCCAAGTACGGCCATCGGCCACAGTGCCAATGCTGACCTGAAAAAGATCGCTGACGGCCTTTCCCAGAAACTCGCTGCTGTAACCGGCTTTAAGGTGCCGGTTACCGGTGCCGCCCTCAATACAGGCATGTCAAACATAAGCCTCATCCTGAACACTACCCCTAATGCCACGCTCGGCAATGAGGGTTACCAATTGAAAGTGACACCGGGAATCACGTCCATCACCGCCAATACCCCGGCAGGTATTTTCTATGGCATCCAGACCTTTATGCAACTGCTGCCCGCGGAAGTGGAAGGCGGCAAGAAAGTGGAGAACATAGAGTGGAAGGCTCCTGTTACGGACATCACTGATTATCCCCGTTTTGGATGGAGGGGACTCATGCTTGATGTGTCCCGCCACTTCTTCACAAAGGATGAAGTGAAGCGTTATATCGATGACATGGTGAAGTACAAGTTCAACGTGTTGCACTGGCACCTTACGGACGACCAGGGCTGGCGCATAGAGATCAAGAGCTATCCCAAACTCACCGAAGTGGGCGCATGGAATGTGAAGAAGATCGGTCGCTTCGGGACTTTCTCCAAGCCGGATTCTACTGAACCCCGCGACTACGGTGGATTCTATACCCAGGAAGATATCAAGGAGATCGTGCAATATGCGAAGGAGCGTTACGTGAATATCCTTCCTGAGATCGATGTACCCGGCCACAGCATGGCCGCCATCGCCGCCTACCCGGAACTGGTGGGCACGCCGGGCAAGTATTATGTGAATTCCGGTGAGAAATTCATGGAGTGGCCTCCAAGCGGGCATTTCTACGGACTGATCGATAACTCCCTTGACCCTTCAAAGGAGGTGGTATACACTTTCCTGGACAAGGTGTTTGGCGAGATCGCACAGCTTTTCCCCTTTGAATACATCCACATGGGCGGCGACGAAACAGCGCGCAACTTCTGGGAGAAGAATGAGGGCATCAAGAAACTGATGGCGAAGGAGAAGCTGAAGAACCTCGATGAGGTGCAGAGCTATTTCGTGAAGCGCGTGGTGAAGATCGTGAATGGCAAGGGTAAGAAACTGATCGGCTGGGATGAGATACTGCAGGGCGGCCTTGCACCCGGCGCTGCTGTAATGAGCTGGCAGGGAATGAAAGGAGGTATTGAAGCAGCCAAGCAGGGGCACGATGTGGTGATGAGCCCCACAACCTTCACATACATTGATTACATGCAGGGCGATAAACTGATGGAGCCGCTGGTATATGCGTCACTTCGTTTGAAAAAGACCTATGAATTCGATCCCCTGCCCGAAGGCGTGGACGCGAAATTCATCAAGGGCGGACAGGCCAACCTCTGGACCGAGCAGATCTATAACCTTCGCCAGGCGCAATACATGACCTGGCCGCGCGGAATGGCAGTGGCCGAAGCGGTGTGGAGCCCCAAGAGCGCAAGGAACTGGAATAATTTCGTGACACGTGTGGAACAGCAGCTGCCCAAACTGGACGCCGCGCAAACCAAATGGGCCCCCAGCATGTACGAGCCGGATATCAAGGCTGCCAAGGTTGGCAATGCAGTGAAGGTTACACTGGTCCCGGAGTTGGAAGGGGTGGACATGCACTTTACGTTCGACAATTCATACCCTGACCAGTACTATCCCAAATACACCGCGCCACTGGACATACCTAAGGATGCAGATAAGCTGCGCATCGTGTCATATAAGAATGGCAAGCAGGTGGGCAGGATCATGACCATTACGGTGGAGGAGCTGAAGGCGAGGGCAGGGGTTAAGTAAAGGGATAAGGGTTTAGGGTTTGGGGTTTGGGGTTTAGAGTCCCTAAACCCCAAACCCTAATCCCTAAATCCTAGTCCCTCTCATCCGCAGAATACCTCAGCCCCACCAACTCCCGCACCCTATCCATCGTCTCCATCAATTCAAGACTGTCCCTGTGCGTCATGACCGGGCTTTCATACAGTCCCTTGCGCAGGCATTCATGCACATGCCTCACCTGGAACTGGTAGCCCCATCCCGGCTCCTTGTGGAAAGGGATCACCTGCAGGGAGTCAACCCTTTCCGGATAATATTCTATGGTTGTTGACGGCTCATAAAACCTTGTGGTCAGCCTTATCCTTCCTTTATTGCCTGCAATGTTCGCATCGGTCGACAGGTTGGAGGAAAAGCTTGAAAGCAGTTGTGCCACAGCCCCGTCCTTATAGAAGAACTGCACTGCGAGCTGCTCGTCTACGCCACTTGCTGCCGGCGTCATCATGGCCTGGATCTGGTCTGGTTTTCCCAGTAGCGACTGTACGATGAAGACGTTGTATATGCCGATGTCAAGCAAGGTACCGCCACCCAGTGCAGGATCATACATACGCTGTGCGGGGCTGTCCGGTGTTGCGAAACCGAAATTCACCTGGACGGAGCGGAGGTCTCCCAGCTTCCCGTCCGATATCATCTCCTTCACTTTATTGTAATGCGGCAGGAATTTGGTCCACAGCGCCTCCATGAGAAAGACTTTTCGGTAGCCGACTCCGTTATCATCTCCTTCACCTGCCTGCTGTTGATCGCGAAAGCTTTCTCGCATAAGACGGGTTTGTTGTGCCGAAGGCAAAGCAATGAGTGTTCATGGTGGTGGGAGTGTGGTGTGGCGATGTAGATCACGTCCACCCCAGGATCGTTCACCAATGCTTCATAACTGCCATGCACATGCCTGGCCGGATATTGTTTCGCGAATGCTTCAGCTTTGGAAAGGTCACGTGATGCAACGGCCACCAGTTCCGCATCTTCAACATGTTTAAGATCGGCCGCGAATTTTCCCGCAATGCGTCCGCAACCGAGGATACCCCATTTGGTCTTCATTATGGAAATATACAGATTCCTCGCAAGGGAGAAGGGTTTAGGGAGAGGGATTAGGAATAACCAATAGCTAATAACCTGCTCGCGCGTTAACATAAAATTGGTTGGGACAAAATAACAAGCCGCAGTATTATGCGGTTTGTATAGGAAACCAACATCGATGACCGACCACTTTGAAAAGGAAATGGTACGCGAGTCTTCCCACCTCAAGGCATTTGCCCTCCGCTTCACGCGTTGCCAGCATTCTGCTGAAGACCTGATGCAGGAAACCTACCTGAAGGCATGGAAGAGCAGGATGGATTTTCGTAAGGGTACAAGCCTGCGAGCCTGGCTGTTCACCATCATGAAGAATACCTTCATCAACCAGTATCGCAGTAAACACAACACCAAAAGGCGGAAGCCGGAATTGCCGATGGCAGAAGGAGCAGAAAACCTTGCCCCGGGTATAATGGATGTTGACCACAAGATGGCGGATAAAGACCTGGAACGGGCTATTCGCAGGCTTCCCGGTTGTTCAGTGCACCCTTACAGTTGTACATGGAGGGATACCGGTACCAGGAGATCTCCGATGTTTTGAAGGTGCCGTTGGGGACCATCAAGTGCAGGATCCATTTCGCCCGTAAACTGGTATTGCGACAAGTCTCACTTTAAAACCATACGCTATGCCTAAAGTAAGGTATTAGGGTTTGGGGAGAAGGGGTTAGGGCTTCTGTTCACGCCTTTTGATCAATGGCCAGCGTCCGCACCCTGTAAGCATTCATGGCTGTGTCACCGAGTTGCTGGGTGAGCTTGTGATTTACGTAAACGCCCACTACTGCACCGATGCCGGGAATAAGCTGCATGAGTTTGGCGAGGTCGATGTAGTCGCGGTACTCCTGCTGGAACTTCCTCCAATCGGGTTGGTCTTGCCTGATGGCGCTGTCATCGATCCACTTCATCATCTGCGTATATACATCATTACGATGTTGCTGGCTGGAGAAGGCCAGCTGGAAGATGTGCAGGAGAAAGATCCTTTCCGTGGGATCCTTGACGTCAAAGCCATAGGCAGCGGCAATTTCCAGCAGCATCTTGATCTTGATGCTGAGCCAGAGGGGAAAATCCGCCAGGCCCAGAAGTATGCCGCCCGCACCGGTGACGCCGCCTTCAACTGCTGCAGCTTTTTTATATAGGTCGATGACTTCCCTGGCCCTGATCTCCCGGGTCTCGAAGCTGACACTCGTAAGGGGAGGAGGGGTAATGATGCCAGCGCCGGTGATCATGCCTTTTGTCATCTGTTTGATGGCTTCCGTGATCACAACGTGTACGCGTTCCGGTATCATCCGGTTCATGCGGTTCTGCACGCTCTTGGAGAGCCTGTTCATTAGGGATGGCCTGTACTGCATGCGTTTCTGCCAGCGCAGTGCCTCTCCCAGTGCATATTTTTCATAGTGCGTTGTTGTCATCAGGAAATCAGCTGATCAGTAAATGCCGAAGACCCCGCGCGGGGTCTTCGGCAAACTTACGATCCAAAAAGCCTAGAAATTAAATCCAATACCAACATTAACATTAAGGGCTGAGATCTTCTGTTTCATGGGTTCCGGGTAAACGCTGCTGTCCTGGAATTTGGGCTGCATCGCGATCCAGTCCACGCCTGCATAAATGAACGTATTGCTGTTCATCATATAGCGATAACCTACGCCTATTTCTCCCAGGAATGAAGTAGCTTTAACAGCGGGGATATTGAGTGTGCCGCCTTCACCCGGGTAAGTGAATTCCGGAGAGTTGGTGAAAGCTGCGCCGGCCAGGACCCTAAGGTCTATCTTGCCTTTGCCGCCTGCGGGGTAGCTGGTGAGCACACCTGCAGTAATGCCTGTGTATTTCCAATTGCCCATAGTGATACCATAGCCGGAATAGCCTTCTGGCATTTTGGTGCCGTGGTTGGCATAGATGCCGTGTACCACAATGCCGATCTTTCTCAGGTTATAGATGTAGTTGAGGTTAAGGTTATAGCCCATTTTGGCCATACCTGACTCTTCAGAAGTTGTGGTGCCAAATGGTCCTATCGGAAAGGCAGGGCCACCTGAAATGATGAGTGAACTTTTCTTCTCAACGGGTTTTGTGATAGACTGCGCAAACCCCACTTGCAGAAGAAAAAGTCCCGCGAAAACGAAGAGGAGCTTTTTCATAAAAGTGAGTTTTGATACAACAGCAAGTTATTGCTGCCAAGCGAGATAAACAGTGACAGATATCACTTATGCAATTGTTCGCTTTTTGACATCCGGGAACTTATAGCAGTTTTATTTTATTTTGAAGCAGTACAATGAAGAACATCATCTTTTTAACCTGGCTAATGCTGCCTCTGCGTCCAGCCTTTTCCCAGGAACGGGAATTCCTGGACCAGGTGCGGCGGGGCTATATGCGCGGAGCGGGCACTTTCTCTGAATTCATAAGGGTGGATTGTGACATGGCCGGTCATGCCCGGGATAGCATAACATTGGAAAACGGATACTTCGTTTTTCTTCCGGGAGAAAAGGCGTTGCTCCTGCAAAAGATATGCAGCCAGGACCTGGCGCAATGGCCCGGGAAACCATTTAATGACAGCATACCGTTTGTGGAACGTGAGCGCCAGCGCAATCCATTGGGCGGTACCCTCCCCGTGCTTGGTGGGCCCGCGCCCACGGTTGATCATTACAATATCGCAAGGCCGGTTTTCTTCCGGGATAACCGATATGCCCTGTTCTATTTCGATAGGTATTGCGGCCCATTATGCGCCTATGGTGAGCTGGCACTCTGGGAATGGAAGGAAGGCAAATGGACCAGGATAGGAGAGCTCTGGCATTGGGTCTCGTGATCCCTCGCCCCATTGCCCCAATGCCAACTGCCCCAATGCCCCAATGCCAATCCTACTCCGGAGAAAACTTATTCTCCATCAGCTTTTCCTTAAAGCTTGACCCGAACGTGATGGCGAAGGTGAGCAGCACGGCACGGGTGTCAGACTTGGATGTGCGCACGATGCGGAACTCGTCCGTCAGCAGGGTGTTACCATTCCTGAGTGTGTTGAATACGTCCGTAACGGTAAGGCCTAGCCGCGCACGGCCCTGCATGATCTTCTGCTGCAGGCCAAAGTCCACATTGTACACGGCGATACGCTTGCCTTGTGGCAGTGCGGTGGGTGCTTGGTAATTGAACAGCACCTGTGCCTTGGTGTTCTTCCACAGTGAGAAGTTATTTGCCCATTTCATGTACCAGGTGAACAGGTCGCTGTCCAGTTCATCGCCCTTCACGTTACCGCGCAGCTGCTGTTGATAAAGGGATATACTGGCCGTGCTGTTCCATATCTTCCCTGCATTGGCGGTGATGAAACCTTCTACGCCATAGGTGGTGCTGCTGCCTATGTTCTGGGGCTGCGACAGTGCCACGCCACCCGGCAGGAGCGAAGTGTATTGCATGATGGTGTTGGTGCCCCTGCGGTAGAATGCGTTTGCAGTGATACCTATGTTCCTCCAGTCCCTGCTCCAGCCCAGTTCAAGCGTATTCACCAGTTCCGGTTTGAGTGAAGGGTTCCCGCCATGTCTGTTGAGCGAGTCCGTTATATCGATGAACGGGTTGAGCTGGCCCAGGCCAGGACGGTTGATCCTTCTCCCGAGATTGAATTTAAGCAGGGAGCCATCGCCCAGTTTATATCCCAGGTTCAGGCTGGGGAAGAAGTTGAAGAATGCATTGGTGAAGCTACTGTCAGGGTTGTTGCTCACGCCCTTATTGTTCATCTGCTCCAGGCGGAGGCCTACTTCATATTTCCACTTGCCTTCACTGCGCCGGTATGTTCCGTAAACGGCATGGATCTGTTCCCGGAAGTCGAATATATTGCTGTAACGCGGATCCCTGATAAAACTGCCGTTGCTCTCATAGCTGTTGAGGAAGTCTGCATTGATATGCCTGAGAATGCCCTTGTAACCGGTTTCAACGGCACTGTTCCTGTCCAGCGGAAATACCATGTCCGCCCGGCCCGTGGTGATGTTTGAGATCTCCTTGTTGCGCGTACGCTGCAAATATTCTCCCCCGATCACCTCGCCCTTCTCACTCACGGGTACCGTGGTAATGAGGGTGTTCTCCTCTTCGTTCCCGAAAGAATGGGCGAGTGAGGCGTGAGCAGTTTTTTTTTCCTTGTTGAACCGGTGCGCGTAGTTGAGGTTCCCTTCCCAGTTCCTTTCAAACGGGTTCTCGTCGGAAGTACGCAGGTTACCGTATTCAAAAACCCGGTTGCGGGAATAGCTGCGGGTGAACAGAGGCTCCAGGTTGCGGACCTTCTCGTAGCCGAAGATGCCCTCAAAGCTGAGATCGTCCTTCTTGCCGGAATAGTCAGCATTGAATTTAAGGTTGTGGGTTTGCTCGGTCCGGTCGTCATGACGCGATTGATCCAGGTAATGCCCCTGGTCAGCGGCAAAGGTTTCACGGTCCGTCTTCACATCCCGCGTACGCCATGCGTACCGGTTGTCATAGCCCATCCCGAGATTTACTTTTCCGGCCTTGTGGTTCAGGAGAAAAGAGCTGTTGAAGCGGTCATTTGCTCCTCTGCCTCCGCTGATGGCAAAGGCGCCGTTGGTGCCGGGTTCAATATTTTTCTTGAGGATGATGTTGATGATGCCGCCCTCGCCATCGGCATCATACCTGGCGCCGGGGTTGTTGATCACTTCAATCCGGTCTATACTGCTCGCAGGGATGCGGTTGAGATTGCCTGCGAGGGTGGAGTTGCGGCCGTTGATAAGGACAGTGGGCGCCTTGCCGCGCACGGTAATGGCTCCTTCACCGTCTACCAGTACCGTTGGCACGTTGGCCAGGAGGTCCGTTGCCGTTCCCGCTGCCTGGGTGAGGATGGCATCGGTCTGTACGGTGAAGCCGGTGGTGGTCTTCTGGATCAGTTTCTTCCTGCCCGTGACCGTGATCTCCTGGAGGTTTCGGGCAATGAGCTGGAGGGTGATATCCCCCATATCCGCCTCACCGTTCACAGTTATGGTCCGCTCAAATGTTCTGTATCCGATCAGCGCCGTCCTGACGATATAGGTGCCGTTTGTAGGTAAGGGTGTATGGAAGGTGCCGATGGAGTCCGTGGTCAGGAATGCGGCTGGCCTCAGCGAATCCGCAGCGCCGTATACCAGGATATTGACCATGGCTACGGGCTGGCCCTGGGCCATCACCCTGCCCCTGATGCTCTGTGCGCCCGCTGCGCACCAGGAAAATATCGCAATAAGTATTAAATATGCTCTCATGTTCATGCTTGGCTCTGCAAGAGGCCGCTCTGCAAGAGCCGGCTCTTGCAGAGCGGTAGAGATTCCAAAGTTAGATGTAATTTGCCCGCATGGAAAATATGGTCATAGAAGAAGGCCAGCTGACGGAAATGGAGTATGAGAACTGCAGGTTCGTTGGACTGGATCTGGGGGGAGCGGACCTTTCCGGGAAGCTCTTCATGGAATGCTCTTTTGAGGGTTGCAACCTCAGCAACGCGAAATTGCATAAAACGGCATTCAGGGAAGTGGAGTTCTCAGCATGTAAAATGGTGGGCCTGCATTTTGAGGATTGCGCACCTTTTTTCACCGCCCCCGGCTTTGAAAAATGCCAGCTCAGCCTCTCCACTTTCACGCAATGTAAGTTACCCGGCGTCAAGTTCAGCCACTGCCAAATGGATGAAACAGATTTTTCTCATGCCGATATTTCCGGTGGTGTTTTTACCGGTTCTGACCTTAGAAAAGCCATCTTTGAACATACGGATCTGCGCAAGGCCGACTTCAGGCATGCCTTCCACTACCTGATGGACCCATCTGCCAATAAGATCAAAAATGCCCGTTTTTCCCTCGAGGGTACCCCGGGCCTGTTGGCCCATTTCGGCGTTATCATTGATTGAAATTTAATTTGAGGTAAACTCCGCAAAGCAAGACTGGTAAAGGTTTTGAATCGTGAACAGTTAATTATCCACGAAGAGGGGGAGGTATGTTGATAATTAGTGTGTTGGAAACGGCTCCAAAGCGGAAAGCTCTCGTTATTTTACACGCCTAATCTGAAACATTCGTCTACAATTAAATTTTAAATAACCGCCGTGCGATTAAAGAGTTTAGAAATAAAGGGGTTCAAGAGTTTCGCCGACAAAACCACCATCAATTTTGACGAGGGGATCACCGGCATCATCGGTCCCAACGGATGCGGTAAATCCAATATCGTGGATTCCATTCGCTGGGTGATAGGGGAGCACAAGATCTCCAACCTGCGCAGTGAGAACCTGGAGAGCCTGGTATTCAACGGTTCCAAATCGAGGAGTGCGTCCGGTCTTGCCGAGGTGAGCCTGACCTTCGAGAATACCCGCAACCTGCTGCCTACTGAATTCAGCACGGTCACCATCACACGCAAGTTCTACAAGAGCGGTGAATCCGAATACCGTTTGAACGATGTTCAGTGCCGCCTCAAGGATATCCATAACCTCTTCCTGGACACCGGTGTCAGCACAGACTCCTATGCCATCATTGAGCTGGGCATGGTGGATGACATCATCAAGGACAAGGAGAACAGCAGGCGCCGCATGCTGGAGCAGCTGCGGGTATCAGCATCTATAAGACGCGCAAGAAAGAAGCCAGGCTGAAACTGGACGCCACCGAGCAGGACCTGAACCGCATTGAAGACCTCCTGTTTGAGATCAACAACCAGCTCAAGCAGCTGGAGAACCAGGCCAAGAAGGCGGAGAAGTATTACGAGATCAAGAAAGAATATAAGGAAGCCAGCATCGAGCTCGCCAAGGCGGCCCTCGAAGGTTTCCATATCACTTATAAGGAACTGACCCAGCAGCAGGAAGCAGAGACGGACCGCAAGGTGCAGCTCGAGGCGGAGATCGCCCAGGGTGAGGCCGGGCTGGAAGGAGAAAAGGTGGCCTTCATAGAGAAGGAAAGGGAGCTGCAGACCATGCAGCAGCAGTTCAATGAATTGTTGAATGATGTACGCGGCAAGGAAGGCGAGAAGAACCTTTCCGTGCAGCGACTTCAATATTTACGTGAAAGGGAAACTTCGCTCAAGAGCTTTTTGGAAAGGGCCGATGGCCAGTTGAAAGGACTGGAAGAAAGCATCGGGTTCACCTCCCTCCAGATCGAAGAGGAAGAGAACAAGGTGCTTGAGCTTGAAGAAAAATTGGAGGTGATCCGCGGGGAAGTAGAAGAGAAGCGGGCCCGCTATGATGAGAAGCGTTCTGCCATAGACGAACTCCGCAGAAGTAACCAAGCCCTGCAGCGTCAGCAGTTCGAGGCTGAGAAGCAGGTAGCCGTAGCCGATAGTTCCATCCAGAATCTACAGCGCGCCCTTCACCAGTTGAGGGATGAGCAGGAGAGCAGGAAGATGACGCTTTCACAGGTTACCCGCGAGAAGGAAGACAAGGAAGCCGAGCTGGAGGAGAAGCGGACAGACCTGCAACAACTCCAGGAGAAACACGAATTCACCAAGGAGCAGATCCTGCAGACCCAGCAACTGCTGGAACAGCTGCGCGCGGAACTCGCCGAGGAGAACGGAAACTGGATGCCAAGAAGAATGAGCACGACCTCCTCAAGAGCCTGATCGATTCCATGGAGGGCTATCCCGAGAGCGTGAAGTTCCTGCACAATAACCCAAGCTGGAACCATCACTCACCCATCCTCTCGGATATCATATATGTAAAAGAGGAATACCGCGCCGCGCTGGAGAATGTGCTGGAGCCTTACCTCAACTATTACGTGGTGAATGACCTGAAGGAAGGCCTCACCGCCGTGCACCTGCTGGATGCTAACCAGAAGGGGAAGGCCAACTTCTTCATGCTGGACAAGCTGAACGGCGTGCCCACGGATTATGAGCTGCATGAGATCGGCGGCACCATCCCCGCGCTTTCGGTGGTAGAGTATGACGGCAAGTACAGCTCGCTGGTGAAATACCTCCTGGGTAATGTGCTCATCGCCGAGAACGAGGAAGCCCTGGCCAATTCCAATGGCCATGTGGTGATAGAGAAACATGGTAAATATGTAAAGGGAAAATATTCCCTCACCGGTGGCAGCGTGGGACTCTTCGAAGGCAAGAAGATCGGAAGGGCAAAGAACCTCGAGAAGCTGCAGGAAGATATTGCCAAGCAGGAAGAAGTGGTGAATGAACTCAAGGCAAAGATCCAGGCCAGGCATAACGAAGTGATCGGTTTCAATGAGCAGCTGAAAGAGCACCAGATCAAGGAAACACAGAACCAGATCAACTCGCTCACTACCCAGGTATATGGCCTCCAGAACAAGATTGAGAACCTGCAGAACAGCCAGGAGAACGCGGAGCGCAGGATCGGAGAACTTGAAGAGCAGCAGCAGCAACACATAGACAGCATTGCTGACGTGAAGGATGCGCTGGATAAACTGAACGTACAGTTGGAAGAACTTTCGGGTAACCTCCAGGCCGCCGAACAGGAATACGCCATGGCGGAGCAGGAGTATAATTTCTCCAATGCTTCCTTTAACGATGCCAACATCCAGTTCACCAGGCAGCAGAGCAAGGTAGCCGCCCTGAAACAGGAAGCACAGTTCAAGAAAAAACCAACTGGAAGATCTTAAAAGCCAGATCGCCGGGAGCAGTGTGCAGCTGGCAGAGGCAAGTTCCACCATCCAGGAAACAGCCATCAGCCTTGAAGAAGTGCAGGCAGTACTGGTTGAACTGCTCCAGAAAAAGCAGGACGAAGAGAAGCGACTCAATGAAGCCGACCAGGCCTATTATAACCTTCGCAACACCCTGGGTGAGAAAGAAAGCGAACTCAGGCACAAGGTGAAGGATAAGGAAATGATCGACCAGCTACTGAATGCCATCAAGGACAGGGTGAACGAGCTTCGCCTCCAACTCGCGGGCATCAAGGAAAGGCTGAGCGTGGAGTTCAAGGTGAATATTGACGATATCCTCGATGAGGCCAGGAAAGGGGAGCAGGGTGTGGAAGAGCTGCAGGAGAAGTGCGACAGGATGAAGAAGCGCCTGGAGAACATCGGAGAGGTGAACCCAACCGCTATCGAAGCATTCCAGGAGATGAAGAAGCGCTATGAGTTCATCATGGAACAGAAGAATGACCTGGTGACGGCAAAGGACAGCCTCATGCAGACCATTCAGGAAGTGGAACTCACCGCTAACCAAAAGTTCAAGGAGACGTTTGACAAGGTGCGCGAGAACTTCCAGAAAGTATTCAAGGCACTGTTCACGGAAGAGGATACGGCAGATATGGTGATGGAAGATCCCGAGAACCTCGCGGAAACAGGCATCGATATCGTAGCCAAGCCTAAAGGTAAGCGCCCATCTTCTATCGGGCAGCTATCGGGAGGAGAGAAAACGCTTACGGCAACGGCGCTCTTGTTTGCCATTTACCTGATCAAGCCCGCACCATTCTGTATTCTGGATGAGGTTGACGCGCCGCTTGATGACGCAAACGTGCACAAGTTCACTAATATGATCAGGCAGTTCAGCAAGGAGAGCCAGTTCATCATTGTTACCCACAATAAGATGACCATGAGTACAGTGGACATCATCTACGGTGTGACCATGCAGGAAGCTGGTGTGTCCAAGCTGGTACCGGTTGACTTCCGCAACCTGGCACAGCCGGCAGCGAACTAGCATAAGATGGGTAATAAGTAATAGCGTAGCCACCGGAAACGGTGGCTATTTTTTATATTGTATGTAAACAGTTCTCATATGTCAGTGCAGCAACAAATTGCAAAACACCTTCGGGATTTTTATAATGGGAAGAAACTGGACCTGGGTGTGGTTCAGGCAGGTAATGGAAGACGTCACGTGGGAGGAGGCTACACGAAGTATCCATGGCTTGAATACGATCGCGATCCTGGTTGGCCATATGAATTACTATACACGCACCCAGATCAGCGTGATCAGGGGTGAGCCGCTTAATGCCTCGGATAAAGACTCCTTCAATGGTCCGGCGGTATCCTCCGAGCAGGACTGGAAAGCCTTGTTGGAAGCCAGTTTTCATGATTCAGAGACCCTTGCACATCTCATCGAACAACTTCCCGGAGCAGCGCTTGATCAAATATTTGTGGAAGAAAAATATGGAACTTACTACAGGAATCTTCACGGTAATATTGAGCACATGCATTATCATCTCGGGCAGATCGTCCTGATCAAAAAGATGCTGAGGAGCGGCCATACATGAGTGCGGTCATAAAATAACCTTGACAAAAGTCAAGAGCCGTTCGGCTATTAAGTTCTTTCTTTGTGCCCGGATCAAAAACGAAGTGTAACAGTTAAACTTTTGGGTTCTATACTTTATGTTCTTGATTTGAGTTAAGAAACTTGACGTTGGTTAAACGTCCTGTTTATGTTCTTTGGTTAACTTAATGGTATACGGTTAAAGCTGCGTCATCGGACTGTAAAAAAATGAAACAAAGTTGTCGATAATTTTATTCATTTATTAACGTTTGGTAATTGCGGCGTAAATTGTTGCTCGATTAGTATCCTACATAAGTCTCCGTCCATCAATTAACGGTTAAGGCAAAACTCTGATGGTAGCTTAGTTGGATCAAATAACCGGGAAACCGGTATTATTCAATTAATGTATTTCTCTACTTATCCTCGTAGCAGGGATAGTGATGAAGTACGCAAAAATGATGTTCTCAGATGATGGAGTCAAGATTAAGATCTGTGATCGAAGACCGGCTTGGCCCAATGTCCCGTGCCGATTGGAGCACTTTAAGCGGGATCATTGACGGCAAGTACGTGCTCAAAGGGCAGAAACTGCTGGAATTCCACGAGTTCTGCCACCACGTATGGTTCCTGGGCGACGGTGCCTTCAAGGCGTTCGAAAAGTACAAGGAAGTTGAACGCGTAACAGACCTTCACCTGCCGGGTGAATTTTTCACAGATTACACCGGCCTCACCCTGCACAAGAAAGCAGATGTAAGTTTTGTAGCCGCGGAAAATTCAGCGGTTATCCAGATCAATTACGCGGGCCTGCTGGCTGCCGCGGAAAGGTCTCCTTACCTTGCCAACTTCGCGAGGTTCATGATGGAAGTACAGATCCTCCGTGAAACGGAGCACCGCAGGCTGATGGTGTTGCACGATGCCGAGGAGAGGTACAGGATCACCTTCAACAAGTGCCCTGAATTCTTCCAGCGTTTTTCCCTTAAAGACATTTCACATTACCTGGGCATCACGCCGGAGTCTCTCAGCAGGCTCAGGAGAAGGATGCTTTCCCAGTAGTAATTGACATGAGATAAGATTAACGGAGGAATGAACAGCTTTTGCAATAATGACTTTCATTCCTCCGTATTAAGAATGTAGTTAGTTGGGCTTTTAAAAATCCATATCCAAGAAGACCAAGCGCCCGGTTTCTCAGTCTTTGGCCGAGAAGAATCTGATCCTTGAGAACCAAATTCAACAACCAATCTCCTGTGGAGCCGGCGTTTTTTTTCTGATCTTCCCCAACAGCGTTTTGCTGTTATCCTCCTTAAAAACTAATTTGCCGGTCTTCAAATCAAACCGGTATATGAGGTACAGTTTTCTTCCCTTTTTTCTAGTCATTGCACTCTCTTCATCAGCACAGACAAGCATAGTACGTGACCCGCAGATAGAATCCATGGTGAAAGAAGTTTCACGTGATTCAGTGGAAGCATATGTAAGGACGATGGTATCCTTTGGTACACGCAATACCATGAGCATACAAACGGATCCCAAACGTGGCATCGGGGCAGCAAGGAACTGGGTTCTTTCCAAATTCAACCAGTTTGCTAAGCAATCGAACGGCAGGCTTTCGGCCTTCATAGATACCACAACACTGCAGCCGGATAAACGCCGCATTGATACCGCTACACTTTTGGGAAATGTAGTGGGCACACTTAAGGGCACGGATCCTTCTGACAACAGGATCTTCATCATCAGCGGGCACCTGGACAATATGCCCACCAGTGCCATGGACAGGAGAACAGATGCGCCCGGTGCCAATGACGATGCCAGCGGCGTTGCCGCATTGCTGGAATGCGCCAGGGTAATGAGCAAACAGGGGTTTCCGGCAACCGTACTGTTCGTGGCGTTCAGCGGTGAAGAACAGGGACTGCTGGGTGCGCGTTTCATGGCAACAAAAGCAAAGGCGGAAAACTGGAATATTGAAGCCATCCTCAACAATGATATCATGGGCAGCAACAATACCAGCGAAACCAATATCATCGAGAATACAAAAGTCCGCGTGTTCAGCGAAGGGTTGCCCGCTTTCGAGACCGATAAACGGGCACAGCAGATCCGCCAGCTGGGGTTGGAGAACGACGGCAAGGCGCGCCAGCTCGCACGCTATGTCAAGGAAGTGGGAGAGCGATATGTTGACAACCTTGAAGTGGTGATGATCTACAGGAACGACAGGTTCCTGCGCGGCGGGGACCACACCCCATTCGTGGAGAATGATTATGCAGCGGTACGCATCACAGAGATGAACGAGAACTACCAGCACCAGCACCAGAACGTACGCAAGGAGAATGGCATTCAGTATGGAGACCTTCCTGAGTTCATGGATTTTGAATACCTGCGCAAGAATACCGCGATGAATCTTTCCAGCCTGGCCAACCTCGCTAAAGCACCGGGGATGCCGGAAGAGGTGCGCATAGAGGTACGCAGGCTCACCAACTACAGCTATCTCAGCTGGAAAGCTCCGAAGTACGGAAAGCCCAAAGGTTATTACGTGATGATGCGCGAAACCACAAGCCCTGTTTGGCAGAAAAAGTTCTTCACCACATCCCTGGAATATCAACTTCCGTATTCAAAAGACAATTATTTTTTTGCAGTGCAATCCGTTGGTAACGATGGGAATGAAAGCTTACCCGTTGTGCCCGGTATCCAGGGGCGGAACTGATCATCTCCCGCACCTTTGGTAAAGTGTGACATAGTTATTATTTTTAATATAGTATTGGCCTCCGGTCCGAGAGATTTTGAAGAATGGCAAACTGGGCTTATGTCTGGCTTTGGCCGTTCATAGAAATTCCTAACTTGAAAAAAACCATTTAATAATTATGTCCCTCATCAAAGATGCGAAAGAACCGGGGAATAAACCGGTGAACCTTAATGGCCAGTGGTTTGGGTTTTATCAGTACGGTCCGGAATACGGGCCCGGCGTTGAGGGCGAGAAGATCATATTCTCCATCATCATTGAACAGTCTGACAACAGGAGTTTTGTTGGGAAATGTTTGGAGCTTGAAGGCATAGGATCCGCATCTGAAATAGCGAGGTTACAGGGTTATATAGATGATACATTCATAAGCTTTGTAAAGCAATACACCAAGGCTTCAGACATCCGCGCTGATAAGCCGGAAGAGTCGCCCGTGACCCGCCTCATGTACAGTGGAACGATCGATATGGACACAGAAACCATCACAGGTAAATGGGAGGTGTGGAAAGACGATACGGAAGCCGCTTCAGCAGGCGAACCTGACATTTCCACGGGTAGTTGGGAGATCTCCCGCGATCCGGCCCGTTACGGGATCTGATCAACAGCTCAAGTCAAGTCGAAGCATTTTGATACCGATCAGCTGGTAACCTATCAGGATGCCAGATGATCGGTATCAAAATGTCAGGATATCGTCAGGATATCCGGATATCAGGTTGTCAGGATATCAATAAAGCCTGGTTCCTACTATTTTGTGACTCTCCAGCTTATCCACCAGCATCTGGTAGCGGTACTGCAGCGCGTTCAGGTTGGCTTCTTCCACCTCGATCTGCACGAGGATCAGTTCCGTATTGGTGATCAATCCTTCCTTGTACCGGGTCTGTGCCAGCTTATACGCCTTATTGGCCGTTTCCACCGTTACATCGCTGTTCCTTAGTTTCTCTTCGTGGGTGCGGTAGTTGTGCTGCACGTTCTCCAGGTCTTTCCTGATGGTTGACTCCAGTGTTGCCAGCGATTTCCTGTTGGCCTCCAGGTTCACATCCACCAGTTTCTGCTGCAATTTGGGGCGTGATGCACTGAGGATGGGAATGCTCATGCCAACGCCTGCGTATCCTGCGGGCCTTACCTGGTCAACATTGGTGGGGAAGCCATTGCGGAAACCACCGTTGGCCGTGGCGAATATGGAAGGCCTGTCTGCAATGGTAGTGAGTTGTTTATCGAGCTCCAATAATTGCATCCTGCGTTGTATGAGTTTAGCGTCAGGGTTGGTATTCTTCCAGTCCGCGGGAGCTGATACCAGTGAAATGCCATCGTCAAAACTGGCAGCGGTAAGGTCCTTGAGGTCGGCACCGGTGAGCCATCGTAGTATGGTCAGATTGTTCTCCTGTTGGCCCTCAAGTTCTTTCAAGCGGTTATCTGCATTGGTAGTACGCACACGCGTATTCAGCAGGTCATATTCAATGGCATCGCCATTCCTGATCTTGCTCTGTATCACACGCTCATTCTCCTTCAATGTACGCACCTGCTCTTCCTGCACGCTGATCGCTTTTTGGGTGAACACGGCCGCGTAGTAAACAGTTGCCACCTGGTAGGCAATGGCATTGCGGGTATTGTCGATGTTGTCCTGTGTGTACGCCTGTTCCGTCTTGTTGCGGTCAAGCTGCGCCCTCGTTTTTCCAAAGTCGTAGACCAGCTGATTGAGCGTGACGCCACCCACAACGTTATGATAGGGCTGGAACTTGAACTTGTTCCCGCCGAAGGGGATCTGCGGCACCGGCGCCTGGAAACGATAGTTGGCATCGGCGGAAATGGTGGGCTGGTAATTGCTGCGGATGATCTCTTCCCTGACATCGTTGATCCTTAGCTGTTCTTCCAGTTCCTTGATCCTCGGGAAGTTGTTCACTGCCTGCGTGATCAGCCTGGCAAGTACACTGTCCTTTATCGGGTTATCCTGTGCCCGGCGGAAAGCAATGCACCTGCAAGCAGTAGTGTGAGGACATATCTTTTCATCGTTATCATGATTTAATATGGTCAATGCGCCGCTTCCATGGCTTCTTTCATTGCCGCGGCATCTGGTTTTTTATTGTTCTGTTTCTTGCTTCTGATGAAGAATACCAAGGGTATCACCAGCAGGAAAAATATACCCACCAACCTGAAAGTATCCTGGTAAGCCAGGAAATAGGCCTGCCTGTCCACCGTCATGTCGATCATCTTATACGCCTTGTCCAGCGCAGATGATGCATCCCCTGTCTTCGCCGCCATTCCTCCGGCTATGGCCTGTATCCTTTCCGTCAGTGCCGGAGACCCCGGGGTGAGATTGGATACGATGTCTGCACGATGCTGTGCATGCTGTATGCTGATATAGTTGTTGGCCATCGCAATGCCAAATGCACCACCGATCTGCCTGATCATATTGTTTAGCGCTATACCGAACCGTAGTCTTTGGGTTGCAGTCCCGCAACGGCCTGGTTGATCAGGGGGAGCTGGCTCATGGATATGCCGAATGCGCGGATCAGCAATGGTATGAAGAAACCCATCGGCCCACATCAGGGCTCACTGAAGCACTCAGGAAGGAGTAGATGGAGAACAGGGTAAACCCACAATGGTGAAAGGCACGGAGATACGCCCTTGCTCATGGCCTTGCTATGATGGGCATCATGAGCACGCCGGCCAGTGTTGGCGGCAGGAGGGAGAGGCCCGTTTCCAGCGCGTTATACCCCATCACCCGTTGTGTCATCACAGGGTATACGAATACGGACGTGAACAGCCCGAGGCCTGCCACAAAAGTGAAAACAGTGGTAAGTGCAAATGTCCTGTTCCGCATCACCTTGAGGTTGACCACCGGATGTTCTATGGTGAGCTCGCGATAGATGAAGGCGATGATACCTACAAAAGCCACCGCTGAGCAGATTTGGATGGTCTGGCTGGAGAACCAGTCTTCCGCCTCGCCTCTTTCCAATACGAACTGCAAACAGCCAATGCCTGCCATCAGCATGATGATGCCGGCGTAGTCTATGGTTATGTTTTGTTTTTTCTTTCCTTCCCCTTCTTTCTTATCAACAAAGGTGTAAGAAAGTATGGTGGCTATGATGCCAATGGAATGTTCACCAGGAACATCATGTGCCAGGAAAAATGCTCGATCAGATAGCCGCCCAGTGTGGGCCCAGCGTGGGGCCGAGCACGATACCCATGCCAAAAAGGCCCGAGGCTATGGGCCTGTCCTCCGGTTTGAAGGCATCGAACAAGATACTTTGCGAGGTAGACAGCAGTGCGCCGCCGCCAATGCCCTGCACAAACCGCCACAGGATGATCTCTTCCAGGCTTCCGCTCTGCGCGCAGAGGTAAGAGGCAATGGTGAAGAGTACCATGGAGAAGATGTAATAGTTCTTTCTCCCGAAGTATTCAGCCAGGAAGCCCGTCATGGGGATGATGATCACGTTGGCGATGGCATATGACGTGATCACCCAGGCGATGTCCTCGATGGTGGCACCCAGGCTTCCCGCCATCTCATTGAGGCCCACGTTGACGATGGAAGTGTCAACGAGTTCCATGACGGCGGCAGACACCGTGGTGAGGACGATGATGAATTTTGCGAAACCTTTGGGACTCGACATATGCTTATTCTACGGGTATACTTATGTTGGCGCTGAGGCCGGCCCTGAGCACATCCTTGTGTGCATTGGCATTCACGAGTTCAATACGCACGGGAACGCGTTGCGTAACTTTCACGAAGTTGCCGCTGGCGTTATCCGGGGGATCAGCGCAAACCTTGCACCCGTGGCATCACTGAGTGATTCCACTTTGCCCTTGATCTTCAGGTTGGGATATGCGTCCAGCTCGATGTCAACATCCATGCCCGGGTGCAGCTTGCGGATCTGGTTCTCCTTGAAATTGGCCACCACCCAGAAAGTAGTGTCGTTCACAATGGTGAAGAGGGGAGTGCCGGCCTGCACATACTGGCCTTCGGATACATTCTTCTTGCCGATCTTACCCGCCATGGGTGTATAGATCCTGGTATAGCTGATCTTCAGTTGTTGTTGTTCGATGGCGGCCTTCCTTGCGGCAAGGCTGGCCTCTGCCTTCCGCACCGAAGCCTGCAGGATGCCTATCCTGCTTTCGGCAGCGGTGAGTTCATTTTTGGTGTTGCCTACCTGCTGTGTGGCGCTTTCGTAATTGTAACGGGAATCGTCCAGCTGCCGCTGCGTTATTGCTTGGTCAGAGAACAGGTTCTTATCACGGTTGAAATCTTTTTGTGCTTTTTGAAGCCTGATACTGGCGAGGTCAATGTTGCCGCGGTTCACTTTCAGTGAGACCTGGGCGTTATTGAGCGATGCCTTTGCATTGGCGAGTTCAGCTTCGGCAGAAGCAAGGTCTGCCTGCATTTGCAGCAACTGGGCTGGAGTTCCGCATCGTCCAGTTCCGCTACCAGCGTACCCGCTTTTACGGAATCAAAATCACGTACGTTGATCTGTTTCACGTAGCCGGACACGCGGGGCAGTACAGGCACCAGCAGTGTTTCCACCTGCGCATTGTCCGTGGATTCATGGTGCATGGCATAGCTCACTTTTTTCCAGCCATAGAAAGCGCCGGCAATGAGCAGTACGCCAAGTACAATGAATCTTACGGGGCTTTTTTTCTTATTGTTCGTCTCCATAATTATGTTATCACTAAATGATGTTGAATGAATTGATACAGGTGTTCCTGGAGTCTTTCCCGCAGGTCATGCACGTCCATATCCTCGTCCCTTCCCTCCAGCCTCGGGATGATCAGGTCTCCTGAACTGATCACATGCCAGCAGGTGCCGGTGATGGTGGCGATGGTGAACTCAATGTCAACCTTGCGGAATTCCTTCTTTTTAATACCGGCGCGGATGATCTCCTTGAAGAGTTTGAGATTAGGAAGGAAAAGGGCGAGGATCATTTTCCTCATTTCGGGCTGGTTCACTTTTGTCATCTCGCGGATGACGTTCAGTGTGAAGGGGCGGTGTATGAACATGCGGTCAAGCATATTGGCGATGGCCAGCTTCATCTTGTCGTGATTGCTCAGCGTGCTGTCCTGCAACAGCGCTTCCAGCCTGCCGCGCATCACGGCGGATTTCCGCTCTATCATCTCCTTCAGCAGCCCTTCCTTGCTCCCGAAATAGTAGTTGACCATGGCCACGTTCACATCGGCTTCCTTGCATATGTCCCGCACGGATGTGGAGTCATAACCCACATCTGCGAACAGCTTCTCAGCCGCCTCAATGATCTGGTCTTTTTTGTCAGGTTTGCCCATCAGGGAACAAAATTAAACAAATGTTTGATAAAGTCAAACAATTGTTTAATTAGTGGGTTAGTGGCCGCCGGGCAGGCCCGCAACGCAGGCCGCGCTTCCGTAATTACCGCATTACCCCATTAAAAAAAATTGTATCCCACGGTGAACTCAATGAAATCCGCTGCCCCCAGGTGTGATTTCAGGCCTGCACCTACAACGAGAGAGCGGGAGGGAAGCATGGCATAACGCAGGCCTAGCCGCTGGAACAGCACACCTTGTTCTTCATTGGCTACATTGCGATGTATATAGGCACCGCAGTAAATGGGAATATAGATCCTGTCCGTCAGGAACCACTCCCAGCCCAGGTAGGGGCCATAGCTGTTGCTTTTGGAGAAATTGCTTTGGTCTCCGGGTACGCGCGCTGCGGAACCGGCGGTATAGCTGATGTCAAATCCCGCAACAGCGCGGTACTTGTAAGAGAATTTGTATCCTGCATTGAAACCAAAAAGGTTCTTGAACACCACCGGCTGCCCATTTCCAACTGCTTTGCGCCAACACTGTTGTATACGGAATATGTCCAGTGCCTGCGGAAGGGAGGCAGCAGCGGGGTCACATCGGCTATGGCCCTTTCCATCACCTTGTATTGAAGCGATACATTGAAGGGTATCACGTTGATCCCCGCGTTGGGCTTTTGTAATGCACCATTGGAATAATGGCGGAATCCGGTTCCCAGGCCCAAAAGCAAATGATCACTGAGCCAGTAATAGGCATTGAAATTGGCCTGCAGGTGGGCATTGACAGATGAGCCTATGACGAGGTTCCCGGGATTGTCTGTCTTATGGTAGTGATGAAAATTCCAGGCAATGCCGGCGCCAATGCCGTAGGTGAAGTTAAGCCTCCGTTCACGCCTGTTCACCGGTATCTCCGTGAATCCATAGAACACATTGGGTGACCCCAGGCTTTGGTTATGAAAATTCACGAAGGCCAGTCCAAGGCCCAGCTTGGGTTTCCTATAGATCCTGGAATACACGGAAGCGGGGCTTACGTCCCATGCTGCCGAGATATTGATGGAGGAATAGGAAGATGCCTTGAGCAGGTCATTGACAACGGCTTTGTCGTCAACCGGCATGATATATCCCTTTTCAAATGACAACCTGGTAAATCCCTGGTAGTTCTCTGTATACCTGGCACCGGGGGCTTGGGAATACGTGCTGTCCCTGGTAAGTTCATCATGAAGCAGCACGGTTTGTGCACTGCAGATGGTGTAGGTGGTGATGGCCAGGATGGTTGCGATCAGGGTCTTTTTCACGGGCCAAAATTAATAAGCCCTGCAAGAATTTTTGGTTTGGATCGGTTTCATTTCTTCACACCTTCAACACCCTTTTATTCAACCAGCCTGGCGATACGCCCCCCCTGCCCGCAAGGTATACTGCACTTCCGGCCCTGGACCTTTGGACAACATGAAAACTTTCCTTACTGATCAGTTTCCACCGCCTGCCACCGTCATTGGAGATATCCACCCCACTTGTGCCGCAGGCGATGAGTTTGTTCCTGGTGATGAATTCAACACAGGACCTGTATCCGTGTGGTGGGATCTCGGGGACCTTCCAGGTCTTCCCAAAATTATTGCTGAATACACAGTTGCCCGCGCTTACCGTATCCCGCTGGAAATCCCCGCCAACAACCACGAACCTGGCCTTTCTCGGGGGCAGGTTCCACACTGCCAGCGAGTTGGCCCCGGTGCTCGTTTCCCCTTGCAGCAGCGGCAGGTCTATCCATTTTTCGTGCAGCAGTAACCTGCTTTTCCTGCCGCCCGTGACCACCATCGCTTCCTGGTCAGTCAGTTTCCTGATATTTGTTCCGCTGGAAGCGAACATGGCTTCACCTTCCTGCGTCCTCGGCAGGGTCTTGGAATCATATCTCTCCCAGCTGATGCCGTAGTCGGCCGTCCTGGCCACGTAGAGCTTGCCGCCAACAGGATCCCCTACCACAATGCCGTTCCCGTTCTCCCAGAACTCCATGGCGTCAAGGAACATGCCCTTGGTGCTGTCTTCATACACCACCTTCCAGCTTCCGCCGCCATTAAAGGTCTTTAGGATGAAGGCAGGCTCTCCCACAGCCATGATCACGGCAGTCTTTTCGTCAAAGCCTTCGATATCGCGGAAATCGTTCTTTTCAAATCCTTTTACCTGGAACCAGGTCCAGGTCTTGCCGCCGTCCGTAGTGCGGCCCACTGTACCATTGCTGCCGCTGACCCATACCAGGTCATCATTCACCACGCTCATTCCCCGGATGGAGCACTTGCCCTGCTCAGTGAGTACCTGCACCCGCTGGGCTTTCACGATGTTGGCAGCCAGTAATAGAATAATGGCTATGAAGGGTCTCATGACCATAAATATAATTTTATTGGCCGATTGGAAAAGAGTCTTTTTATCTTGCCCGAAATTCTTGCTTTGCCATGGGAACCTTTCATTATGGTTCGGATACCCTTACCGTTAGTAAGGCGCTTGCGCTTGCTGCAGGAAAGGATAAAGGACTGATCGATGACGCCACCCGGAACACCGTGCTTCGCTCGCAGAAGGAAGTGGAGAAGATAGCGTCCGATGAGCGTACCGTATACGGCATCACCACCGGATTCGGCATACTCGCCAATACCAAGATCTCAGAAGAAGATACGAGGACGCTGCAGCATAAGATCCTGCAGAGCCATAGCGTGGGCGTGGGAGACCCCATCCCGGAAGAGGTGGCCAAGCTCATGCTCATCACCAAGGTGCATGCCCTTGCCCGTGGATTCTCCGGAGTGCAACTCACTACCCTTGAGCGTATCTGCTGGCATATCGATAACAATATCATCCCCGTGGTCCCCGAGAAGGGAAGCGTGGGCGCATCGGGTGATCTTGCCCCGCTTGCTCATCTCTTCCTCCCGCTGATCGGCCTGGGCGAAGTAACGTGGAAGGGTAAACGCTATTTTTCGGGTGACCTGCTCCGTGAGATGAATATCGAACCCATCACCCTGGGCCCCAAGGAGGGCCTGGCGCTGATCAACGGTACGCAGTTCATTTTATCTTTTGCGGTGAAGGGCGTGCAGGTGATGCACTATTGCCTTGAGGCTGCGGACATCATCGGTGCCATGAGCCTTGAAGCGCTGACCGGGACCAAGTCGCCCTTTGACGAGCGCCTCCACAACCTCCGCCCATACGCCGGTAGTAAGCTGGTGGCACAACGACTGCGGTCACTGTTGGAAGGTTCTGACATCATGCAGAGCCATATCGACTGCGGCCGGGTGCAGGATCCCTATTCCCTGCGCTGTATGCCGCAGGTACACGGTGCTTCACGCAATGCATGGCTCCACCTCAGGCAACTGGTGGAGACGGAACTGAATTCCGTCACGGATAACCCGATCATTTTTTCTTCCGATGATACCATCAGCGGCGGCAATTTCCACGGACAGCCACTGGCACTTCCCCTGGACTATGCATGCTTCGCCGCTGCTGAAGCCGGCAATATCTCGGACCGCCGGTGCTATCTCCTCCTGGAGGGCAAATGGGGATTGCCGATGCTGCTGATGAAAGACGTGGGCCTGAACAGTGGCTTCATGATCCCGCAGTACACCACTGCGGCGCTGGTGACGGAGAACAAGACCCTCTGTTTCCCTGCCAGCGCAGACAGTATACCCACATCCCTGGGGCAGGAAGACCACGTGAGCATGGGAAGCATCAGCGGCAGGAAACTATATAAGATACTGGATAACCTGCAATACATACTGGCCATCGAACTCATGAGCGCCTGCCAGGCCATTGAGTTCAGGCGGCCGCTTAAGAGCTCTGCATTGCTGGAGCACGCCCACCATCTCGTAAGGCAGCGCGTAGGCTTTGCCGAAGAGGACAGGATCTTTGCCGATGATATCGTCAAGATCAAGGAAATCATTTCAGATTTTTCTTTCGTCAATGAACTCACCGCTTTTGCGGAAAAACAAGGTTTCACTTTAAATCAAGGCTACCATGAATTCACGATCTGACCAGCCGATCCGGGAATCAGCAAACCAGTCGATCCCCAAAACGCCCACGGGCCCACCCTGAATTGTAAAGGCTGGATACAGGAAGCTGCACTTCGCATGCTGCTGAACAATCTTGATCCCGCCGTGGCGGAAAGGCCGGAAGACCTCATCGTGTATGGTGGCAGGGGAAAGGCGGCGCGCAACCATGAGGCCCTGCACAAGATCATCCACTGCCTGAAGATATTGGAGAACGATGAAAGCCTGCTGATCCAGAGCGGAAAGCCCGTTGGCATCATGAAAACACATCCCGACGCGCCCCGCGTGTTGATCTCCAACTCGCAGCTGGTTCCCAACTGGGCCCACTGGCAGCATTTTGAGGAACTGGAACGGAAAGGGCTGATGATGTACGGGCAGATGACCGCCGGCTCCTGGATCTATATCGGCTCACAGGGCATCGTGCAGGGCACATATGAAACCTATGCGGCCGCTGCGGATAAGCATTTTGGCGGTTCCCTGAAAGGAACACTTAACGTTACTGCAGGCCTGGGCGGAATGGGTGGCGCCCAGCCCTTGGCCATTACCATGAATGAGGGTGTGGCGCTGGTAGCGGAGGTGGAAGAGTGGCGCATTGATAAACGCCTGGAGACCAGGTACCTTGATGAGAAGGTCACAGACATCGACGAGGCCATCGATAAGGCGCTTCAGTACAAGAGAGAAGGGAAGGCCATGAGCATTGGCGTGCGGTGCAATGCTGTGGAGCTGCTGAGGCGACTGATACAACGTGATGTTATCCCTGATACACTGACGGACCAGACCTCCGCGCATGATCCACTCATCGGGTACTGGCCGCATGAACTCAGTTATGAGCAGGCAAAGGTATTGCGTGAAACTGACCCACAGAAGTACATAGACATGTCTTATGATTCCATGAGACTGCACGTGGAACTGATGCTGGAACTGCAGAAAAAAGGAGCCATCACATTTGACTATGGCAACAACATCCGCGCAAGGGCAAAAGAGCGCGGACTGGCCAACGCATTTGATTTTCCCGGCTTCGTGCCCGCATATATACGCCCGCTTTTCTGTGAAGGCAAAGGGCCCTTCCGGTGGGCGGCACTGAGTGGTGATCCTGCAGACATTGCAGTGACAGATGAACTGATCGCTGGCATGTTCCCTGAGAATAAAAGCCTGCAGCGCTGGCTCAAACTGGCCAGGGAGCGCATCGCCTTCCAGGGCCTGCCTGCACGCATCTGCTGGCTGGGCCAGGGAGAGCGCGAGAAAGCCGGCCTTGCATTCAATGAACTTGTGCGCAACGGCAAAGTGAAGGCGCCTATCGTCATCGGCAGGGACCACCTGGATACCGGCTCCGTTGCATCGCCCAACCGCGAAACCGAATCTATGCTTGACGGCTCCGATGCCGTAGCAGATTGGCCCATCCTGAATGCGCTCATGAACACCGCCGGCGGCGCTTCCTGGGTTTCCCTCCATCACGGGGGCGGCGTGGGAATGGGTTACAGCATTCACGCCGGATGGTGATCGTGGCAGATGGTACCGATGCCGCCGCCGCACGCCTCGCCCGCGTGCTTCGCAATGATCCCGGCCTCGGGGTGATCCGGCATGCGGACGCGGGATACCCCATCGCTGTTGATACCGGAAATAAACACGACCTGCTTATTTGATATCTTGACAGCTTGGCAACTTGATATTAAGTTGTCAAGACATCCGTTTGGCACACCGTCTTATCAGCTACACGGAATATCCTGTCTGCCTGTGCGATGGTGGACATCCGGTGCGTGATCGTGATCACCGTTCGCCCATGCATGAGTTTTTGCAGTGCCGCGGTCACTTCTTTTTCGGCGGCACTGTCCAGCGAGGCCGTGGGCTCGTCGAGGATCAGGATGGGACTGTTGCGCAACAAGGCGCGGGCAATGCCAATGCGTTGTCTTTGCCCGTTGGAAAGCGTGAGTCCTCTTTCCCCAATAATGGTATCATAGCCATCAGGAAGCTCGCGGATAAATGCATCGGCGTGCGCGGTAACCGCGGCAGCCACCAACTCTTCCTCACGCGCCATGGGTTTACCATAGGCTATGTTTTCGCGCACCGTTCCGTAGAATAGCATCGTATCCTGGAGCACATAGGCGATCTGTGACCGCAAGCCCTCCAGTGAATAGCTGCGTACATCGATACCATCCACATAAATAACACCATGTTGTGGTTCGTAGAACCTCGGGATAAGGCTGGCGAGCGTGGATTTGCCGCTGCCCGTTGGGCCGATGATGCCTACGTGTTCGCCCGGCATAATCTCCAGGTTCACATCGTCCAATACCTTTGTCCCTTCCTTATATGAAAAACTGACATGTTCAAAACGGATATGGCCAAAAAGGTGAGTGGGTTGGATGGCATGGGCATCATCCTTTACCAGGTCTGTACTGGAGAGCAACATGTTGATCCTTTCTGCGGCTACCATTGCAGTGGCCGTACTGCCCGTCATCTTGGCCAGGTCTTTCACCGGCGTGAAAAATTTCCCGAGGTAGGTGATGAAAACGGTGAGCGCGCCGAGGGTCATGGCGCCGGACAGTACGAGCGCTGCACCGCGATACAATACGAAGGCCGTGCACAGGGCAACCACCAGGGTGATAAAGGGAGCGATGAGGGATTTCATCCTGCGTGCACGCAGGGCTTCTTCCATGACGCGACTGCCCACCACCTCGAGTTTCTGTTCCTCCAGCCCATGCCTGCCGAAGGCATTCACCGCGCGTATGGTCTCCAGGCCCTGGTGCAGTATGGCCATCATCTCGCTCTGGTGTAGGCGCACGGCATGTGTCACCTGCTTCACGGACCTGCGGAAACGGATGAGGGAAAAGAAGATGAATGGTACGATGGCTACAATGATGAGCGAGAAATCCCAGTTCATGAAGAACATGATCCCCACCATGCCGAAGATGGTCAGCAGGTCTATGATGATGGTAAGCAGGGTGGAGGTGGCAAAGTCCTGGATGGTGTTCACATCCGTGGTCATGGTGCTGATCAGTTTGCCCACCTGGTTATTATCGTAAAAGGAAAAAGAGAGATGCTGCAGGTGATGGTAGATCTTGCGCCTTAAGTCAAAAGCGACGTGCTGTGAAATGTTTTCCGTGAGATATGCATTGATATATCCCGCCAATCCGCCAAGTGCGGTGAGGCTGACCATAGCGATGGCTGCCCATGCGGCGAGGTTCATTTTGTCGAACTGCTGGGTATAGCCCCGCAACGGCTCCATCCACGATGGCAGGGGCTTGTTGCCGGCCACATTGTCTATGATCACCTTTAATGGCCAGGGAAGCGCGAGGCTGGCGGCTACTTCCAGCAACATAGCCAGGAGGATGGAAAACGCAAGGTGGCGGTAGGGCCTTAAAAGGTCAATTACCCAACGGGTTAAACGGATGAAACCGATGTTATGGGTGCCTTTACCTTTCATGTGGTAGTGGAAATATTGACACCTGCCTGATTTCCCCAAAGTTACCCTTATGTTTTACCTTGTACCAGCGCATCATATCTGTTTTATGATGCATTTTTAACTGACCTTGGTCATATTATTTTACATTGCAGCATGAGTGCATCGATCAATGATTACAGGAATATTTTCTTCATTGGTGTGGCCGGTACGGGTATGAGCGCACTGGCGCAGTATCTCGTAGGTGTGGGCAAAGCGGTGAGTGGCTCAGACCGCTATTTCAGCAAGGGCGAAGCGGGGGAGATCAGGGAGAAACTGGAAGGGGAAGGAGTGAAGTGTTTCCCGCAGGATGGTTCAGGCATCACAGCCGATACTGATCTGGTGGTTGTTTCTACGGCCATCGAGGATACGGTGGAAGAAGTGGTGAAATCTAAACAGCTGAACATCCCGATCATACGCCGCTCAGAACTGCTGGCCATGATATGCGCATCCAAAAGGTCCATTGCCATCGGAGGAACATCTGGCAAGAGCACAACCAGTGCCATGGTATTTGACATCCTGCAGGAAGCCGGCCTGGAGCCCAGCATCATCAGCGGCGCCGGGCTCACCAAGATCATCCGCGAAGGCAAGATCGGCAATGCGAAAGTGGGCAAGGGAGAGTGGCTGGTGATAGAGGCCGATGAAAGCGACGGCTCCATCGTACAATATAAGGCGGAGATCGGGCTGCTCCTCAATGTGGACAAGGACCATAAGGAGATCGATGTGCTGATGGACATATTCTCCACCTTCCGAAACAACAGCAAGCAGTTCATCGTGAACCGCAGCCACCCGCTGGCCGCCTCACTCTCCAATAATGCCTCCCATGACTTCGCTCTGCAAGAGCGGCCTCTGCAAGAGCCCGCTCTTGCAGAGCCGGTGGGATATGTGGGGTCAGGCTTCCGTCAGCAGGGTTTGGAGATCGGTTTTGAGATCAACCGCGTGCCTTTTCACCTGCACGCCATCGGCAAACACAATATGGAGAACGCCGTGGCCGCTGCCGCCGTTGCTGCGCTCGCAGGTGTGCCGTTGGAAACAAGTGCCGGGGCCATCGCGAAGTATGAGGGCATTTACCGCCGCCACCAGGTCTGGGGCGTGAAGAACGGGGTGACGATGATCGATGACTATGCGCATAACCCGGTGAAATGCGCGGCATCCATACGTGCCTGCCAGCCGGTGGCGGATAAACTCATCGCCTGGTTCCAGCCTCACGGCTATGCACCAACGAAATTCCTGCGGCACGATTTCTGCGAGGAGATCAGCGCAGCGGTGAGGCCAGGGGATGAAGTATGGATGAGTGAGATCTTCTACGCGGGCGGTACCACCACGAAGGATATTTCCGCAAACGACCTCATCAACGATCTCAAAGCCAAAGGCGTACAGGCTTATTTCGTGGAAGACAGGAACAGGATAGTAGAAGCGATGAGGCCACACTTCACTTCAAATACGGTATTGCTGCTCATGGGCGCGCGAGACCCTTCGCTGGAACATTTCGCACAGCAGGTATGGAATGAATTGTAATGACAGTACTCATTTACAATATCGGCATATTGGCTGGGGTGCATGACCCGCGGCAACCGCTGCGTGGAAGCGCACTGGCAGATCTACCCCTTTTGTATCACGCATGGATGCGCATCGAAGACGGCATCATCGCAGACTATGGACCGATGGACAGCAAACAGCCCCTGCACAGCGATAGGACCTTTGACGCGGGTGGACGCATGATCCTTCCCGCTTGGATGGATTCCCATACGCACCTTGTATTTGCGGCCAGCAGGGAAGGGGAGTTCGTAGACAAGATCCGCGGCCTGGGTTATGCAGAGATCGCCGCAAAGGGCGGGGGAATCCTGAACTCAGCGGCAAGGCTGAACGCGATGAGCGAAGATGAATTGTTTCGCCTGGCCTGGGCGCGACTGGAAGAAGTCCGCAAACTGGGCACAGGAGCCATCGAGATCAAAAGCGGTTACGGCTTATCGTTAGACGGGGAACTGAAAATGCTCAGGGTCATCAAACGCCTCCGCGAGAAAAGCCCCATCCCCGTCAAAGCCACCTTCCTTGGTGCGCACACTTATCCCCTGGCTTTCAAGGAAGACCATGAAGGATATATCCGGATGATCATAGAGCAAATGCTTCCCGCCATCGCTGCGGAAAAGCTCGCCGATTATATAGATGTTTTTTGTGAGCAGGGCTTCTTTTCGCCGGAAGAAACGGAACGGGTTTGCAGGGCGGGTATGCAGTACGGGCTAAAGCCAAAGATCCATGCCAACCAGCTCAGCCTCTCCGGAGGTACACAAGTGGGCGTGAAACTGGGAGCGGTCTCTGTGGACCACCTCGAGACAATGGACGATGAAACCATACAAACACTGGCATCGTCCCTTACCATCGGCACGCTGCTGCCTTCCGCAGCCTTCTTTTTGCGCATGCCCTGGCAGCCCGCGCGCGCCATCATTGATGCCGGAGCAGCGGTGGCACTGGCCTCCGACTTCAACCCCGGATCCTCGCCCAGCGGGAATATGAACCTGGTGGTTTCCATGGCTTGCATAGGGATGAAGATGCTCCCGGAAGAGGCGGTGAACGCGGCCACCATCAACGGCGCTTTTGCCATGGAACTGCAGAATGAGGCCGGCTCCATAACCCCGGGGAAAAAGGCCTTGCTGAATATTGCTGAATATGGTGCAGGATTGGCTTATCTTCCTTATTCATTTGGTGTTCCCCGGGTCAGCCCCCTGCAGGAACACGTGGCCATATAAAAACACGCTATGAAGCATTTCAGGTTCTATACCAAGCAGGATATCCTGAACATCACCCGGCTGCGCCGCTATGAGACCAAACTCGGAGAAAAGCTGCGCACAATTGATGCCACTGCTGATCTCACCTTGCAGCTGGCAGAATCACCCGCCAGGTTCGTGCTCTTCGGCATTCCGGAAGACATCGGTGTGAAAGCCAATTTTGGAACGGGAGGTGCAGACACAGCCTGGATCCCTTTCCTGAAGAATTTTGTAAACGTGCAGAGCTGCGACAGGTTCTCGGGTGATGAGATGGTAGTGCTGGGCCATTTTGATTTCAGCGATATAGAGGAGCTGGTGGACCGGAATGCGCGCAGCCATGAGGAGAAGATAGATGCGTGGCGACATGCCGTTGCCAATGTGATCGATGACGAAGTGGAAGAGCTGGTGAAACTGGTCATCGCCGCCGGTAAGCTACCCATAGCCATCGGGGGAGGACACAACAACGCATACCCCTTGATCCGCGGCGCGGCTAAAATGCTGCAAAGGCTTGGTAAGAGCGAGAAAGCCATGATCAACGCCGTCAATGTTGATGCCCACGCAGATTTCAGGATCAGCGAAGGCCGTCACAGCGGGAACGCTTTCCGTTACGCGATGGAGGAAAAATACCTTCACCGATACGCAGTGGTTGGGCTGCATGAGAATTATAACTCGCAAAGCATGATGGATGACCTCTATTCCAACCTCAACATCCAATACGCCAGCTTCGAGGATATTTTCATCCTGGAGAAACTCAATTTCAGGCAGGCCATAGCGCAGGCGTTCACCTTTACAGATGACCTCTATACAGGCGTGGAACTGGACCTGGACAGCATTCGGGATACGCTGAGCAGCTCCATTAGCCCCACAGGTATTACGCCTATCCATGCCCGTCAGTACATGGTCTTTGCCGCAGCCAATCCCAACCTGGCCTACCTGCATATCTGTGAAGGCGCCACGCAGCGGGATGATGGACTGGCGGATGAAAAAACAGGTAAGCTTATCGCTTACCTGGTGACGGACTTTGTCAAAGCGTATGTTAGCTAGTGGTTATTTAGAAATTATTTAGCTACTAACTTTCTTCAGGGTTATTACAACCACTCCATTCTTCCCTTTCTCCTTGTAAAGTTTCTCGGCGGCTTCGCCTTTGAGAACGTTGATGGATTCTATGGTGTTGGGATCGATGCCCTTTATATCATCCTCGGGCATTTCCTTCCCTTCTACTATATAGAGCGGCTTCGGTTTGGAGGGGTCATCTTTGACAGCCGTTTTTTTACCCGTACCATTAAGGGTTATCCTGACAGAATCCTTGGGGGCTGAAGGGCTTGCAGCTGAAGCCCTGGTGGTAATGTCGATCCTTCCCCTTCCGCCGTCCTGGGGCTTGGTGACGTTCATGGAAGCGATCTGGTCCGGCGATAGTGCACTCACCGCTTGTTGTGTGGATGCTTTGCCGTCAACATAGTAATCTGCGTCCGGTAGTTTTTGGCTGCCGGGTTTCAGGGAACCAATGTTTTTGCCATTGACGAAGATGGTGTCAGATGTGAACGTAATATCTTTCCTTCCTGTACGCTTCCTGTATTCTTCAGGTGTGAGCGTTTCCTTGGTCCCATCGCTGTAAACAAAGGTCACGTTCTTGATTTGCTTGTTCCTGGGGACGGAATCAGTTACAGCTATGGAAGCGTTATAAGTGACGATCCCGCTGAAATATTGTTCGATGGAAAGAAGTACCTGCCTTGCGATCTTCTCCTGGTTGTTTTCGCTGGTGACAAAAGCGCGGTCTGCCGGGTTGGTAAGGAATCCGCATTCGAGTATTGCGGCAGGGGAGTTTGCTTTTTCGAGTAATCGTACCGGGTTGGAGCGGGTACGTATCATTTTGTCAGATGTGAAAACTGCTGAGAGATTTGAAAGCAGCAGGCTGGCAAGTTTCCTGTTCTGTTCCTGAAACAACTGGTTTGTTGCGGGTACATAGGCCTGGATACCGCTGGCCCTGGGATCAGTGGATCCGTTGATGTGCATGGAGATCAAGAGATCCGGATGTTGACTGTTTACCAGGTTCACCTTGTTGTCAAGGCTGATGAACTTGTCTTCTTCCCGGGTCAATATGATCCGGATCTTTGGGTTCGAATTAAGGTCGCGGACCTTTTTGGCCAGTGCGAGGCTGAGTTCTTTTTCAGTGACGTTGTCAACGCTTACACCTGCATCCGATCCGCCATGGCCTGCATCGATCACTACAGTAACTTCTTTTTCCAATGCAAGGGCAGGGGCGGACATTGCTTTTTCCACCTTCAGGGTGAATACAAAAAGCAACAGGAAGAGTACGGGTATCATCAGTAGGCGGCTCAGGTAATTGAAGCCTGTTTTGTTTGTATTGATCATGGCAAGACGTCTTTTAATGGATGTAGAGAAAAATGGCTGCGTCATCATGGGCGCATAGCCCGGATAGCTTGTTTCCAGCAGGAGTTTGGCTAGTGCCTGCGCATCACCTTGTCCAACAGACCGCTGGTCTGCAATGAATTCATGGACCAGGGAGAGCTCACGGCGGATCAGCCAGAAGAATGGATTTACCCAGAACACTACCAGGATGATTTGAAGGAAAACCTTGTCCCAGCTGTGTTTCTCACGAATATGCACCAGTTCGTGTTCCAGGATGCGCTGGCCGTTGGAAGTATCCAGATCGATCTCCCTGTTCCACAGCAGGTAACGAAAGAAACTGAATGGTGTGCCGGGCTCCGAAGTAATGAGAAAGATGAAATCCTGCATAGGCACGCTTTTGTTCCTTCTGATCATACGGCGAATGGTTTCCATCGCCCTTATAAAAAGAAAGAGCACCACGAGCAGGCCTACGGTATACGCAAGGAGGGCAGCGTTTGCCGTTGCAACGTGGAAGCCGCTGCTGCCGGACATTTCCTTTACATATTCATCGGCCCCGTTCACCACTTGCAGGGCCTCCACTACATTGCTCCCTGCCGTCTGTGTTTGCACAGGAATATTGACAAGCGGTAGCAGGCAGGAGAGGGCTACTGCGCCCAACAGGTAGAAACGGTTCCACTGGTGGAATAGTTTGTTGCGCAGGGCGAGGTGATAATATCCGTACAGAATGCCGGAGCAAAAGATCACCTTAAGCAGGTAATAAGCAAGTGCTATCATTTCTTTCCGGATTTAAGTTGTTTGAGCAATAGTTCAAGGTCGTGCACAGAAAGTTTCTTCTGGTCAACCATGAAGGATACCATGTCCTGGTAAGAACCTTCGAAATAACCTTTGGTCAGCCCGTTGAGGGTCATCTCCGTGAACTCGTCCTTCTGCACGCGGGCATAGTAGTGGTTGAAGCGCCCCAGGGCCTTGATGCCGATGTATTTTTTGTCGGCCAGGATCTTGAGCAGCGTGGCCACCGTGTTGTGGTGCGGCCTCGGCTCCGGCATCGCTTCCACGATGTCCTTCAGCATGCCCCCGTTCCCGAGGCTCCACACGGCCTGCATTACCTGCTCCTCTGCTTTTGTCAATGGCTTCATGAACTAAGAATTTAGTCGAAGATAAACTAAGTTTTTAGTCCACCAAATAATTTCGACTAAAAATTTAGTTAATGCCTCCCCGCTCTGCAAGAGCCGGCTCTTGCAGAGCGGGGAAGGAAAAAAATGGCAACCGGCAACCTGAGATGTCTCATATTTTATTAATTTACCCTTTCTCTTGTGACTTCAAAAACCAACTGTTGATATGCCAGATTTCCAGGTCAAGAAACAGCCCAAGACCTACGATGTGATTATTGTGGGCTCCGGGGCCGGTGGCGGCATGGCCGCATACATTCTCTCCAAGGCGGGTGTGAAAGTATGTCTGCTCGAAGCAGGCCCGATGTACGATCCCGCAAAGAACGTTACACAGTTGAAAAACCCCTGGGAAAGCCCGCGCCGCGGCGCCAGTACCAAATTCAGGCCCTTCGGTGATTTCGACGCATCCTATTGGGGATGGGAGATCGAAGGAGAACCCTATACAAAAGCTTCAGGTACCAACTGGGACTGGTGGCGTTCCCGTATGCTCGGCGGACGTACCAACCACTGGGGACGCATCTCGCTCCGCTTCGGTCCAAAAGATTTCAAGCGCAGGAGCATTGATGGACTGGGTGCCGACTGGCCCATTGGATACGAAGACATTAAACCGTTCTACGACAGGCTGGATAAACTGGTCGGCGTCTTCGGTACCAACGAGGGACTGCCCAATGACCCGGACGGCATCTTCCTGCCGCCGCCCAAACCAAGGCTGCACGAACTGATGATCAAGAACGCGGGTATCAAAGCAGGCGTTCCCGTCATTCCATCACGCCTCTCCATCCTTACGCAGAAAATAAACGAAGAACGCGGTCAGTGTTTCTTCTGCTCGCAGTGTAACCGCGGCTGCCAGGTGCACGCGGATTTCTCTTCATCATCCGTGTTGGTAAAGCCCGCAATGGCTACAGGAAATATCGATGTGATCCCGATGGCTATGGCCCGCGAGGTATTGACGGACGATAAAGGCCTCGCCACCGGTATATCCTACGTAAACAAGGAAGATATGCAGGAATACCAGGTGATGGGCAGGTCCGTGATCCTTGCAGCATCGGCCTGCGAATCAGCCCGACTCATGCTCAACTCCAAATCCAATCGCCACCCCAACGGGCTTTGTAATTCCAGCGGAGTGGTGGGACGATACCTGCACGATTCCACCGGCGCAGCCATGGGTGGCGTACTCCCGCAGCTCTTCGGCCGTAAGCGCTACAACGAGGACGGCGTAGGTGGTATGCACGTATACTCTCCCTGGTGGGGTGAGAACAAGAAGCTCGACTTCCCCCGCGGCTACCATATCGAATACTGGGGTGGTATGGGCCAGCCTGCGTATGGCTTCGGCATGGGCATGCAGGGCATGAACGGCACTTATCCCGTTAACGGCAAACAGAAAGAAGCCGGAGGATACGGCGCTTCCCTCAAAGAAGACATCCGCTATTTCTATGGTGCAGGCGTGGGTATGGCCGGAAGGGGAGAAGCTATCGCGTCATACGATAACTATTGCGAGATCGATCCAAACGTGGTGGACAAATACGGCATCCCCGTGCTGAAGTTCAACGTGAAGTGGAGCGATTACGAAGTGAAGCAGGCCAAGCACATGAAGGAGACCTTCAAGGAGATCATGCACAATATGGGCGCGGTGATCACCTGGGGTGACGATGGTCCGGAGAACAACTACGGCCTCGAAACGCCCGGTAAGATCATCCATGAGGCCGGTACGGCACGCATGGGAGATGATCCCAAGACATCGGCCCTCAACAAATGGAACCAGGGTCATGACTGCAAAAACCTGTTCGTGGTAGACGGCGCAGCCTTCACCTCACAGGCGGATAAGAATATCACCTGGACCATCATGGCACTTTCCATGCGCGCATCGGAATACCTGATCGATAGCATGAAAAAGAAAGAGATCTGAGTTAGCAATTGGAATTAACTACTAACGAATAACGAAATGGATAGGAGACAATCACTCAAAGCACTCGCGGTAGGAACCTTTTCCACCAGCCTCATCCTGGATGCGTGCAAAACCGCAGACAAGAAGACGGACGCAGCCGGTGCTGAACAACCGAAAATAAATGAAGGGGGAGGTGCTCCCGGTTTGGATAGACAACCGGAAGAGATCGAGCGATATAAAGAGGTCACCTCCAAAACATTTTTCACTGAACACGAAATGGCCACCATCACGGTGCTGGCAGACATCATCATACCTAAGGACGAAGTGAGCGGTTCTGCCTCTGATGCCAAAGTGCCCGAGTTCATCGAGTTCATCGTGAAGGATATGCCCGGCCACCAGGTGCCCATGCGGGGCGGACTCCGCTGGCTGGACCTGCAGGCCACCAAGCAGTTTGGCAAGGCATTCAAGGATTGCAGCGCTGCAGACCAGATCAAACTGGTTGACCAGATCGCCTATCCCAAGAAGGCCAAACCGGAAATGGCACAAGGCGTTGCCTTCTTCAACCTCATGCGGGATCTTACTGCTACCGGTTTCTACACCTCGGAGATGGGTGTGAAGGACGTAGGTTACATGGGCAACACTCCCAACCAGTGGAACGGCGTGCCTGATGATGTACTGAAGCAGTACAACCTCGCGTACACAGAGAAGGAACTGAAAGAATGTGTGAAGTTCTCCTAATTCAAAAGTCAAAAGTAAAAAGTAAAAAATAGCTGTAATGCAGAACTCAACGAAGAAAAAGAAGTACGAGCGCAGGCAGTTCCTCCGGGATACGGCCATGGCTGCTGCAGGCTTCACCATCGTGCCCAGGCACGTGCTCGGTAAAGGCTTCCTGGCTCCCAGCGATAAACTGAATATCGCCGGTATTGGTGCCGGCGGTAAGGGTGAAAGCGATCTCGCCGAATTCGCCAAAAGTCCCAAGGCAAACATCGTTTGCTTCGCAGACGTGGATGAACGCCAGATCGGTAAGTCCGTCAAGAACTTCCCCAAAGCCAAGGTATACAAGGATTTCCGTGAGATGCTGGACAAGGAAGGCAAGAACATTGACGCCGTCTCGGTGTCCACGCCAGACAACACGCACGCGGTCTGCGCCCTTCCAGCCATGCAATTGGGCAAGCACGTGTACGTGCAGAAGCCGCTGACGCACGACATCTACGAAGCTCGTGTACTCACCGAGGCTGCAAAAAAATATAAGGTAGTGACCCAGATGGGTAACCAGGGTGGTTCAGGTGATGGCGTACGCCGCGCCAAGGAACTGATCGATGGGGGAATGATCGGCGACATTACACATATCGACTGCTGGACCAACCGACCCGTATGGCCGCAGGGGCTGCCCACGCCTACAGGCCAGCATGCCGTTCCCAAGGAACTGGACTGGAACCTCTGGCTCGGCCCCGCCAAGCAAATGGATTACAATCCCGCATACCTTCCCTTCAATTGGAGGGGCTGGTGGGCTTTCGGTACCGGTTCACTGGGCGATATGGCCTGCCATATCATGGACCCCGTGTTCCGTTGCGCGCCCATCCTGTATCCTTCTTCCGTTGAGGCAAGTATGGCTACACTCTGGGCCAAGATGTGGGATGATACGCAGAACCCGGATTCATGCCCCGCATCGTCCATCATACACCTGACCTATCCCCGCACGGATGGAAAGGGCACCATCAAGGTGAGCTGGTACGATGGAGGCCTGCTGCCCCAGCGTCCCGATGAACTGGCACCTGAAGAGCCCTTCGGAAACTGGGATGGTGGTGTACTGTTCCATGGTACTAAGGGCAAGCTGCTCGCTGACTGCTATGGTGCCAACCCCCGGCTGCTGCCTTCCTCAAGGATGAAGGATACCCTGCCTCCGGAGACCATCAAACGCGTACCCGAAGGGCACTATGTGCAGTGGGTGAATGCTTGTATCGATGGATTATGGAAAAGGCTTCACGTCTTCGCCATTCGACTACGCAGGTCCTTTCACCGAAAGCATCCTCGTGGCCAACCTGGCGCTTCGTGCTTTCCAACTGAAGAATCCTAAACTGACCGGCTGGAACGATAAATGGCTCGGAAGGAAAAAGCTCCTCTGGGATGCGAAGAACCTCCGCGTCACCAACTTTGACGAAGCCAACCAGTGGGTGAAGCGTGAGTATCGTGACGGATGGAAGCTGGTTTAATCAGTATACTTGCTAATAATGTAAGCGGACCAAATGGTCCGCTTTTTTATTTCTGTCCGGACTTGCCGAATTTCAACGTCACACCGAGAGAAAGCGTTGGATCCGGAATAACGGTCAGCACTTCGGATGCAAAGAATGGATAGGTCAGCATCATCTGGAAACCCACTTTGGGCCCTCCTGCCCGCATAAGCAGGAATGGCTCGATGCTGACCAGTCCGCTAAGGTCTTCTTCCAGTATGGTCACCACGTCGGGATCACTTGGTGGTGTTTTTCCCATATACTTGTAGCTGTTGCTGGCCACCCTGAGCCCTCCGCCTATTTGGAAGCTCTTGGCAATATGTGCCACTGCGCCCTGGATGTGGAAACGGGTCAGCCTGTCTTTCTGGTTATTGCCATAGTTAAAGCTGCCCTGCCCGGCTCCTGCAGAGAATTCGTAGCCCACCGCTTTTCCCCTGGCAAAATAGCCTGCTGAAAGGTCCGTGTAATTGGAGGAGATTTCATAATGGGAAAGAAATGACGTACCGGCGCCTATATAGAAATGGTTTGAAAGGGCATAGGCAGCCTGTACACTTGCACCTTTTGCCACAGACCCAATGGCTACCCCGCCTGTTATCCTTGAATCGCCTTTTTTCTCCAGTAGTGGCGCATTAGGCGTATAGCCCGGAAGTACTGTACTGCATGATGATACCAGGAGTGCGAAGATCGCTGCGATGAGCGTAGGATAGTGTTTCATTGCCTTTGTTTTGCCACAAGCTAGGGGCGAAAACAGGAGGATGATAATTGATGTTTGCAGCGATGCGGGTGCATGGTTGCAGTTTTCCATAACAAGAAAAAAAAGGGGACCAACAGGTCCCCTTTTCCATATCATTTGTCAGTCAGCAATAAGCTGGCCAGTTTATTCTTTCACGCGGGATTGCTGCCAAACCATGTAGAAGATCAGCAGGATACCAATACCCCCGCCGCCAAAAAGCAGCATGGTCAGAACTTTCTGTCCATTGGTGGAAAATACCATGGTCAGGGCGATCAACAGGTAGATCACATAGATGAATATCAGGGTAGATATGCGCTTGTCCATTTGTTTGGTTTTGTGCCCCAAAGATAAGGCAAAACTCAAATGTCAAAACTCAAAATTCAGAAAACAGGGCCGGTAAGCCGGACATCACTATCCTTCAGCGCCTTATCCAGTTCCGCCTGCGTTGCCAACGCTTCCTTCTTTTTACCCAGGCTCACCTGCGCGGCATGCAGCCCTTTCAGCGCCCAACAGTTGTGGGGATTATAGGCCAGGTCTTTTTTGAATATTTTTTCTGCGTCAGCATATTTTTTCTCCTTCAGCAGCACGTTCCCGAGGTAGGGAAGGGGGGGAAGTATCCAGTCCTTGGGTTCATTGTATACCATGTTCTCTTCCAATTCGGCCGCCTTTTTGAACATCTGTTCCGCCTTTGCCAAATCACCTTGCGCCTCCGCAATGGCCCCGCCAGCATGTGCCAGGCTACGTTGGCCCCGTCATAAGCCGTGTTGAATGCACGCTCCCTGAGTTTGGGATCACTGTCCATCAAAATCTTGATCGATGCAAGCGAAGCTTCAGCATCTGCTGTTCTGCCTGTTCTCGCGAGGCAAAGCCCCTGCCAAATGCTTGTAGTATCGTGAGGTAGTGACTGCTGGTGTCAAAAGGCTGTTCTTGCAGCAACTCCTTCCATTTTCCGTATCTCACCTTTGCGAATATTGGCGTTGCCGTCAAATACTGCATGAATTCCGCTAGCGGTCCATCCATATGGTGATACTCCAAAGGTACCTGGCTGGAGCAGTCGGTTGAGCTTTTCAATGCCACCGCGTAGTTGCCGTTCATGATGGCACATGCCGCCATCAGGTGCGTATTGTGGAAGAGGTAAAGGAAATCTGCTCCCGTTACCTTTGGATAGATGGCCTTATAAGCATCGTATCCCGCAATGGCCTTAATGTTCACATCCACTCCTTTCGCGTATTCACCGGTACGGATGTAGATGTGTGATGGCATGTGCACCATGTGCGATGCTCCGGGTACCAGCCCGCCCAGCCTCGCAGCGCTGGCATTCCCTCTGCCGGGAGTGGATGATCCTTCCACAGCATGGATGTAATAGTGGTTGATGCCGGGATGGTCCTTGCGCAGTGCCAGCCCTTTTTCCAGTACGTTGACCAGCCGCGGTGTCCATTCCTTGGGTCTTCCGTCGCCATGGTAAAGGTCCCAGGGATGCATCACCATCAGCGCATCCGCATACAGCGCCTGTACGTCAGCGTTAGTAGGATATGCCGATGCAAGTTTGGCCATGGCATCGCTGTAGGCTTGGTTCATTTTTTGTCGGTCCCCCTTGCCATCCGCAGAATACCTCAGTGCAACGGCTTTGACCAGGCTTTGCTCCATGGCGTTCCTTTTGCCTGCCCATCGCTTGGCATTTTCCACAGCCTTGATCGCATCTTCAGGTTGCACATAACCCACGTCGTTGATATTGGGACTGTAGGTCATGGCTTCGCCCCAATACAGCATGGCATTCTCCGGGTCAAATTGCTGCGCCTTGACAAATGAGGCCAGCGCTTCTATGATGTGGAAAGAGTAGAACATGTTGATGCCCTGGTCAAAATACAGCTGGGCGCTGTCGTTCCCGCTCACCTTCCAGTGATACTTCCCAGATCCGGGCAACACGCCGATGCCATCGGCCACCAGTGCCCTGCTTCTCTCCGGCACGCAGGAGATGGCCGATCTTTTTTTCAGGGCGATATATGCCGCTGTATCATTGGCCTGTTGAATAGGAGCGTAGAGCACGAGCAGGACCATCAACAGGAAGAAAGGGTGCTTCATACCTAAAAGGTAATACTCTGCTTTGATATCTTGATACCTAAACAACTGAATATCTTGACATCTTGGTACCGGCAACCTGGTGCCCCGATCGGGTTACCGGGTTGCCGGTATCAAGATATCAAGCTGTCAATTTGCTAAGATATCAGGATATCAAAATTCAGAACTCCACCACCGCATACGCCTTATTATTGACGTACGGCCCTCCCGGGTGCCTCGCGGAATAGTCCAGGTTCAGCCAGTAATTGCCGTTCTCTTCCCGGTAATAGAGGCCGTTATTGTACTCATGGGGAAACAGCTCCATGATCGCTTCCTGTATCTTTTGGAAAGAGGCTTTGTCGCCACAATACAATTCCGGATACACATGGTCAACCGTAAGCACCATGCGGGTTTTTGGCACCAATGGATTTCATGGCCGATATCATGAGGATGGTATGGTCATCACAATCTCCCGCCAGCCCGTTCTGGATGGTCTCGGAAGGAGTGGCATAATATTCGTCACGCATCGGGTCAGGCACGTATTTGAAGTTGCGGTTAATGGCCTTGAACAGTGAAAGATAACGTGCGGTGGCACCGTAATCCCGGTACGCATTATTGAAATACCTGGTGGAGTTGCTCACGGCATAGTTGCGTACAATGGAATCTTTGAAGTTCACCTTGTTCTTCATGCCTTTCACCGCTTTTTCCACCTCTGAGTCAAAGAGGGAGGGCTTGACCAGGAACAGGTCTTTCTCTTTTTTTTCGCGGTTGTGCCAGTTATTGTTCACCATGTTCCGGTAATCCATCACCACGCTGGAAACAGTGTACGTGTTTGTAAATGCATTGAACATCATGATCAGCACCACCATGATGAACGAGGGTATGATCAGCGGCTTGAACAGCCACAAGACAAAACGAACGAACAATGCCGAAATAAGTATCGCTACGACAAGGTCTGCATTATAGCCGCCCACAAGCATTGGCGGGATCACCCTGTTTACGATGGGCGCCAGGGGGATGATCGTCAGCACCGCCAGGAGGTGGAGCATTACGTCAAACAGGAGTTTGTAGCGGGTCTGTAACATTTCCATACGTAAGGATTTTTGGATTCCGGATCCCGAATTACGAATCACCAAAAATTCGGAATTCGCGATCCGGAATGCGGAACATAAAATTAGCTCGCTGCCCGCAGGCGGAAAACCGTATACGTATAAATAATTCCCAATCTTTTTCTATTCATACTCGTCATCTTCCTCCTTAAAGTAAAAGGTATTGTTATAGGCCAGTTCCCATTCCGCCACCTTATCGTCACTCAACAGTTCTATGATATCATGAATGGGATCCGTTTTCCGCTTCCACTCCAGGAGCTCCTCGTCCCGGAACCGGGAAATGAAAACGCAGTGGTCACTCTCCACATTGATCCTTACCAGGCTTATGGGTGTATCCTTCTCCTCTTGTATAAGGTAATAACAGCCAGCCTCCAGCAACGCATACGAATACATATACCTAGGTTTAATTAAGTTCAGTTAAATTATCGGTCCAGTGAACTGGTAATGGGTAGTAAGCTTAGCTTAATGGGGGTAGTAAGAAGATGCTAAAGCGGGTTGAGACAGTTCATAGGTGGATCATAGGCCGAAATTACAATTTCTGCCATTTTCTGCAAGGGTATCCTCCCCCTTGGAACTGTTATTTTTACCAAAATTTAGTAATTACCATTGATAATCAATCGATTATAAAGGCTAACAGTTTGTGGAAAATCAAACGCCGCCAGCCTGAAGCCTTGATTAGTTTTACCCGTAAATTCGCACGCTTTCAAATCTGATATGGCTAAGGAAAAAGAATCGTCCCTTTTTGAATATACGGAAGACTCCATCAAAAGCCTCGACTGGCGTGAGCATATCCGCCTGCGTCCGGGTATGTACATTGGCAAGCTCGGCGATGGCAGCAGCCCTGATGATGGTATATATGTACTTGTCAAGGAAGTGGTTGACAACTGTATCGATGAGCATACCATGGGGTATGGCAAACAGGTGGAACTGAAGATCGATGACAGTATGGTGGTGGTGCGCGACTATGGCCGGGGCATCCCCCTCGGAAAGGTGGTGGACGTGGTGAGCAAGATCAATACCGGTGCGAAGTATGACTCGCGGGTGTTCCAGAAAAGCGTTGGCCTCAACGGTGTGGGTACCAAGGCCGTCAATGCATTGTCCACCTATTTCAAAGTGACTTCCTACAGGGATGGCAAGGAGAAGACCGCTGAATTTGATAAGGGCGTGCTCGTTAAGGAGCATAAGGAAGTTCCCACCAAAGAGTCCAACGGCACCATGGTGATGTTCCGACCTGATGAAACGGTGTTCCGAAATTTCCATTTCATCCCGGAGTACCTGGAGAACCAGATCTGGAACTACTGTTACCTGAATGCAGGCCTTACCATCAACTATAACGGCCAGAAATTCATCAGCAAGAACGGCCTGCTTGACCTCCTCAGCAGGAAGACCAATGAGGATGAGATCCGTTATCCCATCATTCATCTCAAGGGTGAGGATATAGAGATAGCCATTACCCATAACAACGAATACGGGGAAGACCTCTACAGCTTCGTGAACGGACAGTATACCACCCAGGGAGGTACCCATGTAGCGGCTTTCCGTGAAGGTTTCGTGAAAACCATCCGTGAGTTCTTCAAGAAAGATTACGATACGTCGGACATCAGGCAATCACTGGTAGCCGCCATATCCGTACGCGTACAGGAGCCGGTTTTTGAATCACAGACCAAGACCAAACTGGGTTCACAGGTAGTGTATGAGGGTGGCCCTTCGATGAAGAATTTTGTGGGCGATTTCCTGCTGAAAGAACTGGATAATTTCCTGCACAAGAACCCGCTGTTGCAGACGCGCTGAAAAAGCGCATCGAACAAAGCGAAAGGGAACGCAAGGACATGGCCGGCATCAAGAAGCTCGCCAATGAGCGCGCCAAGAAGGCCAACCTGCACAATAAGAAACTGCGCGACTGCCGCATCCACCGCAACCAGGAGCCGCCCGCCAAGAACCGCGAAGAGTTCATCGCCACGCAATTGCAGACCACCATCTTTATCACGGAGGGTGATTCCGCGAGCGGGTCCATCACCAAATCACGGGATGTGGAAACACAGGCGGTGTTCAGCCTGCGCGGTAAGCCCCTCAACTGTTTTGGCCTCACTAAGAAAATTGTGTACGAGAACGAGGAGTTCAACCTGCTTCAACACGCATTGAATATAGAAGAGGGAACGGAAGGGCTTCGCTATAATAACATCGTCATTGCTACGGATGCTGACGTGGACGGTATGCACATCCGCCTACTGCTGATGACGTTCTTCCTGCAGTTCTTTCCTGACCTGGTGAGGGACGGACATGTATTCATCCTGGAAACGCCGCTGTTCCGCGTGCGTAATAAACAGGAGACCCTCTACTGTTATAACGAACAGGAAAAGCAAAAGGCGGTGAAGAAACTCGGTGAAAAGGCCGAGATCACCCGATTCAAGGGTTTGGGTGAGATCTCGCCGGAAGAATTTGGCAAGTTCATCGGGGCCGACATGCGAAAGCAGCCGGTGATCCTCGAACAGCATACGCATATCAAGGAATTGCTGGAGTATTACATGGGTAAGAATACACCCGAGCGCCAGGACTTCATCGTCTCCAACCTGCGCATTGAATTGGATGAAGTGGAAGGCATTGCGGCTGAAAGTTAACAATTGACAATTAGATAGTGATTAGCTTATGATACATGTGGTTTTTAATACGGCAGATGTTGAAGTGTTGAAGAAAGCCATTGAGCTCGATGAGAGCATGGCTGGTGAAATATATGAGGTAAAGGACGACTATGCAGTAGGCCCCCTCGCGGACCTATACACCGAAGAGGGCAGGGCTGCACGAAATGAATGGTGGAAACGGGTATTGGCCGGTGGTGATCACGATGGACTTGTGGAGAAAGGGGTTGTCAATGATGAAGCCGTTGTGGCGGCCCTGAAAGAAAAGCTGGATGCGGATGCAGAAGAGTTCGTGTGGATCTGGGCTGCACAGAATAAACATGATGTGAGCGGATACTACTGGCTGATGAGCCAGTTCAAGGACTACCAGGGACGCATCTTCATTCTCTATCTCAACAACCTGCCCTTCATCAACGAGAAGGGCCAGATATTCTATCCGGAGTGGCTGCATGTGATCCCCCCCAAGGAATTCCTGAAGGCGAAGAAACTCGCAAGGCCCATCACCCTTTCAGAATTTGAAGTGGACCCGGACGAATGGAAAAAGCTGAGTGGCGAGGATAAGTACGTGCGTATACTGGAAGGCGGCAAAAAGCTCGCACAATATGATGTGGAATTTTATGATGCTGACCTGCAGAAGTACATCACACCGGAATGGCAAAAGGCGTCCAAGATCATCCACAATTTTCTCAATAAGAACAAGCATACTACCGGCGATGCCTTCCTGCTCTGGCGCCTTAAGACCGTCATTGGCGAAAAGCAGCTGGATGTGCAGGGCGAGCAGAAGAATATGAAGGACTTCGAGGTGAAGCTTGCGGGTTCGTCTGCTCAGGTAGCTGAAGCCGCGCCTCCGGCGTAGCATTGGGGCATTTGGGCAATGGCGTTCGGGCACAACCCTGGGTTCTAAGTAAGAACCGGACGTGTCACCGGGCCTTATATCTTTGTTCCATGCAACTGCTGCTTCCGTCCTGGGTTTTATACGCGCTGGTACTAACCCATATCGTGTTGGTGATATTCGCCTGTATCCTGCTTTTCCGTAAAAAGCAAAGCGGCTTGTCCATTCTCGCCCAGGTGCTGATCTTATTGAACATCCCCGTCCTCGGCCCCGCTGTGGTGGCCTGGAAGAACCGGAACTAAAACCATTGCCAAGCCCCTGTAACCTGCTAAGCTTACCCGTAGTCTCATAAAAAAAAAGACTATGAGAAAGGCATTGATCACGCTCCTCTTCCTGGCTGCAGCGGGAATGGGAATGGCACAATCAGTACAGGAGAAACTCGAGGCCTACTGCAGGGCCGCAGAACGTTTCCAGAACTTCAACGGAACGGTAATGGTAAAGCAGAAAGGACAGACTCTGCTTTCACGCGGCTACGGCTACGCCAACTTTGAAGAGAAACTGGCCGGTAATGAACAGACCCGCTACCAGGTTGGCTCAGTGACCAAGCAATTCACCGCAGTCTTGATCCTCAAACTGGCGGAGCTGGGAAAGGTGTCGCTGAACGATAAACTCTCGAAATGGTATCCCCGATTCCCCAAGGCAGACAAGGTCACCATCGAACAAATGCTTAACCACACATCCGGCATCCACAGTTATACGGGTGATCCCAAGGTGTTTGACTCTGTGCGTACCCTGCCCGTAAGTGAAAAGTATATGGTTGGCCTGTTCGCGTCTTACCCCTATGATTTTGAGCCCGGCACACAGTGGAGCTATTCCAATTCCGCGTATTCCTTGCTGGGCTATATCATCCAAAAGGTCACGGGGAAACCCTACGAAAAGGTAGTGCGAGAGATGATCCTGCAGCCCCTCGGCATGAATAATAGCGGATTTGATTTCAAGGCAGCATCATCGCCCAAAGCCATCGGTTATGAGCGCGTTAGCGAAGACGGGGTGCTCAGGGCCAGACAGGTGGATTCCACTGTTTCGTTCTCCGCCGGGGCACTCTATTCCACCACAGCGGATCTTGCCACCTGGGATGCTTCCCTTTACTCAGGAAAGATCATCAGCAAGGCCTCCATGCAAAAGGCACATACGCCAAAGCTGAACAAATACGGGTTGGGATGGGGAATCGATACCATTCATTCAAAGCGCGTGATACAGCACGGCGGTGGTATTGACGGTTTTCTCTGCCAGAACTATGTGGTTCCCGAAGACGATATACAGGTGATCGTGCTGATGAATACGGGCGTGAATGACCCCGGGAAGATCAGCACTGACCTGCTGGGTATTTTGCTGGGGCAGGAAGTGGCCATGCCAGAGAAGAAAGCTTCAATAGTGGTGTCGCCCCAGGATCTGGAGGTCTATGCCGGTGAATATGAGCTTGCGCCGGGTATGGTTGCCAGTTTCTTTGTAAAGGATGGGAAACTGCAGGTAGACACCCACCATGATCCCGTGGAAACGCTGATCCCCCGCGCAAAAGACACATTTGGCTTCAGCAGCATGGATGCAACGCTGGAGTTTGTGAAGGATGGGTCAGGAAAGGTGGAAAAATTTGTATTTCGTCAGGGCTCCGCGCAAAGGGAAGCCAGGAAAATCAAATAAATTCGCGGCACCATGAGTGCTGCTAAAAACAAGACGAACGATGTGAACACCATTGAGGCGGGTGTGCATGGACAATACAAGAACTGGTTCCTGGATTATGCCTCATACGTGATACTGGAAAGGGCGGTGCCGGCCGTGGAAGACGGCCTCAAGCCCGTGCAAAGAAGGATCCTCTTCGCGATGAAGGAAATGGATGATGGTCGCCTCAACAAGGCGGCCAACATCATTGGGCAAACCATGCAGTACCATCCGCACGGTGACGCCTCCATACAGGACGCGCTGGTCAACCTGGGGCAGAAGAACCTGCTCATCGATACCCAGGGTAACTGGGGCGATGTGCGTACTGGCGATGACGCTGCCGCACCGAGATATATAGAGGCCAGGCTCAGCAAATTTGCCCTTGATGTGGCCTTCAACGCCAAGACCACCGAGTGGCAGCTCAGCTATGACGGACGCAAGAAAGAGCCAGTGACCCTGCCCATGAAGTTCCCGCTCCTGCTTGCCCAGGGCGCGGAAGGTATTGCCGTGGGCCTTTCCACCAAGATCCTCCCGCACAATTTCTGTGAACTGATCGAGGCATCGATCAAACACCTACGCGGCAAGAAATTCGAACTCTACCCGGATTTCCAGACGGGTGGCATGATAGACGCAGATAACTACAATGACGGTAAGCGCGGCGGAAGGATCCGTTGCCGGGCACACATAGAAGAACTGGATAAGAAGACCATCGTGATCCGGGACGTTCCCTACGGTGTCACCACCTCGCAGCTGATGGATTCCATCGTCAAGGCCAATGATTCCGGCAAGATCAAGATCAAGAAGGTGACGGATAATACGGCCGCCAATGTGGAGATCACCGTTGAACTGGCACCGGGTATATCTCCGGACCAGACCATCGATGCACTCTATGCCTTCACTGATTGCGAGGTGAGCATATCGCCCAATACCTGCGTGATCGTGAACAACAAGCCCGTATTCATGGGCGCCAGCGACCTGCTCCGTATCTCTACCGATAATACCACGGCACTGCTCAAGCGCGAGCTGGAGATCAGGCTGGAAGAGCTGGAAGAGAAATGGCACTATACTTCGCTGGAGAAAATATTCTTCGAGGAGAAGATCTACCAGGAACTGGAGAAGAAGCACAATACCTGGGAGAAGGTCCTCGAGGCCATCGCCAAGGCTTTTGAGCCCTTCCTGAAGCGCATGAAGCGCGATATCACGCGCGAGGATATCCTCAAGCTAACGGAGAAGCCTGTACGAAGGATCTATAAGCTGGATATCGATGCCCTGAATGAACAGATACGCGGCATCGAAGGGGAGATCAAGGATACTAAACACAACCTGAAGAACCTCACGGACTATGCCGTGGCCTATTTCGAGGAACTGCTGAAGAAATATGGCAAGGGCCGCGAGCGCAAGACCGAGATCAGGCCTTTTGACGTGATCCAGGCCAAGGCGGTGGCCATCGCCAATACCAAGCTCTATGTGAACAGGGCAGAGGGCTTCATTGGCTCGGGATTGAAGAAAGATGAATTTGTGACCGACTGCTCTGACCTCGATGATGTGATCGTGTTCACCAAGCGTGGCATCATGAAAGTGGTGAAAATGGGGGATAAGGTCTATATCGGAAAGGACATCATACACATCGCCATCTTCCAGAAGAACGATGAGCGCATGACCTATAACATGATCTATACGGATGGCGCCACCGGCATTTCCTATGCCAAGCGTTTCAATGTTACGGGCATCACGCGTGACAAGGAATATGACCTCACCAAGGGCCATGACCGAAGCAAGGTTAACCATTTCTCGGCCAACCCCAACGGTGAGGCGGAGGTGGTGAACATCGTGCTCAGCGCCAACTGCTCCGCACGGAACAAGTCGCTCGATTTCTATTTCGAGGAATTGGACATCAAGGGCCGCAGCGTGCTGGGTAACCAGGTGACCAAATATCCCATCAGCAAGGTCAAGGTGAAGGAGAAAGGCAGGTCCACACTGGGCGGACGGAAGATATGGTTCGATGACAGCGTGGGCAGGCTCAACACCGAGGAGAAAGGGGAGTACCTGGGCAGCTTCCAGCCGGAAGACAAGCTGTTGGTCTTCTATCACGATGGCTCTTACGAACTTACCAATACGGAACTCACACAACGTTTCAATGCGGACGAGATCATTGACATGGAGAAGTTCAGTGCCGATAAACTGATCACGGCCATCTATGCGGATATGGAGAAACTGCAGTTCAATGTGAAGCGATTCAAGATAGAGACGCTGACCATGAACACCAAGTTCCAGTTCATCAAGGAAGGGGCGGAGAACTACCTGGAATCCGTGACCTCACACCCGGATCCCGTGGTGATGGTCAAGAGCGGCAGGGGCGCGCAGGCTCGTTCCACCAAGGTGAAGATCAGCAACTTTGTAGAGGTGATGGGCTGGAAAGCAGTGGGCAACAAACTCGCGGATTATACCAAGTCCACAGAGTTCGAGTGGGTGCACAAGCCCGAGGCCGTTGATCCGCAGGGAGAGCTCTTTTAATATCTACACAGCTTGGCAATTTGATATCTGAACATCTGGATGCCAGTAACCAGGCAAACCCGCCAGGGCGCCGGTATCAAGATGTTCAGATATCAATTTGTCAAGGTATCAAGATATCAATTCTTCTGTTTCTTCCGTATCCGCACCGTCCCATTTGTGGTCATGGTACTCGTAAGGAAGATCTCATACCGCTTGGTCCCATCATGGATCACCATCAGTGCCGTGTTTGGCGGTATGCGGCCCAGGTTTTGGGCAAACATGGCAATATCATGGACCTCTGTGGTGGAGTCCAGCTTCAGGTAGATATTTGCGCCCTGGGTGTTGAGCCCCTGGTTGGAAACAATGGGAACATTGTTATAGAAAACGGAGATGGTGTCACCATCAACGGTACCGTTATCATATAGGGTTATGCGGAGAGAATCCGAACTCACCGCGATCTCATTGTTGACCACGGTCTGGCGTTTCTCGAACATCTTTACCTCGGGTGTGCTGATGATGGCTTTCTTTTCTTCCAGGACGTCAGCAGATACCACAACCTCATCAGGAGTGGGACGCCAAACCCTTTGGACGGCCACCGCTTCACGCAGCACGGAGTCAGTATTTTCCTTGGCATCCAGGGTGAAGGTTAGGTTAAGGTCCGGGCAAGTGTAGCGGTAATTCTTATCCCGCAGGTAATATCCTTTCAGGTTGCTTTTGGCCCTCGAAACGGTAAGTACAGCTTCAAAATCCATGACACAGTTCACGCTGGGTTTCTCGTCATTGGAGCGGAAATATACCAGGGGAACGTTCCTGATCACGAGCAGGCGGGTCTTGGGGTCATAGGACCCTTTTACGTAAAAGCTCTGGTATTGGTTTTTGAAGTAGTATCCCATGATCCCTGAAACCGCGTTGCCTTTTTGTTTCAGGATGAGTTCTGTGAGATAGTTGTGATTCTCGGACTCGAGCATGATCTCGGCCTTGCCATACCAACTGCCGGATACAGACTGGCCGTTGGCAAGCAGGGTAAGGAACATGGAAATCGATAGGATGAGGTATTTCATTGAACCAAATATAAATATTATTTGGTGTTGCTTAACATAGGTCAAGTTGTTTTACTTCACTATCCTTTTCAGTTCCCTGTCCGCATCCCTTTGCTTGATGCTCTCTCGTTTGTCGTGCAGTTTCTTGCCCCGCGCCAGGCCGATCTCGATCTTTGCCTTGCCGCCTTCAGAAAAATAAATGCGCAATGGTATGATGGTGAATCCCTTCTCCTTCACCTTGGCTTCTATCTTCTTCAGTTCTTTCCGGTTGAGCAGCAGTTTCCTGTCGCGCAGCGGATCATGATTGGCATAAGTGCCATATGCATATTCCGCTATGTGAAGGCTTTTCACGTAGAGCTCGCCTTTATCGAAAAGGCAGTACGCGTCATTGAAGCTTGCTTTGCCACCGCGCAGGCTTTTCACTTCCGTGCCGGTCAATACCATACCCGCATCGTATTTATCATCGATGAAGTATTCGTAATAGGCTGACCGGTTCTTTAGTTCCATGGTAAAATATCGCTCTGCAAGAGCGGGCTCTTGCAGAGCGGGTATGTAGTTACTTAGCGAAATGTACAAGTAGCTTGCCCAGGGTGTCCTTCAGTTCTTTTCTGGGGACGATGAGGTCAAGGAAGCCGTGTTCCATTAGGAACTCAGCGGTCTGGAAACCTTCGGGAAGGTCTTTCTTGATGGTCTCCTTGATCACTCGGGGGCCGGCAAAGCCGATCATGGCGCCGGGTTCACCGATGTTGATATCACCCATCATGGCGAATGACGCCGTGGTGCCACCGTATGTGGGATCTGTGCAAAGCGAGATGTAGGGGAGGCCTGCATCTGCCAGCAGCGAGATCTTGCCCAGTGTCTTGGGCAGCTGCATCAGTGAGAATGCGGATTCCATCATCCTGGCGCCACCGCTCTTGCTGATGATCATGAGCGGCATTTTATGCTCCAGGCAATAGTCGCACGCGCGGGATATCTTTTCCCCCATCACGGATCCCAGGGAGCCGCCGATGAAGTTGAAGTCCATGCAGGCAACCACAAGGTCTGCCCCATTCACCTTGCCCACGGCAACGGAAATGGAATCATGCAGGCCTGTTTTGTCGTAGGCTTCCGCCAGGCGCTTCTTATAAGGCTTCAGGTCGCTGAAGCCCAGGTGGTCTATTGATTTGACGGTAGCGAACAGTTCATCGTACTGTTTATCGTCAAAAAGGAAATCGAAATAATCTGCACTGCCTATCCTGTGGTGATAGCTGCACTGCGGGCACACGTAAAGGGCTTCCTTGAGGTCCTGGACCGTAGCAGTGTATTTACACTGCGGACATTTGATCCACAATCCTTCGGGAGTGTCCTTCTTTTCAGAAGTGGACGTAAGGATACCCTTCCTGACTCTCTTGAACCAGCTTGATGATTCTTCTTTATCGGAATCCGGGCCCGGAATGAAATCGTCCTGATTAAACTCCATGCGGCAATATACGTTAATTATGCAATGGTGATGCTGTTATCCAGGTACACGTCCTGTGTAGCTTCGAGGATCTCAACACCTTCCTTGAATGGCCTTTGGAACGCCTTGCGTCCGAGGATCAATCCCATACCACCGGCCCTCTTGTTCACAACTGCGGTTGCTACTGAATCCGCCAGGTCAGACGTACCCTTTGATTCACCGCCGGAGTTGATCAGGCCTATCCTGCCGCTGTAGCAGTTCAGAACCTGGTAACGGGTGAGGTCAATGGGGTGGTCCGTGGTAAGGTTCTCGTAAACCAGTTTGTTGGTCTTACCGTGCTTGGTAGCCAGGTAGCCGCCGTTATTGGTGGGGAGTTTTTGCTTGATGATGTCGGCCTGCAGCGTCACGCCAAGATGGTTTGCCTGGCCGGTAAGGTCAGCAGAAGTGTGGTAATCCACGCCATCCACTTTGAACCCATTGTTACGGGTATAGCACCACAGGATGGTGAACATGCCCAGCTGGTGTGCGTATTCAAATGCTTCAGCCACTTCTTTCAGCTGCCTTGCACTTTCAGCGGAACCCCAGTAGATGGTAGCACCTACACCGATAGCACCCATATCCCAGGCATTCTTCACAGAACCGAACATGGTCTGGTCATACTTGTTGGGAAGGCTGAGGAATTCGTTATGGTTGATCTTTACGATGAAGGGGATCTTATGCGCATACTTCCTGCTCATCAGGCCCAGTACGCCGTATGTTGAAGCAACACCGTTGCAGCCACCTTCAATGGCCAGCCTGATGATGTTCTCGGGATCGAAATAGATAGGATTGGGAGAGAAAGCTGCACCGGCACTGTGCTCAATACCCTGGTCAACAGGGAAGATGGAGCAATAGCCGGTATTTGCGAGGCGACCATGACCGAGGAGAGCCTGGAGGTTACGGAGAACCTGGTTGCTCCTGTTGCTGTTCACCCAGATCTTGTCAACGTGGTCAGCGCTTGGCAGGGTAATGTCATTCTTGTTAATGGTCTTACATTCATGTCCGAGTAAATACTCTGCCTGGTCACCGAGAAGCTGAACGAGTCTGTTGTTAGCCATTGGTTGTTTTGATTTAGATTTTCGCAAATATAAGAAATGATCATTGGAAGATGTGCAATCAGCCTCCCTTAAAGATAGATAGTGTGAAAACGGTGAGTAACTTCGCCCTGTTATGACGGTTACCGACCAGACAGGCTATACTTTTCAACTGCTGCAGAGGCCAGTTCGCATTGTTTCACTGGTGCCATCCCAGACCGAGTTGCTTTATGACCTGGGCCTCGACGAAGAGGTGGTGGGCATTACGAAATTCTGCATACACCCCGAGGAATGGTTCAGGACCAAGACGAGGGTGGGGGGAACGAAAAAGGTAGACATTGGAAGGGTGAAGGGTTTGGGGCCGGATCTGGTGATCGCGAATAAGGAGGAGAATCTGCGGGAAGATGTAGAGGCGATAAGGGAGTTCTGCCCCGTATGGACCAGCGATATTGTGACCGTGGAGGATGCATTCCAAATGATCCGGGAGCTGTCCTCCCTGTTCGGGTTGGAGGCTGAAGGTAGGAGGTTGGAGAAAGAGACCAGGGGATCGCTGGCCGGGATCAAGCCGGTGAATAAGAAAGCGGCATACCTGATATGGAAAGACCCGTACATGGTTGCCGGCGGGATACATATATCAACGAGATGATGCGGCTTGCAGGGATCTCCAACGTGTTTGCAGACCGCTCCAGGTATCCCGCCGTATCAGCAGCGGAACTGGCATCATCAGGAGCTGAAATGATATTGCTGTCATCTGAGCCTTATCCGTTCAAAATGAAGCACATAGAAGAGTTGTCTCAAACTTGCAATGAAGCTCAAATAAGGTTGGTGGATGGTGAAATGTTCTCCTGGTACGGCAGCCGCATGAAGTACTTCGCTCCCTACATTACCTCAATTTTTACTTGAAGTTTGGCATTGCCGCATTACCGCATTGCCACATAAAAAAATCCCCCCTTATTTCGGACAAGGGGGGAAGCATTTGGGAGCCAAGATGGTTTTTCAGGTTGTGGATCTTGGATTTCGGTTTTTCAGGTCAATGGATCCATATTCGGCTTTCATTGGATGGGATCAATCTATATAATGATATCATTTAACGATCGATCGATTTTCCAGGTGCCAGAGGATCTTTTTCTTCATTGGTATCGGACCTTTCTTCAGAACCTTAACTGGTCATTTCATTGGATAGGATAATGGGTCTTCATGGGTGCTTGGCCTTGGTTTTCACATGGGACTTGGGATGTTTGGTTTTTTTCAACGGATTGGATAATAGCTGGTTTTTCGAGGATTGTATTTCGGTCAATGTCTTATTACAAACCTGAATTAAATTTAAAGCTGCACGCTTTTACAAAAAAGAAATCGAGCGTCTTTTCGGTGGCCTTAACAAATTTCATATCGTAGGTCAATGCTCCTTCTCCCTTCTCCCTTTCAACTTCTCCCTTAAAACAAGATCCCCCCTGATCGGAACAGGGGGGAAATCTTTTTTCGGAGCCAAGGTCAGTTTTTAAAGGATTGGATACGGTTTTTCCAGGGTTCGGATTTTTCAGCTTTCATCGAATTCGGATCAATCATATAATGAAACAGAAAAAGATTGATCTGGATTTTCAGGACGCCAGGATTTTCAAACGTTTCACAGGTACTGGATAATAACGGTTCTCAAGGTTTGGATACATGTCATCATAGGAAGCTTTGCCTTGGTAGTCTTTCTAGGGAATCTTGGATCAGGACGTTGGATTTGTTTGGTTTTTCCAGGAAAGTTTTTATCAGTTGATACTGTTGTTTCAATTGACGGTGTAAAAGTATAGCTGCCTGGAATATGCCGATATGACCAAAGTCATATCGGGCAAGAACATGATGTAGGTCAAGACTTCGCCCTGCTCCCTGCGAACTGTTCCCTGCGCCCTAAAAAAAAATTCCCTCCCGGATGTGAGGGGAGGGAAAGTTTTTTCTCGGAGCCAAGTTATTAGTTCTTCTGGGAATCGGATCTCTGGTTTCTACAGTAATTGGATTCTGGTTTAGCTTTCATCGATCTGGATCAATCTTATATCTGGATGGAATAGTTTGATTGTCCTGGGATTTCAGATGGCTTTTGGATGTTACGGTTTCAAAGGTACTGGACTCTTGGTTTCTCCGGTTTGTGGTTTTTTCTCGGTTTTTCTGGTTTGGATTCTTTGGTTTTTCGGATCTGGATCAGTTCGGTTTTTGGTTTGGATCTTGGATTCTTGGTTTTTCTTAGGCTTGGTTCTTCTTGGGATCTGGATCTTGGTTTTTCTAGGCTTTGGTTCTTCTTTGGATTGGATTATCGGTTTTTCTTAGGAATAAGTTTTTCAGTGGGATAGGATCTGGTTTTTCAGGATAACTTCTTGGTCTTCGTAGGATCGGATTCGGATAGGATGGTTATTGGATGGATTTTGAAAAAAAATGAAGTTGACTGATACTGGATTTTAAATCACCTTTTTCGTAGGAATTGGAAATTAGATCACGGATGGTCTCTCTTCTGATATTGGATTTCTTGGTTTGAGGTGTTTTCCTCATCAATCAACTTCGAGAACAAAGTTATGGCGGGGCCTGTCTGTGCACAAGAGCAAATACACCCTTTTTGCGTTGTACATTTTTTACCCTACTTCAAGAAAAACTACAAGATTGTATCACGTATATGACCCATTTTACAATCGTAGAACTACGATACTCCTTATTCAAATAAAAATGCTGCAGTTGTTTGTAACTGCAGCATTTATAATGGTTTATCTGAAATCGTAGTTCTACTTGGCCATGGCCTGGATGATATCGTATTTGGTGACGATATGGTAATTTCCACTCTCATCCCTGCTTAAAACCGCACCATTTTCCTTGGTGATGAGTGAGCCTATACGCTCTACCGGCGTGTTGAAATCAACCACCGGAAAGCCTGCTTCCTGCAGTTCCCCTACTTTCATCTGCCTGATGTCAACATTAGAGAACATCTTTTGGAATAACCCGTTCTCGCTGATGGACCCTACTACCTCTCCATCCTGCACCACCGGTATATGCTCGATGTCGTACTTCTTCATGAGTTCCACCGTATCCGCAATGCTGTGCATCGGATCCACCGTAACCAGCCTTTGCTTGCTGTTCCGGGCGCTCACGATGTCCCTGAAGGTTTTCACATCCAGGAATCCACGCTCCATCATCCACTGGTCATTGTATATCTTGGCCACATACCTGCTGCCGTGATCGTGTAATACACAAACCACCAGATCCCCTTGCTTCAAATTTTGCTTTAATTGGACCAGCCCCTGCAGGCATGATCCCGCGCTGTATCCGCAGAACAGTCCTTCTTCCTTGGCCAGCCTTCTCGCCATCACTGCCCCGTCCTTATCTGTGACCTGTTCAAAATGGTCGATATACCGCATATCATAGTTCTCGGGTACGAAGTCTTCCCCAAACCCCTCGCTTATATAAGGATGTACTTCGTTCATATCGATCTCACCTGTCCTGAAATATTTGGTCAGCAGGGAACCGTATACGTCGATCGCCCATATCTTGATATTGGGATTCTTCTCCTTCAGGTACATAGCGATACCCGTTACCGTGCCTCCTGTACCGGCAGTCACCACCACATGGGTCACCTTTCCTTCGGTCTGCTCCCAGATCTCCGGTCCCGTGGTTTCATAGTGCGCCAGGCGGTTCGCCAGGTTATCATACTGGTTACAGTGGAATGAGTTGGGGATCTCCCGGGCCAGCCTGCGGGCAACGGAATAATAGCTGCGGGGATCGTCCGGCTCCACGTTGGTTGGACAAACGATGACCTCGGCTCCAACCGCCTTGAGGATGTCCATCTTCTCTTTCGACTGCTTATCCGTAGTGGTGAAAATACATTTATAGCCTTTCACGATCGCTGCCAGCGCGAGGCCCATGCCGGTATTGCCCGATGTACATTCTATAATGGTACCCCCGGGTTTGAGTTTGCCTTCCTGTTCCGCAACTTCTATCATCTTCAGCGCCATACGGTCCTTGATGGAGTTGCCGGGATTGAAATAGTCTACCTTGGCCACTACTTCACAGGGGAAGTCCTTGGTGATCCGGTTAAGCCTGACGAGCGGGGTGTTGCCGATCGTCTCGAGAATGTTATTCTTAATGTCCATGGAACAAAATTAGAGCTTAGATCTTAGATCCTTGATCTTAGATAGATATTGGATATAAGATCTTTCCGGGATTCGCTATCCAAGATCCAGGATCAAGGCCCAAACCGTCAGTATCTTTGCAGTATGAGGGTCTATTTAATTCCCGGACTTGCGGCAGACGCCCGTGTTTTCCGCCATATCCGCCTGCCGGACGGGTATGAGGCCTGCTGCCTGGAATGGATCAGGCCGGAGCCGGACGAGAGTTTGCCCCAATACGCCCTGCGCATGGCTTCGCAGATAGACCGCTCGGAACCGTTCATATTGGGCGGACTTTCCTTTGGCGGTATGCTTGCCACAGAGATCGCTAAACATCATCCTCCATTGAAAACCATTCTCATTGCCAGCATACCCCATCATTCCCACCTGCCCCAGTATTACCGCTGGGCATGGCGGGCAGGATTGCAGCACATTGTTACGCCATCCATCCTGAAGAGCGGCGTGATGGTGAAGCGTTTGTTCACAGCTGAATCGGCCGAGGACAAAACGATCATTAAAGAGATGGCAAGGGATATGGACCCTGACTTTATACGCTGGGCCATGAAGGCGATCGTGACATGGAAGGGGAGCGATGAAGTCCCGCAACTCATCCACATCCATGGTAATAAAGACCTGATACTCCCGCACCGCTATACCAAACCACACTACACCATACCCAGGGGCGGACACCTCATGATATTCAACAGGGCAGGGGAGATCAACGAGATACTCAGGGCTGTTCTGCTGGGCTAGTGCCGTCCTTGTGCAGCCATGCTACTTTCTGTTCAGGCTGGTGGTCCTGGCCCAGGATGTCCCGGTACAGCCCCGGCCTCCGCGCTTTCTTGTATCGCGTGCCGCCGGCCATGGCGATCTTGTCCGGCGTTACAAGGGCAATGGCAATATCGTTATCCAGTTTTCTGCACTCCGCTATGATATCGCCGAACGGGTCGATGATCATGGAGCAGCCATTCTTCAGCTGGTCATCGTCCATGCCAATGGGATTGGAGAATACGGCATAGATGCCATTATCATATGCCCTGGCGGGCAGCCATTTCATGAGCCACTGCCTGCCCTTCAGCCCGTCGAATTCCTGTCTGAGCGTAGTTGGGTCCTGCTCCCTCCTGTACCATAAGCCAGGATCCACAAAGCCGGCCCCGGGCCGGGTAGACGGCGTGCACATGGTCACGTGCGGCATGAAGATGATATCCGCCCCCAGCAGGCTGGTGGCCCTCACATTCTCCACTATATTATTATCATAGCATATCAGGATGCCGCATTTCCAGCCCAGGATCTCAAACACCGTGTAACTATTGCCGGGCCTGACAGCCGGGTTGATGAAAGGGTGCAGTTTACGGTGCTTGGCGATCAGTCCTTTCCCATCCACGCACACATAGGCTTTGTACACTTCATCGTTCTCGCGCTCGAACAATCCCGCCAGCACAATGATCTTATTCCTGGAAGCTATTTCCTTCAGCCTCTCCAGGGAGGGCCCACCGGGTATCTCCTCTGCCAAGGCGAGCATTTGCTGCCTGTCAAGTTTCCTGGCAAAACTGTATCCGGTGACGGAACATTCATGAAAAGCGATTACCTGCGCGCCCGCTGCTGCTGCCTTCGCACTCATCTGGTCTATGACGGAAAGGTTATGGTCTTTATCCCCGCTGGCATTCTCGAATTGCGCGGTGGCTATCCTGATGGGTGTCATAGGATGAAGTTAATGATTATGCCTGTTTGAACATTTGCTGGCTGACCTTGTTTAAGGTTCATCATCTATATTTGCGCCGTGGCAAAACTGGTAGCTGCAATACTGATCCTGATCCATGTCCATCACTCCCTGGTGATGATAGCGGGCGATATTATGCAGGTCAAGGTTGTTTCAACTGCCATCAAAGCGGGCATACCGCTTTTTGAACACAATGGCTCCTCTGGTGCCGATGGCGGCAGCGCTGAGACGCTGGAAATGGACGATGCTGATTTTTGTGCCCGCAACTACCTCATCATTGACCCTGCCCTTCAACCGCCACCCCGGCCACTGCACTTCAATGGTTTATCCCATCCCGGTGTACATCCCGTTCACGTAGAGATCCTCACGCCTCCTCCCCAGGCTTAACCTTCCCTTTTTCGCCGCTCTCCAGGAGCGGACTTTCCAAGAGCCGGCTCTCCAGGAGCGGGCCATCGCTTTCATATTAACGCAACAACATCATGAAGAGATATTTTACGTATCTGTGCTTATTTGTTTTGTCCCTGCCCGTATTGACATCATGCAGCACCAAGGCGAAGACCGATACTACCGCCGTGGAAACCTTCAGCGTCATCAACCCCGCACTGGTGGATACCGTATTCACCAAAGAATATATCGCAGACATCCACTCCCTGCAGAACGTGGAGATCAGGAGCCGCGTCAAGGGCTTTATCGAAAAAATATTTGTGGACGAAGGAAAGCCGGTCCGGGAAGGGCAGGTGCTGTTCCAGCTCGGCGGCCGGGAATTCAGGGAGAACCTGCTTCGCGCCAATGCTAATTATAAAAGCCTGGTGGCAGAGCTCAAGATGGCGGAAGTGGAACTGAAGAACACGCGTATCCTTGCTGACAAGAACATCGTCTCATCCTCTGAACTTGAAATGGCCGTGGCCAGGAAAGAAGCCACAGAGGCCAAGATCGAAGAGGCGCGTTCCGCCATCGCCATTGCCCAGCTCAACCTCTCCTTCACCGAGGTACGCGCTCCATTCAGCGGCGTGATCAACCGTATCCCGCTCAAAACGGGGAGCCTGGTATCAGAGGGAGACCTGCTCACTACCATTTCCAATAACAGGGAAGTGTTCGCTTATTTCAATGTCTCAGAACGCGAGTTCATTGATATCATGAAGCACGACAGCTCCGGTGCCATGGAAAAAGTAAGCCTGCTCATGGCCAACAATGAAATGTTCAACCAGAATGGAACCATTGAGACGGCGGAGAATGAGATCGATAAAACAACTGGCAACATCGCCTTTCGCGCGAGGTTCCGCAATCCTGACATGATACTGAAGCACGGCGCCAGCGGAAAGATACTGGTGAAGGAAGAACTGGACAATGCGCTGGTGATCCCCCAGAAAGCCAGTTTCGAGATACAGGACAAGGTTTATGTATTTGTGGTGGATGACTCCAATGTGGTGCGGTTGCGCAATATTGAACCCCGGCTAAGGCTGCCGCACCTTTATGTGGTGGCCTCCGGCCTTCAGCCCAAAGACAGGGTGATCTATGAAGGCATTCAGCAGGTAAGGGATGGCGTGAAAGTGAATCCACAGCTCATCTCATTCAAGGATATCAGGTTCAATTAAGCTTACCCCCAACAAAGAACATCATGACGCAACAGTTCATACACAGGCCTGTACTATCCATCGTTGTATCCCTCATCATCACCTTGCTTGGACTTCTCGCTTTCACCCAGCTGCCGGTGACGCAGTTCCCGGAGATCGCACCGCCGGAAGTGAACGTGACCACCAAGTATACGGGCGCCAATGCGGAAACCTGCGTGAAAGCGGTGGTAACACCATTGGAGCGCGCCATCAACGGCGTGCCCGGTATGGCCTATATGAGTTCAGTTTCAGGGAACGATGGTACTTCCGTTATACAGATCGTATTCAAGGCGGGCACAGACCCTGACGTGGCAGCGGTGAATGTGCAGAACCGCGTATCATCCACACTGGATGAACTCCCCGAGGAAGTGATCAAGGCCGGCGTAATTGTGGAGAAGGTGCAGAACTCCATGCTGCTCTACGTGAACATGCTGAGCAACGATCCTTCCATGGATGAAAAATTCCTCTACAATTATACGGACATCAACCTGATGCCCGAACTCAAGCGCATCGAAGGCGTGGGCTTTGCCGATATCATGGGCTCCCGCGAATATTCCATGCGTATATGGCTCAACCCACAGCGCATGACCGGTTACGGCATATCCACGGAAGACGTGATCAACAGCCTCAAGCAGCAGAACGTGGAAGCGGCGCCCGGTAAGATCGGCGAAAGTTCCGGAAGGAAGGCACAGGCGCTGCAATACGTGTTGAAATACACGGGGAAGTTCAACACCCGGGAACAATATGAGAACGTGGTGATCCGCAGCAAGGAGGATGGCGAGATCATCAAGCTCAAGGACATCGCTGAAGTGGATTTCGGATCCCAGGAATATGACGTTATCTCCAAGGAGAACGGTAAGCCGTCTGCGGCCATCATGCTCAAGCAGCGCCCCGGAAGTAATGCCCGCGAGGTGATCGCCAACATCAAGGCAAGGATGGATGAACTGAAAAAGGATTTCCCTCCGGGGCTGGACTATACCATCAGCTATGACGTATCCGCCTTCCTCGATGCCTCTATACACGAGGTGGTCAAGACCCTGATCGAGGCCTTCATCCTGGTATCGCTGGTGGTGTTCATCTTCCTGCAGGATGTACGCTCTACCATCATACCGGCCATTGCCGTGCCGGTATCACTGATCGGTACATTCTTCTTCATGAACCTGCTGGGCTTCTCGCTCAATATGATCACCCTGTTCGCACTGGTACTGGCCATTGGTATCGTGGTGGACAACGCCATCGTGGTGATAGAAGCCGTACATGCAAAGATGGAGCAAACAGGGCTGAGCCCCAGGAGGGCTACCGAAGATGCGATGCGTGAGATCAGCGGCGCCATCATTGCCATCACCCTGGTGATGTCTGCGGTGTTCCTTCCCGTGTCCTTCATGCCGGGCTCCGCGGGTATCTTCTACCGGCAGTTCTCGCTGACCATGGCCATATCCATCGTGCTCTCCGGTATAGTGGCCCTCACCCTGACGCCCGCACTCTGCGCACTGTTGCTAAAGGGTCACGTGCACGGGCACACGAAGAAGGGTTTCATCGCCCGTTTCTTCTCGGGATTCAATAATTGGTACGATGGCCTCTCGATGAAATACCAGCGCCTCGTTGGCGCCATCGCCAACAGGCGGATGGTCACACTGGTGATGTTGCTGGTATTCCTTGCTGCCACAGGCATACTGGGAAAGATCCTTCCCACTGGCTTCATCCCTAATGAGGACCAGGCTACCATCTATGCCAGCGTGACCACGCCATCGGGTGCCACACTGGAGCGCACGGAGAGCGTGGTAGACGCCATTCAGCAAACGGCGCAGAAGATCGAAGGCGTAGAGTCCGTGTCAACACTTGCGGGTTTCAACGTACTGTCTGATGGTACCGGTGCTTCCTTTGGAATGAACCTCATCACGCTGAAGAAATGGGACGAGAGGAAGATGAGTGATAAGGAGATCATCGAAGTGCTGAAGGAGAAAACGAAATATATCAAGGACGCCAAGATCGAGTTCTTCACGCCGCCTCCCGTTCCGGGCTTCGGTAACGCGAGTGGTTTTGAACTGAGGCTGTTGGACAGGACGGGCAAGGGCGACCTTAAGAAACTGGAACAGGTTGCCATAAGTTTCTCGGATTCCGTGTCAAAGCGTAAGGAGCTTTCCAATGCCTTCACCACTTTCGATGCCAGCTTCCCGCAGTATATGGTGCATATAGACAACGCCAAGGCTGCGCAGAAAGGCGTGATCGTTGCCGATGTGCTGAATACATTGCAGACCTTCCTGGGCAGTGAATATGCCACCAACTTCATTCGTTTCGGCCAGCTCTACAGGGTTATGGTACAGTCGCTTCCTGAATACCGTGCCAAGCCTGAAGACATCATGGCCCTCTACGTGAAAAACAAGGACGGGGAGATGGTTCCTGTCACTGCCTTCCTTCGGATAGAGAAAGTATACGGGCCTGAAGTGGTGACCCGGTACAATATGTATCCATCGGCGATGATCAATGGTGAGCAGGCCAGGGGATTCAGCAGTGGACAGGCCATTGAAGCCATCAAGGAAGAGGCTGCAAAGAAACTGCCCAAGGGATATGCGTACGACTGGGCGGGTTCTTCACGCGACCAGGCCATGGCCGGCAATGAGGCGGTATTCATCTTCCTGGTCTGCCTGCTGTTTGTGTACCTGTTGCTTTCCGCGCAGTACGAAAGCTTCCTCCTGCCTATGCCTGTAATCCTCTCCCTGCCAGCTGGTATCGCCGGTGCCTTTCTCATGCTCTGGCTGATGGGCCTGGAGAACAACATCTATGCACAGGTGGCGATGATCATGCTTATTGGTTTGCTGGGAAAGAACGCCATCCTGATCGTTGAATTCGCCGCGCTGAAACATAAGGAAGGGATGCGGCCGTTCCAGGCGGCCATTGAGGGCGCATCATCCAGGCTTCGTCCTATCCTGATGACATCGTTCGCTTTCATTGCCGGCCTGGTGCCACTCATTTTCGCGAGTGGGGCAGGTGCCATCGGCAACAAGACCATCGGCGCGGCGGCAGCCGGAGGCATGCTGTTCGGTACGGTCTTCGGGGTGATCATCATCCCGGGCCTCTATTACTTATTCGCCACCATTGAAGAGAAAAGGTTCAAAAGAAAAAATACAGAGGAAGTGGAAGAGGTTCCCTTCTCTGAAATCATCTGACATGAAAAAATACATCGTCCCCATATTCTTATTATTGATGGCATCCTGTAAACTGCCGCAGGTGCCTTCTTCATCAACAGATACATCGTCCCTTCCCCAAAGCTATGGTTTGGAAGGAGGGACGGGCAACAGCGCTGCAGTGCAGCACAACCTCTTCTTCTCATCTCCTGAACTGAGAAGCCTCCTGGATACGGTGATCCGTAACAACTATGACCTGGCCATGGCAACACAGCGCATCGCATGGGCAAGGGCAGGATCGAAACAGGCATCGGGCCTGCTCTTTCCGCAGGTCAACGCAAGCGTTGTGCCCAGTGTGCGCCGTTTCGGATTATATACCATGGATGGCGCGGGCAATATTGTGACAGAGATGGAACCGGGAAAACTTGTTCCCATCAACCTTCCCGACGCTTTCATCGGTTTCCAGTCGAGCTGGGAAGCCGATGTATGGGGCAAGTTGAAGAGCAGGAAAAGGGCAGCGCTGGCGAGGCTTCTTGCCACACAGGAAGGAAGGAACGCCGTGCAAACACAGCTGGTGGCGGAAACGGCATCAGCATACTATGACCTGCTGGCGGACGACCAGATCCTTCGTGTGCTGGACCAGACCATCCTTCTGCAGGAGCAGGCCATCGAGATGGTGCGTACGCAGAAGCAGGCCGCGGTGGTCAATGAGTTGGCGGTGCAGCAGTTTGAAGCGCAGTTGCTTTCCATCAAGAGCATGCGCGTGGAAGTGCAGCAGCAGATCATTGAAACCGAGATGAAGATCAATTTTCTCGCCGGCAGTTTTGGTAAACCCGTGCGCAGGGACACGAGTTTCTATGTGCTGAATGCGCTGCCGGTAGTACAACAGGGTGTACCTGCTGAGCTCTTGAGGAACAGGCCGGATATCAGGCAGGCAGAAGCTGAACTCATGGCTGCGGATGCAGATGTGAAAGCTGCTCGTGCCGCCTTCCTGCCATCGTTCAACATCACCGGTTCTTTAGGTGTGCAGGCATACCGTCCGGGACTGTTGTTCACCCTGCCGGAATCCCTGGCCTACAGCCTGATAGCAGGCGTAACGGCACCCTTGATCAACAGGGCACAGATCAGGGGGAGTTCGGTAAGGCCAGTGCCGTGCAGCAGGAAGCGCTGTTGAATTACCGTAAACAGATAGCCCGTGGATTCAATGAGGTGTATGCGGGATTGAGACGCATCACCAGCCTGGAGGAAATGTATGAGATGAAACTGCGGGAGACAACGGTGCTGGGGTCATCAGTGGACGTATCATCTGAACTGTTCCGAAGGGGCAGGGCCGCATATCTTGAAGTGCTGATAGCGAGGCAGAATACACTGCGTGCAAATATTGAATTGATCAATACAAGGAAGAACCAGTTCCTGGCCTCTGTGGACCTGTACAGGGCCCTTGGTGGTGGATGGCGGTGAGTAGAGGGGGAGCTTGGAAGGGAGAAGTTGGAAGGGAGAAGGGAGAAGTTGTGAACTTCTCCTTTTCTTTTATTCCATTGAGGTTCAGGAGGGTACATTTTATTTTCGTTTATACTGCATCGTTAGCTATTGTTTCTGCGCATCGCTGCCCATATATTTGTTCTATAACCCCTAACTATGAGAGGATTTTTCCTGGCGTTCAGCGCACTGCTGATCTCCGCCACCGTATTCGCTGATAAGAAAGTCACCATTTCCGCAAGCCCGTCACAAGCAGTGATCTACCAGATCGGAAAAGACGGGAAAGAAAGCCAGATCGGTATTGGAACGGCCCAGATCAAGGTTGATAAGGACGAGCCCGTAAAAATCGTTGTAAGGCTTGAAGGTTTCAAGCCCCTCTTCAAAACATACCTGAACAACAAGAATACTGACCTTCCGAAAGAGGACAAACTCGCGCTGGAAGACAGACAGGTCAGGGTGAACGTGCAACCCTATGACGCCAGGATCCTGGTGAATGGAGTTGAACAGGGCAGCAATACGGCGGTCATTGATATCAGGAAAGATGCCTCTGTTACCGTAGAGGTGAAGAAGCCGGGCTATTTCACGCGCACGGTGAACTATCACAATCGCAATGGTATGGACCTCCCGCCGGTAAATGAATTCATTACATTGAACGATAGGGCCATGCTCGTGAAGACCACACCGGCTGATGTGCAGGTGTTGGTGAACGGAAAGAAAATAGGGGAGAGCAACTCCGAAGTGGTGATCCCTGTGAACAGCTGCGTTACCGTTGAATATGTAAAGGAAGGCTTTGTATCCGTGGAGAAGCAGTACTGCGCTAAAGACGGCCAGCCTGCACCGCCCATCTCTGAAAATGTTGCGCTGCGCGACAGGCAGGTTGCCGTGCGTACCACACCGGCAGACGCGTCCATCAAGATAGACGGCAGGGTCATGGGCTCCGGCGAGTATAAGTCGCGCGTGCCCAATAACCAGTGCGTGGAAGTGATCATCGAGAAGCCTGGCTATGTTCCCGTGAGGAAGAATTACTGCAACGAGGATGGCATTCAGCCTCCACCGGTTGCAGACCATATCATCCTTAAGCAGGACGAAGCATATACCAGTTCCATACAGAGTGACCAGGCCAATGTGAATTTCACCATCGAGACCAACAAGTCTGAGCAGGATGCATGGAAGATCCTCAGCCAGATCACGATGAATTATTTCGACAATATTGAACTTGCAGACCGTGAAACGGGATACATCCGCACGGCATGGAACGTCAAGAACTTTGAGGACAATACCATCCGCACACGGATCATCGTGAAGCAGGCCGATATCAGCCCGCTCAAATACACCATTAAGCTCATCAGCGAGTACAGCGGCAAGCCCCAGACCAGCGTAAAGAATGATGAAGACTTCCGCGTGTGGGACAGGATACTCAACACGTATAAGGATGTGATATCAGAGTATCAGTCGAGGCTCAAATAATTGTTTTGATATCTGGATATCTTGACAGCTTACCATCTTGATATCTTGATACTGGCAACCAATAACCGGGCACTGCATCCGGTTATCAGGTTACCGGTATCAAGATGTCCAGTTATCAAAATGTCCAGATATCAAGATATCAAATTCATTCATCCGCCCCATCCCGGTGTTTGCTCCCCGCGTGTCCGCCAGTGTAGAAAAAGAACAGCCGGAACGTATGGTTCATGTCATACACGTTCCCTGAATACCGCTGCTGGTACACATTCATGTACCCAATGTCAAAGCTTAGCCTGGGCGTAATGGCCTGCCTGAGGCCTATGAAGATCCTGTTCTGGTCAAATGTATTGTAAACAATGTTTTTCCCGAAATGTACCATCAGTTCATCCGCCACGGTGAGTTGGGGGAGCTTGGGATTCCTGAATACCGGTATGTTGAAGCCGATCTGGTAACGTACACGGTCTGAGAAACGGACCTTGCCGGTGTTGAGGTCATTGACGATGACCTGTTGCCATCTCTGTTCATTTCGCAGGCGGTGGCCGATCGCTACTTTACCCGCCTTGCCGGTATACACCATTTGTTGGTGGATCCGGTGCTCATGACCCCATGTGGAAAAGTCTTTCGCCTGCGGCGCCTGCCACAAATGGCCGTAGCCCGCTGCGAGCACCACGTTCTCTTTTGCCCAGTACATTCCGCCTATCCTGGCAAACTGGAAGCTGGGGTCCGCTATCCCATTGGTCCTCCTGATATGCAGGTCTGCCTGCACGCCCCATTTGGGCCCTAACCGGAAAACACTGTTGATGCTGGTCCAGGTTTGGAAATGCTCCCTGGTGACCTTGCCGCTGGTCTGGGCAGCCGGCGCAATGGCGAGAAGCAGAAGGGTGAGGGAGAGGAGGCACCTGGTTTTCATCTTGCAAAAATAGCGGTTTGCCCATCTTTTTTGTGTGACCAAAGTCATCGTGAAAATGGTCATATTCCAGATTACTGCCATAATTTGTGGCCTTAACCATTTGATCATTATGAAGCGTTTTCTAGCCGGCATCCTGGCAATGCTGACCATCCAGCTTAACGCGGTGGGCCAGGCCGTAACACCATTCTCCGTTAAATCACCAAATAACCAGATCGCGCTGATCTTTTCATTCACTGAAGACGGGGCTCCGATTTATGCCCTCACCTATAAGGGGAAGATGGTGGTGAAGGCCAGCAGGCTGGGGCTGGAACTGAAGAATGATAAGCGGTCACTGCTGAACGGATTCAAGATCGCTGATACGGAATCTAAAGAATTTGACGATACCTGGGAACCGGTATGGGGTGAAGAGAAGCAGATCCGCAACAGGTATAATGAGATGTCAGTGATGCTCGTGCAGGATGAGACCAACAGGAAGATGAATATCCGCTTCCGTCTTTTCGACGATGGCCTTGCATTCCGTTATGAATTTCCGCAACAGAAGGAGATGGCATATTTCGTGGTCAAGGAAGAGAAGACGCAGTTCGCCATGACGGGTGACCATACGGCCTGGTGGATAGCGGGGATTATGATACGCAGGAGTATGATTATACGAAGTCGAAGCTCTCCGAGATCCGCGGTCTGATGAAAAACGCCATCACCGGCAATGCATCGCAGACCTCTTTTTCTCCAACGGGTGTGCAGACCGCCCTCATGCTGAAAACCGCAGAAGGTGTGTACCTCAATCTTCACGAAGCAGCGCTGATCAACTTTGGCGCCATGCACCTTGAACTGGATGATAAGAATTTCGTGTTCACATCATGGCTGACGCCGGATGCCAATGGCGACAAAGGCCATATGCAAACGCCTTGTAACACGCCCTGGCGTACCATTATGGTGAGCGATGACGCCCGTACTATACTGGCTTCCCGGATGACCTATAACCTGAACGAGCCCAGCAAGATCAAGGACCCAAGTTGGATCAGGCCAGTAAAATATGTGGGCGTGTGGTGGGAGATGATCACAGGCAAGAGCACCTGGAGCTATACCAACCAGTATCCGTCCGTGAAGCTGGGCGAGACGGATTTTAAGAATGCTAAGCCCAACGGCACACACGGCGCCAATACGGCGAATGTGAAAAAGTATATCGACTTCGCCGCCAAGCATGGTTTTGACGGAGTGTTGGTAGAGGGATGGAATGTGGGATGGGAAGACTGGTTCGGCAATGCCAAGGACCATGTCTTTGATTTCATCACGCCCTATCCCGATTTCAATGTGGTGGAGATCCGTGATTACGCGAAGTCAAAGGGAGTGAAAATGATCATGCACCATGAGACTTCGGGTTCCACACGCAACTATGAGCGCTACCTGGACACCGCCTTTAAATTCATGAAGGAGAACGGGTACGATGCCGTGAAAACAGGCTATGTGGGCAACATACTCCCTCGTGGTGAGTACCACTACAGCCAATGGACCAATAACCACTACCAGTACGTTCTGGAGAAGGCCGCACAGTACAGGATCATGGTCAATGCGCACGAGGCCGTCAGGCCCACAGGTATAGCACGTACCTGGCCCAACCTGATCGGTAATGAATCCGCACGCGGCACGGAATACCAGGCCTTTGGCGGCTCCAAACCCAACCACGTGACCATTCTTCCTTTCACAAGACTCATAGGTGGACCGATGGATTACACGCCGGGCATATTTGAAATGGACATCTCCAAGATCAGCCCGCAAAATAAGAGCTGGTGCAACAGCACACTCGCCAACCAGCTTGCATTGTATGTGACCATGTACAGCCCCTTGCAGATGGCGGCTGACCTGCCGGAGAACTACGAGCGTTTCCCTGACGCTTTCCAGTTCATCAAGGACGTGTCCGTTGATTGGGATAAGAGCTGGTACCTGGAGGCGGAGCCCGGCGACTATGTGACCATCGCACGGAAAACCAAGGGAAAGAACACCTGGTTCATCGGCAGTGTAAATGGGGAAACTTCCCGCACGTCAAACATCACGCTTGATTTCCTTGAGCCCGGGAAAAACTATATCGCCACAGTTTATGCAGACAAAAAGGAAGCGCATTATAAAACTAACCCCCAGGCATACACGATAAGGCAGGTGGCCGTGACCAGCAAGAGCAAACTCTCCCAGTTCTGTGCACCAGGGGGCGGTTATGCTATCTCGATAAAAGAGAAATAAGGGTTTGGGGTTTAGGGTTTGGGCAAACCCAAACCCTATCTTTGCGGGGTGATTGAAATTCTATCTGCATACACTGCGCTGCAATGGTCACTCATGTTGCTGGCAGGTTTCAGCATTGGCCTGGGCAAGGCAGGACTTAAAGGCGTTGACGGCCTGGGCGTGATCATCATGGCCATTGCCTTCGGCACAAAACTGTCAACGGGGATCGTGCTACCTCTTTTATGCATGGGCGACATCGCTGCCGTAAAAGTTTACAACAGGCATGCAAAATTGACTTATTTCTGGAAGTTGGTTCCCTGGATCGTGATCGGTATACTGGCAGGTGTGTATTTCGGTAAAGACATGAACGAAGCCCTGTTCCGCAAGATCATGGTGGCCACCATACTGGTCACCATCGTGATCGTATTGTGGATGGAGTTGAAGGCATCGTTCCATATCCCCGAGAGCAAGGCGTTTTCCGCGGGTACGGGACTGGTTGCGGGATTCACTACCATGATCGGAAACCTGGCAGGTGCGTTCGCCAATCTTTATTTCCTCGCGATGCGTGTTCCCAAGAACGATTTCATTGGTACCACGGCATGGCTTTTCCTTTTCATCAACATGTTCAAGCTCCCATTCCAGGTCTTTGTGTGGAAGAACATTGATATCCAATCCTTTCTGACGGATCTTATCATTGCGCCTGTTCTGCTACTCGGTTTTTGGGCGGGCATTCTCATCGTTCGCAATATCAGGGAATCACATTATCGCAGGCTCGTACTCATTCTGACACTTGCAGGATGCGTAGTGATGTTACTCCGTAAGTGATCCTTAGCTGCTTGGCAGGTTGCAACATTTCGTAAATAAATATGTGTGTTGGTCATTGTGTGTTACAACCAACGTGTATATTTTGTTTCCAGTTGCTGACCTAACTTTTCTAAGCCTGATCGCAACACCAAAGCTGCAGAACATTAATGTTTCCCACCTTGGCCTAAGGCACCCTCCGAAGTGCCTTTAACAATTATTGTAAAAAACGAGAAAACCTTAAAAATGAGAACAAGTTTCAAAACGGCTTGCCTTGTAGGCATGCTGGCCCTATCAACCTATGCCTGTAAAAAGGAAATGTCCGAACCTTCAACTTCTGCTGCTTCCGCCCCAACTACTGCCCAGTCCATTATGATCGGTGGCATGCAGGACCAGGTAACGCTCAAGTCCGGCACAGAGATCTGGAAATTTGATGCGTTGGCTGCCGCCATAGCCAACCATGGATACAATAGCTGCGCAGCAGCAACATCCGGACCCGGTAACGGCAATGCATGCAGGTCCGCGGCGCTTAAGGCAGCCAGGGATGCGTCATGTACGTATTGGAACACGGAAGGTCATCCATTCTGGTACCTCTTTAAGGAAACAGGCAATACGTCGGAAGAGATCGATTATGATCTTGACCTGACCTTCGCTGCCCTTTCCTGGATGAGTAACAAAACTTTCCCCGCTGACAAAGGCGGCAAGTATTCATTCACATTGTTGGATGGAGATGGAAGTATCAGGGTGAAGGATGTAACCTATCAGGTAGGCAGTGGCACTCCTGTTCCGATTGAGATTCTTCCTTCAGACATGGTTACAGGTAATTTCACATATGTCAACAATGCTTTCACCAATTTCACCAGCAGGGGATGGGCTTCTATGGATAGGATAGGTGACGCAGTAAACGACATCCTGAAGATGGATTCCGAGCCAAAGAATGATTATGAAACGTTCGGTTTCTATGTACCTAAGAAGATCAGTATTGTTGTTCCCGCTGGTGGAACAACAGTTACCGTGTCAGGTACGCTGAAAGGCAACACCGGAACTGCAGACACACAATTCTCCGTTACAACTAATATTGTAACCCCTCCATGTAATGGCGGTGGCAACCCATAAACGGGAATGCAGCGCAGAAATAGTAAAGCCTCCCCCGGGAGGCTTTTTTTTGACCTGTCTATTCAGTTGGAAGCCCTGCTTCTTTCCATGCCTTGAGGCCGCCGTCAAGGTGCGCAACGTTCTCGTACCCCATTTGCTTGAGTGTTTGGGCAGCTAATGCGGAGCGGCCGCCGGAAGCACAGTGCAGTATGATCCTTTTATCCTTATCGAATGCAGGCTTGTGATAGGGCAGGGAAGGGTCAGCATAAAATTCCAGCATACCTCTGGGCGCATGAACAGAGCCGGCGATCTTTCCACTGTCTTTTAGTTCGTCGCTTTCCCGGATGTCGATCAGCGTCACATTCCCGTTGGACAATTCCTCATTCACCTGTTGGGGCGTAAGATTGTCTACCTGTTGTTTTGCTTCCTTGACGAGGTCAAGAGCCGATTTAGCAGCCATAGGTTGATGTTTTGTTGTATTGAAACTACAAAAAGGATCGCGCAACTCCAATGCCTCACAGCCTCCTTACCAGCCTGGTTATGGAATAACCGGAAATCCTTCTTCCTGCCAGGCTTTGATACCTCCTTCCATTTCTGAAACATGGCTGTAGCCCATTTGCTGCAGGGTGGCCGCAGCGAGTGCCGACCTTCCGCCTGAGTCGCAATGCAGTATCAGGCGCTTGTCCGTGTTGAATTCGGGGCGATGGTAGGATGATGTAGGATCTGCGTAAAATTCCAGCATGCCCCTGGGTGCATGAACAGCACCAGGTATCCTTCCATTTTCAAGTTCCTCGGTATCCCGGATGTCTATGAGCGTCACGTCTTCATTTTCCATTTGTTCTTTCACTTCGGCAGGGGAAAGGCTGTCTATCTTCTGCTGGGCATCCCTCACCATTTCTGCTGCAGTTCTTAACGGCATAGCTGATGTTTTAGTTACTGCTGAAGTTACTGAGGGATGGTGTCCCGAACATCAGGAAGATGGCTTTGGGGGAAGTCATGGAGTCACCGGCCAGTGGGTCATTTGATGACGGCGTTTATTTTTTCCCAAAGGGCATTATCAAAACCTGAAACGGCGAAGTTGGGGTTTTGCGGTTCAGAGGCATCGCCCATCCTCACTACGATCATCTTCTTGCTGGGTACAATATAGAGCCGCTGGTCCTCAGCTCCCATCGCTGAAAACATATCGGTAGGCGCATTGGGCACAAGGGTACCCTGGTAAACCGTCTGTCCGCCAGGTACCATGTACGATGTTTTGCCGTTCAGCCACCAGAGGTAACCGTAAGAAGGATTGATATTTTGGGAAGTGCTTGCGCATTCGTTGATAAAATTTTCACTGATCACCTGTTCATTATTCCACTTGCCCTTGTTCATGACCAGTATACCCCATCGTGCCATGCTCCGGGTATTGCTGCTGTATATGGTAAAGATCAATCCCTCATTCCAGTTGCCATCCATTCCTATCCTGTTCCTGATCTTATTGGCGAAATAGGTTTTATAATCCTGCCCACTTGCAGCGGTGGTAATGTCCATCAGTTTCTGGAACACGTTACTGTAAGACCAGCGTGTGCCGGCATCGGCCATATAAGTAAGATTGGGCTTGATCACCAACTCTGAGGAATCACTCAGGCCCGAGGTCATGGTGAGCAGGTGCCTGACCGTGATAAGGTTCTCCTTGGCAAGCGGTGTACTGGTCCAGCCCAGGCCAAGATATTTGTTTGCCCTGTCTCCAATATTCAGCAGGCCTTCCTGCTGAGCCACGCCTATCATGGCAGCAGAAAGCGTTTTGCCTGCACTGTTCCATTTCCACTGCGCGGCAGGCGTGTGGCCATTGAAATATTCTTCCATTACGATCCTGCCGTTCACAAGGATCATGAAGCCCTTGGTATTCTTTGCGGCGAGATAATCTTTCAGGGTTTGTATGGCGGATGTATTCCAGCCCAGGCTGGCCGGCGTCACCGTCTCCCAGGTGCTGCCCGTGGTGGGTGGGAAGTAGGGCGCGCTAATCCGTTCCCGGCGCAGGTGTTTGTTCTTTGCTGCAGCTGCAGATGGTAAAAGCCAATACGATGAACAGGTTCTTCAGGTGGTTCATAACGGTTATTCGTTTGGGAATAGACCAGTAAAATGGGCACTGGTTTAACTGGTCTTGAAGAAACGCATTACATTATTTCATATTGTATTGGGATGCAGCAGGTATGAGGGGTCGGAAATAAAAAAACCGCCCATAAGAGCGGTTTATGTTTTGTGCCCGGAACAGGAATCGAACCTGCACTCCATTGCTGAAACCAGATTTTGAGTCTGACGCGTCTACCAGTTCCGCCATCCGGGCAAGGGGTGCAAATATACATTAAATTGGCAATTGGCAATTAGCAGTTAGCAACTGGCACCGAACCGCCACTGATGGTCAATTCACAATGGTTCTCTTCAGGTCTTTCACCACATCATTATTGAAATAGAGTTGGAAGCCGAGGCTGAGGCTGAAGCCGCCGGCGCCCTGGATGTTGGTGTAGTCCTGGTAGTTAGTATCCCGCTATGCCTTCCACCGCAACCGTCCTGTTGAGGAATGCTGCAAAGCCCAGTCCCAGCAGGAAACCATAACCGGAGGTACTGATCTTGGTGGTGCTGGTCTTGACGGTCTGGGTGAGGTAGTCTGCATTGAAGACCACAAAGGGCTTGGCGTCAGACTTGCCGAAGTAGTAGCGAACGAAGGGGCCTATGCCAAACACGTTGGAGCTGACTGTGCCCTGCTTGGCAAAGTCAAAATTCAGGTTGCCGCCGAGGGCGAGATTATCGCCCACAAAATATCCGAAGTTGGGATTAAGCTTGAAATTGCTGGCGTTCTTGGTGGTCCGGAAGGAGATCTGCCCGCCCGTCATGATGGTCCCTTTATCTGTCTGGGCCGAGGCCTGCATGGTAAAACATACGAACAGGATAGTGATCAGTTCTCTCATGGTTGCTGTTTGCCCAAATATAAAAAGAAAGTGTAATGATATACGTTCAAACCTATACCATTACACCCGTTCAGCGGGAGGGTCTTACAATTGCCTGTCCGCGTCCAGCAACTCTTTTTTCTCGATCCGGTAAGACATGATCAGGCCAACGCCGCCGCCGATGCCAATGAGCGCGAACCAGAGTGCGGGATTGTCTTCATCATGGAGTACATACTGCGTAAGGAAATACGCGAGCGCAAGGCCTATGCCCGCACCCAAAAGAAGCAAACCGTTTTTCAGGTTGCGATAGGGAGCCGGCCTGTTGGCAAATTCCTTCGGATTCATGCCTTTCTCGATCATCGACATATTTTCCCTGCTTTTGATATACACCAATCCAAAGACCATTGCAAAGAATGACAGTGGAACTAAAATCGGAATTAATACTTCTGCGCCGTTCATGATTATCGATTTAAAATTTGTTTTCGTTATCGTTTACAAAACACTAGACTACAACCGGAGTTTCGAGGTTACAAAAACGGCAATAATTTTCTAAATTGCTGGAAATCAATCGGTTTGATAATGGCTATTGGCTGGTAATAATCAGTTGTCAACAATAAACAGACTATAGCCATTGGCCAATTGTAACCGGCCGCAGTTTTTTGCGTCTTATATATCAACATGAGTTCTGAAAGACCAGATATCGAGGTGATCAGCCTTGTCCTGAAGGGCGACCAGCAGGCCTATGCTGAACTCGTTGACCGGTACCGGAACTATGTTTTCACCCTGGCCCTGCGGTTTTGCAAGAACAGGGAAGACGCGGAGGAAGTGGCGCAGGATATCTTCGTAAAGGTCTACAGGTCGTTGGCGGATTTCAAGGGAACCTCCAAATTCACCACCTGGCTGTACACCATCACCTACAATACCAGCGTCACCTTCCTGAGGAAGAAGAAAATGGACACCCGGTCCATTGACGATGAGAACACCTTCCTCCAGCTGGAGAACCAGGAATCATCGTTCAACGCCAACCTTATGGAACAGCGATCCAGGGCCAACCGGGTGAACGAAGCCATTGCCTCGCTTCCTCCCCAGGACGCGCAGATCATCACCTTGTTCTATAAAGGCGACCAAAGCCTGGAGGAGATCGGGGTGATCATGGGAATGGAAGCCAATACGGTGAAGGTGCGTTTGCACAGGGCAAGACATAAACTGAAAGAAAAGCTTGAAAAGGAATATCGGGCAGAAGCCATATAGATTCCGGATTCCAATAACGAATAACAATTAACTTTATAACCATGTATACCAGGGAGCAGATAGAACAGCATATTTGGGATTACATAGACGGGCTGAGCAGCCCGGAAGAAAAAGCCATGGTGGAAAAGCTGCTGCATGCTGATCCTATTTGGAAAGGCATTTATGATGAATTGCTTTCCCTGAATACCATGATCAACAGTACTGACATTATTGACCAGCCATCGCTCCGTTTCACCAGGAATGTGATGGACGATGTGGCCAAATACAAGGTGGCGCCTCCGGTGAGCTCCTATATCAATAAGAAGATCATCTACGGTATTGCCTCGTTTTTTATCATCTCGCTGGCAGTCCTGCTGTGCTTTGCTTTCACGCAGTTCAGTTTCTCCCTTGGCAGTGACACAACATCTTTCCTCGATACCTCCCAATGGAAACTGGACCTCAGCAATTATTTCAACTCCACAGTGATCAATATTTTCATGTTCTTCAATGTGGTAGCAGGACTGATGTTGCTGGACCATTATTTGCGGAAGAGGGCGGTAAAGGGAGATGAGGCATTGAGGCATTAAGGCATTGCCAAATTGGCTAATTTCACGGCATGATAACCCTTGGCTTAATTAGGGAAGAAAAAGTCCCTGCCGACAACCGGGTTGCGCTGACCCCGGCCCAGTGCAAATGGCTGCTGAAGAACAGGCCCGATGTAAAGATCATCGCACAAACCTCCCCGGGCAGGTGCTTTGCTGACCGGGAGTACATCTCCGCAGGCGTTGACGTTAAAGAGGATATGCAGGAGGCCGATATCCTGCTGGGGATCAAGGAAGTTCCGCCAACCAGCCTCATCCCTGACAAAACCTATCTTTTCTTTTCCCATACCAAGAAATTACAAGCCTACAACAGGAAACTGTTCCAGGCCATCGTCCGGAAGAACATCACCCTCATTGATTATGAATGCCTGGAACACGATGACGGCACGCGCATCATTGGCTTCGGTTTTTTCGCCGGCATAGTTGGTGCGCATAACGGTATCATGGCCTATGGCAAGAGGACCGGAGAATACGATCTCGGACGCGTGTATAAGAATAAGAGCTTTCGTGAACTCATCCATACCTATTTCGGGTTGAAACTGCCCAACGTGAAAGTTGCTGTCACCGGCTCAGGCCGCGTTGCCCACGGCGTGCTTGAGATCATGAACCTGCTGGGCCTTCACGAAGTGGAGCCGGATGAATACCTTTCCCGCGAATTCCCTTATCCCGTTTATGTGCAACTCAAAGGCGCAGACCTTTATGCACACAAAACAACGGGCACGTATAGCCGGGATGATTTCCACGAGCATCCTGAACAATACTGCTCCAGGTTCAAGCCTACACTTCGCAGACGGACATACTCATGAACGGGGTATACTGGGACCACAACATTCCCAGGTTGTTCGAGAAAGAGGACGTAAGGGATCCCGGATTTCGTATAAAGACCATCTCAGATATCACGGACGATGCCAATGGCTCTGTGCCTATTAACCTGGGAGACCAGTCCATCGAGGACCCGGTATACGGGGTTGACAGGCAAAACCTGGTCAAAACCTCTCCCTACCTGCCCAACAGCATTGACGTGGTAGCGGTGGGCAACCTCCCCAATGAGTTGCCGCGCGATGCCTCACGCTATTTTGGTGAACAGCTCATCAAGTTTGTGTTCCCGGACCTTCTCGGCCAGAAACCCGATGGGGACGTGATCTGCAGGGCTACGATGGTGAAGCGCGGAGTGATCACAGAGCACTACCAGTACATGAAGGATTATGCTTCAGAGGTATAAATAATAGGGGCAAGCAGTTCTGAAAAGCCTTCGCTGTATGCGCCCCGTTCATTCCTGACATCGATCTGGTGATATGTAGTTTCGACTGGATGTAGACCGAAGACGGCCATGGTACGGTACCATGCGTGTCCGGGACTGTGACGTGCATCTGCAAGGGCCTCTGCATGCATACCGTGCTTTGCTGCCTCGGCCATCATTTCATCTTTCCTGAAATAGGGCAGCAGCACGCAAAATTTTCCATCCTGCTCCATGAGTTGGCTTACGCGGTCAAACAACGCTGCCAATGTTAACGCACTGCTGTGCCTTGCCGCATTGGATGCACCGTCAGGTGAGGCAAGTTGCCCTCATAGAATGGTGGATTGGACAGGATGAACCTGTACTTCCGCGTGGTTGACATCGTCCTAATATCACCGTGTATGGCTTCCAGTCGGGACGCCCAGGGGCTGCCCGCCAAATTCTCCTGCAATTGAGCGTAACACTGTTCTTCGATCTCCACAGCATCTATTTCCGCTTCTGTTGCCTGTGCCACCATGAGCGAGAGAAGGCCGGTGCCCGCGCCGATATCAAGTATAGGTCCGCCAACAGCAGAATATGCCGCAGCCCAGGCCCCGAACAGGCAGGAGTCCGTGCTCACTTTCATCGCACATCTTTCCTGCCTCACCTCGAACTGCTTGAAGCGGAAATAATGGTTCATCTCGCAGAAGGTGAAATGTCAAGTGAAGCAAAATCCCGGCGAGGTATTTGTGGTATGCGGTAATGGCGATCATGCCGGCATTGTCTGTACAGTATTCAAAAGACGGTATGTAGGTGCGCCATTGCATACGTTCTCCAACTCCCTGAATGCCTTTCTGAGCCCTTTATTGGCGGACACACCACCGGCGATGCACACCTCCTTTATGCCGGTCTCCAGCGATGCTTTCTTCAATTTATTGAGGAGGATACTGTTGATCCTTTGCTGCACGGAAGCGCAGATATCGGGAAGATTTTTTTTGAACAAACGCAGGGTCTTTTGACCGCTGTTCCTGCAGGAAATACAGGATCGATGTTTTCACGCCGCTGAAACTGAAATCAAGTCCGGGTATCTGCGGTTCGGGAAAACTGAAGCGCAGGGGATCGCCGTCTGCGGCATATCGATCTATCAGCGGGCCTCCGGGATAGGGGAGGCCAATGATCTTTGCTGACTTGTCATAGGCCTCTCCGGCCGCATCATCCAGGGTTTCCCCAATGATCTCCATGTCAGTATAAGACCTGCACACAACGATCTGCGTGTGCCCGCCGCTGACGGTGAGGCAAAGAAAGGGGAAAGAAGGTGCGGGATCGGCTATGCAGTTGGCCAGCACATGCGCCTGCATATGGTGAACGGCTACCAGAGGCAGGTTGAGGGCGAGGGCCATGGACTTTGCGAAGCCGGCGCCTACGAGAAGTGCCCCGATCAGGCCGGGGGATTGGGTAAATGCCACGGCACTGAGATCGCGGGATTGGATGCCGGCCTCTTGTAAAGCCGCTTCCACCACCGGAACGATATTCTGCATATGCGCCCTGCTGGCCAGTTCAGGAACCACGCCGCCGTATTGTTCATGGACCTTTTGCGTAGCAATGATGTTGGAAACAATAATGCCATCGGAACATACTGCGGCACTGGTGTCGTCGCAGGACGATTCGATGGCAAGAATATGTAGCGGCATAGGACCGCTAAGGTAAGTAGCTTACATGATTTATCCTGATGACGGCGTGATCTTCAACATTTGCAACGGCCTCGTAGCAAACCCTGACCTTTGAGCCGGCAGTAAGCACTACGTCCTCTTTGTCGATCTGTGGAAAAAAAGTCTTGTGGTCCTTCGTTTCAATGCACAGGTGATGCCCTGTTGGGTCATTGATCTCCTTCACAATACCGGTCAGCGACTGCTTGCACGGATGCTCTTCTTTTTCCTTGGAGAACAGGAAAACTGCTGAGAAAAGCATCATTATCAAAGCTCCATAAATTAACTTCATCATACGATGACGGATTAGATACTGGATTGGAAACAACTGCCCCAAGTTATTTCTTAATATATAACGTCAGGATTTCAAAAAAATTGAGCCAAGCCGTTATTTTGACCGGATCGCTTCCACAGGGTCCATTTTGGCGGCGATCGAGGCCGGTACAATGCCCGAAAGTACGCCAAGGATCACACAAAGAATGAAGGAGAGTAAAATATTGCCAAAGGATAAGAAGATCTTGAATTTCAGCAAACTGGTGAGGAGAAAAGTCATCGGAAATACAAAGACAAGACCTATCATGCCTCCAATGATGCAAAGGAATGCAGACTCCAGCAGAAATTCCGTGAGTATGGTGGATCTCTTCGCCCCGATGGCCTTTTGAGGCCGATGATGGGTGTTCTTTCCCTTACGGATACGAACATGATATTGGCTACCCGAAACCGCCAACCAGCAGGGACAGAAAGGCGATGAACCATCCGCCGAGGTTGATGTTGCGGAAAAGTGTGTCGAATGAAGACATGCCTGCCGTGGTATCGTTCACGGAAAAATTATCGTCCTCCCTGGGACTCAGCCTTCTCTGTGCCCTGAGTATGCCCCTGATCTCGCCATTTACATCTGCTGCGGGAACACCCGTCTTCCCTGCACGATGATGAACGCTTCCAGGTTCCTGTAATTAGCTATCTTCTTCGTAAATGCTTCACTTACAAGTACAATATTGTCAAAGTCCCACCCGCCGATCAGGCTCCTTCCCGTTTTCTTGATCACCCCGATCACCTTGCATCTCTGGTTGGCCAATTGAACCGTCTTTCCCACTGCACGTTCCGGCTTGTCAAATAGCTTGATCGCGTTCTCATAGCCCATTACCACCACATTTGCGGCTGCATCAAATTCAGCGGAACTCAGGTACCGACCGTATTGGATCTCAACGTCCTGTACCTTGTTGAAGTCTTCAGATACGCCGTACCAGGTCACGTTCTGCAGTGCCTCATTGCCATATTCAACGGTGGACTGATAGAAGGTGGCGAAGGCTACATCGCTGGCATATACTGACCTATCCTTGATGGCCCTGGCTTCTTTCATCTTGGGATAGGGGCGCTGCTGGTATTTCCACCACTGGCTGGGGTCCCCGCCCCAGGGCATGCGCTGGACAAAGATGGTATTCTTCTGGATCTTGTCTATGTTGGACCTGACATTGTATTCCAGGCTGTTGGTGGTGGCTTGTACGGCTATGATGCAGAAAATGCCGATGGCGATCCCGAGCAGGGACAAGAACGTCCTTACTTTGTTATGGGCAAATTCCTCCAGGGTCAGCTTAAGGATAGACCAGACGAACGAGAACATGGGCTAATGTACGCTATTTGGAGCGTATCGCTACCACCGGGTCTAAACGTGCGGCTATGGATGCCGGAATGATACCGGCTGTAATACCGATGACGATACAGATGCCGATCGCCAGGGAAAGTATGTTGAAAGAGATGAATACCGGAAAATTGAACGCCTTGGTAAGGGCGAAAGTGAGCAGGAACACCAGGATGAGGCCTATCAACCCGCCGAGCAGGCAGATAAAGGCTGATTCCAGCAGGAATTCCGCCAGTATCGTTGATTTTTTTGGCGCCTATGGCCTTTTTAAGGCCGATGATGGGCGTCCTTTCCCTTACCGTCACAAACATGATATTGGCGATGCTGAATGCCCCCACAATGAGGCTGAGCAAGCCAATGAACCAGCCACCCATGGTCACGGAGCCAAAGAAGCCACTGACCTGTTTGCTGAGGTCGCTCACCGCGTTAAGCGTGAAATTATCCTCTTCTTTTGGCCCAAGCCTGCGGATATTCCTCATGCGGCCTTTCAGTTCACCTTTGAAAGCCTCCAATGGAACACCGGGCTTACCCTGTACCATGATCTTTGGGCTGGAGTATTTTTCAATAAAGACCTGTTTGAAGGTAGGGTGGGGAAGGATCACGCACTCGTCAAATTCCCAGCCGCCGCCAATGATACCCTTTCCCTGTTTCTTGATCACCCCGATCACATTGAACTCCTTGTTCCTGATCTTCACCCGCTTGCCGAGCGCGTTCTCCGGTTTGCCGAAAAGGTACTCTGCATTTGTTGCACCGAGAATGGCGGCATTACCGCCCCATCCAGTTCTGCAGCGGTAAAATACCGGCCATGGCCCATGTCAAAAGGCTGGATCTCTACAAAGCCGGCGGAAGGGCCATAAATGTCGATGCGCTCCAGCATGTTATTATTGGCTTCCACATTACTGCGTGTGTCCAATACAAAAGTGATCTTGTGAATGACGGACGTGTCCTTGCGCAGCATCTGCATTTCGCTGAAAGATGGCTCCGGCCTGTTCACATATTTCCACCAGGGATAGTCCGGCCCGCCGGTATAGTCCCATTTATCGAGATAGATCGTATTGTCCCCAAGTTTCTTGATATCATTCTGCACGTTGGTCTCCATACTGGTGACCGTTGCCAGCACGCCGATGATACAGAATATGCCGAAGGTCACGCCCAGCAATGAGAGCGTTGTCCTCAGCTTATTGTTCTTCAGCTCCAGCAGTGCCAGCCGGAAACTGCTGCCCATGATCTCCAGGAACTTTTTCATCACGACAAATGTAAGTAGGCTTCCATGCCTTCAAGGGCATGCTATGATAAGCGGAAACATTAATTGCTTAATGGCTCAGTGAGCGTTTCTTGATCATGCCGCCGCGGGTGTCCCTGATGGAGTGCATAACCACAAAAGCATTAGGGTCAATGGCGTCAAGCTCGGTCTGCAGCCTGGAGATCTCCAGCCTGGTGATCACCGTAAAGAGTATCTGCTGGTCGTGGAATTTCATGCCGCCTTTTCCAAAACCTCCTGATCCCTTGTACATGGTAACCCCACGCCCCAGCTTCACGATGATCATCTTCCGGATCTCATCCGCCTTTGGCGAAATGATGGTTACACCCGTATACTCTTCAATACCCTCGATCACAAAATCAACGGTCTTTGATGCGGCCAGATAGGTGAGCACCGCGTAAAGGGCTATCTCTATGCCGAGCAGGTAGGCAGCCACGGAGAAGATGAGGATATTGAAGATGAGGATCACGTCACCGATGGTCAGGTGTGTCCTTCTGGAGATATAGATGGCCAGGGTTTCCGTTCCGTCCAGAACGGCGCCGCCCTTACCGCAAGGCCGATGCCCATACCCAGAAAAAAGCCGCCGAATACACTGACCAGTAGTTTGTCCTGCGTGATCACCGGGTAAGGAACGAAGGCCACTGTCAGGGCAAGCAGTGCAATGGCCACACAGGTCTTGATGCCAAAATTCCTGCTGATCTGGCTGAAGCCCATGACCATGAAAGGGATATTGACCAGGATGAGCAGGAGGGAGAGCGATATGCCCGTGGTCTGGCTGATCAGCAGGGAGATGCCCGTTGCGCCACCGTCCACAAAATGATTGGGAAGCAGGAAGCCCTTTAATCCAAACCCCGCGGAAGCTACACCCATCAGCACCAGGAAACTGTCTGCCAGTGTTCTCCGGAACATCACCCTCACCGCATAGGCCTTTTTGGCGTTCATGAATCTGGAGCTCCCCGTCACTTCATTTGGCATCATTCTCAGGCTTTGGTTGTTGCAAATTTCGGGAATTCCACGTTCCTTTTTTCCAATCGGTAATCCGTAATCCCGGAATCCGGAATTCATTTACCTTTGCGGCCGCATGAAATACGACAGTGAAATACAGAAAAGAAGGACCTTCGCGATCATTTCACACCCTGACGCGGGTAAAACCACACTCACGGAGAAATTCCTTCTGTTTGGCGGCGCCATCCAGGTTGCCGGTGCGGTGAAAAGCAACAAGATCAAGAAACACGCCACGTCGGATTTCATGGAGATCGAGCGGCAAAGGGGTATCTCCGTTGCCACATCGGTAATGAGCTTCCACTACAAAGACAAACTGATCAACCTGCTGGACACGCCGGGCCACAAGGACTTTGCAGAGGACACCTATCGTACCCTTACCGCGGTTGACTCTGTTGTGCTGGTGGTAGACAGTGTGAAGGGGGTTGAGGAACAGACCCGCAAACTGATGGAAGTCTGCCGCATGCGGGATACTCCCGTGATCGTTTTCATCAACAAGATGGACCGCGATGGCAAGCAGCCGTTCGACCTTATGGATGAGATCGAAAAAGAACTGAACATCCACCTGCACCCCTTGTCGTGGCCCATCAATATGGGTAAGGATTTCAAAGGCGTGTACAACCTGTATGATAAAAGCCTCCTCCTGTTCAACCCCAACCAAAAGGCAACGGAAGATGATATCATCCCCCTGCAGGATATGAACGATACCCTGCTGGACAGCAGCGTAGGGGAGAAGGATGCAGCACAGTTGCGTGAGGACGTGGAACTGATCGAAGGCGTTTATGGCGATTTCGATCCGGAACCATACCTCCAGGGCAAGACCGCACCCGTGTTCTTCGGCTCTGCCATCAACAACTTCGGCGTTAAGGAACTGCTCGATACCTTTATCCGCATTGCCCCTGAGCCGCGTGATGTGCAGACCAGCACCCGCATGGTGGATGTGCATGAAGACAAGTTCAGCGGCTTCATTTTCAAGATACACGCCAACCTTGACCCGCGTCACCGCGACCGTATCGCCTTCCTTCGCGTGGTGAGCGGCAAGTTCGAGCGTAATAAATATTTCCATCACGTGCGCCTGGACAAAGACGTGCGTTTCTCCAACCCATACTCGTTCCTCGCCCGCGATAAAGACGTGATCGAGGAAGCCTACCCCGGCGATGTGGTGGGCCTGTTCGACACCGGTAACTTCAAGATCGGCGATACACTCACCGAAGGCGAAGATTTCTTCGTCACCGGCATCCCTTCTTTCTCCCCGGAGATCTTCAAGGAAGTGATCAACAAGGATCCCATGAAAACCAAACAGCTGGAGAAAGGCCTGAACCAGCTCACCGATGAGGGCGTTGCCCAGCTCTTCACCCAGCACGGCGGCAACCGCAAGATCATCGGCTGCGTGGGTGAACTGCAGTTCGAGGTGATCCAATACCGCCTCCTGCAGGAATACGGCGCCTCCGTCCAGTTCAATTCACTGCCTTTCTACAAGGCATGCTGGATCACCTGTGATGATAAGAAGAAGATGGACGATTTCACCCGCTTCAAAAGCGCCAACGTGGTGACAGATAAAGACGGCCATCTCGTATACCTCGCCCAAAGCGAGTGGTTCCTCAATACCGAGATCAATAACAATCCCGATATCAAGTTCCACTTCTCCTCTGAGATCCATAAATAGCAATGATACATTGGGGCAGTTGGCATTGGGGCATTGGGGCATTGCTATGGCATGAACTGTGCTCGTGCTTATTATTCTGGTGTCTGAGTTCTTGGATTCCTTATAGTCTCTGCTGTCTTTGTGTTGCTGCATGCTGTCTTTATTTCCTCAGGGCTGCAGCGGTAAGATCCAAAACTTTACGGTTTCCTTCACAGGTATAGTTCCAGTGTGAGAGGGCCACTGGCCTTTTGGTTTGTCACATTGATCCAATACGAAGCGAAATCTGCACTGACGCTGTTAGATTAGTTTACTATCGCCCCATGACCACCAGTTTCATTCATGACTCGAAGCATTGAGGACTATCAGAGCCATCAGGATAAATAGTGTTTTTGCATTGGTCTTTAATTTTTCGGACCGCAAAACACTAGGGCCACCATGATCGTGTTAAAAGACGTTGTGTTGGCGTGTAAAAAAGCGCGTTAGCTATAGCCTCCACACGTTGTTTTGACATCCCTATCGTCCCATCTTTGTTCATGGAGAATGAGAGGAAACTATTGATAGATCGCGTGGTGTGGTTCTCGCAGGAAGTGGTCCGGATCTGCCATGACCTGGACTATATGAAGAAGCAGGTGATCTCGCGGCAACTGATGCGGTCCGGCATCGGAATAGGCGCGTCATATGCAGAGGCAAAGCACGCGGAAAGCGCAGAGGATTTCATCCACAAGATCAAGATCGCTGCCAAAGAAGCCAACGAAACGAAATACTGGTTCAGTGTGATCAGCAGTTTCATGAACATAAAGGAGGAGGCCGTTGAAGAACTGGAGATCATCCAGAAAATGCTGTCAAAAAGCATTGGTACCGCTAAGCAAAAGACCATCAGCAATAAATGACCAAACGCCCATTGCCTGTGCCCAATGCCCATGCAATTGCCCAATGCCCAATGCCTTTGTCCCAATTGCCCCAATTGCCTTTCCCAATGCCCCAATGCCTTGCCAATGCCCCAATGCCCATTGCCAACTGCCCCAATGCCAACTGCCCCAATGCCCCATTGCTAAAAAGACACCCCGGTGTAGTTCCACGGCGTGATCGCATGCAGCTCTTTCTTGAGTGACTTTGATATCTTAAGCCCATCAATAAAGGCGCGGATGGTCTTTTCATTGATCTCCTGCCCGCGGGTGAGTTCTTTGAGGGCCTCGTAGGGCGATGGGTAGTTCTCGCGGCGGAGTACGGTCTGTATGGCCTCAGCCACCACGGCCCAGTTGCGCTCGAGGTCTGCGCGGATAGCGGCCTCGTTCAGCACAAGTTTGCCAAGGCCTTTGTGCATGGACTTGAATGCAAGGATAGTGTGTCCAAAGGGAACACCCACATTGCGCAGCACGGTGCTGTCAGTGAGGTCACGTTGGAGGCGTGAGATGGGCAGTTTGCCGGCGAGGTGCTCCAGGATGGCATTGGCAATGCCGAGGTTCCCTTCGGCATTTTCAAAGTCGATGGGATTCACCTTATGCGGCATGGCAGATGAACCGATCTCTCCTTTTTTGGTCTTCTGTTTGAAATAGTCCATCGATATATAGGTCCAGATATCGCGGGAAAGGTCGATGAGGATGTTGTTGATCCGCTTCATGCCGTCAAAATGGGCAGCAAGATTATCGTAGTGCTCTATCTGCGTAGTGTATTGCTGGCGCTGTAATCCAAGACCGTTGCAGAAATCATTGGCGAACTTCACCCATTGCGTGTTGGGGAAGGCGATATGATGCGCGTTGAAGTTACCCGTTGCGCCTCCGAATTTGCCGGTGTAGGGAACACTGTGCATGAGGTCAAGCTGCTTCTCCAGCCTTTCCACATATACCATGATCTCCTTGCCAAGCCGGGTGGGGGAGGCGGGCTGTCCGTGCGTACGCGCCAACATGGGTATACGGGCCCAGGCTTTCGCCATCTTTTTCAACTCGATGATCAGGTTGGCAACACCCGGATATAATTCGTGCTCCAGCGCTTCCTTCCAGAGCAGGGGAACGGCTGTATTGTTGATATCCTGGGATGTTAGGCCGAAATGCACCCATTCTTTCAGGTGCGAGAGCTTCATAGCATCCAGTTCCTTCTTGATATAGTATTCCACGGCCTTGACGTCATGATTGGTCACGCGCTCCAGGTTCTTGATCTCGGCCGCTTTCTCCGGGGTGAACTGCTCATAGATCTCCCGCAGGGGCTTGAGCTGGTTGGCGCGGAGGGAGAAGAACTTCTTATTGCCCAGGGCGATGAAGTACTCCACTTCCACCAACAGACGGTAGCGTATCAGGGCAAACTCTGAAAAATAATAGTCCAGGTGATGCAGTTGGCTCCTGTATCTTCCGTCCAAAGGGGATATCGCGGTCAGTGCACTCAAGTCCATATTGTGGGGGGATTGCGTTAAATTTGCAGCCAAAATTAAAGGAAAGCCATTGGATCGGAAAATAAGGATAGGTGCGGTGAGTTACCTGAATACGAAGCCCCTGATTTACGGACTATCCCGCCACCCTGTGAAGGATGAGATCGAGTTGGTAGCAGACTACCCGGCGCATGTGGCCACCATGCTGATCAAGGGTGAGATCGACGTAGGGCTGGTGCCGGTGGCCATCATTCCGGAACTTGAGGAATCTCACATCATCACACCGTTCTGCATCGGGTGCGAAGGCCCTGTTGACTCTGTTGCCATATTTTCAGAAGAGCCTTTGGAGAATGTAAGGACCATCATCCTGGATTACCAGTCTCGCACGTCCGTAATGCTCACACGCGTACTGATGAAGGAATACTGGAAGAAAGATGTGGAGTGGGTGGACGCAAGCAGTGAGGACTATCGCCACCTGATCAAAGGCGAGGCGGCCGGGGTGGTGATCGGCGACCGTGCTCTTGAACAGAAAAAGATCTCACGGTACATGTATGACCTCGGACAGGCATGGAAAATGCACACAGGCCTTCCTTTTGTGTTTGCCGCATGGGTGGCCAACAAAACACTTCCGCAACGCTTCATTGATGCATTCAGTGAGGCCAATGCCATCGGGTTGAGCAACCTTGACTGTGTGCTCGACCTTGAGCATTATGACCGGGATGCCCTGAGGAAATATTACACTGAGAATATCAGTTATGACCTCACCGCGGAGAAACGAAAGGGCTGTTGTATTTCCTTTCCAAGATGCAGCACCTCAATACCAAAGCCTCGCCTCGTTTTCACGCAGGTAGCGAAGACTTTCAGCACTGACGGGTTTGCGGCTCTCTTTACCGGGGATGCCGAGCACGCCCAGCCAGCCGCGGAACCAGCCTATTGCGTCCAGGTTTGTTTTTCGTAAATATTCCAGGGACCACATCAGTGCAGTACTCAGGAAGTAGGGTATGGGGAGATAGCGCCATGCCACTTTCGACTTATTGATCCATAACATGGCCTGCTTTTCTTTTTTCGTTTTCCTGCCCAGCGGCTCTCCTTGTGCAGCATCACTATCCTGTTGCTGTACACAATGGAATACCCCGCATCGATGATGCGATAGCTGAGGTCATACTCCTCCATGCCATAGAAAAAGTCTTCCGGATAACCGCCGAGCTTTTCAAATACCTCGCGCCTGATGGCGTGCGCACCACCGGCATAGTAGTAGGTGCGGAAACGGTTGAGGTCCTTGTATTTGGAAAAATTCTTTTGCGGGAAGCAATTCACCTGCATCTGCATGGTGTCAAAGTACAATACCTTGAAGGTGATGATGGCTGCCCTGCGGTCCGCCTCCTCCCTGTTGAATTCATCCAAGAGGTTAACGAGGCAGTCCCTGTTGCCCATCTCCGCATCATCGTCAAGCATGATCAGGAAGGGCGCATTGCTCAGCCCTATCGCGAAATTCCTTCCCCTTGCCACGCCAAGGTTTTCCGGCGCGTCAATGTAGCGGAAATTGACCTGCGGAACTGTAGCGATATATTCCTTTACCGGAGTGTAATCTGCAGTTGAAGCATTGTTCACGATCAACACTTCCTCCAGCAATTCCTCCACGCGGTCAAGCGTACTGATATTCCTGGCCAGGGCCAGCATATCCTCCGGACGGTTGTAAGTGATGATGACGAAACTTAATGGCTTCAATGCAAGTAGTTTTCTATGAGTTCACGATAGTTGCTCTCGAAGTTAGCCAATCCGAAATTCTCATGGGCATAAGCGATGTTGGCCGAAGATATCCGCTCAAACAGCGCCTGGTCTTTAAGGAGTAACCTGGTGAACTGCTCCGCTTCCAGGATGATGGAGGCCTCATCTGATACGGAACTGAACAGGAACCCGTTGATGCCCTGCTGTATATGCACGGGCATATCACCCACGGGTGTGCCCATGATCACCGATCCCTGTGCCATGGCTTCCATGACCACCAGCGGAAACCCTTCCTCGGTGGACGTTACCAGCAATACATCTGCCTTTTCCCTGTAAAGCCTGGTAAGTTCTTTCGGGTCACTGATATTGCCCAGGTATTCATCACTCCCTTTCAAACCTTCAGGTATCGCCCCAGCCACATCCCCCACAAAACACATGGATATGGGCAGCCCGTTCTTTTGCAGGTCCTGGGAGATCGCTGCCGCCAGTGCAGGCCTTTTTTCACTTGTGCCCCTTCCAACGAACATGAACTTCAACTTCAACCCATGTTCCAACTTCCTCCTTCCGGCTTCCAACTGTTCCCCCAGCGCTATGCCATTGATGATGTAACGTATGCGTCTGTCAAATGAGGATGGCAGAGACCACCTGCGGTACATGTCTATGTGATCACGGATGCGCCTTTTGCTGATCATTACCGTTTCCCGGTAGAAAGGAATAAATGGTAATCGTATATAGGAAAAGCTGCTGAAGGAGTGGATGAGTTCTATCTGGTGTACAGACGGGTTTATCCAACGGCTGAGTTTATAGCCAAAGTTCGACTGGCCGTTGAACACCAATGTAGGTATGGTCTGCGAATTGATATACCCGGAGAACAGCCCGCGGTAGATCAGGTTGTTCCAGTATTTCTGCTTGTTATCCGTATAGGCCGAGATGTCCATGATGTCATGGCCACTCTCTTCAAATGCGCTGCGGAATGCGTTGTCCTGAGATTTTCTTGTGAACACGATGAGGCCCTTGCGGCCGGCAAGCGCGTTCGAGATCATGGCATGAACTTTCTCTGCACCCCCTGTGTGGTAAAATGGGAAGAAGAAAAAGATCTCATACTGCTTGTTCAGCGGCATGCGCTTTGCTTTTATCCTGCCCCAGATCACAAAGGGCAGGATGAAAATATCCTCGATCCAGCGTTTTAGAATGATCAGGTAATACATGCCGATGTTCTTCGCGTTGATTTGATAAGTCCCTTCAGGCTGTCGGCCCCCGAAAGCAGCAGTGTCTTCAGCACAAAACCGTTGACCTTGCCCCGTGAAATGGCATCCATTGCGAACTTGCGTTTTGTTTCTGCAAGCTTCAGGAACACGTTCTGCTGCCGTTTGCGCGTGAAGGAGTTTTGGACGATGCGGTGCTTCACCAGGATCTCATCGAGTTTGTGGATCACCACACCGTCTGCAGCCATGCGAAGCCAGAGATCATAGTCCTCCGCCTGCGATTGGAGACTGCGATAGCCGTATTTCTTCAGCACAGTAGCTTTGGCCATGATGGAAGGATGTGCGATGCAGTTGTTGATGGAAAGGAAGTTTCGTATAGCCGAAGCCGTTACCTGTGAAGCTTCATCGTCCCATACACCTATGTCATCGCCTTTTTCGTTGATGAGGGTTATGCGTGTGGCCAATACATCCACCTCCGGATGGCTCTCCAGGTAGCGGACCTGCTTGCTGATCCTTTCCTTCAGGCACACATCGTCCCCATCCATCCTGGCAATGTATTCACCGTTGGACAGTTCCAGCCCTTTGTTGAGGGTATAGACCAATCCACGGTTGCCATCGTTGTTGATGATCCTGACCCTGCTGTCTGAAAAGCTTTTCAGGATGTCCAGGGAATTGTCCGTGGAGCCGTCATTGATGAAGATGAATTCCATATTGCCATAGTCCTGCGTGAGCATGCTGGAGACGGACTCCTGCAGGAAGGGAGCGGTATTGTAGACGGGCATGACCACACTGACGATCGGACTTGGCATCCGGCAAAAATACTTATTCTATGGTAAGTTGGCTGATCCTTTCGGCTACCTTGTTCGTGATGTTCACCCAGTGGAAGGTTTTGAAAAATTCAGCGGGTAGGCTTGGCTGATAGTTGGTGTTCCGGATGGCTTCCGCAAAACTTTTGACATCTTTGTCGGCTACCACCCGGAGCATGTTACCGGTAACGGTGGTGTCCACACCCGCCGCTCCGGAGCGGTACGAGACCACCGGGAGCCCGTAGGAAAGGGCTTCCACCACTTTGGTCTTGACGCCGCCACCCAGGTGAACGGGGTTTATGAAGATGTCGGCCCCCTTGAAGTAAGTTCAATGTTGTCAACATAGCCCGCATAGGTGCAGTGGGGGGAGGAGAGGGAGAGGAGGTAGTTGTATTGTGGATCGATGATCCGGCCGCACACCACCACGTGGTAGCCATCACCAAGTTGCGGGATGAGCTCTTTTACGATGGCTTCCATGGCAACAGCATTAGGCTTATAGTCCAGGGTACCGTTGAAGAGCAGGATCTTTTTGTCTGCGGCTATCCCGTGCCGCTCCCTGATGCTTTGGGCGGCGTTTATCCGTTCTTCTGCTGAAGGCAGGGCTTCACGTTCTATGCCATAAGGCACTACCATGCACCGGGCGGGGTCAAGGCGGAAGGCACGTATGCCGTGCTCCATGTCTTCCCTTGTCTTGAACAGCGTGAGGTCAGCATTCCGGTGTGTGGTCTTTTCGATCCATTTAAGGATGGGCCACCACCATTTCCCTTGTTCCCGGAAGCGCAGGTATTCGATGTTGTGCGAATGTACCACCAGTTTACAATCATGCTTTCGTTGCAGCCACATGCCGGTCAGGCCATAGTAGCAGTGTTCCAGCAACAGGGTTCCGGCGCCAGTGCCCAATAAATGCCTTTCGATCTCTTTCCACGCGCGCGGATCCAGGAATTGTTTTTTTGATGCCGGCAATACAGGGGCGGGTGAATAGGATTCAATGCCCTCGAAACGGTTATTGGCAGAACAGACCATGGCCAGGGGGAGTTTTTTGCCCCAGGTATTCAGAGAAGATGGCAATACCTTTCTGCCCGCCGAAATGGGATGGGCGAATCTTGTACCATACCACGCTCAGCACCGCATCAGGCCGCTTCATTTTTCCTTCTCCTGAATTCCATGAAGATGCCGATGGCGAAGAAGGCGAGCAATACGATCTGGCTTATGCTGGTGATCTTATGCCCCATGATATAACTCTTCGGCTCAAAACGGAACTCAATCTTGTGTTGCCCGGCAGGTACGGCCAGTCCGCGCAATACGTAATTGGTCTTTACGATAGGGGCTTCCTTGCCGTCAATGAATGCCTTCCAGCCGCGGTCATAATACACCTCGCTGAAAACCGCAAATTGGTTGGACGATGCAGTGAAACTGTAGCTGATCAGATCATTCTCGTTCTTGTCCATCTTTATGCTTGCCGTAGAATCCGCAACGGGTTGGAAGGGAATGCTGCCTTTGAACTGCTCCTGCACGATGGCTTCATCTTTAGCGGTGAAGTTGTTCAAGGCTTTCATTTCTTCCGCTGCGTCCTTTACAAACCGTATCCGCTGCACCAGCCATGCATTGCCCAGTGCTTCAGGATTACGCTGCGCCATGCCCCTGCCTGAAGAATCGGGAACGATGAGGTATTTGGTGTTGAGCATGTTGATGACCTGCATGTTCATCGGCTGCTTGGCGAGTTGATTCTCTATCAGGTCCTGGTAAAGGCTCAGCTTGGCCGCGTGGTACCCACCGATGGATTCATGGTGGTATGATGTGATGGCATCATTGAAAGGATCAGTAGTGAGGTTGAATACGCGGTAATGCGGATCCTTGTCCTGTAATATCTGCTGGTCAGCCGGTGTAGGCGTGAAAGCGGATTCATTCTGTTCCGGCTCCAGGAAATTGTCTTCGTTGAGATAACGTTTGCCTACGGGGAGCAGGTCAGCGGTGGTGAGCACCAGCAAAGCAATGGCTACGTATTGTGGCTTAAGGTTACGGCGTGAGTATGCGTAAAGTGCCAGGAATGCCGCGCCGGCGAAGAACAGGGAGCGTAGCAGGTCTGCCCGGAAGATGCCTTTCCTGTCTTCCGCTGCTGCGTTGACGATCTCACGCGCCACGGTTCCGTCGTTATTCATCATTTGCGTGAGCTGTTGCTGCAGCCCTTTATCACGGTCATTCTTGTAGTCAAAGCTGAAGTAGAGCAAGCCTGCCAGCAGGAAGATGCCCGCCATGACCAGTCCTGCTTTTTTCAACCTGTCCCATACATAGTTCCTGTCATCGTTCCCAAACAATGCCTGTTGCACCGCCAACACGGCGAGGAAGGCAAAGCTCAGTTGCGGGATCACCAGTATCATTGCAGGAGCACGGAACTTATTATACATGGGCAGGTGCTCAAACAGGAAGGTGTTAAAGCCGGCGAGATTCTTACCCCAGCTCATCAGGATGGCGAGTACCGTAACAGCGAACAGCCACCACTTATGGCCACTCTTCACATAGAACATGCCGAATACGAAGAGGAAACAGATCACGGCTCCGAGGTAGACGGGCCCGGCATGTCCCGGCTGGTTACCCCAATAGGAGGGGATATATCCATAGAGTTGGTTGGCAAAGTCTGCCGGAAGTCCTTTTTCCTGCATCACTTCCACGAGTTTCGATTCTTCTCCCAATGGGCGGAGTGAGCCGCCGTACATATCCGGGATCAACAGGGTCATGGTTTCTGCCCTTCCATAACTTCCGTAGAGGAAGGCATATCCCGTATCCAGTCCGCCCTTGTTGTTACGAACGTTGGAACTGTCCAGGTTCAGTGATGCCTGGCCCCCGCGAATGGTTGCCTTTGAATAGTCATAGGTGGTGAACAGCATCACTGCATTCACGAGTACGCCAATGGCGCCTGCCACCAGTGCAAAGCCGACAGATCTTGCCATATGGCCCATGCGGCCTTCTTGGCCCACTGTATGAGGTGTGCCACACTCATGAAGGCAACAACGATGAGGAAATAATATACGATCTGGTAGTGGTTCTGGTAAACGAGTATGGATGTGAACAGTGCGGTGAATGCCGCGCCTAGCCAATATCTCCCGTCAAAGATCATGAGCAGTCCGCCCAGAGCCGCGGGCAGGTAGGCAATGGAAAGCATTTTGGTGTCATGGCCCACTGATATGATGACGGGGTCATAGGTTGCATATGCATAACCGATAGCGCCCATCATTGCGATCCACGGATTGGTGCGCATCACCAATGCAAGGAAATAGAAACCCAGGCAAGCCAGGATGAAGAAGCGGAAAGGCTTGGGGATGAAAAGTGAGAACACATCGCTTGCCAGGTATGACACCAGGTTGTTGTTGTTGGTGGCTATCTGGTACCCCGGCATACCGCTGAAAAGGTTGTTGGTCCACAGCGGTGCAACGCCATCGTGTGCGTCACGGTAATCCTGTATGTCCTTGGCCATACCTTTCCAGTGCATCACGTCGCTCTGTTGCAGCACCTTGCCATCAAGGGCCGGTTTGCAATAGATGAGGGCGATGATCACAAAAGATGCTACTGCAATGATATGGGGCAGGAGTTTCTGGAAGTTGAGTTTCATGCCGGAAAAATACCAAAGGATTGGCAATTTTCGGTAAAAGGGTAGGGCGTTCAACTATTTTGTGGACGATTCGTTATCTTTTTCCCATGATCCATCAAATCATCAAAGACCGGCCCACACGCCTTTTCCTCATCCTCGGCGGTTTTTTTATTGCCAATGCCGTTGTTGCAGAGATCATCGGTGTTAAGATATTTTCCCTGGAGGATACCCTTGGCATCCAAAAGGCGAGTTTTTCCCTCTTTGGTGAGAAGGACCTCAGTTTTAGTCTTTCCGTTGGCGTGATCCCCTGGCCAGTGGTGTTTGTGATGACGGATATCATCAATGAATACTATGGGGTGAAGGGCGTACGTTTCCTGACCCTGCTCACTGTGGCGTTGATCGCGTTCGCCTTCTTTGTATTCTATTTCGCCATCAATGCTTCCCCGGATACCCGTTACTGGATCGGTTCCAACGCAAGTGCGGGTGTGCCTGATATGCAGGCAGCCTTCAAAGCCATATTTGGCCAAGGGATGAATATCATCGTGGGATCGCTGTCCGCTTTCCTGCTGGGGCAGTTGATAGACGCCATCGTATTCCGCCGCATCAAGGCATTCACCGGCGAAAAGCATATTTGGGCCCGTGCCACCATGAGTACGCTGGTCTCCCAATTCATAGACTCCGTTGTGGTCACCTATGTGGCATTCACCCTTTTCCGCGGCGTACCTGTTGGGCAGACCATGGCCTGGGCATTCACGGCCTATGCATACAAATTCCTGGTTGCCGTGCTCATGACGCCTACTGTTTACCTGATACACTGGTTATGCGAGCGGTATTTAGGGCATGAGAAGGCGAAGGAGATGAAGGAAGCGGCGCAGATGAGGAATTAAGGGGCTTCCCTTAATGCTTTAATTCCTTGATAACGCCCACAACTACCTTATCTATCGGCAGCGTCACGGCTTCAGGAACGAGATCTTCCCAGTCAATGAAACGGAAGGTCTCTGTTTCTCCCTTTTCCCTGTACACTTCCATCTGCCGTTCATCAAATTCGAAGGGATGGAGGCGTATGGGTGCCTTAATGGGCTCAAGCGGATGCACGAAATAATATATGGATATGATCTGGTGAGCGGGGTTGAAGGCGCTCATCTGGAAAAAATCAGTGGTGTAGATGTGCTGCCCTACTTCCACGCGCAGGTCCATCTCTTCCATGAACTCCCGCCGCAGGCAGTCACGCGTCCCTTCACCGAATTCAAGCCCGCCTCCCGGGAACTTGGTGTAGTAATTGCCCCGGATGAATTCATCGGCAACAAGCACGCGCTTGTTTTCATCCATCAATATGCCATACACGCGGAGATTGAACATCAGAACCATTTTTTCTTGACGAAGAACCAGGCCATCACCAGTGAGATGCCCAGCGAAAAGAGGATGAGGATATAGAAGGCATGCGGTTCATCCTTGTAGGGAATAGGCACGTTCATGCCATAGATACTGGCCACCAGTACAGGGAACTGCAAAATGATGGTGATGCCCGCCAGTCGTTTCAATACCAGGTTCTGGTTATTGGCAATGATACTCGCAAAGGCATCAAGGGTGGAAGAGAGGATGTTGGTGTAGATGTTGGCCATCTCAAGGGCCTGCGACATATCCACGATCAGGTCACCCAGGATCTCGCGCTCGTCTTCCGTGAGACCCAGCATATTGGTGCGCTCCAGCTTGATGAGCAGCAGTTCGTTTGAACGAAGCGCAGTTACGATATATACAAGGCTTTTCTGGATGCGCATGAGTTCCAGCAGTTCTTCATTCCTGTTGGCCTCGTACAGTTTCTGCTCCAGTATGTTCCTGCGGTGATTGATCTCTTTCAGGTACTCAATGAAATTCTGCGTTACCTTCTCGAATATCTTGAGCACCATCATGTTCCTTTTGTCAGGGTGACGGTTCTGGAAAGTGTTCAGGAATTTCTTGATGGCCCCGTTCTCAAATGAGTTCACCGTAACGATCTGCCGGTGGGTGAGGATGATACAGATGGGGATGGTGATGTAAAAGGCATCACTGTCGTTGAATGAGTTGTTCTCCGTGGGCGTTTTGATCACGATGAGCTTTACATTCTCCGCCTCTTCAAATCGCGCACGCTCATCTATGTCAAGGGAGTCCTGCAGGAATTCGATGGGCACGTCCAGTTTCTCCGCCACTTCCGTGAACTCTTCCTGCTTGAACGGCGGCAGGATGTTGACCCATGTGCCGTTCTCAGGTTTGTCCACGGACGTTGTTACACCTTCAATATTTTTAAAAAGCTGGATCATCAGTAAATCGGGTAAATCAGTGAATATTGAGCTGACCCTGGAAAACGAATTCCGCGGGACCGCAGAGCCAGATATTCTTGTACTGGTTCTCATTGATACGGTCATACTCAACAGAAAGGTGGCCACCGAGTGTCTGGACGTCTACCTGGTTGAATCCCGTTTCATTGTGGGCTGAAACCAACGCTGAAGCCGTAACCCCTGTACCACAACTCCAGGTCTCATCCTCAACGCCGCGCTCAAAGGTGCGTACAAAAATGGTATGGTCGTCAATTGTTTCCACAAAATTAACATTGATGCCTTCTTTCACGTAGGCAGGAGAGTTGCGTATACTCCTTCCTTCCTCGCCAACGCGGTACTCCCTGATCTCATTGACGAATTTCACGTAGTGGGGCGAGCCTGTGTTCAGCACATAATCTCCTCCAACCAGCCTGACACCCTGCACATCGTTCATGCGAAGGCGCACCTGGCCGTCTACATCGATCTCCGCATCATGGTCCCCGTCCGCTGCCAGAAAATGATAATTGTCCCTGTGTATGCCAGCGTGGTGGGCGAACTTAACGATACACCTTCCGCCATTACCGCACATACTGCCTTCGCGGCCGTCAGCATTGTAGTATTTCATTTCGAAATCATAGCCGGGATAGTTGCGAAGTATCATTAACCCGTCTGCACCTATACCAAACCTGCGGTCGCAGATCCTCTCGATCTGCTGCTGGCTGAGTTCCGGCATTTTCTCCCGTCCATCCAGTATCACAAAATCATTTCCCGTTCCCTGGTACTTGTAAAAATTCAATAACATCGTCCCTATATTTTTTCTATGATCTCCAGTGAGCGACTGATCAGTGATTCCACGGCAGCCTTTCCGTCTTTTGAAAATGTTTTCCGTACCCTGTTGGCTACGATCACGTTGAGCGACAAACAATGGTGGCCCATCAGCCTTCCCAGTCCGTAGATGGCCGATGTCTCCATCTCGAAGTTGGAGATACGATGGTTGCCGAACCTGAAGTCCTGGATCATGTTGATCAGGTCTGGCCGGGCCAGTCCCATCCGCAGGCTGCGGCCCTGGGGCGCGTAAAAACCGGGACAGGTCACCGTGATGCCGGTATGGTAGCTGTCTGCGAAATGTTTCAGCAGGTGTGCCGATGATGACGTGATGTATGGGGTAGAGAACGGCGTCATCATCTGTGTGTGGGTGATGAATGCCTGTATGATCTGTTTTTCCTCGTCATTGGGGTCAGGGCGATAGAAGTGGAGGAGGTTGTCCAACCCCAGTCCGTGCGTCCCCGCAACCATTTCATCCACCTCAATGGATGATTGCAGTGAACCGGATGTGCCCAGCCTGAAAATGTGAAGGGAGTGGTGCTCCTCCTTGACCATGCGGGTTTCGAAATCTATGTTCACCAGGGCATCGAGCTCATTCATCACAATGTCGATATTGTCCGGGCCGATACCTGTTGAAAGTACCGTAAGCTTTTTGTTGCCCAGGTACCCGGTATGCCAGAGGAATTCACGGTGATGGCCGCGTGCCTCTATCTTGTTAAAGTGTTTGCTCACTTCGGCTACCCTTCCCGGGTCACCAACGGTGATCACTGTAGGTGCCAGTTCATCCGGCCTCATGTCCAGATGATAGATAGCACCCCTGTTGTTGATGATGAGTTCTGATTCCTGAATGCGCATGGTAAGAAGGGAGGGTGTTTTCTTTTCTTTGATTTGATTCGGCAAATTTAGCTGAAAATGCTACATTTGCGCAACATAACGGTTCCGTGGCCGAGTGGCTAGGCAGAGGTCTGCAAAACCTTCCACAGCGGTTCGACTCCGCTCGGAACCTCCAATAAAGAACAGGTGACAGGGTAAGCCGGTAAGGCGAGCTGGTCACCTCTCTTTTTTTTACACCTTCTCATTGACTTTGGTTAGCTTTTTAAGTGCTATCGCCTCATTTTCAAATACTAAGGTAACCAATGCCGTTTGATGGCAAACCCCTGTGAAAATGAACAAGTCAGTTTTCTATGGTATGCTCATCTCAGCATCCGTCTTCACATCCTGCAGCAAAGCGGATAGCGTGAGCCCCGAAGCTGCCAAGCCCGTTAACCAGGCCACTGCGTATAAAACGTTTACGATCCAGAAAGGGCAGCATTACTGCGACCAGAATGCGCTGAGCACCGTTACGGTTTCTTCAGCCATCCGTTTCAATGTGAAATTTGACCAGTCCGCGATCTATACCACGGTTGACCCCGTGAACCAGTATGACATTAATAAATTGTGGGGCTTCTCTGAAGGCTTTGACCACCAATACAACAGTGCCCGTGTTGGCTGGGCCTATAATGACGGCGCACTGCGGTTGTATGGCTATGTGTATGTGAACGGTGTGCGCAAGTCCGTGGAGATCACGCCGGTGCAGATAGGGCAGGAGATCGCCTGCAGCATAGAACTCATTGGCACCAGTTATGTGTTCACTGTCAATGGCGTTAAGGCTACCCTCCCCAGGGCCGCATCCACGTCAAAGGCCAGCGGATACAGGCTTTATCCTTATTTCGGGGGGGATGAGACGGCGCCGCAGAACATACGTATCGATATACTCGAAAAATAGGGGATTCCGAATTTTGAATTCCGGATTCCGAATTCCGAATTCCGGATTCCGTATTCCAGGTTGAATTCGGAATTCGGAATACGGAATACGGAATCCACTAATTTTGCTCTATGCAAAGCATAGCAAAATATTCCAAGTGGGTCACCCTGGTGGCCGCTGTCATCCTCATCATAAGCTGTTTCATGCCATGGACCTTCTTCCCTGACCTGGGGAAGAGTTTTACCGGATGGTTCACGGAAAAGAATGTATATGGGAAGCCGGGAAAATGGTTCAGCTTCATGGCGGTATTCGCGGTTATCGCCCAGTTCCTTCCATCGCTTTTTCTGAAAAGGGCCGGCCTGCTCTTCATGGGGCTCAACGCTGCATATGCTTTTTTCACTTTCGTGAAATATAACCGCAGCTATGGCATCGTGAACCCTGAGCCCAGGATCGGAATCTATATCATGCTCGTATCAAGCCTGGTACTCCTCGCAGCGGCTCTCCTCCCATCAGGAAAAGTAAATAACGAATAACAACTGGCAATTGCTAATTGCCAATTGCTATTTGGATGCTTGTTTCGCCCAGTTGTCTTTCAAAGTGACCGTCCTGTTGAAGATCGGTTTGCCGGGTTCAGAAAGTTTGTTGTCCAGGCAGAAATATCCTTTTCTGATGAACTGGTAACGTTCTTCCTTGTCTGCGTTCGCCAATGAAGGCTCAAGCCAGGCTTCGCTGATCACTTGCAGTGATTCAGGGTTCAGCAGTGACGTGAAATCATCTTCGGCGCCGGGGTTCTCGTGTTTGAACAGCCTGTCGTACAACCTTACTTCCGCCTTAATGGCATGTGCAGCGGAAACCCAGTGAATAGTTCCCTTCACATTGATCCCTGAGGTGTCGTTCCCGCTTTTGCTTTCCGGTATATAGGAGCAGTTGATCTGTATTATTTTCCCGTCCGCGTCTTTCTCAAAGCTTTCGCACTTGATGATGTATGCGCTCTTCAGCCTCACCATGGCGCCCGGGGCAGCCTGAACCATTTCTTTGCGGGTTCTTCCATGAAGTCTTCGCGCTCTATCATGAGTTCCCTGCTGAACGGGAGCTTACGGTAGCCGCCGTTATTCTCCGCCTCTGGGTTGTTCTCGCTTTCCAGTTCTTCCACCTGTCCTTCGGGATAGTTGGTGATCACCAGTTTCAGGGGATCGAGCACGGCCATTCTGCGCAGCGCGGTCTTGTTCAGGTCTTCACGGATGCAGAATTCCAGCAGTCCCACGTCAATGATGTTCTCCCTGCGCTGCACGCCGATGCGTTCGCAGAAATTCCTCACCGAAGCAGGTGTATAGCCTCTCCTGCGGAGTGCTGAGATGGTGGGCATACGGGGATCGTCCCATCCGTCCACAAAACCTTCATTCACCAGCCTGAGAAGTTTTCGTTTACTCATGACCGTATAGTTCAGGTTCAGCCTGGCGAACTCGAACTGGTGGGAGGGGAAGATATCCAGTTGCGCGATGTACCAGTCGTACAAAGGCCTGTGTACTTCAAACTCGAGGGTACATATGGAGTGGGTGATATTCTCTATGGAATCACTCTGCCCGTGGGCAAAATCGTACATCGGGTAGATGCACCATTTATCGCCCGTACGATGGTGATGTGCGTGCTTGATCCTGTACATGATGGGGTCACGCATGTGCATATTGGGAGAGGCGAGGTCTATTTTGGCCCTCAGTACTTTCTCTCCGTCCTTGTATTTCCCTGCCTTCATCTCCTCGAAGAGGCGAAGGTTCTCTTCCACACTTCGCTCACGGTAAGGGGTAGGCTTACCGGGTTCCGTGGGTGTTCCTTTACATGCCGCTATCTCCTCTGCGTTGAGTCATCCACGTAGGCCTTTCCTTTTTTGATCAGGTCAACTGCGAATGCGTAGATCTTATCGAAATAATCCGAAGCATAGAACACGTTATCCCAATGGAAGCCCAGCCATTTCACGTCTTCCTGTATGGAGTCCACATACTCGGTATCCTCTGTAACGGGATTGGTATCGTCAAAGCGGAGATTGGTCTTGCCGCCATATTTATCTGCCAGCCCGAAATTCAGGCATATGCTTTTGGCGTGGCCAATGTGCAGGTAGCCGTTGGGTTCCGGTGGGAAACGGGTGTGTATGGTCTTGTGTTTTCCGGTCTTCAGGTCCTCTTCTACGATCTCTTCCAGGAAATTCAGTGATTTTTCTTCGCTCATCTTGATCTATTGGTGTGCGAAATTACGAAATCACACGCAGGCTTTTGCGAATGATATCCGTTGCTTCCAGGACCTGGTCTTGGGTGATCACCAGGGGCGGCGCAAAGCGGATCTTGTCGCCATGCGTGGGCTTGGCCAGAAGCCCGTTCTCCTTGAGTTCCATGCAGAGGTGCCAGGCCGCGTCCTTATCCGGGTGGTTGATCTCAATGGCATTCAACAGGCCGCGCCCCCTGACATCTTTGATATTGGGATGCTCCACGGACCTTATGGCGTTCCTGAACAGTTCTCCCATTTTTGCCGCATTTCGCACCATATCCTCTTCTTTCAACACCTGGAGTGAAACAACGGCAACCCTGCAGGCCAGGGGATTTCCGCCGTAGGTTGAGCCGTGTTCCCCGGGCTTGATGGTAAGCATGATGTGGTCATCTGCCAGTACCGCTGATACCGGGATAGTGCCGCCGCTGAGGGCCTTGCCGAGGATCAGGATATCGGGCCTTACCTGCTCGTGGTCCAGTGCAAGCATCTTGCCTGTTCTTCCGAGGCCGGTCTGTATCTCATCCCCTATAAATAGAACGTTGTTGTATGCGCAGTAGGCCTTTGCCTTGGCGAGGTAACCTTCGTCCGGAACGATAACACCCGCTTCGCCCTGTATGGGTTCAACGAGGAATCCGCAGACATCGGGATCTGCCAGTGCCTGTTCCAATGCGTGGAGGTCATTGTATGGTACTACCACAAAGCCGGGCATGTAGGGTCCGAATTTACTGTAGGACGACGGGTCCGTGCTGAATGAGATCACGGTGCTGGTCCTGCCGTGGAAGTTATGTGCGCATACCACCACTTTGGCCTTATTCTCTGTAATGCCTTTCTGTACATACCCCCAGCGCCTTGCCAGTTTGATCGAGGTCTCCACGGCTTCCACGCCCGTGTTCATGGGTAATACCTTATCGTACCCGAAATATTCGGTGATGAATTTTTCGTATTCACCCAGTTGGTCATTATAAAAAGCGCGGGATGTAAGGGTAAGCATGGATGCCTGCTCCACCATCGCTTCCACGATGCGGGGATGGCAATGGCCCTGGTTAACCGCCGAGTAGCCGGAAAGAAAATCGAAATATTGTTTCCCTTCAACATCCCAGACGTGCACGCCCTTGCCCTTGGAAAGTACTACAGGCAGGGGATGATAGTTGTGGGCGCCATAGCGCTCTTCAAGTTCTATGAAGTATGAGGTGGTATGCGTTGCTTGCATCGTTAAATAGTTGATGGTTGATCGTAAATCGGGAAAAAATTCGCGCAGGGACGCGCATGGAATGGCTAAGATCCGCAGGCCAAGATCCGGGATCCGAACGCTAGTGGTTCAGCAGGTCGAGATTATGTGAGAGCGTTACTGACACAACGTGAAGTTAACGAATTATCGGGAGAGTCCGCACAAGATAGCCATCGGGGAAGGAGAGGGAGGGCTTTTCCGCGAACAGGCCATATACGGTGGAGCCGCTGCCGCTCATGGAAGCGTAGACCGCGCCTGCATCATAAAGCTTTTGCTTGATGGCGGCGATAGCGGGATACAGGGCAAAAACACCTGTCTCAAAATCATTGGAAAGCCATTCTTTCCACTGTTCTATCGGTTCTTGTATGCGTTTTTTCAGGTCCACCGGAGCCGGGCCGGCTTGACGCCCCGGAATGCTCCAGGGGTGGATACGTGGATGCCTGGGTTGATGATACAGAGATGAAAACCTTTGAGGCTGAGGGGATGGGGGTGAGTATCTCTCCGCGACCCAAAGCATGTGCGGGTTCATTGACGATGAAGAAGGGACAGTCGCTGCCCAACGCGAGGGCCATCTCAATGAGCTCGTTCTTTGTGTGGCCCAGCTTGAAATACCTGTTCAGCATATCCAGCATAAAGGCTCCGTCCGCAGAGCCGCCGCCCAGTCCTGCACCCATCGGTATCAGTTTGTGCAGGTGAATGGATACCGCGGGCAGTTCCGGATGCAGTTGCTTTAAGAGCGTGTACGCTTTCAGGCATAGGTTGGACGATGGGTCTCCACTGATGGGAATGCCAGTGGACCGGAAAACGGTTTCTTTTGACGGAACAAATTCCAGCACGTCTGTGATGGGAACAGGGAAAAAAACGGTTTCAAGGTCATGATAGCCATCAGGCCTTTTTGCCGTTACATAAAGTCCGAGGTTGATCTTACAATTGGGAAAGGAGATCATTTATTTGCCCCTGCTGTTGATCTCATCGCGTATGGCGATGGCCCTGATATAGTCTTCCTGCTCCAACACTTCGTTCAAAAGGTTGTGCAGGTCCTCAATGCTCATGGTCTTCAGGTCATCATGGCCCGTGCTTCCTTCATCAGCGCTGGATGAAACCGTTGCCGTTTTTTTCTTTTTGGCACCCGAGTCTTCCATCACCATTCCCGCGCTGTCCAGGATATTCTCGTAAGTATAGATGGGACAGCCGAAGCGCACGGCCAGGGCAAGCGCGTCAGAAGTGCGGGAGTCGATCTCCACCGTATCCTTGTCATTGCTGCAAAGGAGCTTGGAATAGAATATGCCTTCCTGCAGGTCACAGATCACCACTTCGTGGAGGTCTATATTGAAGGCCATCATGAAGTTCTTCATGAGGTCATGGGTCAGCGGCCGACTGGGCTGCATCCTTTCCAGGGCAACAGCAATAGCCTGGGCTTCGAAACCGCCGATCACGATAGGCAGGCGGCGAAGTCCGTTAACTTCTCCCAACACCACAGCATAAGAATGGGTTTGCGTGATACTATGGGAAAGGGCAACAATTTCCAGTTCTATTTTCTTCATATCGGACCACGAAAATAAGGCAATTGGGCAATTAGACAATGTGGCAATTTGAGAATGCGGCAATGTTGGAAGGCCCGCCCTGCGTCTCGGCGGCCCGGCGGTCACTCAGGTATTACCGCGCAGGCCGGCAAAGCTCGGCCGCGCTACCTTCATTGCCACATTACCGCATTCACACATTGCCACATTGGCCTAAGCTTTCAAGCGCTTCACTGCTTCGATCACCTTCGGTACAACCTCAAAAGCATCACCCACGATACCGTAGTCGGCGGCTTTGAAGAATGGTGCTTCCGGGTCCTTGTTGATCACTACGATGCACTTGCTGCGGTTCACGCCCGCCAGGTGCTGGATGGCGCCGGAGATACCTATGGCGATATAAAGATTAGGTGCGATGGATCCGCCGGTCTGCCCAACGTGTTCGTGGTGGGGACGCCAGTGTGCATCGGCAACGGCACGGCTGCACGCTGTTGCTGCGCCGAGCAGGCCTGCGAGCTCTTCCACCATTCCCCAGTTCTCGGGACCCTTAAGGCCGCGGCCTCCGCTCACTACCAGTTCAGCTTCACTCAGCGGAACCGTTCCGGTCACTTTATTGGTTGCGGTAACCTTGATCTTTTTCTGTGGCACTGCGATGGACAGCTGCTCCACTGTCGCGCTTCCCTCACCCGCAACTACCGGATATGCATTGGGGTTAACGGCCACGATCTTCACGGGTGTATTAACCGCCACGTGCGCAAAGGCCTTCCCGGAGAAAACGTTCTTCTTCACTACAAAACCGCTGGAGAGCTCTGGCAATGCAACGGCACCGGCAACAAGTCCCGCCTTCATCCTGGCAGAAAGCCTGGGGGCAACGGTTTTACCCGTGATGTTGTTGGACAACACCACCACCGCAGCGCCGGTCTGGGTTGCAGCTGCAGCTATCATTTCAGCATATACCTGGCCATCGAGTTCATTCAGGGAAGCATCGCTGACCTGGAGGAGTTTGGAGATGCCGTATTTACCCAGCGCAGACGCGTCTTCCGTTAAAGTGCCCAGCACCAGTCCATGTGCTTCCGTGCCCATCATGCCGGCAAGCTTGGCGCCGTAGCTCAGGGCTTCGAGTGAATTCTTTTTTACGTGGCCGTCAATATGATCAACGAATATGAGAACAGACATAAGTTGTGTTTTTAGTTTGTGGTCAGATCATTTTAGCTTCTTCATGGAGTAAATCGAACCAGTTCCTCCGGATTGTCAGCAGAAACCAGCTTAACACCCGCCTTGGCAGGGGGCATTTCATATTGCACCACCGAGGTCAGTGACTCGTTGCCTGCAGGCTCTACCACTTTCAATGGCTTGGTCCTCGCTGCCATGATGCCACGCATGTTGGGAATACGTGCTTCGGCCATTCCCTTCTGGCAGCTCACCACCAGTGGCAAAGATACTTCCACGCTTTCCTCACCGCCTTCTATCTCACGGTTGAGGCTGACCGTAGTTCCGCTGATGTCTAGTTTAGTGGCAAGGCTCACATAGGGCATGCCCAGCAGTTCCGCCACCATACCGCCCGTAGCGGAGTTGTTGTAGTCGATGGTTTCCTTGCCCGTAAGAACGAGGTCATATCCTCCATCCCTGGCTACAGCTGCTATCTGTGAGGCCACAGCAAAAGAATCACCGGGCTCGGTATTCACGCGAATGGCTTCATCGCCACCCATGCGAGCGCCTTGCGGATGATGGGCTCGGTATCTGCACCGCCTACGGTGACCAGGTGAATAGTGGTGGAGGGATCTTTTTCCTTGAGTTCGATGGCTCTCACCAGGGCATACCACTCATCATAGGGATTGATGATCCACTGTACGCCGTCCCCGGCGAATTTCGTGTTGTTATCAGTGAAGGCTATTTTTGCCGTGGTGTCCGGCGTTTTACTGACACATACCAGTATCTTCATATGGCTGACGTTTGTTTGATGTATTAAAGTTGTTTATGCAACTAACAGCAAATATAACAACGTTCTTTCCAAAAAGAAGTTTTAGGATAATTAAATTTTAATGGACAGGATCGAAAAACTGAGGGTATTTCTGGAGCAACGGCCGAACGATGTTTTTGTGCTTCACGCACTTGCGCTGGAATACGTGAAACAGGGCAATGAGGCTGCGGCGAAGGCATTATTCGAAAACGTTCTGTCCATTGATCCTGCCGCAACGGGTACCTATTATCACCTGGCCAAACTGCTGGAGAGAACAGGGGAGCGGGAGAAGGCTATCCAGGTATATGAGCAGGGGATCGAAGCCTGCAGGAAAGCAGGTGACGCGCATGCCCTTAGGGAATTACAGGGTGCTTACGAAGACCTTATTTACTGATGCAGGAACTTCCCAACCAATATCGCGCTTTCATCAGCAGGGAGGATCTTTTCTCCCGGGAACACAGGCTTTTATTGGCTGTGAGCGGGGGCTGGACTCTGCGGTGCTTCTCCACCTGACCGTCAGCGCCGGATATACGGTGGAAGTGGCCCACTGCAATTTCGGGTTGCGAGGGGAGGAAAGTGAGCGCGATGAACAGTTCGTGCAAAGGGCGGCCTCTGATTACAACGTGCCCTTCCATTGCAGGCGTTTTGATACCTATGCCTACGCTGAAACAATGAAACTCTCCCTTCAGGAAGCTGCGCGGGAACTCCGCTACCAATGGTTCCGGCAGCTGGCCAGTGAGAAAGGTTTTCATCGTATCGTTACAGCCCACCACGCGGATGATAATGTGGAGACATCCATGATGAACCTTTTCAAAGGCACGGGCATTGCCGGTATCAGGGGAATGCTGCCATTGTCAGGGAACATCGCAAGGCCCTTGCTCTCCAGCACTAGGGACCAACTGGAAGAATATGCCAAGGGGCATGGGATAGCTTTTGTGGAAGACAGTTCCAACAGTTCCGACAAATACACCAGGAATTTTTTCCGCTTGCACATCATCCCCTTGATAGAACAGGTCTATCCATCCGCAGTGGAGAACCTGCGTTCCAATATGTTGCGGTTCAGGGAGGCAGAGCAACTCTATGATGAAGCGGTTGCCAAAAAACTACATAAGCTGAAGAAGCGGGTTGGGGAAGAAGTGCACATACCCGTAGAACTGTTGCGGCATACAAAGCCCCTGCTTACCATTCTCTTTGAACTGTTCCATCCCTATGGGTTCACCAGCGGGCAACTGGGAGAGGTCAACAAGCTGATGGACAGTGAGACCGGCCGTTTTATCAGTTCATCCACCCATCGCCTCCTGAAGAACAGGAACTGGCTGGTCCTTTCGCCTTTGCAAACGGAAACAAACAGCGTGATCACGGTGGAAGAAGGAAAACAGGAAATACAGTTCCCCGGCGGAAGACTGCAGGTCAGGGCCTATGACCCCGGGAAAGGGATAGATGCAGATCCTTCCATTGCCCTGCTCGATGCATCCGCCATACAATATCCCCTGCTGCTCCGCAAATGGAAGGAAGGCGATTATTTCTACCCACTGGGGATGCGCAAGAAAAAGAAACTGGCGCGCTTCCTTATTGACGCCAAACTGTCGCGGGCAGAAAAAGAAAAAGTATGGGTCATTGAATCCAACAAAAGGATCGTGTGGGTGGTAGGGCTAAGGATCGATGACAGGTTTAAACTTTCTGCAGCTACCAAACACGCCATCCGTGTCTCCGTTGTTTAATTTCCCCCGCATCCTCACTAAACAGAAACGTTTGAGCTAAACGTTTAAGCGACAAAAAATTATCCCGATTCCAAAAATTATGACCGCCATCATTTGGTAATGTGTACAAAAAACACAATTTTGTTAAAGTTTTGTGTACGAAGTACACTTTAAAAGGTTTGACCCAAACGATTGCTGATGCGCCCATTTTTACTTCTGGTCACGGGTTTACTGTTCACCCTGCAGTTATCTGCCCAGTTCCTTTCCTCTAATCCTCAGTTCATTACAGAAAATACCAGCGGCGCGGAGATCACCTTTGACGCCACTTACGGTAACAAGGCTTTTGTGAACTATTCCATACCAACGGACGTGTATGTCCACATTGGCGTGATCACCAATAAGCAGACCACGTCCACACCATGGAAATACGTGAAGTTCAACTGGGGTGTTCCCATTGCTGCCGCACAGTGCGTATCACTCGGCGGTGGAAAGTGGAAGTATGTGATCCCGGGTAACCTTCGCACCTTTTTCAATATCACTGATCCGTCCGAGACCATCACGCACATCGCCATACTCTTCCGCAATGGTACGGGTACGGTGATACAGAGGAACGCGGACGGGTCTGACATGTACGTACCCGTGTACCCGGCAGGCCTTCAGGTAAGGATAGACCAGCCTTTCCGCGAGCCTCAGTTCGCGAGTACTTTCGAGACCATCACCAAGAACATAGGTGAATCCATTACGGTTACGGCCAATGCATCGGCATCTTCCAATATCACGCTTGCCTATGGTGCCAATACGGCCTCTGCAAATGGTGTTACCACGTTCACGCAGACCTTCACCATCCCTTCCGGTGGGCAGCAGACCATAACCGCTACAGCCACTAACGGCACTACAACGGCAACCGATGTGCTTAACTTTTTTGTAAGCGGAGGGGTGAATGTGGCACCGTTGCCGGCAGGCGTGAAAGACGGCATCAATTACGATCCCAACAACACATCCGCAACGCTTGTATTGTACGCACCGGGCAAGACCAACATCTACGTGCTCGGCGACTTCAACAACTGGACCCAAAGGGCAGAATACCAGATGAACAGGACGCCTGACGGAAACAGGTTCTGGCTTACCATAAACGGGCTTGCCTCCGGCACTGAATATGCTTACCAATACCTGATAGACGGTAACCTGAAAGTGGCAGATTACAATGCAGAGAAAGTGCTGGATCCCAATAATGATCCTTTCATTCCCGTTGCCAACTATCCGGGCCTGAAAGCCTATCCCACCGGTAAGACAACAGGCATCGTAAGCGTATTACAGACCAACAAGCCAAAATACAACTGGAAGGTCAGCAGCTTAAACAGGCCGGACAAAAGGAACATCGTTGTCTATGAACTGCTGCTACGTGATTTCCTGACTCAACAGAACTGGCAAACACTTCGCGATACACTTGGCTACTTCAAGCGCCTGGGTGTTAACACCCTGGAGATCATGCCCTTCACTGAATTTGAAGGCAACCTGAGCTGGGGTTACAACCCGTCATTTTTCTTCGCACCCGATAAATATTACGGAACAGAGAACGCACTGAAAGAATTCATTGACTCCTGCCACAGCAAAGGCATTGCCGTGGTATTGGATATGGTGATGAACCATGCCTTTGGCCAGAGCCCGATGGTACAAATGTACTGGGATGCTACTGCGGGCAAGCCCGCATCTAACAACCCCTGGTTCAACCCGGATGCAAGGCACCCCTTCAACGTGGGCTATGATTTCAACCACGAGTCGCAGGCCACCAGGGATATGGTGGACAGGGTAGTGGAACACTGGCTGACCAACTACAAACTGGACGGTTTCCGTTGGGACCTTTCCAAGGGTTTTACCCAAACCAACAACCCCGGTAATGTAAGTGCATGGAGTGCATATGACGCCAGCAGGGTAGCCATCTGGAAAAGGATCTACAACAAGATGCAGGCAGTAGCTCCGGGTTCTTATTGTATACTGGAACATTTTGCGGACAATACAGAAGAAAAGGAATTGTCTGACGCAGGCATGATGCTCTGGGGCAACCTCAATTACAATTTCAACGAGGCCACCATGGGATATACCTCCACCTCCAACTTCGAAGGGGCACTGCATACCAAGCGCGGCTGGACAAATCCGTTCCTGGTGGGTTATGCGAGAGCCATGATGAAGAGAGGCTGATGTATAAGAATATCAACTTCGGTAATGTCTCGGGCTCTTACAATGTCAAGGACCTGAACACTGCGCTCAAGCGGACGGAAGCCGCAACGGCATTTATGCTGATGATGCCGGGCCCCAAGATGATCTGGCAGTTCGGGGAACTGGGCTTTGATATTTCGATCACCGCATGTTCAAATGGTACGGTACCCACGCCTTACCCCAACCAGCAGTGCAGGCTGGATAACAAGCCGCCGAAATGGGATTACCTGCAGAACGCGAACAGGATGAATCTATTTAATGTCAATGCCAGCCTGAACAATCTGCGTCTCACACCCAACTTTGCCCAGACCTTCACGGGCAGCAATGTAAGCACTGACCTGAGCTCCGGATTCAAGTGGATGACCGTACAGAGTGATTCCCTGAAAGTGGTGGTGATCGGCAATTTTGACGTAACGGCCAGGTCCGGTACGGTAACCTTCCCGCAGGCCGGCCCATGGTATTCCTACCTCACCAATACGGTACGGAATGCAACAGGCGGCGCGGAGAGCATTACACTGCAACCCGGTGAATACCACGTATACCTGAACAGGAACGTCACCAACGGCGTGATCACGTCCGTTGATGACTTGAAGCCGGATTATTCCGGCAGGAGCCTGATCATCTATCCCAACCCGGTTACTTCAGCCTCCCTCCTGGTATATGAGATCCCTGAATCAGGAAAAGTGAACCTCAGTGTCTGGAATATGCAGGGACAGAAAGTGGGAGAGATGAACGCAGGCGTAAAGGCGAGGGGAAGGCACGAAGTGAGGCTGAATGAGATCACAACAGGCATGAACAGGCTTTCTGCAGGCAATTATGTGCTGCTGATGGATGTGAATGGAAAGCAGATGAGGAAGCAGTTCATCATCAACCGTTAGGAAATATTGAACCCAATATTTATACAACAACGCAATTGAAAATTAAAACTACGTTTATGACTGTCAAGCGAATGATGAGCCGGTTTGGACTGCTGTCCGTACTCATGCTGGCTCTAATGCAATTCACCTTCGCACAGGGCAGGGTAGTTACCGGTAAAGTGACGAGTGCCAAGGATGGTACGCCGGTGACTAACGCCAGTGTGGTTGAGAAGGGGACCGGCCGCGGCACCAACACGGACGCGGGAGGTAATTTCAAACTGAATGTATCCGGTGACAACGCCGTTCTGGTGATCACGTCCGTAGGATACGGCTCTGTGGAAGTGACTGTTGGCCAGCGGACAGAATTCAGCGTGCAGCTCGCAGAAACCTCAAGCAATCTTAATGAAGTGGTGGTTGTGGGTTACGGTACTTCGCGCAAGCGCGACCTTACCGGTGCCGTTGCATCAGTCTCCAGCAAGGACTTCGTTAAAGGCGCCATCCAGACGCCTGAGCAACTGATCGCCGGCAAGGTGGCCGGTGTGCAGATCAGCTCAAACAGCGGTGCCCCCGGTGCAGGATCACGTATCCGCATCCGCGGTGGTGCTTCACTGAATGCAAGCAATGATCCGCTGATCGTTATCGATGGTGTGCCTGTTGACAATATCGGGCTGGGTGGTTCTGTGAACCCCCTGAACATGATCAACCCTAACGACATCGAGAACTTCACCGTACTGAAAGACCCTTCTGCCGCAGCCATCTACGGTTCCAGGGCTTCTAACGGTGTTATCCTTATCACTACCAAGAAAGGTTCCAAGGGTAAAGTGAAATTCACCCTCGGCGCGCAGCTCTTCGTACAAACACCTTCCAGCAAGGTGGATGTGCTGAGCGGCGACCAGATCCGCCAGGTGGTTGCTGCCAATGGCGGCGCTGCTGACCAGGGCAAACTGGGAACCCTGAATACAGACTGGCAAGACCAGATCTATCGCACCGCATTGGGCCAGGACATCAACCTTGCCGCTTCCGGTGCCGTAATGAAGGGTAAACTTCCTTTCCGCCTTTCCGGTGGTTACCTGAACCAGGACGGTATCCTGAAAGAAGGCAACTTCCAGCGTAACACACTTGCGCTGAACCTCAGCCCCAGGATGCTGAAGAACAACCTCAAGGTTGACCTGAACGTAAAAGCTACCAGAACAGCGAACAGGTTCGCTGATGAAGGAGCTATCGGAAGTGCCATCGCCTTCGATCCCACACAACCCGTTACGGTGAACAGCCCCCGCTTCGGCGGTTATTTCACCTATGTGAACAATAGCGCACCCGGCGCACCTCCCGCTGACCTCAGCCCGGCCAACCCCGTTGCGCTGCTGACCATGAGGGATGATAACAGCAAGGTGTTCCGCAGCATCGGTAACCTGCAACTGGATTATGCCATGCCTTTCGCACCGGGCCTGAGGGCTAACCTCAACCTCGGTTATGATTACCAGCAGGGCTCAGGCACTGTGGTGATCCCTGACAGTGCGGCATCCACTTACCGCCGCTGGGATATCTCCAACAATCCCTTCAAGGTGAACCACTATGGTGGCGTGAACAACCAGTACTGGAACATGCGCCGTAACCTGTTGATGGATTTCTACCTGAACTACGTGAAAGACATCAAGAGCCTGAACAGCAGGCTGGATGTGATGGCAGGTACCGGCTACCAGGATTTCTTCAACTACCAGAGGAACTATGCTGACTATCGTTATGACGGTTCCATCAGGCCCGGCACCGAGCCCCAGTTCCCCTCAGGATTCGGAGAGTATACCCTGATCTCTTATTATGGTCGTGTTAACTACACCATCGCCAATAAATACGTCCTCACCGCCAACGTACGTACTGACGGTACATCCAAGTTCAGCAAGGACAACCGCTGGGGTGTGTTCCCCTCTTTCGCTGCAGCATGGCGCCTCAGCGATGAGGATTTCCTGAGCGGTTCCAAGGTGATCAGCAACCTGAAACTCCGCGCAGGCTGGGGTATCACAGGACAGCAGGATGGTATCGATTATTACGGTTATATCCCCAGGTATGCCCTGGGTAATAACGCCGCACAATACCAGCTGGGTAACCAGTACATTTCTGTTTACCGTCCCGCAGCATATGACCCCAACCTGAAGTGGGAGACAACAAGGAGCATGAACCTGGCCCTGGATTTCGGATTCTATGACAACAGGATCTCCGGTTCTATAGATGTATTCAACCGTAAAACATCTGACCTGTTGAGCGTGGTTCCCATCGCACTGGGTACCAACTTCAGCAACCAGCTCCTTACCAACGTAGGCAATATCCAGAGCAATGGTGCAGAATTCACGCTGAACCTTACGCCCGTAAGGAACAGCAAACTCACCTGGGATATCGGCTTCAATCTCACGTATATCAACCCCAAGATCACCAAGCTGCTGCTGAATGAAGACCCCAATTTCAAGGGTAACCTCGTAGGCGGCATCGCCGGTGGTACGGGTAACACCATACAGATCCATTCTGTAGATTACAGGCCCAACACATTCTATGTCAGGAAGCAGGTCTATGATAAGTCGGGCAACCCGATCGAAGGCCTGTATGAAGACCTGAACCGTGACGGCATCATCAATGATAACGACCTCTACCGTTACAAGAGCCCGGATCCCCGCGTGTTCATGGGCTTCAATTCAAACGTTACATGGGGTAAGTGGAATGCCGGCTTTGTAGCTCGTATGAACGTAGGCAACTACAACTACAACAACATCGAATCCAACCTCGGCGTTCTTCGCCAGGTGATCAACCCGCTGGGTTGGCTGGGTAACGCAAGCGCGAACTACCTGACCACCGGGTTCAGGAACAACCAGTACTTCAGTGATTATTACATCCAGAACGCTTCATTCTTCCGCATGGATAACATCAATGTTGGTTACGATGCCGGTGAAGTGTTCAAGGGCGCACGCCTGCGTGTGTATGGCAACATCCAGAACGCATTCGTGATCACCAAGTACAGGGGACTTGACCCAGAGGTGAATGGCGGTATAGACAACCAGATCTATCCCCGTCCACGCACATTCGTTTTCGGTCTTAACCTTGATTTCTAATTCTTAAATCAATCTTGTTTATGATAAGCATAGCAAAAAGATTAACGGTGATGGCGGTGGCCCTGCTGGTTTTCGCCAGCTGCCACAAGGACCTGGACCGTTTCCCTGCGAATGATGTGACCAGCGCCCAGGTGTATAAGGATGCCGCCGGTTACAAGCAGGTACTCGCGAAAGTATATGGCAGCATGGCCCTCACGGGAAATTCCGGTCCTGCGGGTTCCGGTGACGTGGCCGGTATCGATGAAGGTACTTCCGATTTCCTCCGCCTCTTCTGGAAAGCACAGGAGCTCAGCACCGATGAAGCCGTTGTGGCGTGGAATGACCCCGGGATCCAGGACTTCCACAACATGAACTGGAGTGCAAGCAATCCCATGCTAACGGGTTTATATAACCGCTGTTTCTATATCATTACCCTCACCAACGAGTTTGTCCGTGAGAGTGCAGAAGGTAAATTGAAAGATCGCGGTATCACCGGCGCTGATGCTGATGCCATTAACGTGATGAGGGCAGAAGCTAGGTTCGTAAGGGCATTCCAGTACTGGGTGCTGATGGACCTCTACGGCAACCCCGGTTTTGTGACCGATACTACCGCCATAGGTGCGGGCATCCTCCCAGCCAGATCAAGCGGGCGGACCTTTTCAATTATGTTGAAAAGGAACTGAAGGAACTGGAGACCATTCTTCCGGTTGCCAGGACCAATGAATACGGAAGGGCAGACCGTGCAGCGGCACAGGCCCTGCTGGCCCGTCTCTACCTCAATGCAGGTGTATACACCGGAACAGCAAAGTGGGCAGAAGCGCTCACTTACGCCAAGAAGGTGATAGATGCCAACTACACCCTGTTGGGTGATTACAGGCAGCTGATGCTGGCTGACAATAACGTAGGCAACACAGAAGCCATCTGGACACTGAACTATGATGGCATCCAAACCAAGAACTATGGTGGCACTACCTTCCTGGTGAATGCTTCCGTAGGGGCGATATGGACCAGAACGTGTCAGGCCTTTCCAAGTGGGCCGGCCTCCGTACCACAAAGAACCTTCCTAATCTCTTTCCTGATGCCAACGGAACTGCAGACAAGCGTGCGCAGTTCTTCCAGCAGAACCTGGAAATAGAAAAGATCAGCGAGTTCAAGGATGGCTATGCTGTGACCAAGTTCAGGAACAGGACCAGGTCCGGTGGGTTCGGCAAGGATCCTGAAAAAACATTCAGCGATATCGACTTCCCGCTGTTCCGCCTGGCAGAGGCTTACCTCATCTATATGGAAGCCGCTGTGCGTACCAACACCAATATTGCCCAGGCTGTTACTTATGCCAACCTGCTCCGCTCGAGGGCATATGGCAACACGTCCGGCAACATCGGTACACCCGCGCTTACGCTGGACTATGTACTGGATGAGCGCGCAAGGGAACTCTACTGGGAAGGCTTCCGCAGGACTGACCTGATCCGTTACGGCAGGTTCACTGACGGTTCCTATGTATGGCCCTGGAAAGGTGGAGTGAAGAACGGTACAGGCGTTGACGCATTCCGTCGCCTTTATCCCATCCCCACCACAGAAGTGGGCTCTAACCCCAACATCAAACAGAACCCCAATTACTAATTTTCAATTTCTTCAGGTATGAAATATTTTAAATCGATCCCTTTTGTACTTGCCCTCGCCCTGCTGCTGGGCAGCTGCGAGAAGCAGGAGAACAAGATCTACTTCGAAGGAGGTAAGGAACCGGTTCTGACGGCCAGCAAGACCGCGGTGAGCCTCAGCCCCACAACAGAAACACAGGAAGCCCTCAGGCTGAACTGGACCAACCCTGATTACACATTCACCACCGGCGTGAGCTCACAGGACGTGAACTACACCCTGGAGATGGATACACTGGGCGGGAACTTCAAGAGCGGTGCCAAGTATGCTACCAGCATCTCAAGGGACCTCTCTAAGAGTTTCACGGGCCTCGAGCTTAATTCACTGCTCGGTAATACCATGCTGCTGAAGTTTGGCAGGCAGTACACCATTGAAACACGCGTGATCAGTTCACTTGCAGCCAATGCAGTGCCCCTCACTTCCAACAAGGTGAGTTTCACGGTCACTCCCTATGCACCACCGCCGAAGGTGCCCATTCCTGATGCAGGAACACTCTGGGTAACAGGTGATGCCTTTGCATCCAGCTGGTCAAACCCCCTGCCTTCACCATTTGACGTGAACCAGAAATTCACAAGGGTGTCCAACACGCAGTATGAACTGGTGGTTGACATGAAAGGCGGCGGAGCATACAAGATGATCCAGGAGCAGGGCAACTGGGGCACCCAGTACCACATGCTGAGCGGCGGCACATGGGAAGGCGGCAAGTTCGAGAAGAAAGACGCTGACCCCGCATTCCCCGGAGCACCCACTGCAGGCAGGTATAAGATCACTGTGGATTTCCAGTTGGGAACCTTTACTGTTGTGAAACAATAATCAACCTTCAAAAGAGAAATTATGCGTATAAAGAATCTCATACTTTTCACCGCAGTGGCAGCGCTGGGCTTTGCGGCCTGCGATAAACTGGATCCCCTCCCTCAATACGGGCTGGGTGTTGATCCCGTTGCTGCGGTATCGGCCACCACCATCGCTCCTGCACCTGCAGACAGCATGAAGGACGCGCTTACAGTAAGCTGGTCTGATCCCAAATATGCCACAGATACCACCAACGTGAAATATCTCGTGCAGATCGATTCTGCAGGCAGGAATTTCAGCAAGGCTTCCACCCGTGAAGTGACAGGCAAACGCAGCACCACATTCACTGCGCGCGAACTGAACAATATCCTGCTCGGATACGGCTTTGAATTCAACAAGGCTTATGACATGGACATCCGTGTCATCTCTTCTTATGCCAACAACAACGAGAAGAGGAACTCCAACACCATCAAGGTGAAAGCCACCCCCTATAAGATACCTCCCCGCGTGGCACTGCCACAACAGGAAAACTCTTCATTGTAGGTGATGCAACAAAAGGCGGTTGGAGCAATCCTGTTCCCACGCCCACACAGGAGTTCAGCAGGTTTGACGAAACCACTTTCATCGGTATCTTCAACATGAACGGCGGCAAGCAGTACCTCGTACTGCCCACCAACGGACAGTGGCAGAAATATTCTGTACAGAACAATTCCCTGCCCGGCCTGAACACCGGCGGTGATTTCGGGCAGGAACTGCCTGACAATTTCCCGGTCCCGGAACAGACGGCCAGTACAAGATAACGCTGGACTTCCAGGCCGGTAAGTTCAAGGTGGAACCTTTCACCCAGCAGCACGGTCTGCCTACCAGCCTTCACATTGTGGGTGGCGCTACCCCCGGCGGATGGGATAATCCTAACGCTGATCCTGCCATTGCTGCACTGCAGACATTCACCAGGATCAACTCCACCACATGGGAGATCCCTAACATCACCCTTAAGGCGAACGAGAAATTCCTGCTCCTTCCTGAATCAGGGAATTGGGGCAAGAAATTCGGCGAGGGCGCAGCTTCCGGTTTCTTCGTTCCCGAAGGAGCTGATATCCCTTCTCCCGGTGCCGGCAATTATAAGATCACGGTGAATTTTGCCAATAACAGCATCAAGATGACCAAGCTCTAAATGGCCAATAGCTGGTTATCATCAGCTATTGAAGATCAAAAGGACCCGGTAAACGCCGGGTCCTTTTTTTGTATCCGTATGACGTGGAAAAGAAGAAAAGAAGACGCATATGGCTTTGGGTCATCGGATCACTGGTGGTATTGCTGTTCGCATTCCGCATAGCCCTGCCTTATATCCTGCTTAAATTCGTGAACCGTGAAATAGACAAACTGGAAGGCTACGACGGCGAAGTGAAAGACATCGACGTTTCACTGATCCGCGGCTCTTACATCATCAAGGATATCAGGCTTGATAAGGTGAACGGGAAGATCCCCGTGCCCTTCTTCGCCGCCAACAGCATTGATGCCAGTATTGAATGGAAGGCATTATTCAAGGGCGGGCTGGTAGGGGAGATCGACGTTTATGAGCCGGTGCTCAATTTTGTAAAAGGTCCCACAGAGGAAACCAGCCAGACCGGCCTGGACAAGAGCTGGGTTGACGTGGTGGATGAACTCATGCCGTTAAGGCTGAACCGTTTTGAAGTGTTTGACGGAAAGGTGTATTACAGGGACTATCACAGTTCCCCTAAAGTTGATGTTGGCCTTACTGACCTGCACGTGCTTGCGAAAATCTCTCCAATGCAGAAAAACAGGAAAAAGAACTTCCGTCCACTGTATCCGCTACGGCTGATTTATATGGAGGCGATGTAACCTTTGACATGAACATCGATCCACTCAATAAAAAACCACAGTTCGATGCCAAGGCGGAGCTCAAAGGGCTTCAGCTGACAAAGGTGAATGATTTCCTGAAGGCCTACGGGAATTTTGATGTATCCGCGGGAACGTTCAGCGTGTACACCGAAGCGGCTGCCAACCAGGGAAGGATCACTGGCTATACCAAACCGATCATCAAGGAGGTGAAGGTGCTGAACTGGAAGGAGGATAAGGAAAAGGCAAGCCCCTGCAGCCGGTATGGGAAGCCATAGTGGGAGGGGTGGGTGGCTCCTTAAGAATAAGTCGAAAGAACAGGTGGCCACCAAGGCGGAATTCACCGGTAACATACAGGACCCGGACTTTGACATCTGGCAGATCATCGGCCAGTTATTGCGCAATGCGTTCATTGAAGCACTGTTCCCTCATTGGAAAATTCTGTCAGTCTTTCCACGCTGGGCAAGAAGGAGAACGACAAAAAGAAAGGCCTGTTCCAGCAGATCTTCGGAGGCAAGGATGACAAGAAAAAAAAGAAACAGTGATCAGAATACCTGGTCAATGAATCGCTGAATCACGTTCACGTCCGTAAATGCACGTGTGGCCAGGTAAGTGAATACGAGTCCGAAAACACCGCCCCAGAAATGCGCGCTGTGGCCAATGTTGTCGTTCCCCCTTTTGGCCAGGTACGCAGACAGTGCAAGGAACAGTATCCCGAACAGCCAGCCCGGTATGTCAACAGGTATGAAGAAGAACCGGAGCGGCATGGTGGGCTCCAGCAGGATGGCAGAAAATATCACAGCAGATACCGCTCCGGAGGCACCAAGGGCCCTATAGCTGTATTGGTCCTTGTACTGGAAAAAGTCAGGGATGCAGGCAAAAGCTGTGGCAAGCACATACAGGGTAATATAAAGTGCCGTTGCATTCTGGTTGAAGAAAACAGGATACAGGAAACTCTCGATAGCACCCCAAAAGAATATAAGGTTAGCATGTTGAATGCGAGATGCATCAGGTCTGCGTGTGCCAGTGCACCGGAAAAAAAACGGTAATATTCATTTCTCCGTTTGATCTGGTAGGCCAGAAGAGCAGTTTCTCCTTGGCCGCTTCATTGTTGAAGAGGGGAAACGAAACGATACAGGTAATGATAACGATGACGAGGGTTACAGACATGTGTGTTTTTTATCGGTGATGGTATTTTTCGTTACGCAATATAGTACAGGCCCTGTATAACTGCTCCGCCAGGATAAGCCTGACCAGCTGGTGTGGGAAAATGAGCGGCGAGAGAGACCATTTGAAATTGGCTCTTTGCATCACTGCGGGGTCAACCCCATAGGCGCCGCCGATGAGGAAGACAAGGTTCTTCACGCTATCATTGGCCCTGGCTTGAATCATGTTGGCGAGTTGTACAGAATCCAGCATTTTGCCGCGTTCATCGAGCAGCACGAGGTGATCGTCAGGCCCCAGCATACCCAATACCATAACGGACTCTGCCTTTTTTAATTGCTCTTCGCTCATCGATGCGGCCTGCTTGGGCGGGGCGATGATCTTCCATTCGGTGGGGTAGTAGCGGTTCAGTCGGGACGTGAACTCCGATACCCCTTCCTTCACGTAGGATTCATGCGCCTTGCCAATTGTCCACAGAGATATCTTCATGCGCGTTAAAAGTAAAGAATTATGGCTGTGCCGCTGGTTCCACAAAAAAAATTAACTTACTGCTTCAGCCAAACAACATGAAGAAACTGTTTTTAGTAGCTGGCATCATTGCCGCTTTCCAGTCTTTCGCACAGGTCAAGGACGCCCCTGCCCGCAAGGAGGGAGAGGGACCCTATACGCAACTGATCCTCAGGAACGCCATCGTCATTGACGGCACCGGTGCACCGCCTATGGGGCCTACAGATATCGTAATCGAAAAGAACCGTATTGTTTCCGTTTCAGCCGTTGGCTACCCCGGGGTACCGGTGAAGGATAACCGAAGGCCAAAACTGAAGGAAGGAGGGAAGGAGATCGATTGCAAGGGAATGTATGTGATGCCGGGTTTCATTGACATGCACGGGCACATCGGTGGCGCGGCACAGGGTACTCCTTCTGAGTATGTGTTCAAGCTTTGGATGGGCCATGGCATCACCACCATCCGTGAACCGGGTTCCATGAATGGGATCAAGTGGACCCTGGATCATAAAAAGAAAAGCCTGGACAACACCATAACCGCTCCGCGCATCTTTGCCTATACCAGTTTCGGCCAGGGCGGTGATAAAGCCATTGCCACCCCTGAAGACGCCATAGCCTGGGTGAGGAAGAATGCGGAAGCCGGTTCAGACGGCATCAAGTTCTTTGGTGCTGCACCTGCCATCATGGATGCAGCGATCAGGGAGAACAAGAAAACTCGGGCTGCGCTCCATGACCCACCATGCGCAGCTTGCCGTGGCGCGCTGGAATGTGCTCCACTCTGCAAGAGCGGGGCTTACATCCATGGAGCATTGGTATGGCCTTCCTGAGGCCATGCTGGAAAATACCACCATCCAGGATTATAAACTGGATTATAACTACCAGAATGAGCAGGACCGCTTCAGTGAAGCCGGCAAACTATGGAAGCAAGCCGCCGCACCGGGATCCAAAAAGTGGAACGAGGTGCTGGATGAACTCCTGAAATACGATTTCACTCTTGACCCTACACTGAATATTTATGAGGCCAGCAGGGACCTGCACAAGGCGCGCAGGCTGGAATGGCACGACGAGTATACACTTCCATCACTCATGAAGTTCTACCAACCCAACAGGGAGTCTCACGGTTCCTACTGGTTCAACTGGGCACTGAGCAGGAAGTGGCGTGGAAAGAGAATTACAGGCTTTGGATGGCCTTCATCAATGATTACAAGAACCATGGGGGAAGGGTGACCACGGGATCTGATAACGGCTTCATCTGCAGACCTATGGCTTTGGCTATATCCGCGAACTGGAGCTCTTAAGGGAGGCCGGGTTCACACCCCTGGAAGTGATACGCTCTGCAACACTTTATGGCGCACAGGCACTGGGTATGGAGAAAGACCTGGGATCGATAGAGGTCGGCAAGCTTGCAGACCTTGTGGTGGTAGACCAGAATCCGCTTGAAAACCTGCAGGTGCTGTACGGTACCGGGGCGTTGCGCGTTACGGAAGACAACAAGGTGGTCCGTGTGGGAGGAGTGAAATATACGGTTAAGGACGGGATAGTGTATGATGCGAAGAAGTTGTTGGAAGATGTTCGCGTCATGGTGAAGGCGGCGAAATGAATGTGGTGATGTGGCAGTGCGGAAATGCGGTGATGGAGTAAGCGTGGCGCTGCTTTGAGCATATGTTGGTTAAATCAATTGTTTAAATTTTCCTAGTGTTTATGAGAATACGACTTTGTTTTTTGTTCGCTTTGCTTGCGCTGGTTTCTTTCACGCAGGCGCAGAAACTCCTTCCATTGAAGAGAAGGTGAAGGACTGGAAAAAGATCTCCGGCTTCATGGACCTGTATTGGGATGAAGACAACGGAAAGATGTACATGGAGATCAATAAATGGGACACAGAGATCCTGTATACCAGTTCCCTGCCCTCGGGACTGGTTCTAATGACATAGGCCTTGATCGTGGACTGGGTGGGGCTTCCAATGTGGTGAGCTTCAATAAAGTTGGAAGGAAGGTGATGATGGTTGAGCCCAACTACAGGTACAGGGCGGTGTCAGGAGATAAATTCGAGAAAAGGGCCGTGGAACAAAGCTTCGCTAAAAGCACGATATGGGGCTTTGCCGTGATCGCAGAAACCGGAACAAGAAGCCTGGTTGACGCCACTCCATTTCTGCTTCGCGATGCCATGCAGGTGGCCAACAGGCTGCGCCGCATGCAGCAGGGGAATTTCACGTTGGATGAATCCCGTTCCGCGATCTACATCCCATCGACCAAAAATTTTCCGTTGAATACGGAGATCGAGTCAACCGTTACTTTCAGTAACGCTGATGGCGTAGTGGGTGGATATGTACAATCGGTTACCCATCGCCCAATGCCATCACCCTGAGAATGCATCATTCCTTCGTGCAACTGCCAGACAATAATTATAAGCCACGCATTTTTGATCCGCGGTCCAGTTTCATACCGATCAGTTACTATGACTACAGCACGCCGGTATCAGAACCCATCGAGAAGTTTTTCGTGCGCAGGCACAGGCTGCAGAAGAAAGATCCCAATGCCGCGAGGAGTGAGGCCGTGAAACCCATCGTTTATTACCTGGATAATGGGACGCCGGAGCCCATACGTTCCGCACTGCTGGAAGGCGCGTCCTGGTGGAACCAGGCTTTTGAAGCCGCTGGTTATATCAATGCCTTCCAGGTGAAGGTGCTTCCGGATACAGCAGACCCCATGGACATCCGCTATAACATGATCAACTGGGTGCACCGTTCAACGAGGGGCTGGAGTTATGGCGCGAGTGTAACGGATCCGCGTACAGGTGAGATCATCAAGGGCCAGGTGACACTTGGTTCACTCAGGGTAAGGCAGGATTACCTGATCGCGCAGGGCCTGCTGGCTCCCTTCGAGAACGGCCTGCCCGCAGACGACAAGATGCTGAAAATGGCATTGGAAAGGTTAAGGCAGCTCTCGGCACATGAAGTGGGCCATACGCTCGGGCTCATGCACAATTATGCATCCAGCGTGAACAACAGGGGTTCTGTGATGGACTATCCCATCCGCTGATCCGTGTGAATGCATCCGGCAGTATTGATATGAGCAATGCCTATGACAAGGGGATAGGTGAGTGGGACAAAGTGTCCATCACTTGGGGATACAAAGATTTTGCTCCCGGTACCAATGAACCAAAAGAACTGGACAGGATCATGGATGAAGCGTACGGAAGGGGCCTGCAGTTCATCAGTGACCAGGACGCACGTGCTCCCGGGGGCTCCATCCTACGGCCCATCTCTGGGATAATGGAAAGGACGCAGTGACAGAGCTACAGGAGGTGATGAAAGTGCGCGCCGCAGCACTCAGGAATTTTGGCAAGAACAATATACGTCCGGGCTTCCCCATGGCCTGGCTGGAGGATGTACTGGTTCCCGTCTACTATTTTCATCGCTACCAGGTGGAGGCCGTTTGTAAGATGGTGGGAGGTATGGACTACACGTACAGCCTCAATGGCAAAGACAACAAGAAACTTGAACCGCTGCCCAGGGAAACACAACTGCGATCTCTTGATGCGGCGTTGAAAACACTGGACCCTTCGTTTCTCGAGGTGCCCCAACACATCGTAGACCTGATCCCGCCCAGGCCTGACGCCTATGGCAACGAGCGGGAACTCTTCACGAAGCGTACTGGCCTGGCCTTTGACCCGCTGGCACCGGCAGAGTCTGGCGCTGACCTTCCGCTTTCCTTCCTTTTCCATCCTGAGCGCATCAGCAGGATGGCGCTCAACCAGGGTAAAGGTTTATCACTTGCAGATATGCTGAACAACATGATAGCGGCTACCTGGAAGGCTCCCAGGAGAAGCGGTATGCAGGCCCTGATACAGCAGCAGACAGAACAGGTGCTGCTCACCTACCTGCTTGCCAACTCCGTTGATGAAAAGGTATCGTTCGCAGGAAGGGCAGGGGTGAGAAAAGCGCTTGATGACCTGAAAATTTATATAGAAGCGCAGAAAAAGACGTCAACCAACGCCCAATATTCGGGTCACCTTGCCCTGGCCCTGGAAAGGATGAAAGCGCCGGAGAAGGCAAAGCCCACGATCCATGCACCTATTCCTCCGGAGCGCCCATAGGCTGTGAGGAGTGATGGGGAATTAGGGAGTTGAGGAATTAAGGAATCGGGGAGTTTTTCCTCCCCTAAACCTTAATTCCTCAATTCCATAATTCTTATATTAGAAGCTATGAAAGTACGAACCATCCTTATGCTATCTGCATCCCTGATCGCCTTCAATGCGAAGGCACAGTATCCCAAACCTTATAAGTCTGGCCAGAAGGATAACTATTTCGGTACCGCGGTTGCCGATCCCTACCGCTGGATGGAGAATGAGAACAGCGATACGCTGAAGAAATGGATCGAGGAAGAAAATGCCCTTACAGAAAAGTTTTTTTCGACTATTCCTTACCGTGATAAGGTGAGGGCGAAATTGAAAGAGATATTCAATTATCCGCGTTACGGTGCTCCTTCCAAGCAAGGGGAATATTACATTTTCAGCAAGAACAGCGGCTTGCAGAACCAAAGTGTTTTGTATAAGCAGAAAGGGCTGAACGGTTCACCCGAAGTTCTTATCGATCCCAATACGCTTTCTGCTGATGGTACCGTTGCGTTGGGAAGCACCAGCTTCACGGACAACGGGAAATATATGGCTTATACGGTAGCGGCATCGGGAAGCGACTGGCAGGAGGGGTACGTCATGGAAGTGGCTACCGGCCGCAAATTGCCTGACCACCTGCAGTATCTCAAGTTCACCGGTTTGAGCTGGAAGGGAGATGAGGGTTTCTATTACAGTCGTTACCCCCAACCTGATGAAACCAGGAAGCTTACCAACCAGAACGAGAATATGAAGGTCTACTACCACAAGCTGGGAGAATCGCAGGAGAAAGACGTACTCATATTCGAGGATCCGGCAAATCCAAAACGCACCTATGGCGCAGGTGTTACGGAAGATGAGCGCTTCCTGGTCATCTACAGTTCGGAAGGCACCAGCGGCAGGGGAGTGATGTACAGGGACCTGAAAGACCCCTCCGGCAAACTCTCCGTTCTTTTCCCGGGCTATAAGAATGAGTATGAGGTTGTGGATAATATTGGCGACAAGCTGCTGGTTCTCACCAATGTTGATGCGCCTAATTTCAAACTTGTGTTGGTGGATCCGAAAAAGCCCGGTAAGGAAAACTGGAAAACAGTGATCGCGGAACACAAGGAAGTGCTTTCGAACGTTGGTGCAGCGGGAGGTTACCTGTTTGCTGAATATCTGAAAGATGCATACTCTTATATCAGCCAGCATGATTACACTGGCAAATTGGTAAGGAATATCGAACTGCCCGCCATAGGAACAGCCGGCGGTTTTGGTGGAAAGAAGAACGATAAGGAGCTGTTCTATACGTTCACGTCTTTCACCTATCCGCCTACCATCTTCAAGTATGATATCAGGTCAGGGAAGTCCGAAGTGTTCCGCAGGCCTGAAGTGAAATTCAATCCGGAAAACTTTGAGACAAAACAGGTTTTCTTCACCTCGAGGGATGGAGCAAAAGTGCCCATGTTCCTCACCTATAAAAAAGGGATCAGGCTTGACGGGAATAATCCTGTTCTTCTCTATGGCTATGGTGGGTTCAACATAGCTGTCACGCCTTCCTTCAGCATCTCCAACGTTTTCTTCCTGGAACAGGGTGGTATCTATGCGTCAGTGACACTCCGTGGCGGAAACGAATACGGTGAAGAGTGGCATAAGGCAGGTATGCTGCTGAACAAGCAGAATGTGTTCAATGATATGATAGGTGCGGCCGAATGGCTGGTGAACAACAAGTATAGCCAGCCGTCCAAACTGGCTGTCCGCGGCGGCAGTAATGGCGGACTGCTGGTTGGCGCAGTAATGACGCAGCGTCCTGATCTTTTTGCCGTAGCCATCCCCCAGGTGGGTGTGATGGACATGTTGCGCTACCATAAGTTCACCATCGGCTGGGCATGGGCAGTTGAATATGGTAACGCGGAGAAGTCGGAGGCTGATTTCAGGAATATTTACAAGTACTCGCCACTGCATAACCTAAAGCCAGGTACATGCTACCCTGCAACACTGGTAACAACGGCAGACCATGACGACAGGGTTGTGCCTGCACACTCTTTTAAGTTTACGGCAACGCTGCAGGAAGCACAGCAATGCGAAAAACCCGCGTTGATCCGTATTGAGACCAAGGCAGGACACGGTGCAGGCAAGCCCGTCAGCAAGCAGATAGAAGAAGCGGCTGATATCTGGAGTTTTATCATGTACAACCTGGGGATGGGTATAAGGAGTAGGGATGGAACAGGGTGAGGGTGAGATCATTGAATTCCTCACCCTTACCCTGATTACCCACCCTATTAGAGTTTTATCGCCTTAAGGATGATCCTCCTGCCTCGCTGTTTCACCTCCACATAATACGTCCCTGCACTTAAGTTCTGGCCGAAGCTGAACTGTTGTTCCAGGATCCCATTCTTCATCAGTATCACGCGGCCGCTGCCGTCAGTTACCCTTACATCATAAGGATCTTGACTGCCATTCAACAGGGTAAGTGTGAAGCGCTGGGAACTAGGGTTGGGAATGATCTTCGCTTTTAAAGTACCGTCTGCTTTGTGTCAGTGACCATCGCAGGCATGACGCAGCAGTTGCTGTAGTTGCTGTAGTTGCAGGGATCACTTCAATAGCCGATATTTTGGCCTTGTCCGTTTTGCTGCTGAAGTCGATCGTTAGTTTTCCGTCACTCACGTTCGCGTTCAACGTTTTCACCAATGCTGTATTCTTTCCTGCACCGGCGTAGATATCCAGGTCCGTGACCAGGGCCTGGCCATTCTCTATGTTTACAGAGAAGATGCGCTGCCCGGCGGAACTCCAGTACAACTCGGCAAAATGCAACTTGACCTGGTAGCTGCCATTGGTAACCGGTATATCGTACCGGAAGCTCGTGCCATATCGTTCTGATTTGTAAACTTCCGGAGCAGTGGTACTGGCAATGGTTGCGGTTGTGCTGAATGTAGCCGTTGGGAAATTGGGATCTAGACTGCTGAAGTACTGGTCAGCATTCCAATTTACGCCTCCTGAAGTGACCGAGCTTCCTCCCGTGTTGATCCGGGTTGAACTTGTGTTGACAGGCGGGGGAGGTGGCGGTGCGGTGTCAGGAGTGATTTCCAACGCGCATACCTGTGCATTATCGGTTGTTGTGGAGAATGCAATATCAAGGGTGCCGTCTGAAACATTCACTTTCACGTCCCGTGTAACTGCTTTAAAGTTCCCGCCGGCCAGCTGGTAAATATCCAGGTTGGTCAATGTTGATTGCCCATTCTCGAAGTTCACGCTGAATACCCTTGACCCGGCCGTGTTCCAGTACAATTCCGCGAAATGCAGTCGAACAGTATAACTGCCATTCGACAGCGGTATCTGGTATCCGAAGGATTTACCGAAACGCTCGGTTTGGTAGATCTTGGGATTGGTAGTGTTGGCGATGGTTTTCTCCGTACCGTACATGGCAGTTGTTGAGTTCTCTACCGAGTAGCTGCCGATGTCCTTCGCATACGTGCGGTCCGTAACCCAATTCTCGCCATTGATCACCTGTGTTGAAGCCGCTGCGTTGATCTTCATCGATGAGCCACTTGCGGCGGTGGTGTGGAAGAACTGTCTGCCGGCAGCACTTCAATTCCGCTGATCTTGGCCTTGTCCTTGACCGTTGTGAAATTCACATTCAACACACCGTCTGCAACGGACACGTTGAACTCTTTGACCAGTGCTGTTTTGGCACCGGCACCTGCATAGATATCAAAATTGTTCAGGCTGCCTTGGCCGTTCTCCACATTTACATTGAAAACCCTTGCTCCGGCCGACGTCCAGTAGTTCTCTGAGAAATGGAGCCTGAGTTTATAGTTGCCGTTGCTTACGGGGATATTGTAGTTGAATGCCGTCCCATAGCGCTCGGACTGGTATATAACAGGCATGGCAGTACCTGCAATGGTTGCACTGGTGGTATAGGTCATGGAAGGATCAGCAGCATTCAGGTCTGTGAAATAACTGTCTGCACTCCAGGTATAACCGCCCGCGCTCAGGGCTGGTCCTCCGTTGTTGAGCCTCACAGAACCTCCCGTTGCGGGAGGAGGTGGCGGTGGTGGCGGTGGCGTTGTGGTAGTGTCAGACGCGGGAACAACCTCGATACCTGTAACCTCGGCCATATCTTTCACTGCTACGAAGCTTAGATTCAGTACGCCGTCTGTAACCTTGGCTTTCAGTGTTCTGACCAGCGCAGCATTGGTGCCTACATTGGCGAATACGTCAAGGTTGGAGATCGAAGCCTGTCCATTCTCCAGGTTCACGTTGAATATGCGTTGTCCGGCTGCTGTCCAGTACAACTCTGCGAAGTGAAGGTGTATATCGTAAGTGCCATTTGCTACCGGTATGGCATACTCGAAATTCTGGCCATAGCGTTCAGACTGGTATACCGGTCCTATCGTGGTGTTTTTTATGGTAGACGTAGTGCTGTAGGTATATGAGCTGGAAGAGAAGTATTGGTCGGCTGCCCAGTTCTGTCCGCCTGCAGTTACGGCACCGCCTCCGGCATTGATCCGTTTTATAGAGGCTGCCCCTGCCATACTGATATCAATGTTATCCCAACTCGCGGAGAAGCCGCTGCCACTCAATGCACTCGCCAGTAGCCCTACAGCGGTAGCTTTTGAACCTTGTATGGCCTGGAGAAGGTCACCGCTGATGTTGATCGCTGTTCCGGCATTGACAGCAGATGCGTCTCCCGCACGTTTGTATTTCGGTTGTACCGTACCCTTGGCCGGATCCACATCAAGGTAAAGGGTGACATTACCCGTGAGGAGATTGGAACAGGGTATGTTGCCTTGGCAACTACTCCTGCATTCTCTGTCACAACGATGATGGCAGGATTACCAAAGTTTGGTGTAACCGCCACAAGTATATAGTTATCCTGGTCTCCATTTCCTATGTAAATGCCCTGCATTTCATCTTTCAGGCCTGACACTGAATTGCCGTTAAAGAAAGGGCCGATCAGTGCCGACTCGATGGTGGTCACCGGGGTGGATGAGGTAAGCATGATGCCAAACTGGAAGGCCTGCTTTTGTGTATTGCTGAGTGCAGACCCGCTACCGGCCGGTATCGTGGCTATGCCTACTGCGCCACCCATGATGAATCCCCCTGCAAGCGGATCGTATAACTGGTCCGGTTCCGTGCCGTTCTTCATGAGTCCGGTGAAGCCCATCCCGAACAGACCTGTACCGGATTGCCATTAAGGAATGGATAGCTGATAGGAGGGAAGACATTCTTTCCATTCTGTGCGTCAATGTGGAATACATCGTTCACATCCGCAACGCCATCATTATCATCATCAGGATCGTTTTTATCCGAAAGGTTATCCTTGTCATTGTCCTTAGGCTTACTCGCTGACGAACACGGGTCTGTTCCATTATCGGCTTCATCCTTATTGGAATATCCGTCCAGGTCATCATCCAGCGTGGTGCTTGTGTTGTTACCTGAGCATACAAGTCCTGCCTTCGCAAATTTTTCCAGCGTATTCAGTTCGGAGCTTGTATTTCCTCCCTGGGTGGATGAGCCGGCCGCCGTGTACGCTTCACCGTTGTACACCAGAGCCTGTGTTCCGTGCCTGCCCGTCACAAGTTTTGCACCCGAGGTCCATGTGTTCGTGGTAGGATCCAGCAGGTTGGTCTCATTATGGGCAAGCGATTGGGAACTTTCTCCACCGGCAACCAGCAGTTGGTTGTTATAATTCACGGCAGCAGCGCCTGCCCGCTGAACAGGAATGTTTGCTGTGGTTGGCAGGGTTGTCCAGGTATTGGAGACGATGTCATACACATCCACCGCGGCTTCGGTGTCATTGAATATATTTCCTGTAGCGGCACTCGTTCTCCTTCCCCGGCCAGGTAGATTTTGCCATTGATCACGGCGCCCTGTACGTGATCGCGAAGGTGGGGCGCATTCGCAAGTGTGGTCCAGGTGTTGGTAGCAGGGTCATACACGTCTGTCCAGTTGACCGTTCCGCTATTGTGCCCATTGACAATACCGCCGGCTACATAGATCTTGCCATTATGAACCGCCGTTGCAGCAGATCCCTTCTTCTGGCAGTTGGAATGGCGCCTGTGTTCACTGTCCAGGCATTGGCCACCGCGTCATAAACATAGATGTCGCCAACCGGCGTTTCCCCGGGGTATACGCCCGTGAAGGCACAAAGCACATAGATCTTGCTCCCTACAGATACTGCCTGGAAGTGATGCAGCTCGATGTTCCCGGGATGGCAGCGGCAGTACTCCATTTCTTCAAAGACGGATCGAAGACAGCCAGGGGTTTACTTCCCCTACCACCTATCAAATAGAACTTTCCGTTACATTCTGTGAATGCATTTTCATGCCTGGGCTCAGGCAGTATGCCATCTGCGGGTTGACCTGCGTCCAGGTTGGAACGGTGCTGGAGCCAACGGGCTCAAAAAAGTAGATGGAACTGGTGCCATAGTCGCAGGCCCAGACTGTTCCGGGAAAGATGTCATTATCCGATTGTGCAACCACGTCAAGTGGCAATGAACCAAAGCCACTGGCAAACACGGACTTTGCCATTACCGCTGTGCCCTCTGCATTTAGTTTGATCCTGTAGATACTGCCGTCAAATGAGGCAGCCAACAGGTCGCCCGCCATTTCGCCATTGAAGAATCCTGCAGAGGTATACTCTGCAAGTCCGTTGGTGGACGACATAAATGTTGTCAGCGCGCCATCATTGACGCCGGGGTTTCGATAATCTCCTTCCACGGGGTCCGCCATAGAGACGGGCACAGGTGGCCAGTCCGGTGTTGGCTGTAATTGAAAGAAAGTGCCGGCAACTGTTTTCCTGAACAATCCTGCGCCGGACGGGTTGGCACGGATAGGAACGGGATGACCGCCATAAACTGGGGCCGCCATTCCTGGCTTAAATACCAGGTGGAGATTATCCAGGTTGTTCACCTGCGCATCATTAACCCCGGGCCGTTTGAACCGGGCTCCCCGCTCACATAATTGTTGGTGACCGATGATGTGCCCTCTTTATCTGGATATCCTCCCCAGCCCTGGTTGGCACCATTGTCTATGGTATAGATACGGTCTGTTTTCCCGGGAGTTCTCGTGATGAGCACGTCGTATACATTCCTGTGTCCGGGTGAGAATACCTGCACGGGGCCGCCGGGTACGATCCTGGCCTGGTTCAACCCGTCGTTCCCTCCGAACGGGTCATTAACATCAGCGCTGCCATTGTTGCTTCTGGATGGATCGTCTACTGTAGGCAGGTCATACAGCCATTTTTCATTTCCTGTTCCATTCAGCGGTAAAGCACTGATGGCCGTGAGGTCTATTTTCAGGATGCATGCAGAGAGTGCGTACTCAGTTATCATTGCAAACTTCACGGAAGGAGAACCGGCATTGGTGCTGCCTCCTGACGTCACATAGAGCATGTTGGTCTTTTCGTCCAATGCCATGCCGTTCTGCGAATGGTTCTCCTCAGAGCGCGGGAGCCCGCGTACGAGATCTGTTTTTGTCCAGCCGTTGGTTGACCAGGTAAGCAGCGACAAAATGCCTGAATTGGTATCCAGGTCCGTATCGCCATCTCCTGCCGTGCCTGGCGCTCCTTCAGCTCCTCCTATCCTTGGGTCGCTGGATGTGACATATATTTTCGGGGACGATGAAGTGCCAGTAACGAGTATGCCCGTGACCTGCCTGGTGTTGACAGAAAGATTGAGGTTGCCATTGTCGTCATGATTCTTGATATCCCTCACCAGGGTAATGGTCTCTGTTGAAGTGACCGCATAATTCGCATTTCCATTCTTGCTGACGCTATAGCGGTAAATGGTGCCGTCCTGTGCGGCAACATAAAGTTTTCCGTCAGGGCCAAACTGCAAGGAGGTAGGATGAACCACACCGGTACCTGTCAGTTTGCCAGCAGAGAAATTGATCTGACCATTTGTTGAAATGGATATGAAAATGCAAACGGCCTGCATGAGGCCGAGAAAGTAAAGCCTTAACCACAGCATAAAGGGTATGGATTGTTCAGATGTTATTGTTTTCAAAAAAACCAATGCCAAGGGCATGATTATTTACAATGTTTGATTCCTAAAACATGAATTATGATGAATGATCCGCTGAACAAATCCTTACTCGTTGGACTGTTCCATACGAGGGAGGCCGCCGAAGAAGCCTACGACGATCTGAGGGACGCTGGCTATGAAAAAGATGAGATCAATGTGGTGATGACCAATGAAACCCGGGAGCGACTATATCCTACAACTGATGACAATGACAAGGACACCGGTTCCGAAGTGGGGAACAAAGCCATCGAAGGAATGGGAACAGGTGCAACCATAGGTGGTGTGCTCGGAGGTATTGCCGGAGCTGTAGCCGCGTTGAGCAGTAACCTGTTGATCCCAGGTCTGGGTCTGGTTATCATCGGACCAATAGCCGGAGCCATTGCCGGGCTGGGTGCAGGCGGTGCCATTGGAGGACTTGTGGGGCATTGATTGGTGCTGGCATTCCCGAAGACAGGGCAAAGAATATCAGGCGTGAGCTGGACAATGGTAAGATATTGCTCAGCGTCAACCCGCACTCAACTGATGACGTGCAGCGCTTCACACGGAAATGGGAAGAAGAGCAGAACGCGGAAGTTTATGTTTGATAGGGTCATCTGTGACCCATATCATTGAATTCCGTCTACAGGAGGAATAGCTTTGTAGTGTACCACGCCGGATCATGTCCCATTCATAGATGACCGGAAGTTTTGTCACCGGTGATATCACTGGCACCGTTGACGTATATACCTACCTGAATCCTTGGGAGGCCTATGTCAGAACGGATTATAAGCGTTTTGAAAAGTGGGAGATGGTGTATGAAAGTTCGGAGCCCGCTTTTCATTACAAGTGGCATTCGCCTTTCGAGTTCAGGGACAGCATAGGACCCAACAGGTACACCGCGAGCATCTATTCCAACATCGTAAAGGAGCCCGCATATAACGTCATGAATTTTCCCTGGGCCATTACAGCATAGACCAGTTGAATAAGCATGAATTGATGAATCTGCTTGCCTCAGGCTGGAATCGGGCTTATAAGTCAGGGATGCTGCTGATGGAGGTCCAGGATGTGGATCAGGGTGTTGTTACAAAGCAGATGCAGAGGAAGAACCTGGTGGTGGGTAAGGATAAGCTGCCAGATGCTTACGACGAGTACAGTTACCCGTCTGGCCAATTTGTGCATTATGAGTTCAGGTATACCAGGCTTTGATCCGGCTGTTGAAGTTAAAGGCCTTTGTGCTGGTTGCTGATATCCAGGTCATGGGAAGAGAACTTCCTGAGTTCCCTCCTGAAATGTGTATTGAGCCTGGGATAGAGGGTGGGATTCTGCCCTCTCTCATCCAGGTACCAGCTGCTGCATCCCGAATGCCATACTGTGTTCTTTAGTTGGCGTTGGATCTTTTCGTAGTAGCGTTGCTGGATTTCCTCCCGCACAGTTCCGTAGGCTGTGCTGCCTATCCTTTGCATCTCCTTGATGAAGGGCAGGATATAGTTCAGTTGTGATTCCATGATATGTACAACCGAGTTATGGCCAAGCCCGGTGTTGGGGCCCATCAGTATGAAGAAATTGGGGAAGCCTGATACGACCGTTCCCTTGTAGGCGGCACCGCCATTGTTGCGAAGTGTTTCAAACAGCTCCCTGTTGTTGCAGTAGATCTTAACAGGATAGTTGAAATCAGTAACATGGAAGCCTGTACAGTAAATGATCACATCCACGCTTATCTTGTTGCCTGCAGCCGTTTCAATTCCGTCTTCACGCAGTGAAGTAATGCTATCAGAAACGATCTGAACGTTTGATCGGTTGAATGTGGCAGGTAGTCGTCTGACCTGAGCACGCGCTTGCAACCGATGGTGTAGTCAGGAGTGAGTTTTCTTCGCGTCTCGGGGTCATGCACCTCATGCTTCAGTTTTTGGAGGGATACTTTTTTTGCGATGGTGTTCATCGTCTTATTTCCCGTGAAGGCATTGCCGAGGAATTCATTGAACCAATACTGGGCTTCCCTTCGGAACGTCAGTGTAAAAGGAAAGCGGCTGTGGATCTTTTTCATGAATGCGGATACCGGCTTATTGTGCCGGTGGGTCACCCATGCGGCTGTACGCTGGAAAACGAAAAGCTGCTTAACAACGGGTGCAATAGCAGGAACGATCTGTACTGCACTTGCACCGGTACCAATGACAGCAACGCGTTTACCTGTCAGGTCAATGTTCTTGTCCCATGCTGCGGAATGCATGGTCCTGCCTTTGAAAGAGCCGGGAAAGGTTGGTGTTTTGATCCTGTTCAGGGAGCCCAGGCCTGCAATAAGAAACCTGACGGAAGTGGTGTTTCCCTGTTTGTCTTTTAGTTCCCAGCAACCGGGACCCGGGTGGAAAGAGGCTTCTGTTATATCAGTGTTGAACCGGATATATTCCCTTAGTCCTTTTTGTTCTGCCACCTGCTTCATATACTGCCAGATCTCTTCCTGCCCGGCGAACAGTTCATTCCACCCGGGATTCGGAGCGTCAGCCAGGGAATAGAGCGCGGATTTTACATCGCACGCACAACCCGGGTACACGTTATCCCGCCAGGTTCCGCCCACTTCATTGGCACGCTCAAAAATGACAAAGTCGTCGATGCCTTCCCGCATGAGGCGAAGGGCCGCTGCCATGCCGCCAAATCCTGCACCTATGACACCAACGGTATATTGCGCCTGCATGTCAGTCTTTTTCAGAGATTTGCCATGCCCTGGACATCTGCTTCATGAATATCCGGCTATACCTGACGGGGAACAGTCTGACTATCCTGTCCATCATCCTCGCATCTTTCCCAATAAGTATGCGTTCCTTATTCCTTGTAATCCCATCGAGAATTACCCGTGCGGCTTCTTCAGGAGTGGTGCGTACCATCCTCGAGAAATTCTTCACATGCTGCTGGGGTCACGCGCCATCGCGCCCGTGAATCTTCCGTTCCTTACTATACCGGTGTCTATACCGCCGGGATGCACGCTGTGCGTCTTGACACCGGTGGACAAGAGTTCCATACGGAGGGTTTCCGTGAAACCCCTGACGGCAAATTTCGAAGGGCTGTAGGCGCTCTGGTGGTAAATGCCTGCCAACCCGAACACACTGGATACATTCACGATGTGTCCTTCATTCTGCTTCAGCAGGTAGGGGAAAAAGGCTTTGGTCATCCTCACCACGCCCCAGAAATTGATATTCATCAGCCACTCGATATCTTCGAGGGCCGTGTGCCTGAACTCACCTGACATCAGTGATACGCCGGCGTTATTCACCAGCACCAGTTTCCTGCCTTCAAGAAGGGGTATCGTCTCTGCTGCGAAAGCCTTGATGGCTTCCGCGTTTGAAACGTCAAGCGTTCCCGTTTTTATCCTGGGATGCAAGGCGCCGGTTTCCCGGAGCCCCGCATCGTTAATGTCCAGGGCAAGTACATCGGCTCCCTGCTCGGCGCATTGCAGGGCAAGCTGCCTGCCGATTCCAGAGGCGGCTCCGGTGATGATAAAGATGGTATTGTTCCACATGTGAGGGGTTTTTAAAGGTCGCTGTACGGGGAGGCTTTCATCAGGATGGTCTCATTGCGTGACACATTGCCCTGGTATTTTGGGTCTGCCACGAGTTTCTTCCATACCGGGTCATCGCCAAAGCTCTTCCAATGGGCTGTCCTGGAAGCCATGTTCTCAAACCTTGTCATATAGATGAGATTAGGCATCCTGGGGCCTACGATCACGCGAGCATAGAAAAGCGCATTGAAATCGAGGCGCTTGAATAGTGCCACTTCTCCGCCTTCGTTGAACATGTGTACTTTGCCCAGGTGCAGGCCTTCCGTTGCCGATTCATAGCTGCGGTATTCATAGATATTGTCCGCGGATCTTTTGAATGATGTAGCAGCATCGTACTGCTTCATGTCACGGAAGGCTGTGGAGAGGCTGATCTCCAGCCTGGTGTATGGAGGCTTGCCCTGCGCGCTGTCCAGCCTCACCAGTTGCTCCCGGCCCCAGGGGTCCAGGCTTTCAAACTGTTTTTCGATCTTAGACATCTGGTCAAGGCTCTTCAGCGGGATCCAGACCATCAGTTTCTTTCTGTGAGGGTGTCATTATTCAAGGGCATGAAAATGCCTACGTGTTTGATCCCGTTCTTGTGCAGGAAGGGCAGAAGTTGTTTTCCGCAATATTCTTCGATCCTTGCCACCTGTGCCAGGTCGGCACAATGATAGGTGCGGACCATATAATGGTCCAGCTGTTGGGCGTACGAGCCAAGGGAGAAACAAAGGGTAACCAGGGCGATCAGTATCCTCATCTTATTTTTGTTTTGGTCTTCTAATGTAAAGATTCATTTGAACAGAAAGAGCAATTGGCTCCTATAAACAGCAAAAGGCATCAGTAATGATGCCTTTTGTTGTTCTTTGAACGTTTTGCGGATCAATAATTATTGCAGGGTAGGAGGCGCAACCGCCCTCCTGTCAGTGAGCGTTCTCATGAAAGCAACAATGGCCAGTTCCTCCTGTGTGGTAAGGCCTATGTCGCCAACTTCGCCACCAGTTTTCATGGTTGCGGCATATTCAGGTGCATCCCAGCGCTTGAAACCGGGTGCTGAAGGATCACCACTGTTGGTTTCCTGGCTCCAACCGGCGCCCGGGACGTCACGTGTATTGTAGAAGTGCACCACTTCTTCCAGCGTTTTGAAAACACCATTGTGCATATACCTCCTGTTGGCCTCATTCATGGCAACATTGCGCAGCGTGGGTGTGCGGAACTTGCCATCATTGGCAGGTGCCTCTGCCCTCCATGCGTTGTTGGCGGGGAGTGTTCTCAGGAATCCGCCCAGTCCCAGGTCAATGCCGGCGGGGCTGAAAGGAGAAGGATTCTTGGGAAGGCCCAGGTTCTCGTATTCGAAATTGGTGAACAGCGGGAGCTTGTTGAACGTGTTGGTCTCAGCATGGCAATCCACACAACCGGCACCTGTCAGCTGTACCAGATTGTATCCCTGCTGTTCTTCGGCGGTAAAGGTGGCCAGGCCTTTTTTTACATCGTCATATTTAGAAGAGAACTGGTTCACTTCGAAAGATGATTCATAATCGGCGATGGAAAGGCCAACGCGATCATAATTCAGGTCGATGTCTGCCTGTGTTGCCAGTGAGATGTTGGCTCCCCAGACATTGCGCCACAATCCTGCAGCATAATAGTCTGATGCCATGATCCTCTGCAATACCACTTCCTTGCTGGGCAGGTTGTGCTCCTTCACGCTCAGGAAAGGACCGAGGGCCTGTTCAGCACCCGGGTTGTTCAGGCGGAGGCCGGTGGCCCTTCCATCCCAGAACAGGCCACCACGGAAGCCGGCATTCCTGGGCTTGGACATAACGGGTGTCACGCCCGAAGCATAGGCCGAACTTGGTGGTTTACGGCCACCGAATACGCCTTCAACTGCACCTTCGGCAAAGCCATCCATGAATCCGCGAAGGGTGTTTACGGGATAAACGCCACCACCTGTTCCAGGTGCGGCAAATCCGAAGCTGGGCAGGTGGCATGACGCGCAAGCCTGCTGCTTAACTACCAGTGGGTTTTCAGATTCTGAGATATTGGCGTCGAAATAAATGAATTTACCCAGTTGTTGCCTCGCCGTAAGAGCCGGTGTGGGAGGCGGTGCCGGTGTCCTTGCCTTGGCAGCCTCTACGGTAAAGTCTGTCTTGCTGCAGGCGCTCAGGATAGTTACTGCACAAATGAAAGCCGTGCACTCCTTGATGTAAGATCTCATAAAGTAGTTAGTGTGTTTGAAAAAGTTCAGGGGTTTAACGTTCAAAAAAATTTGTGCAAGTATAATAGCCAGGCGTGTTGATTGTTTCAATATTAAACAAGGCGTTTTTAAGTTTTTTCGGATGGATAAATGGAAAATTATTTCCATAACTAAATGCTGGCCTGCGTTCCAGGCTTTGTCATGCGGCTGTCATGAGGAATAAAACGGTTATCGAAAAATAACTTTGGATAAGATGATTGTGCGGTAAATGGGGGTTTTTGAATCGTATTGCTTATAGCGAGAATTCGCTATTGGCGCAGCTTTCAGCTCTTATGGTTATAAAAAAAAGGACACGGTTCCGTGTCCTTTTTTTCTCGTTTTTTGTGTTGTTTTTCTTAGAGCGATCCGGGAGGTGTGACAGGATTCCTGTCTGTCAGGGTGCGTAAGAATGCTACGATCGCGCGCTCTTCTGTTGTGGTGAGGCCAAGGTCACCTACTTCACCCGTTTCCATGGTAGATGGGAACTCCGGGGCTCCCCAGGGCTTGAATCCGGGTGCATTGGGATCTCCGCTGTTGGCTTCCTTGCTCCATCCCGCGCCGGGTACATCCCTTGTGTTGTAGAAGTGTACCACTTCTTCCAACGTGTTGAATACGCCATTGTGCATGAACCTGCGCGCGGCTTCACCTTTACCAACATTCCTCAGGGTCGGGGTCCTGAACTTGCCATCCTGTACTGCAGCCTGTGCAAACCAGGGATTGTTTGCCGGCAGCGTCCTCAGGAAAGCGCCCAGGCCGAGGTCAATACCTGAAGGAGTGAGTGGTGACGGACTCCTGGGCAGGCCGATATTGTCATATCCGAAATCCGTAAACAATGCCCTTTGATTCCCGGTATTCTTTTCCGTATGGCACTCGTTACAATCTGCAGATGTAAACAGGGTACGGCCTAACTGCTCTTCCGGAGTGAATGTTTCGCGACCGGCAAGTACAGCGTCATACTTTGAAGAGTACTGGTTCACTTCAAAGGAGGCTTCGTATTCAGCGATAGAGAATCCCATCCTCTCATAGTTGAGATCGATGTCTGCCTGTGTTGCCAGTGAGATATCTGAACCCCATGCATTCCTCCATGCGCCTGCGGCATAGTAGGAGGACTGCATGATCCGCTCAAGCACGGTTTTCTTGTCCGGAAGATTATGTTCCTTGATGCTGAGGAATGGGCCTAGAGCCTGCTCTGCGCCAGCATCATTTAAAGTAAGTCCGGTAGCGCGGCCATCCCAGAAAAGGCCGCCGAAGAATTCTCCGTCAAATGCCACACCTTTCTTGAAGAACATTGCCGGGGTCACACCGGCAGCATAGGCAGATGATGGTGGTTTCCTTCCTCCGAATACGCCGGCTACGGCGCCTTCTGCGAATCCGTCAACAAATCCGCGAAGCGTGTTGGATGGGAAAAATCCGGGGCTGGTACCCGGTGCTGCAAAACCGAATTCAGGAAGATGGCAGGATGCGCAGGCTTGCTGCTTCACAACCATTGGATCTCCTGATTCAGAGATGTTCGCGTCGAAATAGATGAACTTTCCAAGTGCTTGTTTTGGCGTTAGCGTAGGCTGCGCTATGGGTCTCGCCCTTGCTGCTTCAAAATTGAGATCGTTCTTGTTACAGGCTGCCATTGCAATGATAACAGCCAGCATCATGAGGCTTAAAGATCGTTTCATTAAAAAAGGGTTCGTTGGGTTTTGTTGAAATGTTTTTTTGGCTTTCGAAAGCGGCACAATGATACAAGGGCAGTTGATCAAAAAAAAACAGGTGGGTGAATTGCAGACGGTAAAGTAACGGACACGAACAACCGAAAATATAACCCCAGGTTTTTGAAATAATCTTTTTTCAGTTCTTCATCATTTGTTTCAGAACAGGAGGTTGTGGAAAATAAAATTGTGCAGAAGGAAAGAACTTAACCGGGGTTAAGGCCTGATTGTCATTTTTCTGTCTTTTTTTTACGGCTCATATTAGTGCTGGGCCGAATATCAATGTTTGAAAGGACAGTGTGCGGCTATTTCTTTCGGGTGGATGAAACACGGGGAAATGATCTTGTCCGGGAATTCCATATGAAACAACGGCATGGTTGAACCGCTCATGGGAGGTACGATCCATGACCACTCCGCGTTTACTTCCGACCCTCGTTCTCTTCATTGCGTATGAACTTTAGGAATTGCTGGGATGCCGAATGGTGGTCAGTAATGGAAACTCCGGCAGCTTTATAGGAGTGGTATACAGCCTCATTGAGGAGTACCAAAGCCTTGTCTCTCCAGAACGGGTCATATTGGGTATCCAGTCCCATCTTACCGGCAATGGTGGGAAGCATGTTGAATCGGTTCTCATCCCCGAAATTCCTTGCACCGATCTCAGTTACCATGTACCAGCCATTGAAAGGGGCACAGGGGTAGGAGATGCCGCCTATCTCCAGGATCATGTCAGACACTACCGGTACTGCATGCCACCTCAATCCAAGAGCCGAGAACCAACCTTCCGTGGGATGGCTGATGGGTACCTCCAGGACTTTGCCGGCGTCCAGCGCACGCCAGACCGGTGCCTGGCCACTGCATTGTATTACTACAGGCAGTAATGCATAGGATTTCTTATCCTCCTGCCAGCCCAGTTTTTTGCACAGGTGCAGGAAGTGAACTTGCTCCGGGTCGTTATTGTAACGGATGAGATGTTTGTTAAGGATCTTGACCGGAATAGTTCCGTCATGTAGTGCGGGTGGGAAAACGGTGATCATCGGCCTGATCTTGCCACCGTTTGTGCAGAGCGACAGATGTTCTTCAAGTGCGAGGAAAATATCTTCAGGGTCTGTTGTTTGGCGCATATCCCTGACCGTTAGCGACCTCCAGAATAGCCTTCCGATGCAACGGTTGCTGTTTCGCCATGCCATTCGGCCCCGTGTTCCAGTTCAATGGGTAGATGGGTATAACTTCCCGTGGAGCCTATTTCTTCGGCCACTACTGCAAGCCGCTTGTCTAAACCGTCGATGCCAAGTTCATAATAGGCCATCTGGAGGAACTCCGAGGCTTTCAGGAATAATTCAGATGCCATAACCATGGCAAAGGTAAATGCTCACCCCTTCTCATTTCCAACTTCTCCCTAAAATAAAAAAGGGCCCGGATAGACATCCAGCCCGTTTTAAATCCAATATCCTATGAAAAACCGAAGTATTAACGGTGCTTTGTTTTTTGATATTGCATCAGGCACCAAAAAAGCCCGATCGCAGGCTTTTTGTTAACCAGGGTTAAGGCATAAGGTGCGGAACAGGTAATCCGGCTGTTCATGATCTTCGTCATGAACGGAATGACAGAACAGCGTTTCCATATGATTTTGAGCAGGTATGCACACAATGTGATTGCAATCATAAATGCCCCCTTGGTCCTATGGTAGATTTATTTCCTCCTAAAAACTACGATATGAAAAGAGCACTTTTGGTTTTTTCGGCAGTAGCCGTCTTTGGTATTTCCTGTAACCAGGCCGTTGAACAGCAGTCAGCCACTGCAGCGTCCGCAACTGACGCACCTGTTGGGGGCGGACAGTCCAACGTAAAGGATGATGAATCACAGAAAGACGTGGTTAAGATAGCCGTTGGAAGCCCCGATCACACTACACTGGTGACCGCGCTGAAAGCCGCGGAATATGTGGACGCCCTGACCAATGCCGGTCCTTTCACGGTTTTTGCGCCAACCAATGCCGCCTTTGAAAAGTTACCTGCCGGCACGGTGGAAGGTCTTCTCAAGCCCGAGAAAAAGAATGACCTGAGGACCATCCTGGAGTACCATGTGTATGTAGGGGTGCTGAAGCCCGACTACCTGGCGGAAGGCCAGACCTATGGTATGGTCAGCGGCCACAACATCACCATTGGTAAAAAGGACGGCAAGCTCACTGTGAACGGGGCCAACATTATTGCATCCATTCCCGCTTCAAATGGCATCATACACGTAGTTGATGGCGTGTTGCTGCCACCCGCTAAATAAAGGGGGAAGTTGGAAGTTGGAGGGAGAAGGGAAAGGACCCAGCTCAAGCAAAAAAAGGCATCACAACGTGATGCCCTTTTGCTTGGTGACCCCTTCAGGACTAAAGGATAAGTAATTAAAAAGCCCGAATTGGACGCACTAGGACCTTCGTAGTGTTCTTTGATACTGAGCTGAAACTTGTAGTATAACTGTTGGAAAGTTGATTGAAGTAAAGCATACCTGTAAAGGCATTTGTTGATGTTTGCTCCGTACTTGTCCAATAAGGGATATCTAATCGGATGGAATTTGGTCTTGGTAGGTTAGATAAGAGTAAGCTTAATTCCGCATTATTCGGCAGGAACCAGTCGCTGTAACCGTTCGAAACGTAGTTGTCGCAAACGCTGGCGGCCGTGCCTGGCAGGTTACATTTACTAACTATAAGGGCTGTATTACGAGCTCCGTCTCCCACGTTTGGCCCATTTGCACCGGTTAATGTGCCGAAGCAACCCCATAAAGGAGGATCCTCCAATGTATTACTTGGTAAATTCTCTAGTGCGGTAACCAGCCCATGTTTACCTGTTGCATCTACATAGAAGATCACCCCTCCTTGGTAGTATTGACCTATTTCTATGCGACCAAGAGTAGTTGCCATCACCTCATTACTGAAGGCTCCATTTCCTAATGCATTATAGGGATAGACCCTGTAATAATATGTTGTATTCTCCTTGAGCACACCAAAATAAACGCCATCAGTATAACTGGTTGTGTTAGCCCTAATGTTGCAACCTCAGCATAGGTTCCGCCAGCTATTTTCCTTTCTACTTTGTATCCAGTTTCATTAGTTGCCTTGTCTTCCCAGTTTATGATTACTGTTGAGTTGGAGACGCCATAAACTTTTAAATTAGCGGCCGCAGCAGGCGTACCAGGTGTGGTTATTGTAGCTTCATTCGTATAAGTGAGGGAGTTCCCTGCAGAATTATAGGCAAAAACCCTATAGGTGTAAGTGGTATTTGGCGATACTCCCATATCACTAAAAGTGCTTATATCTTTTCCCACCATATCTATCTCTTGGAAAACGGTTGAGCCTGTTTTTCGCTCAATTTTAAAGCCTGTTTCATTGGTGGATTTGTCGGTCCATGCAAGGTTAACTTGTTTGGAAGAAACAACTGTGAGCACTAAGTCAGAAGGGGCAGTGGGTAATGCTACCGTTGTTCCACTATTATTATTATTATTATTGGATGTGTTGTTAGTGGTGTCCGGGTTTTCTCACAGCTGTAAATCGAGATTAATGCAACTGCAAGTAGGCAAGTTGCCCATTTTTCCATTGATAGAAATAATGATGTTTTCATTAGAGCAAGCTAAATAGCTTGGTTAAAAAATGACTGAGTTCGGCAGTAAGATTAGTTACCATGATGGTGGGTAACCAACTTTAATAGAAACCTACATGGACACAGGCCCTTATTTGAGTAAGATTACGGCAATATCTGAGTGGGTGGTTTTTAATTTGCCCAGTTACCAGATCTAGGTTCTTCCCTTGCCTTGCGGTATTTTTCATTGTACTTCCCGCTTCGGCAAGCCAGGCTCGCACACAAAAAAGCCCTGCACGAAGTGCAGGGCTGTGTGACCCCGTCAGGATTCAAACCTGAAACCTTTTGATCCGTAGTCAAATGCTCTATTCAGTTGAGCTACGGGCCGTTTATGTCCCCGGTTGGATTTGGGGAGGGCAAAAATAGGACAAAGCACGCTTTTCGCCAAAATTTGATAAGAAAATAGCTGGCCATTTCCATAACTTCCCAAAAACGTTCCAATGAACTACCGGAAGCTCCTTTTTATCTGCCTGGTTGCGTTGCTGCCTGTCCTCACCAGAGCCCAGAAAGTAATGGTGAACAAGAACGGGAATAAATACCACCTGCAGGACTGCCGATACGCTAAAGACGCAACGGCAACAGATGTACAGGACGCCATAAGGAACAATTATGTTCCATGCGATGTGTGTAAGCCTCCGGCAAAGCCCAATGCCAATGGTGTGCAGTGCAAAGGAAAACCAAGGAAGGCGCGCGCTGTACAAGGAAGACGTCGTCCAGGAACGGTCTCTGTTGGCAGCACGGAGGGTAGTGGTGAGGGCCTCAATGCCCCAATGCCCAATGCCCCAATGCCCAATGCCCAATGCCGTGTTCAATATGGCCAGTGGACGAACGCTTCCATAGCCGCATATTTGGGCAGGCCCAGCTTGTCGTACATATCTGCCGTGCCGGCATTGCGCTCTTCTGCGCGCTCCCAGAACTCCCTGCTGTCTGACCCTTGGAACACCACGCCGTCTTTCTGGCTCTGGTGAATGAATATCCCGTTGCGCTTTTGCATGACCTGGTCCGGGCTCATCGGGATCGCCATATCTACATCCCAGAGGTCCCACTCCGCCCAGGCTCCGCGATAAAGCCAGAGCCTGCAATCCTTGACGGATTCATCGCCTTCGGCCTTCAGCCTCCGCAGCGCGTCATACATGATATCGAAACAAACCTTATGGGTGCCATGCGGGTCTGCAAAGTCGCCGGCTGCAAAGATCTGGTGCGGCTTCACCTTGCGGATCAGGTCCATGGTGATCTGAACGTCCGCCTCGCTTGGTGGGTTCTTCTCGATGAGGCCTGTTTCATAAAAGGGCAGGTTCATGAAATGGATGTGCTCATCCTTAATGCCTACATACCTGCAGGTTGCCCTTGCTTCTGTTCTCCTGATCAGGCCCTTGATCTCCCGGATCTCGTCCGTATCCTTCTGGTATGATTTCTTGGTTTTGATGAATTCCCTTGCATTCTGCCAGATGGTGTTGGCCCTGCTCTTGTCGATACCGAAAATGGAATCGAACTCCACGGCAAAGTCTATTTGCCTCATCACAAACTCATCACTCACTGCAATGTTTCCCGAGGTCTGGTAACCCACGTGTACTTCATGTCCCTGTTCGTGCAGCCTGATGAAAGTGCCACCCATGGAGATGATGTCATCATCAGGGTGGGGGGAGAAGATGATCACGCGCTTGCTCTTGGGGTTGCTGCGTTCAGGGTGGCGTGGAACTTCCTCTCCGTACTTGCCGCCGGGCCATCCCGTGATGGTATCTCGCATGCCGTTGAAAACGCGGAGGTTGATGTCATATGCTGAACCGTACTTCACCATCAGGTCGCTCAAGCCATTGTTGTTATAGTCAGAATTGGTGAGCATCAGTATGGGCTTGTCCAGGCTGAAAGCCATGCTGCAGACGGCTTTGCGGATAAGTTTTTCCGTCCATTCTATCTCGCCTGTAAGCCAGGGTGTTTTGAACCTGGTCAGTTCCTGCGCTGCAGCTTCGTCCAAAACGAAGGTGCAGTTGGAATGTTCCTGTAGGAAGGATGCCGGTACATGGTCAGTCACCGTTCCTTCCACTGCTTTACGGATCACCGGTGCTTTATGTATGCCCCAACCCAGGAGCACGATGCGTTTAGCCTTGAGGATGGTATTGATACCAACGGTTATGGCCAGGCGGGGCACCTGTGCTATGCTCGCAAACTCATACGCATTGGCCAGCCTGGTGGTATTGTCCAGTGCCACCAGCCTGGTGCCCGAATGCCTTCCGGATCCGGGCTCATTGAATCCGATATGGCCGTTGAGTCCTATACCAAGCACCTGGTAGTCTATGCCGCCGGCCAGTTCTATCTTCTTCTCATAGGTTGCTGCATAGGCGCGAACGTCGTTCTTGTCTATGGTACCGTCCGGAACATGGGTGTTGGACTTATCGATATCAATATGGTCAAACAAGTGGATGTTCATGAACCTGTGATAGCTTTGCAGCGCATTGGGTTCAATGGGGTAGTACTCATCCAGGTTGAAAGTGATCACGTTCTTGAAGCTCAGGCCTTCATTCTTGTGCAGTGCAACCAGTTCTTTGTAAAGTGTCTTGGGTGTTGACCCGGTGGCAAGGCCGAGTACACAGGGTTTGCCTTCTTTTTGTTTCTGCCTGATCAGGTTAGCGATCTCGCGTGCTACATGCGCGGAGGCAAGCTTGTCGTTCGCGTAGATCTGCACGGGATCTTCTCAAAGGAATCTACAAGGCTCATGTAAGATGTTTTGCAGTTATAAGTTGGAGGGCTAAAGATAATCAATACTTAACAACTAGGGTTGCATCTCGAGCTCAAACAGCAGCGGCCAGAGTTTGCCCGTGATGTACATTTTCTTCTTTTCAGGATCCCACGCGATGCCATTGAGCACTGCACCGTGTGGATTGGTGTCAATGTACGTGAGGTCCATCTTTGCATATTTCTTCAGGATATCGGTGAAGTCCATCCTGCCTGTAACATGCCGTTCGAAGGATCGATACGAACGATGTAATTATAGTCAATACGGTTGGCGTAAATGGCGCCGTTAACGAATTCAAGTTCATTGAGGTTGTTGAGCGGGCCGAGGTGGTCCGTTACGGAAACTACTTTTTCCAGTTTAAGGTCTGCAGGGCGCACGAAATAGAGCTTGTCTGAGCCGTCACTGATAATGAGCGACTTTCCGTTGTTGGTGATGCCCCATCCCTCATTTGTCCAGTTCATTTCGCGGATCACCCGCATGGTCTTGGGTTCATACACAAACACCACGTGGTTCTGCCACGTGAGTTGATACAAGGTGTCATTCAATATGGTGAGCCCTTCGCCAAAGAATTTGTCGGCAAGCTTGTGCTGTTGTTTCACCTTGCCCGTTGCGAAGTCAACCGTCCTAAGCGTAGACTTGCCTTCAAGCCCTGTGCTTTCATAGAGTGTTCCCTTGTAGAATTCAAGCCCTTGGGTGAAGGCCGATGTGTCATGCGGGTACGCATTCACGATAGTATAGGAGAGGGAAGGGGCTTCGGGAATGGCGGGAACATTCTCCGGCGTGGTATTTTCTTTGTTGTTATCCGTGTTGGTACAGGCAAATATCAGTACGGCAAGCAGGCGGGAAAAAATCTTTTCAACATAGATGATGGTTGCTTTTATGTAAGCGTCTCTTGTTCAATGGATTGCCGACAAAGCTACATTTTTGCTGAGAACATAGGCTTTCAGGGCTTTGAATTATCACAATGATTTCGCAATTTTACTGTGCAAAGCCTCTGATCTCCTGATAGTGCGCCCGCACGTTCCCGATATTACAGAAGGCAGACCTCGGTACACCAACCCAACTCCTACTACGCTCTGATCCACTCCTTTTGAATTTCCGCAATTTTATTGCGCCTGACACTACGTTTTCCAATACTGGTGATCAACTGATCAATCTATCATCTTTTTGAAGAGCCATTCGAACGCTGAAACCCAAATCGAATGCGCACTTTTACTTTATTGTTCATTGCCCTGGCAATGGGGCTGTCTGCTGCTGCACAGAAACAGTGCGGTACGGAAGCTTACCAGGAGCGGATAAGCAGGGAGAACCCTCACCGCTTCGCATACAGGGTACTCATATACCTTCGCTTTCCGCGGCGGGCTCCGGCAATTCGTCTGCAGGCCCTGCACCGCAGCAGGCCATCACCATTCCCGTGGTGGTGCATGTACTGTACAAGAACCTGGCTGATGTGCGGATGCCGTGATCAGGAAGCAGCTTGAGATCCTGAACAGGGACTTCAACCTCGCCGGCGATGATGCCGCCAGGATACCTTCTGCATTCGCGCCTTTTGCCAGTGCCGCCAACATAAGATTTGAACTGGCCAGGACGGACCCTGACGGCAGGGCAACCACCGGGATCAACAGGAAGAAGTCGGCCCGTGAATTCTGGGCAAATGATGACAAGGTCAAGGACCCCGCCTATGGTGGCGTAAAGCCCTGGGATGCAAAATATTACCTCAATATCTGGGTGTGCAACCTCGTACCCGGACTTCTCGGATATTCATCGGCCCCGGGCACATCACCGGATAAAGACGGTGTGGTGATCCAGGCAAATGTTTTCGGCGGCGGATCTGGCAGTTTCAGCATGGGGCGTACCGTTGTTCATGAGGTAGGCCACTGGCTCAATCTCAAACATTTGTGGGGCGATGGAGAATGTGGGAGCGATGGAGTGGATGATACGCCTCCCCAAAGAAAGTATAACCAGGGGTGCCCCAGTTTCCCCAAACTGAATACGGCTTGCGGAAATGGAAATGCTGCCGGCGAGATGTTCATGAATTTCATGGATTTTACTGACGATGCCTGTATGCTGATGTTTACCAAAGGCCAGATCAGCAGGATGAGGGAGATGTTCGCCATGGGCGGTTTGCGTGAATCCATCATGTATTCCCGTGCCCTTGGAGAGCCTTGGAATAAGGGCGATGATAATGTGCTGGTCACTACCAGCTCATTGCAGAATCCTGTTGTTACGGCTGTCAGTATTTCTGTATATCCCAACCCCACTTCTTCAATGATCACTTTCAGCAGCAAGGGGGTAAGCCTTTTGGGAAGGAAATACAATTTGTTCTCCGTAGACGGCAGGCAAATGCAGGCAGGCCTGCTCAGCAGTGAGAACATGAATATCAGTGTGTCTTCCCTTAAACCCGGCGTCTATTTCGTAAAACTCTCGGCATAGAACAGGCGCTGCGGTTCATAAAACAGTAGGTTTCAGATGGTAATAAAAAGGGCGGGTTGAGTAACATTAACCTGCCCTTTGCGTTTTAGTTGATAGCTTTGAAAGCAAATATTCATCCGTATGAAAAAACTATTACCCTTCGTCATTGCTGGTATCCTCGGATCCGCTTCCGCACAGGCCCAGTTCTTTCCAAAGAAAGGGGATACCGCATCCAATTCCGTTAAATCGTCCATAAATAAAATATTAGGCAAGAGCAAGGGCGGCGCGCTGAGTACAGAAGAGATCGCCGCGGGCCTGAAGGAAGCGTTGAGTGTGGGAGCGCAACGTGGGTCAGATAAACTCAGCGCTGCAGACGGTTTTTTCAGGAACGCAGCGTTAAAGATTCTGATGCCGCCCGAGGCAAAGAAAGCAGAGGAGACACTGCGAAGCTTCGGCATGGGCCGCCAGGTAGACCAGGCCATACTTGCCATGAACAGGGCCGCTGAAGACGCGGCAAAGTCTGCGGCGCCCATTTTCGTCAATGCGGTAAAAGGCATGACCATTAATGATGCGATGGGTATACTGAAAGGGGCGATAACGCTGCCACCAATTACCTCAGGGGAAAAACAACCACGCAGTTGACTGAAGCATTCAGGCCCGTCATTGAGCAAAGCCTGCAGAAAGTGGATGCAACAAAACACTGGAACACGGTATTCACTAACTATAACAGGGTAGCAAAAGAAAAAGTGAACCCGGATCTTTCTGCATATGTCACGGAAAAGGCATTGTCCGGCATCTTCGCGCAGCTTGCGGAAGAAGAGAAGAGCATCAGGAAAGATCCTGCAGCCAGGACAACGGAACTATTGAAGAAGGTTTTTCAATAGGGGGGCATTGATGCATTATTGAATGAGCAAAAGAAAAAGCCGCGATCACTCGCGGCTTTTTACTATGCCTTATTAACTCAATACCTATCAAATGTCTATCGCCTCTCCATACGCTGCAGCGGCTGCTTCTTTCACAGCTTCACTCAACGTGGGGTGGGGGTGTACTGCGTTGAGGATCTCGTGATGTGTTGTTTCCAGCTTGCGTGCGGTTACAACCTCTGCGATCAATTCCGTTACGCCCTGGCCGATCATGTGCGCACCGAGGAACTCACCGTATTTCGCATCGAAAATCACTTTTACGAATCCTTCCGTTGCACCGGCTGCGCTGGCCTTGCCACTCGCGATGAAGGGGAACTTGCCCACTTTCACCTCGTAGCCGGCTTCCTTCGCCGCCTTCTCTGTGAATCCAACAGAAGCCACTTCAGGGGTGCAATAGGTACAGCCGGGGATGTTGTTATAGTCCATCGCATCAGGCTGGTGGTGTGATTTCTTCTCCATGAAGGCGATGTATTCTGCCGCATTGATACCTTCCTTGCTGGCCACGTGTGCCAGTGCCTGGCCGGGTGCGCAGTCTCCAATGGCGAAGATGCCGGGAACGGTTGTCTGTCCATACTTATCAACCACTATCTTTCCCTTCTCGGTCTTGATGCCATTCTCTTCGAGGCCGATGTTCTCGATGTTGGACTGGATACCTACTGCACTGAGCAGGATATCTGCTTCCAGCACCTGCTCACCTGCTGCCGTTTTCACTGTGGCTTTTACGCCTGCTCCTGAAACATCTGTCTTGGTAACCTCGGCAGAGGTCATAATGTTGATGCCCTTGCGCTTGAATTGCTTCTCCAGTTCCTTGCTGATCTCTTCATCTTCCACGGGCACGATGCGGGGCATGAACTCAACAATGGTCACCTTGGTGCCCATGCTGTTATAGAAATCGGCGAACTCAACGCCGATGGCGCCGGAGCCTACAACGATCAATGATTTGGGTTGCTCGGGGAGTACCATGGCTTCGCGGTAGCCGATGATCTTCTTTCCATCTACCGGCATGGCGGGGAGCTGACGGCTCCTTGCGCCTGTGGCGATGATGATGTATTTGGCTTCCACCACTTGCTTGGTTCCGTCTGCCGCTGTCACTTCAAGCCTGCCCTTTCCGGCAACCTTTCCATGGCCCATGATCACATCGATCTTATTCTTCTTCATCAGGAATTGCACGCCCTTGCTCATCTTGTCTGCCACACCACGTGAACGCTTGATCACGGCGCCGAAATCATGCTGAACGCCGCTGCTCTGGATGCCATAGTCAGCACTGTGTTTCAGGTATTCATACACCTGTGCGCTTTTCAGCAGCGCTTTTGTGGGGATACAACCCCAGTTAAGGCAAACCCCGCCAAGGCTTTCTTTCTCCACTATTGCCACCTTGAATCCTAATTGGGAAGCCCTGATCGCAGCCGGATATCCGCCGGGTCCGCTACCAAGGACGATAACATCATATGCCATAGTAAATGTTTGAAATGAATTGAGGTGCGAAAATAGTAATTTGTAAGCATCTAAGTTCCGGCATATGCGGCGTCTGGTATTCTCCCTGTGTTTATTGTTGATAACCCCCTGCCTCCGGGCACAGGAACCTGACCTGGCCGCGGCCGACAAGTTCGGCATGCAGCCTCCTTTTAAAGTGCAGGACCGCGGGCAGCTTGACTCCCTGGTGAGATTGATCAACGGCAGATTTCCTCACCCCGTTGAGAAAGTTAGGGCGATGTTCACCTGGGTGGCCAGTACCTTGGAGTACGACTGTGGCAATGACAGTTCCTATCCGCTGAAGGCTGTTTCAGTGGACCAGGTGTTGCGCAAAGGGAAGTCGCAATGCGCGGGATATTCAAACCTGCTGCAATACGGGCTGAGCAAACTCGGTTTTGAAACGGCAACCATCAAGGGCGTGGCCAAAACGGCGAAAAAGGATCTCTGGTGGACGATAGGAGACCTTCGGCCCAATCATTCCTGGAATGCCGTGAAAATAGACGGGCATTGGAAGCTGCTGGATGCCACCTGGGCCAGTGGCGCTTCCAACGATGATTGCACTGTGGTGAACAGGCAGTTCGCTTCGTTCTATTTCTTCCCGGATCCGGCTTTTTTTGTACTGTCGCATCTTCCCTCGGACAGCAGCTGGCAGCTGATGGAGAAGAAAATGCATGGCGAGGAATTTGCCAACCTTCCCATTTTCCACGACCCCTATTACGAATTCAATGTAGGAAGTTATGCCCCGGCCTCAGGCAGGTTAGAACTGGAAATGAATGAGGCCATCACTTTCTCATTCACCGCCTCGAAACCCATTGAACGCATTGCCGTTTGGAGCGAGGAGAACAAAGCAGTGAAACCCGAGTTCGGGAATTTTACCAGGAAGGGAAACGTATACAGCTATGCTTACCGGGTCAAATACCCGGAGCATATTTCCTGAATGTATCCCTTGACGGCAAAAGAACCGCGATGGTTTATTATGTAAATGTGGCAATGCGGTAATGCGGCAATTAAGCTAAAGCTGCGTCAAGCGCTTTATTTAACTGGCCGGCGCTCATCGCCCCGCTTTGTCGCCACAACTGCTTACCCTTCCTGAACAGGATCAGGGTGGGTACACCGCTGACGTTGTAAGCCATGGCAGCCTGCTGGTTGCGGTCAACATCTACCTTGATGATCCGCAATGCATCGCCCTTCATGTCCGCAAGCTTCTTCAGCTCCGGGGCCATCATTTTGCAGGGGCCGCACCACTCCGCGTGGAAATCAACCAGAACCGGTGTGTCCCCATTGATCAATTCCTGGAATTTGCTCATGCTTTTTGTTTGACAGGGCAGGTGTTAATACCGAAAATGGCATAAAGCGGACAAAAACTGACCAGGCTGGTCAAAACAAATATGCCAGCCAATACCAGCAGTGCCATTCCGAGGGTGCCGGAGATCACATTGGTGAAATAGAGGGCGGCGATGATCAGGGCAACGAGGATCCTTACGATCCTGTCAGTGTTTCCTACGTTCTTTTTCATTGTTGGTTGTTTAGCGCGTGAAAAATTTTATGAGGTATGTGATCAACAGGGCTATGGACACGCAGGCCAGGCAAACGCCTAATAACCTGAGTATGAACGAGGATCTTTGCATAGCCTGTTGATTACTTCCCAAAAATAGCGGCAATGGCGGGATATTCTGGTGACCACGGTCACCAGAAGAAAGGGTTTAGGAACAACTGAAACCTAAACCCTTTCAACGATCCGGATGCCCTGTTCCGTCTGCTTGACAAGTCCTTCATTCTCAAGCTTCTTCAAGGTTCGGGTGACCACTTCCCGCGCAGTTCCCAGGTGTTCGGCGATCTCCCGGTGGCGTACCTGTACCGGATTCCCTTTCAAGCGGGCGAGGTCACGAAGATGTTCATGGATCCTGTGGTCCATCCTGTTGAACAGGAGTTGATGTATGGTGTCTATCAGTTCAGTGTACCGAAGGTTGTATTGCCTGTAGAACAGGTCGTTGAATTTTGGGAACTCCCTGAGCCAGGCGGGTATCTGGCCGGCCGGCAGGAGCAGAAGGGTGGAAACTTCCTCTGTAACGGCGTGTATCCGGCTCTTGTCGTTATTGATGATGGCTGAAAAGCTCATCACGCAACTTTCCGCCGGCTGTATATAATAAAGGAGAAGGTCCCTGTCCCCGGCCCTGGTGAAAACCCGGACCAGCCCTTCAAGGACGATGGGGATGGACCTGACGTACTGGCCGGCGTGAAGGATCTCCGTATCTTTGGGCAGTTCCACTAAGTCTGCTGTCAGGGAAATGCCGGTCAACAGCTCCGCGGGCAGGAAGGGGAGATGGGGCCTTATCTGTGAAATGTCTGCAGGCATAAGGGGTTATGATTCAATTTCAGGAAATTAGTCTGATAATAACTGTAAAATCTTTTTGAAATATTGTAAAAATGTCAGACCTTTGCCGTCCCAAAATTCAAGATAATGGCTAGAGTATGTCAGGTTACCGGTAAAAAGCCAATTGGCGGAAACTACGTTTCCCACTCAAATATCAAGACGAAGAGAAGGTTTTTGCCTAATCTGCAAACCAAAAGGTTTTTCCTCGCCGAGGAAGACAGGTGGGTTACCCTCAAGGTTTCTGCTGATGCGATCAGGACCATCAACAAGCGTGGCTTGTACAATGTGGTGAAGGAGATGAGGGCCAATGGTGCACACATTTAATTAATTTGTAAAGAGAACTACAATGGCAAAGAAAGGCAATAGGGTACAGGTAATTCTGGAGTGCACTGAGCACAAGAACACTGGCTTGCCCGGTACCAGCCGCTACATCAGCAGCAAGAACAAAAAGAATACTCCTGAGCGCCTGGAGCTGAAGAAGTATAACCCCATCCTGAAAAAATATACCGTTCACAAAGAAATTAAATAACCATGGCAAAGCAAGCTTCAAAGAACGCGAAGGTAAAGGATGCGAAAGCCGCAGCTGAGGCGAAGAACTGGACAAAGGTGATCAGGGCAGTCCGCAGCGATAAATCTGGCGCATACACTTTCAAGGAGCAGATCGTCCACAAGGATAAGATCAAGGATTTCCTTGCTCAAAAATAATTCAATTCGTTAGTCATTGACCGGGGAGCTGTTCTGGATAACCAGGGCAGCTTTCTTATTTTTACACCCGCTCTGCAAGAGCCCGCTCTTGCAGAGCGATGATCAGATATGGACAAACAGGTTGAACTTAGGAAGGTTGGGCCCGATGACGTGGATGTAGTAGTGGCACTTGCCCGGAAAACCTTCCGTGAAACGTATGAGGCTTATAATGATCCCAATGAACTGCGGATGTACATGGACCGTTCACTTACGGCCCAGGTGCTTGCAGCTGAGCTGCGTGCCAACGGTTCGGCATGGTATATCGCTTTTCTGGACGGCATACCCGTAGGCTTTTTTAAGATCCGCTGGGACAGTGTGGCCAAAAACCTTCCGGGAAGGAAGACCCTTGAATTGCAGAGGATCTATGTGTTGCAGGAGTACCAGGGGTTTTCCATTGGGCGGGCGTTGATCCAGAAGGTGAAGGATTTTGCCAAGGCTAATGGTTATAATACTGTTTGGCTCCAGGTATGGCAAAAGAATGCCAAAGCCATTAAATTCTACCAGGGCTCAGGATTCGTGGTCTACGAAACCGCCGATTTCCTGATGGGTACGGAAGTGCAGCAGGATTTTCTGATGCGCTATGATCTCTATTATTAATCTTTGCATTATGGGATTATTCGATAAGCTGTTCGGCAAAAAGGAAAAGGAAACGCTGGATGAGGGCATGGAGAAGACCCGGGAAAGCATCTTCACCAAGATATCCAAGGCCGTAGCGGGCAAGAGCACCGTTGACGAAGAAGTGCTGGATAACCTGGAGGATGCGCTGGTGAGTGCAGACGTGGGCATCGATACCACAGTAAAGATCATTGAGAAAATAGAGGCGCGTGTTGCAAGAGACAAGTACCTGAATACCAGTGAGCTGAACAGGATACTTAAAGAAGAAATAGAGTCAATGCTGGTGGAGTCTGCCGAAAGTTCCTACAAGGATTTCTCTACACCCGCAGGCACCAAGCCTTACGTGATCCTCGTAGTGGGGGTGAACGGGGTAGGTAAAACAACCACCATCGGCAAGCTTGCGCATAATTTCAAACTGGCGGGGAAGGATGTTCTCCTGGGTGCCGCAGATACATTCAGGGCCGCCGCCGTTGACCAACTCACCATCTGGAGTGAACGCGCCGGCGTTCCCATCGTTAAAAAAGATATGGGGGCCGATCCCGCATCGGTTGCCTTTGACACCGTGAACAGCGCCGTTGCCCGCGGCTCCGATGTGGTGATCATTGATACCGCAGGAAGGCTTCATAACAAGGCCCACCTGATGGAAGAGCTCAGCAAGATCCGGAGGGTGATCCAGAAAGTGATACCGGACGCGCCCCACGAGGTGTTGCTCGTGCTGGACGGCTCAACAGGACAGAATGCCCTGGAGCAGGCCAAACATTTCACCGCAGCCACGGACGTGACCGCACTGGCCATCACCAAGCTGGACGGTACGGCCAAGGGAGGCGTTGTGCTAGCCATCGCCAGCCAGTTCTCCATCCGGTGAAATTTGTAGGGGTTGGTGAGAAAATGGAAGATCTCCTGGTGTTCAACAAAAATGCATTTGTGGATTCGATCTTTAAGCTTCAGCAATAACGCCTTGAACAATGAGGCAATGGTGCCAAATGCCTCAATGTGCCCATGCTCCATTGCCAAACAAAATACGCCTCATGGATATGAGGCGTATGAAGTTGATTGACGCCAGCGAGAGCCGGCGTTTTTTTATGGCGGGCCGCTGAGGGCCCCAGAGGTACATATATAAGACAACAATAATCCGACCAATGAAGCCAGCGAATTGTTAAAATCACGGCAGTGTGGAAACCTTTTCCATATGCCATGGCGGAAAGGCGGCATTTCGGACACCCGAAAACGCCAACGGCGGGCCCAAACATTACCGCACTGTCACATTACCACATTGCCATATTATCTCTCTATCTTTGCGGCTTCAATTATGAAAACAAGGTCGCTACGCAAAGACAAGGTCAATATCATCACCCTGGGGTGCAGCAAGAATATGGTGGACAGCGAGGTGCTTAGCGGACAGCTAAGGGCCAACGACATCGATGTGGTGCATGAGAACGCGAAGAAGGACCATAATATCGTCATCGTCAACACCTGCGGCTTTATTGACAAGGCCAAGGAGGAATCCGTAAATACCATCCTTGCACAGGTGGAACTCAAGAAAAAAGGCAAGCTGGACAAGGTCTATGTCACCGGATGCCTGAGCGAGCGCTACAAACAGAACCTGGAAGAAGAGATACCCGAGGTGGATGCCTATTTCGGCACCATGGAACTGCCGCAGATCCTGAAAAAGTTTGAGGCCGACTATAAAGCCGAACTCGTAGGGGAGCGGCTCCTGGCTACGCCTTCCCATTACGCCTACATGAAGATCAGCGAAGGATGCAACCGCACCTGCTCCTTCTGTGCCATTCCCCTTATGCGCGGCAAGCACGTGAGCAGGCCTGTCGAAGAGCTCGTAGCCGAGGCTACCAGGCTGGTGCAGCGTGGCGTGAAGGAGATCATGCTGATCGCGCAGGAACTCACCTATTACGGGCTTGACATTTATAAGGACCGCGCGCTTCCCAGGCTGCTCCATGCCCTGGCAGATGTGCCGGGCCTGGAATGGATAAGGCTCCATTATGCCTATCCTTCCAAGTTCCCCATTGAAGTGATCGATGTGATCCGGGAACGTGATAATATCTGTAACTATCTCGATATGCCACTCCAGCACGCCAGCAACCGGATGCTGAAGGCTATGAAAAGACAGATCACGAGGGAAGAGATGGATGACCTCGTTCAGGAGATCCGCCATCGCTCCCCCGGCATCTGTCTCCGCACCACGCTCATCACAGGATACCCGGGCGAAACGGAAGCGGATGTGGAGGAGTTGAAAGACTTCCTGCGAAAGCATGAGTTCGATCGCGTGGGCATTTTCCAATACTCGCATGAAGAGGGCACTTCTGCCTATGACCTTGTGGATGACGTGCCGCAGGAAGTGAAAGAGGAAAGGGCCAGCGAGATCATGGAAGTGCAGCAGGAGATCAGTTTCGAGAAGAACAAAGCCAAAGTGGGTAAGGTGTTCAAGGTGCTGGTGGATAAAAAAGAGTCCGGACGCTTCATAGGCAGAACTGAATTTGACAGTGTGGAAGTGGATAATGAGGTGATCATCCGATCTTCACGTAAATTAGTGCCGGGGGAGTTTGTACAGGTCATGATCACCAAGGCCTACGACTTTGACCTGGAAGGAGAACTCGTTTCCTGAATTCACTCAAAATATTGCCCGTGAATTGTACCGCGAGGTTATTGCCGTATGAAAAGACCGGATCATTCTCCGGGCTCGTGTTGGATTACCTTAAAGGGGTTGATGAGGTGAAGCCTCTCTATGCCAACGAGGTTTCTTTGGAGGGTATGCAAAAAGCGATCGAGGCAAGAAAGGCCTCGCCCGTGGACAGGCCCCTGCTGGTACAGGTGTTCAGGGAGCTTTACGCAGAGAACGCCTCGGAAGCGCAGCAGCGGAACATCACACTATTGGCGGATGACAATACCTTCACCATCTGCACCGCCCACCAGCCCAATGTTTTCAGCGGCTACCTGTATTTCATTTACAAGATCCTTCACGTTGTCCGTATCGCCGAAGAACTTGCTTCAAAACTTCCCGGACATTATTTCGTGCCCGTCTATTATATGGGCAGTGAAGACAATGACCTGGAAGAACTGGGCCAGGTGAAACTGGACGGTGTGAAACTGGTTTGGCAAACCAAACAGGAGGGCGCTGTAGGAAGGATGAAAGTGGATAAGCCTCTCCTCGCATTGATCTCACAACTGGAAGGGCAGCTGGGTGTAAGGAAATTTGGGAACGATGTGATCTCGCTGCTGCGAAATGCATACACGGAAGGCAGAAGCATCGCCGATGCTACCAAGGCCCTTGTTGATTCCTGTTCAGCGAATATGGCCTGCTGGTATTGAATGCAGACGATGCCCGCCTCAAGCGGACGATGATACCGGTCTTCCGGAATGACCTTCTGGAACACGGGCCCCATGCACTGGTCACCAGTGCAGGAGAGCGGATGGAACACCGTTACAAAGTACAGGTTAACCCCAGGGAGATCAACCTGTTCTACATGGTTGACGGGATCCGGGAACGCATCATTGAGAGCAACGGTATATACACTACAGAATCAGGCGCCATAAAAATGAACCGGGAGGAGATCCTCGCGCTCCTGCAGGAACACCCGGAATGCTTCAGCCCTAACGTTGTATTGCGTGCACTCTACCAGGAGAGCATCCTGCCGGATGTCGCATTTGTTGGGGGAGGTTCAGAAATAGCGTATTGGCTGGAGTTGAAACCCCTGTTTGGTCATTTCAATATCCCACTGCCCGTCCTCGTACTCAGGAACAGTTTCCTCATACACAGTGCCAGGAGGAAAAGAAGTTGCAGGCATTTGACCTCAGGATCGAAGATCTTTTTCTGAGTGAGTATGCATTGATAGACCAGTACGTGCGGGAGCACAGCAACAATGAACTGGATGTACATGCAGAGCGGGCTGCAGCAGATGCCCTGTTCGAGGGTCTGTGCAGAAAGGCGGGAAAAGTTGACGTTACCCTGCTGCAGCACATACAGGCGTTGCAAACCCGGTTCAACAAGCAATTGGACAATGCGGAGAAAAAGCTGGTGCGAGCGGAAAAACGGAAATACGATACCGGGCGCGAACAGATACTGAAGATCCGCTCCAAGCTGTTTCCAAACGGGGCATTGCAGGAACGCGTAGACAACTTCATGCCTTTTTACGCCGACTACGGTAAAGCATTCATCGAAGCCGTTTACAAGAATTCGCCCACACTGCAACAGGAGTTCACGCTGCTGTCTATTAGCCAATAACTAGTAGCCGGACTTGTCATTACTGGACACGGCGCTGCTTTCCATCCCGTTCCTCTTCTTTGCTTCTTCCACGATGGCTGCGGTTGCAGTTGCACCGATCCGCGTTACGCCGAGGTCTTTCATTTTCATCAGCTCATCCAGGCTTCGCACGCCCCCGGCCGCCTTCACCTGTACGCCGGGCTTAACGTGTTTAAGCATCAATGCCACATCTTCGAGCGTTGCGCCCTTGGTGGAGAATTTTCCGTCATCGCCCTTCACAAAGCCATAGCCCGTGGAGGTCTTTACAAATGCCACGGGAATATTGCTGCAGATCTCGCACAGCTTGATCTTGTGCTCGTCTTTGAGGTAGTCGTTCTCAAAGATCACCTTCAGTATAGCCCCATGCCTCAGGCACTCATCATTAATGGCGCGGATCTCGTCTTCCACATAGCCCCAGTCGCCACCCAGTACCTTCCCGATATTCACCACCATATCTATCTCATGGCAGCCCTGTTCACAGGCCAGCCTGGTCTCGGCCACCTTGATCTCCCTGGTATGGCTGCCGTGCGGGAAGCCGATCACGGTGCAAACCAGTACGTCCGTACCTTTCAGCCATTCTGCGCACTTCTTCACGGCATAAGGCTTGATGCAAACAGAAGCGGTATTGTATTGAATAGCCTGTTGTACGCCTTTCTCCAGGTCCTCATCCGTCATGGTGGGGTGGAGCAGGGAATGGTCTATCATCTTGGCTATTTCGGCAATATTGTAAGTCATGATTTACTATTTATCCAATGTGTTGTTATAACCTTCAGCGCGGAGTTTTTCGATCTTGCCCTGCACTTCTTTTTCCATCTCAAGTTTATATTCATACATACGCCTGCCCACTTCCTCATCGAATGCGCCGATGATCTGCGCGGCAAGTATGCCGGCGTTCCTGGCTGCATTGAGGGCCACCGTAGCCACCGGAACACCGTTGGGCATCTGCAATATGGAGAGGATGGAGTCCCATCCGTCAATGGAGTTGGAACTCTTTACCGGTACGCCGATCACAGGCAGTGGTGTGAGCGATGCCACCATTCCGGGAAGATGTGCCGCACCGCCGGCACCCGCAATGATCACTTTGAGTCCGCGCTCCTTTGCACTGGTGGCGTATTCCATCATGCGGCGGGGCGTACGGTGGGCAGACACCACCGTTAGTTCATAGCTGACGCCAACAGATTCAAGCAGGTCTGCCGCTGCTTTCATGACGCCAAGGTCACTGTCTGATCCCATGATGATGCCAACACTTGGCTTGAACATATAGCGTAGTTTATTGGTTGTTTAACTGACCACTTTCAGGAGGTTCTTGATCTTCCTTGCCTGCATCAACAGGTCAACTTTGTCTTTGTGCAATACCGTTACATGGCCCATCTTCCTTCCCGGCGAGGTCTGCAGTTTCCCGTAGAGGTGCACAAATGCATTATGTATGCTGAGGACTTCATCCAGTCCTTCATACTTCGCATTTCCCTTATATCCCTCTGCACCCAGGATATTGATCATGATGCTGGGCAGAAATGGGCGTTGTGTCTCCCAGGGGATAGCCAAGCAGGATCCTCCACAGCATATCGAACTGGGAACTGTAATGCGCTTCTATGGTATGGTGGCCGCTGTTGTGTACGCGTGGCGCCGTTTCATTCACAAATACATCACCGCTCCTGTCTACGAACATCTCTATGGCGAACAGGCCGGGGCTCTTGAAATTCTTTGCCACTGCCAGCGCTATGGCTTCCGCACGCCATAGCGTTTTCTGGGGAATATCTGCGGGGCATAGCTGGTAGTCGAGCAGATTGAGATAGGGGTCAAAGATCATCTCCACCGGCGGGTAGATGGCGTGCTGGCCATTTTTGCCGATGGCTACCGTTATGGCGATCTCCTTGTTGATGTCCACCATTTTCTCCAGCACGCCGGGCGCGTCAAAGCCTTTATCCAGGTCAGCCGCGGTCCTGATCACCTGGACACCCCGGCCGTCATAACCGCCCATACCAAGCTTATGCACGGCGGGCAGGAAATCCGCCCTTTCCATCAGTTGCTGTTTGTTCTGCGTGATATGGAATTGGGGCGATGGTATGCTGTGATGATGGTAGAATTCCTTCTGGAGGATCTTGTTCTTGATGGTTCGGAGGGCCGATGGACTGGGTACGATGGTCTTGCCTTCTGACTCCAGTTTCTCGAGTGCCTCAACGTTCACGTTCTCTATCTCGATCGTGAGCGCGTCAACCAGTGAGCCAAAAGCGTATACGGCGTCATGATCCCTGATATCGCCCCTGACAAAGTGGTGGCAAAGGTGTGCGGATGGGCAATGTTCATCATTCTCCATCACCCATGTCTCCACGGGGTAGTTGGCAGCTGCCTGCAGTAACATCCTGCCCAGTTGGCCGCCGCCGAGGATACCTACTTTCATTCCTCAAATATAGGAAGACGTTGTTCAAATGTGGCAATGTGGCAGTGTGGGAATGTGAGAATGATGGAAGCGCGGCCCTGCGTTGCCGGCCTGCGCGGTACAACCCCGGTGACCGCCGGCGCCCTGCTTTGCATAGGCGCCTTCCTACATTGACGCATTGCCGCATTATCTAATTGTCTAATTTTGCAGCTAACGATTGCTACCATGACTGATTTTCTTCCCCTCCAGGGTACGGACCACGTGGAGTTCTACGTGGGGAATGCCAAGCAAGCCTCCCATTATTATATGACCGCTTTCGGTTTCCAGCCACTGGCATACGCCGGTCCTGAAACCGGGCTGAAAGACCGTGTCAGCTTCGTGGTCACACAGAACAAGCTGACTTTTGTATTCACATCATCGCTCCGCCCCGGTACCGATATCGCAAGGCATGTAGACAAGCACGGGGATGGCGTAAAAGTGCTCGCCCTCAAAGTGGAAGATGCCAGGAGCGCCTGGGAAGAAACCACCCGGAGAGGGGGTAGGTCCAGCAAAGAGCCCCAGGTGCTGGAAGACGATCGCGGCCAGGTGGTGCTGAGCGGTATTCATACCTATGGGGAAGTGGTCCACACCTTTGTGGAGCGTAAGAACTACATGGGAGCCTTCATGCCGGGCTACCGCAAATGGGAGAAGCCCCATTTCCATACGGAGCCTACCGGACTCCTGTATGTTGACCACTGTGTGGGCAACGTGGGCTGGAACCAGATGAACCCATGGGTGAAATTTTATGAGGATGTGATGGGGTTCCGGAATATCCTGAGCTTTGACGATAATGATATCTCCACCGAGTACTCCGCCCTCATGAGCAAGGTGATGAGTAACGGAAACGGATACGTGAAGTTTCCCATCAACGAGCCGGCAGAAGGAAAGAAAAAAAGCCAGGTGGAAGAATACCTGGAATTCTATAATGGCGAGGGTGTGCAGCACGTGGCACTGGCAACGCATGACATTGTACAGACCGTCACGGAATTGCGCAAGAGAGGAGTGGAGTTCCTGCAGGTGCCCACCACATATTATGATGACCTGCTGGACAGGGTGGGCAAGATCGATGAAGACCTGGAACCATTGAAGGAACTCGGTATCCTCGTTGACCGTGATGATGAAGGCTACCTGCTCCAGCTGTTCTCAAAACCCGTGCAGGACAGGCCTACCATGTTCTTTGAGATCATACAGCGCAAGGGAGCAAAGAGTTTTGGCAAGGGCAACTTCAAGGCACTGTTCGAAGCGATCGAAAGGGAGCAGGAACTGAGGGGTAATTTGTGATGGAAACCTTAAGCGCCGGGGACCAATATAAATAAAAGGGAATATGCTTCCTCTTTTCAGGGAAAGCATTTATCTTTACGCAACCCCGTTCTTATGAGGTCTAACCTTCTGATAACCATTTTATTGATCTCACTGCCTGCCGCACTCTTCGCGCAGAGCTCATTCATTGATTACCAAAAGTCCCAGGGCAAAGTAGCTGACGTATTCCGACGCAAGGAAGATACACTGAAAAAGCAATTCGCTGCCAAGCAGTTGGAGTGGCCTGCAAAATTTGTGTATATCCGTTCATTCAAGTATGACAGCGAGCTGGAGGTTTGGGTGAAGAACCGCGCCGAAGACGAATACAAGCACTTCAAATCTTATAAGGTTTGCGCCATGGCCGGTACGCTGGGCCAAAGCGCATTGAGGGCGATTACCAGGTTCCCGAAGGGTTTTACCATATCAATGAGTTCAAGCCCAACAGCCAGTACCACCTTTCCCTCGGCCTTAATTATCCAACGCATCAGACCGCATTCTCGCTGATTCCCTGCAACCGGGAGGCGATATCTATATCCATGGCAGTTGTGTAACGCAGGGCTGTATCCCTATTACCAACGGCCAGATCGAGGAACTTTATATCCTGACCAGCCATGCCCGCAACCAGGGGCAGGATTTCATACCGGTCCATATCTTCCCGGTCAGGTTCAATAACCCCAAGAGTTTCGCCTACCTGGAGAAACTGATGAAGGACGATGCCGAACTGAAAGCGTTCGAGAAAACGCTCAAGCAGGCATTTGATTACTTCGAGGTCACAAGGCAACTTCCTGTTGTAGGTGTTAACAGTCGCGGAGACTACGTGCTGTATTAGCGATCAGCCAATAGTCAATTGCTACTAGTTGCCAATCACTAGTTGCGTGGTTTGCGGTGTTTGCTGAAGCAGGCGCACCTTGGCACCCGAGGTCATTCCTTCCACCAGTCCCGGCTGCGGATGTCTCACGGTCAGCAATGTGTATCCTTTTTCCACATCCACATTGAAAATATCGGCAGAAGCGAGTGCTAGTTTCTCGATCTTGTCTTCACGGTTGTCCATACACAGCTGGATGGATACCGCGCCGCTCTGCATGAGATTTGGCTTGATATGCAGTTGAGCGAAAAGTTCATACAACATGCTCATGGGTTTTTCTCCCACGAATGAGAAGTCTTTGGTATGGAGCTGTATGAACGCCTGGTCTTTCTTTACCACGATAATGGGGGCAGGTCTTTAACGCTGCTGCTATGGATCACCGTGCCTTCTGCTTTCGGGTCAAGAAAGCATTTAACGTAGAGAGGGATGCCTTTATTCTGAAGCGGCTTGATGGTCTTTGGGTGAATGACCTGCGCGCCATAGTAGGCCATTTCTATTACCTCGTCATAATTGAGTTCCCTGATGATCTCGGCAGATGGAAAAGCCTTTGGATCGGCGTTCATCACGCCCACCACGTCTTTCCAGATCGTCAGGCTTTCCGCATTGAGCATATTGGCAAAAACCGCGGCGGTATAGTCGCTCCCCTCACGCCCAGCGTGGTGCTCTCGTTCTCATCGGTTGCCCCAATAAAACCCTGTGTGATCACGATCCCGTTATCGGCGAGCAGGGGCTTCACCTGTGCCAGCGTCTGGGCCGAAGTATAGTCCATGTGGATATCGGCATCGCGGAAATTATCATCGGTCCTGAAAATATCCCTGACGTCTATCCATGAATTCTCGATGCCTGATTCAGCGAGGAATGCGCTGATGATGGTAGTAGAGAGCAGTTCCCCGATGCACACGATCTGGTCATAGTAATAATCATATTCCCGTACGGGCCGGTCGTGCAGCAGCCATTCCACCTCCGTATAAAAATCATTGAGCATCCTTTCCGTTGCCAGCGCGTTCTGCACCACAAGGTATTTCACCAGGTCATCATGGATCACCCTTACCTGCCTGAAGAGTTCCAATGCCTCGTCTTTCTTGCCTGCATAAAATGCTTCAGCCACTTTTTCCAGTGCATTGGTGGTCTTTCCCATCGCGGAGATCACGATCAGGAGGGGCTGGCCCTGGTAGGCAGATAGTATGTTTGGGAGGTTCTGTATCCTTTCCACGCTATTGACGCTGGCTCCGCCGAATTTGAAAACTTTCATCAACCGGTTTTTGTGGACACAAAGGTCGGGAAAGCTTACATTTGTTCAGCATGTAACTTTATGATCAACCGTAAGATCCAGACCTTAGATGAGTTCACCATACAGCAGATGCGTGATTTCCCCCACGCCACCGGTGAACTGGCCAGCCTGCTCAGGGATATCGGCCTTGCCTCCAAGCGCGTTAATGTGGAAGTGAATAAAGCCGGGCTGGTGGATATCCTGGGTGATGCCGGGGAAGTGAATGTACAGGGTGAGGATGTCAAGAAACTTGATGTGTTTGCCAACAACCAGCTGATGGGCGTTCTCAAACACGGGATCAGCTGCGCCGGTATAGGAAGCGAAGAGCTGGATGATTTCATTGCTTTTGATGACCCGGTCAGTAATAATTCGAAATATGTTTGCCTTTTTGACCCGCTTGATGGTAGTGGAAATATTGACGTGAATGTTTCCATCGGCACCATCTTCTCGATCTTCCGCAGGGTTACCCCCCTGGGTACGCCGGTAACAAGGGAGGACTTTCTCCAGCCCGGTATCCAGCAGGTAGCGGCGGGTTATGTGGTGTACGGGTCTTCAACCATGCTGGTCTATGCAACCCGCAGGGGCGTGAACGGCTTCACCCTTGACCCCTCCATCGGTGAGTTCTCACTCAGCCATCCGCAGATCAAATGCCCCGAATTTGGCAGGATATATTCCGTGAACTATGGTAACATCAACCAATACGATGAACGCGTGAAGGAATATATCGATGCATGTGAAGGCAAGCACAAAGGTAACGGCGGCCCCTACACGCACCGGTACATCGGGAGCATGGTGGCTGACCTGCACAGGAACCTGATCAAAGGCGGGATCTTCATGTATCCCGCTACCATCGATAAGCCCAAAGGCAAGCTGAGGCTATTGTATGAGTGCAATCCTTTTGCCTTCATCATAGAAGTGGCGGGAGGTAAAGCCACCAACGGCAAACAACGTATCCTGGAAGTACAGCCTACAGAATTGCACCAGAGGAGCCCCTTATTTGCCGGCAGCAAGGGCATGATGGATGAATTGGAAACGTATCTTGCAAAAAACTGAGGATTGCGCAACACTATCATAGAGGTCAGGGACCTCAAAAAGAATTACGGGAACTTTGAAGCGGTAAAGGGCATCAGTTTCGATGTGTATGAAGGGGAGATCTTCGGGTTGCTGGGCCCCAATGGCGCCGGCAAATCCACCACGCTGGAGATCATGGAAACCCTCCGCGATAAATCTGGCGGCAGGGTGAATATCAACGGGCTTTGCCTGGACAGGGATAATGACAGGATCAAAGGCATTATCGGTGTTCAACTGCAGACCTCTGGTTTCTATCCCGGGCTCAACCTGGTGGAACTCATCAGGCTGTTCTGCGGTTTGTATGGCGTGAACGTTGATGCAAGGGAGCTGTTGGGAAAAGTGAACCTGGAAGAAAAGGCGGAAGTGCGATTCAAGGACCTCAGCGGCGGCCAGAAACAACGCTTTGCCATCGCCACCACGCTTATCAACCAGCCGAAGGTGATCTTCCTCGATGAGCCGTCTACGGGGCTGGACCCGCAGGCGAGAAGAAACCTTTGGGACCTCATCAAAGGCATCCGGGACAGCGGCACCACCGTGATCATCACCACGCATTATATGGACGAGGCGGAATACCTTTGTGACCGCGTGGCCATCATGGACGCCGGAAAGATCATTGCGCTTGATTCTCCTGACAAACTCATTGATGACCTTTTGCGCTCCGGTTTTGAACGGAAAAAAGAGGTGAAGCCGGCCAACCTGGAAGATGTGTTCATCCAGTTGACAGGACACCAGTTTGACAATTAGCATTTAACAATTAGCAATTAGAAATAGAATATGAAGAAGTTAGTTTTCGGATCTCTTGTGTTATTGTCCGTGAGCGCTAATGCGCAAGTGAAGAAGCCTGCACCCGCAGCCAAGCCTGCCGTTAAACCTGCAGCGCCTGCAACGCCTGTTCTCAAGACAAGGACAGACAGTGTGAGTTATGCCATCGGTATTCTGGACGGATCCTTCTTCAAGAACCAGGGCCTGGATAAGGTGAACGGCTCTATGCTTGGCCGGGGATTCCAGGATGCACTGGCGGGTAAGCCTTTTCTTACGCCTGAACAGTGCAATGACATCATCCGTGTGGAAATGGAGAAGATGAAGATGTCAAAGGTCCAGCCTACGATAGATGAGGGAAAAAAGTTCATGGCAGAGAACCGCAAGAAGCCGGGCGTTAAGGAAACGGCCAGCGGTATACAGTATGAAGTGATCACCATGGGCACAGGTGCGAAGCCGGTGGATACGTCCAACGTCAAAGTGCACTACCATGGAACGCTGCTGAACGGACAGGTCTTTGACAGTTCCAGGGACAGGGGAGAGCCGATCACGTTCAACCTCCAGCAGGTGATCCGCGGATGGGTTGAGGGACTGCAGCTCATGCCGGTAGGGTCAAGGTTCAAGTTCTACATTCCCTACCAACTCGCGTATGGACTCCAGGGCAGCGGACCTATCCCAGGTGGCGCTACACTCGTGTTCGATATAGAATTGCTGGACATCATTACCAATCAACAATAAGACCATATGGACGCCAGGTATCCCATCGGAAAGTTCCAACCTGCAGAGTATTCAGAACAATTGCGCGAGGAGTGGCTTCGCGACTTACTATTCCTGCCACGGCAATTGGAAATGGCCATCCTCAACCTTGATGAGCAACAGCTCGATACACCTTACCGGGATGGGGGATGGACGGTGAAGCAGCTCATCCATCACGTTGCAGACAGCCACATGAATGCCTATATCAGGTTCAAGCTTGCATTGACGGAGAACAACCCAACCATCAAACCTTATGATGAGGCAAGGTGGGCGGAATTGAGCGACAGTAAGCTGGCAGTGAATATCTCGCTGACGCTGCTGCATGCACTGCACAACAGGTGGTATGACCTGGTCAAGCATATGAGCCGGGAAGATTTTACAAGGACCGTGTTCCATCCGGAACAAAAGCGCGAGATGTCCCTCTGGTTCATGCTGGGCCTCTACACATGGCATGGGCACCACCACACCAAACATGTAACGGCACTCAGGGAAAATATGGGCTGGTAATTATGGAATGGAAGATCCTCAAATCAGATTACCTGTTCAATGACCTCTGGTTCAAGGTAAGGAGGGACACCTGCCAGCGCCCGGATGGCCGCATCATAGAACCCTACTACGTGTACGAATTCCCTGAATGGGTAACAGCTGTAGCCATTACAAGGGAAGGGAAATTCATCATGGAGAAACAGTACCGCCATGCAGCGGGCATCACTATGTATGAAATTCCCGGGGGTTGTGTTGACGATACGGACCCGTCCCTGGAATATGCCGTGGCGAGGGAATTAAGGGAAGAAACGGGCTATGAGTTCGATTCTTTTGAATACCTGGGAAAGATCTCTGCCAACCCCTCCACCAATAACAACTGGATGCACATGTTCCTTGCCCGTGGTGGTGTGAGAAGCGCGGAACAAGAACTGGACCATAATGAAGAAATTGAGGTGCACCTGATGAGCAGGGAAGAGATAGAGGCAATGCTAAGGAACAATGAGATACCCCAGGCAATGCACGCTACCGCCTTGTTCTATGCACTGCAGCGCCTATGAGCGGATGACTTTCGCTTCACCCACCAGGAATACACTTCCGCAGACAATGATAAGGTCTTGTTTCCGGGCTGTAGAAGTTGCTGCCTGTATTGCCAGGTTCACATCGGCATAGATATTTCCCGTTAAACCCAGTGCAGCGGCCTTGCTTTGCAGTGTTGCTGCGTCCAGTGCACGCGGAATGGAAGCTTGCGTGAAATAATAGGTTGCATGTTGTGGCAGCAGGGCAAGAACTTTGTCTACATCCTTGTCTTTCACCATCCCCAAAACCATATGCAGGTGCCGGTGTTGAGTGAGGGCGATCTGCTCTACCACCTGCCGCATGCCGTCTTCGTTATGGCCTACATCCAGTACGGTGAGTGGGTCATGATTCACCACCTCCCACCTGCCGTGCAGGCCGGTAAGGCGCTTCACATTCTTCAGCGCATGCTTCACGTGTTCCCTTTCTATTGCCCAGCCTTTTTGCCGGAGTTGGTGTACGGCTTCCAGGACCGTAACCAGGTTGCGAAGCTGGTAAACACCTGTGAGATCGAGTTCATAAATTTCGTGATCCTGCTGGTGAGCGTCAGCAACCTCAACACGAAGAAGGTGGTGGTCTGTGCTCCAGTTATTGGCAAACCGTTCTTTGTCAGCAAAAACGATGGGAGAGGAGGCTGATGCGGCTTTATCGCTGAATACAAATGCGGTGTCCGGTTGGGATTCCCCGATCACTACAGGTATGCCTTCCTTGATGATGCCCGCCTTTTCATAGGCGATCTTTTCCAGGGAGTCTCCCAATATGGCCATATGATCCCAGCCAATGTTGGTGATCACGCTCAGCTCAGGGTGATCACGTTGGTGCTGTCAAGCCTGCCCCCCAAACCTGTTTCTATAACGGCAACGTCTACCTGCTCTTCCACGAAATAGCTGAAAGCCATGGCAACGGTGATCTCAAAGAATGAAGGCTCGATCTCTTCAAGCCAGGGTTTTACTTTTTCCGTGAAATCCACCACGAACTGTTCCCTTGCCATTTCCCCGTTCACCCGTATGCGTTCACGGAAATCATGCAGGTGAGGGGATGTGTACAATCCGGTGCGGTAGCCTGCGCATTGGAGTATGGCTGCAAGCATGTGGCTGGTGGAACCCTTGCCGTTGGTTCCGGCAACATGGATGGTTTTGATCTTCCTGTGCGGATCTCCCAGCCTTTTACAAAGCTCCAGCGTATTGGTAAGGTCTTTCTTAATGGCAGAGGCGCCTATGCGCGAGAACATGGGCAGCCTGGAATAGAGAAAGTCTATAGTATCCGGATAGTTCAACGTAAAGATTCGAACCCCAAAAATAACCGCAAAGGATCAATTGGTGACCTTAAAATTAAAGATGATGGTGCCGAGCGATTCCTCGCCGTTGGCCGCGCCGGTGAACTTGATCTGTCTTGCTTTCTGCAGCGCTATGGAGCGCATATTTGCATCAGAGGTAGTGGAGCCACGCGGTTGGAAAGACGCGCTGGTCACATTGCCTTCACCATCCACTTTAATGTCAACGGCAACCTTGGCGTTCTCATTGAAATCATCCTGGAATGAGGGTAGCCTGCTGATGCGCCTGCCTTGCAATCCACGGGAGATGGAGACACCGCTTTTCCCGCTGCCGCCGTTACCGGTATAACTGTCCGAGTCCGGGTTACCGCCGGGCTTGCCCTGGTCTCCCTTGCCTCCGGCAATACCCTGGTTACGCGAGTTGTTCCATGTATCTGCATCGTTTCCACCCGTACCTGTTGCCGTTCCGCCCTTGTAAGTTGCCTTCGGCCTGGGAGGTGCAGGCGTAGGATTGTCTACAATGGCGGGCTTGGGATTGGGATTCTTTGCCGGCGTTGTATTTTCTTTCCTGGGAAGTTCCTTTGCTTCCGGCTTCTTTACGGCCGGCTTGGGGATCACAGCGGGAGGCGCTTCCTTATCATTATCGTCTGTCTCCACTTCTTTGGCATCGTCAGCCTGCGTGATCTGTGTTTTTGGTGGCGTATTCACTTCTTCCTGGTCAACTGAAGGCGGGCCGGGCATCATCGGCGCAACGTCCCCCAGGCCTTCGTCACTGTTGCCAAGGTTCACTTCTATACCTTCTTCAACAGGGGGAACCTCAGGCGGTGGCGTGGTCCAGGAAACGAGAAAGCACAACAGCAGGATGGTGCCGCAGATAACACCCGTCCAGGTAGCTGCTTTTATGTTCTTCTGGTTGTCAGACATCAGGAAGCTTTTCTCTTTGACGCTAATTTATACCCAATTACACAAAAAAGGCTGTTAAATCAGGAGGTCAGTGGGCAAAGTCCACATCGTACCTGCCCTTGATCCTTTCCATCGGCGGATTGAAATAGCCGTACTTCAGGTTCGGGAATTCCTCCCTGATCAGGTCCATCAGTTGTTTGATGCCCATGAAATCTCCCGTTTCCGTGGCCCCGATCTTACCGAGATACCAGTCCGGGTCTATATTGAAATTCCTCCATTGGATCATGCTCAGCCCGGTTTCATGGATGAGCTTGCGCAATGCTTCATATTCCTCTTCCGTATCCGTCATGCCGGGAAAAACGAAATAGTTGATGCTGCTCCAGCCCCATACTTCCTCATCACTTTCAGGCTCTCCACAATGTCTTCAAAGCTGTAGTTGTTGGGCCGGTAATATGCCTCGTAAATATGTTTCCTGGCCGAGTTTGTACTCACCCTGATGCTGTTCAGCCCAACCTTGCACAGTGCTTCCACGGCATCCGGCTTTGAACCGTTGGTGTTGATGTTGATGCTGCCTTTATCGGTGTGCTTGCGTATCTCGATGATGGACTCGCGGATGGTCTCCCACATCAGCAGCGGTTCGCCTTCGCACCCTTGTCCAAAACTGATGATCGGGAATGGCGCATTTTCCAGGTGCGGCACGGTGAATTCAACGATCTCCTCTGCACTGGGCTTGAAGGTGAGCCTGTCCTGCGTGGAAGGAATGGTCTCATCCTGTGGCTGGAAAGAGATGCAGCCGATGCAATTTGCATTGCATGCAGGAGAGGAGGGCACGGGGCATTCCCATCTGCCCATGAAAAAATTCCTTGCCGCGGGGCAGTGATAGGTAAGGGCGCAGTTATTGGCCAGGTGCGCCACCAGGCGGTTGTGTGGATAGGCCTTGATCAGTTGCTCCACGCCTGTCTCCACTTTGTTGGCATCAAATCCGGCGCATTCCTGGCGGATGTCCTGCTCGATCCTCACTGCGGGAACGTAGAACCTCTCATCCCGCCAACCCACGGCCGTATAACAGAAAAGGGGGAGGGTTGGCGCTTCCGGGCTGGTCTCATAGGCCGCCAGGTAGAGGCCGGTATGCGCCGGCGGGATGAAGGCCGCCACTGCCCAGCCTTTCTCACAAAGCCTCATCTCTCCCGTGGCCACATCTATGCCTATGCCCCTCCGGCCGGGTAACTCATAGAGTGAGCCGCCGTCCGGCAAAGGGATCCATTCATCTTCCGGTATGGGCATGGCATCCCATCCCGCGCGGCCAACGGCGTAGAGCGTTTCGTCCTCGAATATGTTTCCTTTCCCGTCTGAATACAGTAAAAACATCTGATTAAATTTTGGATCGTTGATCTTCGATCACAGAGAGATCGTGGACCCCCGTGCAAAGATAGCCATCTAATATCTATCCATGATCTTAGATCCCGGATCTAGGATCTTTCAAGGCACCGCCTGCAGTAATCGTTGAATTCCTGCTCCGACACCTCATCATCTTCATCATCATCCAGGTCATCGGTCTCTTTCTGCAAAAGCCTGTTGTCTTTATAGTCCATGGTTAGCATGCCGTCCTTGATGAGTACGTTACTCAGTTCTGACCATTGGACCTTGCGGGGGAAAATGCCGTCAATTACGATCTCGTCCTCACTGAACCCTATCTCCTGAGCCCTTAACGCGGCTTTGGAGAGCAGGGCCAGGACAAGGAAGGCAACACCGAAGAGATCAGGGGGAGGCAGCAGGGTGAGGGTGAGGCCGGCCACGAGGAGCAGTGGCGTTAGTTGTGTTTTCTGTTTTTTGCGAAAGCGGGTGAAGTTGAATGCCAGCATACCGGCGCCGGCAAGTGCTATCGGACCATGGATGAACCAGTTGCTTCCGGCGAGTGTCCGTTGCAGGGTGAGCATGACGAAGATGAAACCCGCGATGAGGCCCACCGCTTCCACGCTGCGGCGGTTCTTTTGCTTCAGCACCACCACGTAAGGATAGACCTTTTGATTACCCCGCATGGTTCTTGTGCGAAGTTGTCAGGAGGTTACAGAGTTTGAAGAGTATCCGGGCTCCCACATTCTCATCATACTCATTGTTGCTGATCCCTACTTCGTTCAGGTCAAACCCGATCAGTTCCCGGCCGCTGTCCACCACTTTCTTGAAGAGGAAGAAGATCTGCTCTGTTTCGAAGCCGCCCTGCACTGGCGTTCCGGTATGGGGGCAGAGTTTGGGATCAAGGCCATCTATATCGAAACTGATATATACTTTCTGCGGCAGCTTGCTGACGATATCCTCCACGATCTGCTTCCATGTCTGCCCGTCATACTGCCTTTCCTTGATGTCTTTATCGAAATAGGTGATGATCCTGCCCTCGTGATCGCGGATATACTCATATTCACCCTGGCTATAATCACGTATGCCTACCTGTACCAGTTTTTCCACCTGGGGAATATTTTCAAGCACATTGAACATGATGGAGGCATGGGAGAACTTGAACCCTTCATAGGATTCACGCAGGTCACAATGCGCATCGATCTGCAGGATGCCGAAAGATTCATGGCGGTCTGACAGCGCACGGATAAAGCCATAAGGCGTGGAGTGGTCACCGCCTACCAGCCCAACCATCTTCCCCTTGTTCATGAGGTCAGTGGTTTGCTCATATACCCAGTCGTTAAGGAAAAGCGATCCTTCATTCACCTCAACAAGTGTCTTGCACATGAAGCGGTTATTATCGATCTTATCACCCTGTGAGATGTAGTTGATATAAAGCTCCGCTTCCTTCCGCAGGTAATCACTTTTCAGCAGGATCTTCTTGTCTGCCTTGCGCATGTAGAATCCCCTTTTCCAGGCATCAGGCATGTCCTGGTCAAAAAGGTCAACCTGCATGGACGCACTGAACAGATGGTCCGGGGCACGTGCGGTGCCTGCCCGGTAGGAAACGGTAACCTCCCAGGGAACGGGGAGCAGAACCAGTTCTGCATCGTCCTCGGAAAAAGGCAGGCCGAAAATGTTATAGTTCAGATTGCTGACAGAATTGGGGTCAAAGTTGGATAGATCAGCCATAAAACGAAATGCGGCAACAAAACTACTACTTTTTCAATAGGGTTTACATGGTTATATGTTTTAACATCGGAACTTGAACAAACGGCGTTTTTATGGCCTTTTTTGACCTAAATTTGCGGAAGATCATTAAGGCATGAAAAAATTACACATTGTATTGTTAGTAGTCATTGCAGTCGCTATTGCCGGATTGCTCACGCTCACCAAGGATATCACTACATATGACTCTATTGAGTCTGCAAAAAGGAAGGAAGGTAAATACGTTCACCTGATCGCGAAACTGGACAAGACAAGCCCTGTGGTGTATGATCCCGTGAAAGACCCTAACTACCTGAGCTTCTACGCTATAGATTCCCTTGGTTCCCGTGCACAGGTGGTCTACCGGAACTCCAAGCCCACTGAACTTGAGCACTCAGACAGGGTGGTATTGAAAGGCCAGATGAACGGCGAAGTTTTTGAATGCAAGGAGATCCTCCTGAAATGTCCATCCAAATATAAGGATGACCCCAACCAGCAGTTCAAGCAGCTTAAGCAGACCTCGGAAGCTATTCCCTCAAAATCTTATTGATCCCTGATGCGTTACGAAGGTGAACATTTATTGATCGGCCAGGTCGGTCATTTCTTTGCTTTATTGTCTTTTGTCTCAGCGTTGGTGGCAGCCTACGCTTATTTCAGGTCCGCAAATGCTTCCATGGAGGCCACTGCTGCCCCCTGGAAAAAAATGGGCCGGATCGCTTTCGGGATCCAGGTGTTCTCCATTATCGCCATCTTCACCACGCTTTACCTGATCATCTATAACCATTACTTCGAGTACAAGTATGCCCACCAGCATTCCAAGCGCAGCCTTGATATGCAGTACCTGCTCAGTTGTTTCTGGGAAGGGCAGGAGGGATCGTTCATGCTGTGGACCTTCTGGCAAAGCGTGATCGGTGTGGTGGTGATGCGCACGGCAAAGCAGTGGGAGTCTCCGGTGATGGCCGTGATCAGCCTTGCACAGGTTTTCCTGGCGAGTTTCCTGGTAGGTATCTATTTCTTCGACGTGCGGATTGGCACAAGCCCCTTCGTGCTGATGCGGAATGAGTTCCCTGACGCCCCTGTTTTCCGGGATCCCAATTACCTTTTCAAATACCTGACCGATGGTAACGGCCTCAACATTCTTCTGCAGAACTACTGGATGGTGATCCACCCGCCGGTACTCTTCCTGGGCTTTGCTTCAGCCATTGTTCCGTTTGCCTATGTTGTGGCAGCCCTCTGGAAAAAAGACCATACGGGATGGATCAAGGGTGCCCTTCCATGGTCCCTGTTCAACGGCGCGGTGCTTGGCCTCGGTATCATGATGGGCGCCGCCTGGGCGTACGAGTCGCTCACCTTTGGCGGCTACTGGGCATGGGACCCCGTGGAAAATGCTTCACTGGTGCCCTGGATGCTGATGGTGGCAGGCATACACACCCTGCTGATCTTCAAGCATACCGGCCATTCCCTGAAGGCCACCTACTTTTTCCTGGCCCTTTCCTACCTGCTGGTATTGTACTCCACCTTCCTCACGCGGACCGGCGTGCTGGGAGATACTTCGGTGCATTCCTTCACGGGAGAAGGGAATTCCCTTTACTGGCACCTGATCCTGATGATGCTGACCTTCATCTTTATCCCGCTTGTTCTCTATATCAGGAACAGGAAGGGTATACCGGTGATCAAGAAAGAAGAAAGCATGAACTCCAGGGAGTTCTGGATGTTCGTGGGCTCACTGCTGTTCTTCGTTTCTGCAGGTTACATCATCATTCTCACATCATTGCCTTTCATTAACAAGCTGGTAGGCACGCAATGGGCCATTGGACAGGATGTGGAATATGTATACAACAGGGTGATGATCCTCGTTGCCGTAGTGATCGGGATCCTTACTGCAATTACGCAATATTTCAAATACAAGGACACTACCCGGAAATATCTTTGGTCCAACCTGCTATGGCCAACAGTGGCAACACTGGTGCTGTCTGCCCTTATCAGCTTTTTCGGCGATTTCGATTTCTATAAATACGGCGTTGGTTTTCTTGCAGCCATCCACCTGGGCCTCTGGGCGGGTCTGTATGCCGTGATCGCTAATGGCGCATATATATGGAAAGTGTTGAAGGGAAACATGAAAGCGGCCGGCGCTTCCATTACGCACGTAGGATTTGGTTTGATGGTGGTGGGTATCCTCATCTCATCGTCCAAAAAAGAACTGGTCTCCGTGAACAATACCGGTATTGCAGTGAGGGGGTTGAAAGATGTAAAGGGTAATGATGAAGATCCTGCAGAGAACGTGACGCTCATACACGGTGTGCCTACGCCAATGGGCAAGTATGTAGTGACTTATACCGGCGACTCGTCTGTGACGAAGAACGACAGGGTGTATTTCAAGATCAACTTCGCCACGGCCGATTCAACAAAGGCCAGGGAGGAGTTCAATATCTACCCCAACGCATTCCTGGTCAAAGGTGATGAGGCATGAACCTTTCTTCCAATCCCGGCGCCAGGCATTACCTTACCAACGACATCTTCGTTTACATTACCTCGTGGCTGAACCCGGACGCACAGAAGAAAGACACTTCTTCCTTCAGGAATACCTGGGTGAAAAAAGGCGATACCGTTTTCTACTCAAAGGGTTATGTGGTGGTGAACAATGTGATCATGGCCAACAGGAATGACAACAAGGATCTTCCGGTGGTAGACAGTGCATGGCTCTCCGAACTGAAAGTGGTATCAAGGGATGGAAGGAGTTATACGTCCCAGCCCGCTTTCTTCCTGAAGGACGGGCAACCATCTGTGAAAGTAGATACGGTGTTTACGCAGAACCTCGTGCTCAATATCAATGCAGTAGATGGCGAAAAGATAGAACTTGGATTGAAAGAGTCCAACGCCGTAATGCGTTATATCACCATGAAGGCGTATGCCTTCCCCTACATCAACCTGCTCTGGCTCGGTACGATCATCATGGTCCTGGGTTTCCTCATTTCCATGTACAGGCGACTACGGGCCAAAAACTGACAATTAGCAATTGACAATTAGCAATTTACAATTGGCATTGGTGTCCGGTACCCGATGCCAATTGTTAATTGTTAACTGTTCGTTTTCACATGTGGTTTTCATTTGGTAATTTAACGCAATGTTCCGTTCGCCCATACCCACGTGGGGCTTGCTCACAGCCCTCATCCTGGCACTTCACCTGAATGCCAGCGGGCAATCGAAATATGGGCCCAATGACACGCTGCTTGTTCCCGTTATCGTGTACAATGGAGATACCATTCCCTACCGTGAGATGGAAACCGTGTTTGTATTTGCGCACATGACCCCGGAGCAGCAGGAAGCTTTCAAGAAATGGACAAGGCTTCGAAACGCGGTGTACGTCACCTACCCATACGCCATACAGGCAGGCTTTACCATCAACGAGATCAACTTCGCGCTGGGTAAGATCCCCAATGAAAAACAAAGGAAGAAGTTCATTAAGTCCAAGGAGGCGGAGCTGAAAAAGAAGTTCGCCGATCCGCTCACCCAACTCTCCGTTTACCAGGGCAAGGTGCTGATGAAGCTGATCAACCGCGAAACCAATAACAACTGTTACGAGCTCATTAAAGAATACAAGGGCGGTTTCTCAGCCCGCTTCTGGCAAACCATCGCCTGGGTCTTTGGCAGCAACCTCAAGCAGGAGTATGACCCCGGGGGCGATGACCTCGAGATGGAGAAGATCGTGAAGGAAGTGGCCAGAATGTACGGAAGGATGTGAGGCAATGAGCCAATTAGCCAATGCGGTAATGCGGCAACGCTGACCGCGCTTCCTACATTACCGCACTACCGCATTGCCACATTTAGAATGGTTATATTTGCCGGATGAAGCTAGACATTCTTGCCATAGGTGTTCATCCTGACGATGTTGAGTTGGGATGTTCCGGCGTACTGATCAACGAGATCAGGGCCGGGAAAAAAGCCGGTATCGTTGACCTCACACAGGGTGAGCTCGGTACGCGGGGAACCATCGAAACCAGGTATGCCGAGGCTGCCGAGGCCGCAAGGATCATCGGGGTCTCCGTAAGGGAGAACCTGAAGATGCGGGACGGGTTTTTCAGGAACGATGAAGAGCACCAGCTTCAGCTGATCAGGGTGATCCGTAAATACAGGCCTGAGATCGTGATCGGTAATGTGCTTGATGACAGGCACCCGGACCATGGCAGGGCCGGCCACATGATCGCTGACGCCTGCTTCCTTTCCGGACTGGCAAAGATCGAAACCGTGGGGGATGATGGTGAGCCCCAGGAAAAATGGAGGCCCAAACACGTGCTCCATTACCTGCAGGACTGGTATCATGAACCGGACATACTGGTGGATATCAGTGAGGTTTTTGAGCAAAGGATGGAATCCGTGAAGGCATACAGTACCCAGTTCCATACCGGCACGCTAAGTACAGAGGGCCCGCAGACCTATATATCCACCCCTGATTTCCTGGATTCTGTTATTGCGCGTGCGAGGATGCTGGGCAAGCGCATTGGCGTGAAATATGCCGAAGGGTTCATAACGGAGAAAAAGATCGGTATCCGGAGCCTGGATGCCCTGGTGCTGAATGAAACCTAAAGGATCGGGTAGAGGGTGAGCCATTGACCAAATCACAAACTGAGAACAATGAAAGTAAAAATAGGACTGGTGCAGATGAGCTGCACATCGGATAAGCAGGAGAACCTGGAGAAAGCGATGAAAGGCGTACGTGACGCCGCGGCCAAAGGCGCGCAGATCGTTTGCCTGCAGGAACTGTTCACGTCGCTGTATTTCTGTGACGTGGAAGATTATGAGAATTTCAAGCTGGCAGAGCCTGTCCCTGGGCCGTCTACGGATGCCCTCTCCAAACTGGCCGGTGAACTCGGCGTAGTGATCATCGCCTCGCTTTTTTGAAAAGCGCGCGCAGGGGATCTATCACAACACTACGGCAGTGCTGGACGCGGATGGCAGCTACCTCGGCAAATACAGGAAGATGCACATTCCTGATGACCCCGCCTATTACGAGAAATTTTACTTCACACCGGGGGACCTCGGCTACAAGGTGTTCAGGACTAAATTCGCCACACTCGGCGTGCTGATCTGCTGGGACCAATGGTACCCGGAAGCGGCGCGTATCACCGCATTGATGGGGGCAGAATTGCTGTTCTATCCAACCGCCATCGGATGGGCAACATCCCAGGACGAGCAAACCAATGCTGAACAATACGGGGCCTGGCAAACCATACAACGCAGCCATGCCGTGGCCAATGGGGTACATGTGGTAAGCGTGAATCGCGTTGGTTTTGAGCAGGAGGGAGCCATGAAATTCTGGGGAGGCTCATTCATCGCCAATCCCATGGGCTCTGTACTCTACCAGGCATCCCATGATCTTGAAGAAGTACATGTCATGGAACTGGACCTCGGCAAAACCGATACGGCAAGGACGCACTGGCCGTTCATGAGGGACAGGAGGATCGATAGTTATTCGCAGATCACGAGAAGATATATAGACGAGGATTGACCCCGGGGTTAGGGTGGGAATGCGGTTAAGGCTTGCATTTACCAATTAATGTTTCTACATTATGCGGATAACACCTTAAACACTGCTTATGACCCCATCCCTCATCGAGGAAACCCAGGTCCCGGACAGTACAGCTGTTCACGATTATTCACCCGTTTATACGCCCGAAGCCTCCAGGCTGAAGTCTCTGGATATTATGAAAGGCCTTGCCGTCTCGGCAGGGCTTTTTTACAGTATCCTGTATTGGGGCGGTGTCAGTAAGGGAATGCAGGGGGCTGCCCTGGCCAAACGCGACATTACCCATGTACTACAGGTCCTTTCTTCCTTTCTTTTTGAGGACAAGATGCGCGCACTGGTGCTGATGGCCTTCGGTGCGGGCAGTCTGCTCATGCTTGTACGCACCCACCCCGGAAGTAAAGTGGGCAACCAGGAACTGCTGATCAGAAGGAATTTCTTCCTGTTGCTGCTGGGGATCATCAACGGTGTGCTTTTCATGTGGCCCTATGATATCCTTTACGGATAGGCATAGTGGGCGTAATTTTTTTCGCCTTCATGCGTATGCCGGCCCGCGGATTGCTGGTGGCATCTTTGCTTACATTGGCCATCGCCTGCGGAAAGAACTACTGGCATTACCACGATGACCGGAAAGCCTATGCAAAATTCCTGCTGGTGGAGGCCAAGGAGAAAAAGATCAAGGCTGACTCCGCCAAACTTAAAGACAGCCTGAAAACGGGGTTCAGGAAAACGGACACCCTGACGTGGAAACAACAGGATGAAAAAGCGGCATGGGAGGGGATCAGCAAGAAATTCAAATGGGAGAAAAAGAATGACAGCGGTAAGATCCGCGAGCTGCAGGATGGCAGGTGGGCCAAAGTCTACAATGCCCAACTCAGGGATACGCAAACACGGGAATCCTGGTGGTTCTACCAGTTCGGTTTCTGGCAATTCGCGGCCGCACTGCTCATGGGCATGTACCTGTTCAAGACAGGTTTCTTCAATGGCAGGTTCAAAGGTTGGGCCTACCTGTTGATGTTCCTTTCATCCTTGCTCATCGGTTTCTTCCTCATGAGGATACGTATGCACGGGTGGATGGACAGTATTGCGGATTATACCAAATACGTAAAAAGATCCCCGATCCCGGCTGACCAGTTCAGGCCCGTTGAGGGGTTAGTGATGGCATTTGCTTTTGCATCCCTGGTGATGCTCATGGCAGGGCGGTCCTGGCTGGAACGTGTTAATGCTGTTTTTGCCAGTATGGCAGGATGGCCCTCACGCTGTACCTGATGCAAAGCGCCATGCTTGGCATTTTCTTCTTTGGTTTTGGCATGGGCTATTATGCAAGGATACCGCATAACTGGCTCTACTTTATTGCACTGGAAGTGATCATCATACAGATGGTATTCTCTGTTTTCTGGCTGCGTTATTTCCACCTCGGCCCCGTGGAGTGGCTGGTGGCGTCTTTATCCAAAGGAAGGGTACAGCCCTTCAGCAAGACATCGTCCAACAAAATCTTCAAACCGTTTAACTGCAAGCCATGGAAACAACTACCATACATACGACCAGCGAATCAGAAATGGTTTCAACTTCCGGTCCAGGACCGGTGTCCGGAAAGGAACGGATCAAGACGGTGGATATGGTCCGGGGCATCGCCATCCTGGGCATCCTTCTCATGAACATTCCCGGTTTTGGTATCCACAACGCTGCCTTTGTTGGTGTGATGCAAAGGCCTATGGCCGATGTGGACCATAAGACGATGGCCGTGATCTCCACGTTTTTTGAAGGTACCATGCGCGGCCTTTTCTCTATGCTGTTCGGAGCCGGCATGTTGCTTTTTGTGATGAATAAACAAGAGGCCCCGGGAGGCGCAACGGTAACGGAATACTATTTCAGGCGATTGGTGTGGCTGGTAGGGTTTGGTCTTTTGCACGCCTTTGTGTTCCAGTGGACGGGAGAGATCCTTTTTTATTATGGCCTGATGGGCATGATCCTTTTCCCGTTCAGGAATGCGTCATCAAAGTGGTTATGGGCCCTGGGCCTTTTCGCAATGCTCATCAACTTTTACAAAAGCAGCAATGGGTACGATGATCAGCGGCAGGTGAGGCTGAACTACACCGCTGCAATGGCCGCACAGAAAGAGAAGAAGCCCCTTACGCCGGAACAGGAAGAAGCGCTGGGGGCATGGCCGCAGATAGAAAAGAATTTTAAGGTAGACAGTAACCGGATGAATGATCATGTATCCCAGATGCGCGGCTCATACGGTGATGTTTTCATGGCGCAATTGCCATTCAGCACACAAGGAGAGGTGAACTACACCTATCATGGGCTATGGGATATTTTATGCATGATGTTCATAGGCATGGCCTTGCTGAAAACGGGTTTCTTTTCCAACAGGTGGAGCGGATCCGCTTATGCACTGACCCTGCTACTGGGATACGGCATCGGCATACCCCTGGGCTACCAGTATTTTCATGGATTTGAACTGCTTGTCAGGGACATCGGAAAATATCTTGACAACTACACGGTACAGCACCAGCAACTCTACGATGTGCGAAGGGTATTGCTCTGTATGGGACACGTAAGCCTCATCATGCTGTTGTTCAGGAGTGGATGGCTGAACTGGTTGATGAAAGCCCTTGCCAACGTGGGGCAGATGGCCTTCACCAATTATTTCATGCAGACGGTGTTCTGCACGTTGTTCTTCTTCGGTTACGGCTTGGGGTATTACAACAAGCTAAGGTTCCACCAGCTCTATTATGTTGTGTTCGCTATCTGGATCTTCCAGCTCATCGCGTCGCCCATATGGCTCAGGTACTTCAAGTTCGGCCCTTTTGAGTGGCTGTGGCGCTCACTGACCTATTGGAAAAAACAAGCGTTCAGATCTTAGGTCACAGGTCATGGATCTTGGAGAGATAATGGATAATGGACTAATTTCGCCGTCATCTGAGATCTCTCCATGATCTAAGATCCAAAATCAAAAAATCTAACGAAGTGGTCCCTGCAGAACTAGGTTATTATTTCCCGGCAGAATTTGCTCCACATGAAGCTACATGGCTGAGCTGGCCCCATAAGGAAGCATCCTGGCCCGGCAAGATCCATACCATATTCCCCCGCTATGCGGAGTTCATCCGTTACCTGTCCCAATCGGAGAAGGTCTGCATCAACGTGGCTGATGAGGCGATGAAACAATTCGCGCTCGGTCATATCCGTGAGGCAGGTGCGGTCCTGGAGAATATTCATTTCTATTTCCATCCCACCAATGATGCATGGTGCAGGGACCATGGCCCGGCCTTTCTGGTGAACCCCAAGCGGAGCAGAAGAAAGTGATCGTGGACTGGAATTATAATGCCTGGGGCGGGAAGTATCCTCCCTATGACCTGGATGACGTGATCCCTACGCTGATCGGTAAAGAACTCGGGCTTCCCGTCTACTATCCCGGTATCATCATGGAAGGCGGCTCCGTGGATTTCAACGGGGAAGGCACGGTCATCACGTCAAAGCAATGCCTGTTGAATGAGAACAGGAACCCGCACCTCAACCAGGGGCAGATAGAGAAATACCTGATGGACTATTATGGGGTCAAACAGGTGTTATGGGTGGATGAAGGGATCGTGGGCGATGATACGGACGGGCACATTGACGATACGGTCCGTTTCGTGAATGCAGATACGGTGATCACCGTGGTGGAAGAAGATAAGAACGATGAAAATTATGGGATCCTGCAGCAGAATCTCAGGCAGCTAAAGGAAATGCGGTTGCTGAACGGCAAGCAGCTGAACATCGTGGAACTTCCCATGCCTGATGCCGTGATCTGGGAGGGGCAGCGCTTGCCGGCATCCTACGGTAATTTTTACATCTGCAACCGGTATGTCATTGTTCCCACATTCCGTCAGCCCAAGGATGATCGGGTGTGCAGGATCATTCAGGATTGTTTCCCCGGGCACGAAGTGGTAGGCATAGATTCCACCGATATCATTTGGGGGCTGGGGAGTTTTCATTGTCTCTCGCAGCAACAACCCGTGTAATAGTTCGCAGGGGGCAGGGGGCAGTTCGCAGGGGCAGTTCGCAGTTCGCAGGCGAACTAAGCGGAGTGTTTTTTATTTGAGATAATATTGTCCACCGTCCAGTCCACGCGGTCTTTCTGTGGTTGTTTGCGTACGCTGCAATCCTGCTTGCTGCAAATACTGCAGGAGAAATCAAGGCAGCCGTCCGTATGCACGAAAAGTTCCAGGCTTTCGCCAAATTCTTTACGTATCAGTGCGCTGAGTTCGTCCACCTCACGGTGGGCTTCATGCACGTTGAGGTACCAGGGAACGGTCAGGTGAGCATCAAGGTGCAGAACTGAGCCGTATTTGATGATGCGGACATTATGCAGGTCTATCCAGTTCACACGCCTGTTGGCATTGAGGTGAGCAACAAGCCTGTTCAGGAGGTCCATATCGGCCTTGTCCATGATCCCTTCCAGCGATGAACGAATGATGGTGTATCCGGTGTAAATGATGAAAAGGGCAAAGCCCATCGCCACAATACTGTCCAGCATGTTCCATCCGGTCAAATAGATCAGGATCAGCCCGATGATGATCCCGAGGGTAGAGTAGGTATCTGACTGCAGGTGTTTACCGCTGGCTACCAATGCCAGGGAATTGTTTTTCTTGCCGGCCCTAACGCAGTACAGGCCAGTGAAATAGTTCACGGCAGCGGTAATGGCAACCAGGATGATACCCGTGTCCAGCCCCTTCAGCGGCTTGGGGTCCATCAGCCCCTTAATGGATTCATAGATGATGATGATGCCGGCGATGGAGATCATGCTTCCTTCGAATGCAGCAGAAATGAACTCAGCCTTTCCATGGCCATAGGGATGGTCCTCATCCCTTGGCTTGGCAGAAATATACAGGCTGTACAACGAAATGAATCCGGCAACAACGTTGACGGTGCTTTCCAGTGCGTCCGTGAGTATGGATACGGAAGAGGTGAACCACCATGCGATGATCTTAATAATGAACAGCACCACGGCAACAGTGGTGACTAGTTTTTGGATCCTCAGGTTGGTCCCGGCGGTTGACATGCTGGTGCTGTGGGTCTATTCAGCTGCAATCATAAATAATCTTTTTGGATAATGCCACATTTTGATATTACATACGAACAAGTGTTAGTTTTTGTTGGTTTTGGTTTATTTTTGCGGACCAATACGTTTAGGACCAAACAAAACCACTAGTCATGCATTTCCAACTCACTGAAGAACAACTGATGATACAGCAGGCTGCACGTGATTTCGCGCGCAACCAGTGTCTGCCCGGCGTGATCGAAAGGGACGAACACCAGAAATTCCCCAGGGAGCAGATCATGCAGCTCGCCGAGTTGGGCTTCATGGGCATGATGGTGTCCCCGGAATATGGCGGGGCAGGTATGGACACCATGAGCTATGTGCTGGCCATGGAAGAGATCAGTAAAGTGGATGCCAGTGTAAGTGTATGCATGAGTGTGAACAACAGCCTGGTTTTGCTGGGGCCTTGAAGCTTATGGCAGCGAGGAACAGAAAAGGAAATACCTCACGCCGCTGGCGCAGGGCCGCAAGGATGGGGAACTGTATATCGGCGCATTCCTGCTCTCGGAACCCGAGGCAGGGAGTGATGCCACCTCACAACGCACCACAGCAGAAGATAAAGGCGACCATTATATACTCAACGGGACTAAGAACTGGATCACCAATGGTAATTCGGCCTCTGTGTACCTGGTCATGGCACAGACTGACGCCTCCAAAGGCAGCAAAGGCATCACCGCGTTTATCGTAGAGAAGAACTGGCCCGGCGTATCCGTTGGTGCCAAAGAGAATAAGATGGGTATCAGGGCAAGCGACACGCACAGCATCCTCTTCAATGACGTAAAGGTTCCCAAGGAGAACGTGATCAAGGAAGTAGGGTTCGGGTTCACCTTCGCCATGAAGACCCTGGCCGGGGGAAGGATAGGCATTGCGGCACAGGCCCTTGGCATTGCCAGCGGCGCCTATGAACTCGCCCTGAACTATTCCAAACAGCGCAAGGCTTTCGGAAAGGAGATCATGAACCACCAGGCCATACAGTTCAAACTGGCGGATATGTCTACCAAAGTGGAAGCTGCAAGGCTTCTTTGCCTGAAATCAGCCTGGGAGAAAGATAACGGTATGGACTACACACTTTCCTCATCCATGGCCAAGGTATATGCATCAGAAGCAGCCATGTGGGTGTCCACTGAAGCGGTACAGGTGCATGGGGGATATGGTTACGTGAAAGAGTTCCATGTGGAAAGGCTGATGAGGGATGCAAAGATCACGCAGATCTATGAAGGTACCAGTGAAGTGCAGCGCATCGTGATCGGCAGGCAAATCCTTAAATAGCCATGGCAGTAAACAGTTCTGTGTACAGGGAGATCCTGTCTTCCATAGGGACCACAAGGCTGGTGGCTGTATCCAAGACCAAGCCGGCTGAAGATATACAGGCGCTTTACGATCTGGGCCACCGTGATTTCGGTGAGAACTACGTTCAGGAACTGGTGGCAAAACAACCCTTGCTTCCGGCGGATATACGCTGGCACTTCATCGGCCACCTGCAGACCAATAAGGTAAAATACATTGCCCCTTTTGTTCATATGATCCATGGGGTAGAGAGCCTTAAACTTCTCCAGGAGGTAAACAAACAAGCTGTTAAACATTCCCGAAAGATCAAGGTGCTGTTGCAGGTATTTGTTGCAAAAGAAGAGACCAAATTCGGGCTCGACGAGCGCGAACTCACCGAACTGCTTACCGGATACTCGTTGGCTCCTGATCTCAAAAACGTTGAGGTCTGCGGCATTATGGCCATGGCATCGTTTACTGAAAACCCGCAACAGATAAGGGCCGAGTTCAAAAATGCCCGTGAGATCTTTCAGCGGACAAAGCAGCAGTTCTTTGCCAGTGACCCCTGCTTCCAGGAGCTGTCCATGGGCATGAGCGGCGATTATCCGATCGCCCTAGAAGAGGGGTCAACCATGATCAGGGTGGGCAGCCTGCTTTTTGGCGCAAGGTCAAAACCTGCTCAGTAAGGCTTTTCCCCATATTTTTGCCGCCTTAAAACCAAATTCACATGAAGATCACTTCAAAATTGCTTTTGGTGGCAGCTATGGCCATCGCCGCCGTACCCGTGTTCTCCCAAGTCAGCTAACTGCATCCTGCGGGCCGGGACTGGCCGATGGCATTGTGTTTGCACTTGGGCCAGCATGCAAAAGCCTCTGGTATCCGTGATCATGCCCGTGTATAATGCGGCACCATTTCTGCTTGACGCAGTGAACTCCATCCTGAAACAGCGATACACCAACTTCGAGCTCATCATTATCAATGACGCTTCTACAGACGGGTCAGCCGACATCATCCGTTCGCTGAAGGACCCCAGGATCACCAAACTGGAGAACCATCTGAACCGCGGTATCGTGCTTTCCAGGAACCGTGGCATCACCATGGCAAGGGGCAAATACGTGGCAGTTCTGGACAGTGACGACATTGCCCTTCCTGACCGGTTGGAAAAACAGGTAGCCTTCCTGGAAGCCAATCCTGACCATGGGGCCGTTGGCAGCTTTTACCATGTGATCGATACCGATGGCAGGAAAACAACCTCCGTAAGGGTCCCGGTTGACAGCAGGGACGCGCGCACTTTTCTCTTCTTCAATGTCTGCTTCTGCCATTCAACACTTATGATGAGGACAAATGTGGCGCGCATCTATGAGTACAGGGAAGGGTTTGACATCATCGAGGATTACGAGATCGCGTACCGCATATCCAAGCAGTGGAAGGTGGCGAACATACCCGTATACACCACCCTCTATCGCGTACATGGTTCCAACATCACCATCGGCAAAAAAGAAAAAATGCTGGAGGTCAGGAGGAGGATGGACAGTATAGTGCTGAATGACCTGGGGATAGACTACAATGAGAAATTACTCACCATGCATTCCAATTTTATTAATATGAGCGAGGAAAGCTTCAGGGATCCTGAAAACCTGCGGCTCTTGGAGCATTGGCTGATGAAATTCTATGACCATCTTCTCCAGAAGCAGGTGTGAACATGTCCATGGTGAAAAGGATCCTGGCAGTGCGATGGGTGATGATCTGCTACCGGACGGGAAATTTCAGGGCTATTTTCAATAACCGCCTGTTCAGGAGGTTCGGAAGCGCCTACATGACGTCAAACCTCTTTTATATGGGCGGCCTGGCAAGGCGCAAACTTGAAGTAGTCTAGCAATTACCGCATTTTCGCATTGCCGCATTGCCAAATTATTGACGTACTTTTGCGCCTCAATTATCAGCATGATCAGTGTAAAAAACATAACGCTTGCCTTTGGCAAGCGGGTTTTGTTCGAGGATGTGAACATCAACTTTACCAAGGGTAACTGCTACGGCGTCATCGGCGCCAATGGTGCGGGTAAGTCAACTTTCCTTAAGATACTCAGTGGCGAGATAGAACCTAACAAAGGCACCATCGAGATCTCCAGCGGTGAGCGCATGGCCGTACTTAAGCAGAACCAGTTCCAGTTTGATGAGGTCACCGTACTCAACACCGTGCTGATGGGCCACGAAAAGATGTGGAAGGTGATGCAGGAGAGGGAAAGGATCTATTCGCTGGCGGATTTTTCTGAAGAAGATGGCATCCGTGCGGGTGAGCTGGAGCATGAATTCGGGGAGATGGGCGGCTATACGGCCGAGAGTGATGCAGGGTCACTGCTGGGAGACCTTGGCGTAAAGGAAGAGTACCACCAGAGCCTGATGAAGGATATCCCCTCCAACCTGAAGGTGAGGGTGTTGCTGGCCAACGCATTATTCGGAAACCCTGATATCCTCCTGTTGGACGAGCCTACCAACGGCCTTGACATCGAGACCATCTCCTGGCTGGAGAATTTCCTTGCGGAGTATGAGAATATCGTGCTGGTAGTGAGCCACGACCGTCACTTCCTGGATGCCGTTTGTACGCACGTGGCTGACGTTGACCGCTCCAAGATAAAAGTATTCACCGGTAACTATACGTTCTGGTATGAGAGCTCCCAACTGATGGCCCGCCAGCTGAGTGATAAGAACAAGAAGATCGAGGATAAGCGCCAGGCCCTGTTGGACTTCATTGCCCGCTTCAGCGCCAACGCGTCAAAATCACGCCAGGCCACTGCACGTAAGAAAGCATTGGAGAAACTTACCATTGAAGAGATCCAGCCTTCCAACCGGAAATATCCGGGCATCATCTTCCAGCCGCTTCGTGAGGTTGGCAACCAGATCCTTTCCGTAGAGAACCTGGCCAAGACCGTTGACGGAAGGAAACTTTTCGACAGGGTCACATTCACGGTGAATAAGGGCGATAAGATCGCTTTCGTAAGCAAGGATCCTCTCGCCGTGACACAATTCTTCGAGATCATCAACGGCAATGCACAGGCAGACGCCGGGAAATATGAGTGGGGTACAACGGTATCAAAAGCATACCTGCCGGTTGAACACAACCAGTTCTTCACAGAAGGGCTTTCCCTCCTGGATTGGCTGCGCCAATACGTGCCGGCCCATGTCACAGATGCTGACGAGCCATTTCTCCGTGGATTTCTCGGCAAGATGCTCTTCAGCGGTGATGACATCATGAAGAAGACCAATGTACTCAGTGGTGGTGAGAAAGTGCGTTGTATGATCAGCAGGATGATGATGCAGAATCCGAACTGCATAGTCCTTGACCAGCCAACCAACCATCTTGACCTGGAATCGATCCAGAGTTTTAACGAGCAGTGCATAGACTATAAAGGCATCGTATTGCTCACATCACATGACCATACGTTCATGCATACCACGGCCAACAGGATCATAGAACTGACGCCCAAGGGTGTGATAGACCGCCTCCTGAGCTTTGACGAGTACCTGGAAGATGAGCGCGTTAAGTTTATGCGTCAGGAGATGTACCAATAGTTTGTAACTTATGCTATGATATGGCACCAGGCCTCTGTTGAACAGGCCTTGAAAGCCCTTGAATCTTCCCCCTCCGGATTATCAGGGCATCAGGCTGGTCTCCTTCAGGAGAAACACGGACCCAATGCGCTGCAGGAAAAGAAAACAAAGCCCGCGTGGCAGATATTCCTTGCGCAGTTCAGGGACGTGATGATACTCATCCTTATCGCTGCCGCCGTCATCTCCGGGATCCTGGGCGACGTCACTGACACTGTCATCATCATCATTATTGTTTTTCTGAACGCGATCATCGGATTTGTGCAGGAGTACCGGGCGGAAAAGGCCATGGAAGCCCTGAAAAAGCTTGCCGTCATGCAAGCATCAGTGATACGTGATGGCTCACACCGGATGATCCCCTCCACGGAACTGGTTCCCGGTGATATTGTACATCTCGAGGCCGGCAACAGCGTGCCGGCGGATCTTCGCCTGCTGGAAGCGCACCAGTTGCAGATCAATGAGTCTGCCCTGACGGGGAATCCATGGCCGTGCACAAGGCCACGGAAGCGCTGGAGGAAAATGATGTTCCCCTTGGGGACAGGATCAATATGGCTTTTAAGAGCTCAGCAGTGGTGAATGGAAGAGGCAAGGGGGTGGTGGTGGCCACGGGCATGAATACTGAGATCGGTAACATCGCAAGGCTGCTGCAGGAGAATGAAATGGACACGCCGCTCAAGAAAAGGATGGCGGCATTTGGAAAAGTACTGTCTTACATTATCCTCGGGATCTGCGTGGTGTTGTTCCTTGTTGGATTACTCAGGGGAGAAGAGCCACTTAAGATGTTGATGATCTCTATCAGCCTCGCCGTTGCCGCTATTCCTGAAGCATTGCCTGCTCTCATTACCATTGCCTTGTCGCTGGGTGCCAAACGACTGATGCATAAAAAAGCCCTGATCCGCAAGCTCCCGGCAGTAGAGACACTCGGTTCAATCTCTTTCATCTGTTCTGATAAAACGGGAACGCTTACGCTCAACCGGATGACCGTGGTCAATGAGCTAAGGTTCCATCACACGGGCGGGGGGTTGGATCCCTTCCTTGCAGGCATGGCTGTTTGTAATGACGTCAAAGGGAACAAGGGGGATTGGATGGGTGATCCAACGGAGATCGCACTGGTAGCAAGGGCATGGGAACTATGGCCGGATGTTGTTGGTCAAATTGGAAAAGACCTTCCAAGGGTGGCGGAGATACCTTTTGATTCTACACGTAAATGCATGACCACGGTCCACAAGTGGCAGAAGGGATTCCTTGTACTCAGTAAAGGCGCTGTAGAAAGTATCCAGGCCATCCTTGCCGATCCTTTTCCTGCTATGGATGCCCAGGCATCGGAGTGGGCGGCGGATGGGAAACGGGTCATCGCATTCGGCTATCGTTTCATCACGGAACTTCCACAGGGCAAGGGTCTCACGGATCTTGAAAAAGACCTGCTTCCCGCCGGTCTGGCCGCCATGATAGATCCGCCAAGGGAGGAGGTAAAAGCGGCTATACGTGACTGTAAGAGTGCCGGTATCCGTCCCGTCATGATCACCGGCGATCATCCCGCCACAGCCGTTTCCATAGCCCGTGAGATCGGAATTATGACAGACAAGGAATTATCCCTTACAGGTGGGGAACTTGCATCACTGAGTGATGAGGCATTCATGGAAAAAGTTGACCACGTAAGGGTATATGCACGTGTTTCCCCTGAGCAGAAGATGAGGATCGTCAAAGGCCTGCAGGCTCACGGACATTATATCGCGATGACGGGTGACGGTGTCAATGACGCGCCCTCACTCAAAGCCGCGGATATAGGTGTGGCCATGGGTATCAACGGGACCGATGTAAGCAAGGAGTCCTCAGACATGATCCTGCTGGATGATAATTTCGCCACCATTGTGAATGCGGTGCGTGAAGGGAGAAGGATCTATGACAACATCAGGAAATTCGTCAAATACATCATGACATGTAACAGTGCGGAGATCTGGACCATCTTCCTCGCACCCTTGCTGGGCTTGCCCATGCCACTGTTGCCCATACATATTCTTTGGATCAACCTGGTTACCGATGGCCTGCCCGGACTGGCCCTGGCAGGGGAGAAAGAGGAGGCTGATATCATGCGGAGGCCGCCGCGCGCTTCGGGTGAAAGCCTGTTCTCCGGCGGAATCGGTACACACATTGCCTGGGTGGATTATTCATGGCAGCCATCACTTTGGCAACGCAGGCATGGGCGATCAGTACCGGTCATACGCACTGGCAGACCATGGTATTCACGGTGCTGAGTTTCACCCAGTTGGGGCATGTGCTCGCCATCAGGAGTGAAAAAGATTTCCTGTTTAAAAAAGGCATCCTGACCAACCCTTCCCTTGCCGGAGCTGTGGTCCTTACCGTTGCATTGCAATTGGCAGTGATCTACCTTCCCGCAGCCAATATCGTCTTCAAAACACAACCCCTGACCTGGCAGGAATTGCTGATCTGCACAGGAGCAGCGGCCCTGCTCTTCCACGCCGTGGAAGCCGAGAAATTCATCAGGAAAAAATAGCTGATAGCTACTGGCTACCGATGTTCCCCGAACACACTCCTCAGCACATCAGCGATCTCGCCAAGGGTGCAGTTGTTCTCCACTGCTTCCACCACAGCAGGCATCAGGTTGGTCCCGTCTGTTGCGCATCCGCGTATCCTTTCAAGGCATGCAGAGGCTTTACCGGCGTCGCGTGCCGCACGGAAGGCAGAGAGTTTTTGGGTTTGCACTTGCTGGATGCTGTTGTCTATCTTCATGAGTGGAATATGATCCTGCTGGTCGCTGGTGAATTTGTTCACACCCACTATGATCTTGTTGCCTGATTCTATGGCCCGTTGATATTCATATGCGCTCCTCGCGATCTGGTCCTGCATGTATCCGCTCTCAATGGCTTCCACGCTTCCGCCCATGGCATCAATGGTGTCCATGATGGCCTGGGCCTTTGCCTCCAGTTCGTTGGTGAGGTTCTCAACGAAATATGATCCGGCGAGAGGGTCAACAGTGTCTGCTATGCCGCTCTCGAAGGCAACGATCTGTTGGGTTCTTAATGCTGTGCGTGCCGCGTCTTCCGTTGGCAGGCTCAACGCTTCATCATATCCATTGGTGTGCAGGCTTTGGGTACCGCCCAGCACCGCCGCAACGGTTTGTAAAGTGACCCTGCTGATATTGTTCATGGGTTGCTGGGCAGTGAGCGTGCTTCCGCCCGTTTGCGTATGGAAGCGAAGCATCATGGCCTTGGGGTCAGTAGCGCCAAGCCCTTTCATGATACCTGCCCACATCCGTCTCGCGGCCCTGAATTTGGCCACTTCTTCAAAAAGGTTATTGTGCGCGTTGAAGAAGAAAGAAAGCCTCTTTCCAAATACGTTGATATCAAGGCCCTTGGCAAGCGCCGCTTTCACGTATGCTTTACCGTTAGAGAGTGTGAACGCCACTTCCTGGGCGGCAGTACTTCCGGCTTCGCGGATATGGTAACCGGATATGGAGATGGTATTCCACTTGGGTACCTCCTTACTGCACCATTCAAAAATGTCAGTGATGATACGCATGGAAGGTTTGGGCGGATAGATATAGGTGCCCCGCGCTGCATACTCTTTCAGTATATCGTTCTGTATGGTGCCCGAGATCTTCTTCAGGTCGGCCCCTTGCTCTTTCGCCAGGGCTACGTAAAGTGCCAGCAGGATATAACCCGTGGCATTAATGGTCATGGATGTGGAAACATCTTCCATTCTGATGCCGTCAAACAAAATGCGCATGTCATCGATGGTGTCAATGGCAACGCCAACTTTGCCCACTTCGCCGTCGGCGAGCGCGTGGTCACTGTCGTAACCGATCTGCGTGGGCAGGTCAAACGCCACGCTCAGGCCCATCACCCCCTGCGAAAGAAGATAGCGGTAACGCTTGTTGCTTTCCTCCGCAGTTGAAAAGCCGGCATATGCCTCATGGTCCAGAGCTTACCGCGGTACATATCCTGCTGAACACCCCGGGTATAGGGAATTCGCCCGGCAGTTCTTCCATGGCAATAGCATCTACGGAAGTATACAGGGGTTTTACCTCAATTCCTGAATCTGTGGTTCTTTTCTCCATGGCAGCGGTTTTATCAGAGCAGTTTCTTGGCCTCGAAATTCAATGCCTCGAGCACGATGGGATGAAGGGATACATTGGGATCGGCACTTACCAACTCCAGGATCCTCCGGCTCAGTTCCACGCCTTTATCATCCGGCGACAGCGTTTCAGCAACCTTGTTGATGACGAATATATTCTGTTCCTTCAGGTTGCTCACGGCCTGCCAGGCCTGGGGAGCAACATAGATCTGCTGGCTGAGGTTGTAATCAAATTCGGTTTTGACCTGGTCTATCAATACGCCCTGGAACTGCCTTACGGTAAGGTCTCCTGCAGGCACACGGGATACCAGGTTGGGAAGGGCGATGCGCTCCGCAAGCAGCACCAGCCGCTCATAGGCGCCCAGTTTAAGGTTCAGCGTCCCACTGTTGACCGGAGCGGGCTGTTCCTGCGCCAGGCTTTTCTTTTCTTTGCGCCAGGTGAACAGGTAGAGGACAAAAACTACTGCGGCTACAAGAAGGCCGCCATACATGACAAGGTTATCGTTCATACGGTGGTTTGTTAAACAAAATTACACTATAAACCTCTTACTGCTTTTTTGTGTTATTTTTGTTGTATGGAAAATGTGGCAACAACTCCGGTTAGTTTCACTGAATCTGCAGTGTTGGAGCTGAAAAGGCTGATGAATGAAGATGGTTTTGACAACACCCAGGCGCTGCGCGTTGGCGTCAAGGGCGGGGGATGCTCCGGCCTGAGCTATATTCTTGCATTTGACCAGCCCCAGGAAGGGGATGAGCATTTCTCCATTGAAGGTATTCCCTGTGTGATGAATCCAGCCCACGGCCTCTACCTCATGGGCATGGAGATCAACTGGAGCACAGGCCTGGAAGCCCGTGGCTTCGTATTCACCAATCCCAACGCATCCAAAACCTGCGGATGCGGCAGCAGCTTTGCCGTATAGGGATCGAGGAATTTTGAACCAAGGAATTCAGGGAGCAATTGCTCCCTTTTTTTATGCCCATGCCAAAAGAAAAAGGAGATCAATATTGATCTCCTTTTCCCTTCTAACATATTACTGAACCCTTACGCCTTGGCAGCGGCGGGTTTTTTCTTAGCTGCAGCAGCTGCTTTCACATCAGCGGCGGTACCCAGCGGTTTGTCCTTTGCAAGGTCAACCAGGATGGGGGCGGCCACGAAGATGGAAGAGTATGTACCTGTGATCACACCGATGAGCATCGCGAAGGCGAAGCCACGTGTTACCTCACCACCGAAGATGAAGAGGATCAGCAGGGTCAGGAACACCGTGAGCGAGGTCATGATGGTACGGCTCAGCGTATCATTGATGGCCCTGTTCACCAGTTCAGTCCTGGGCATTTCGGGGTGGTTGCGGCTGTATTCACGTACCCTGTCAAACACGATCACCGTATCGTTCATCGAGAAACCGATTACCGTCAGGATCGCAGCGATGAAGTGCTGGTCTATCTCCAGCGGGAAGGGTACAACACCCTTCAGGAAGGAGAACACGGCCAGGGTCACCAGTACGTCGTGCAACAACGAGAAGATGGTACCCAGTGAATACCTCCAGTCGCGGAAGCGAAGCAGGATGTAAAGGAAGATCGCGAACAGCGCGAAGATGGTTGCCTTTACAGCACCTTTCTTCAGGTCATCCGAAATGGAGGGCTGGACAGTCTGCGAGCTTTGCTTATAGTTCTTCTGGAAGTCGAACAGTGTGGTGTTGGCGGGAAGCTTTGACTTCAGGCCTTCATACAGTGCGAGTTCCACTACAGAGTCAGCGCTCTTGCTGGGGTCATCGATCTTATAAGAAGTGGTGATGTTGAGTGTCTTGTTATCGCCCACGGTCTTGATCACGGGATACTCCCCAAAGGTCTTCTGCAGTGCATCCCTTACGTCATCGTTCTTCACCGGTTGGTCAAAACGAACGGTATAGCTGCGGCCGCCCTTGTATTCAACGCCCTGGTCAAATCCATTGAACAGCGCGCCTACACCCAGGACAAGTACCACAACTGAAATTGCGTAGGCAACTTTCCTGTACTCCACGAACTTGTACTGCGCATGTGCGAACACCTTGCGGCTAACTCCTGTGAAGTATTCGAAATGCCTTTTCTTGTTGGTATAGAAGTCTGTCACCAGCCTGGAGATCAGGATACCGCAGAACAGGGACAGCAGGATACCCAGGATCTGTGTGGTGGCGAAGCCCAGTACAGGGCCAAGGCCGAAATAGAACAGGATCAGCGCGGTGAGCAGGGTGGTGATGTGACCATCCAGCACCGGAGGAAGGGAGCGCTTGTAACCGTCAGAAACGGCCTGCTGGTAACCCTTGCCATGGTTGAGTTCATCCTTGATCCTTTCGAAAATGATAACGTTGGTATCCACAGCCATACCGATGGTCAGTACAAGACCGGCGATACCTGCTGCGGTAAGTGTTGCACCCAGTGCGCTCAACACGCCCACGGTGAAGAGGAGGTTGAGGATAAGCGCGATATTGGCAACCCATCCTGCCGTGTTATAATACACCAGCATCAGGATGAAGATCACCACGAATGAGATGATGAATGAGAGTGAACCGCCTTTAACGGCTTCAGCACCGAGGGTAGGGCCTACCACCTGCTCCTGCACGATCTTGGCCGGAGCGGGGAGTTTACCTGACTGCAGGATGTTGGAAAGGTCCTGCGCTTCCTGGATGGTGAAGTTGCCGCTGATCTCTGAAGTTCCTGTTGTGATGGGGTTGATCACGTTAGGAGCAGAGTAAACGATATTGTCAAGCACAATGGCGATGGGTTTGCCCACGTTGTCCGTGGTCAGCTGACCCCAGGTGCGTTCGCCCTGCTTGGTCATGACCATTTTAATGGCGGGGCGGCCCTTGTCGTCATAATCCTGTGCAGCCTGCTGAACGCCGTCACCTTCCAGTTTGGCTTTGTCTGAGCCTTCAACGGTCTTCAGTGCGTACAAGGGGAGGAAATCGCTCTTCACGCCTTTGTCGTTACGCTCTGCAACGCCATAAGCGAAAATGAGGTTGGACGGGAACTGGCTGCGTACATTTTCAATGGCCAGGTATTCGTTCAGTGAGGCGGTATCCGCCGCCGCCACCATACCGATATAAGGGGCATAGTAGGGCCTTCCGTTCTGCCCTGCTGGGGAGGGATCACCTGGAGGTACCTGCCAGGGATGCAGTGTTTGCAGTATTGGTTTTGGTTGCGGCCGTATCTTTTACATTCTTGGTCAGTTGGTCTATGGATACCGTTGAGTTGGTATCCTTTGCCTTGTTGGCGGCAGCAGTAGCAGTAGTGTCAGCAGTTTTTACGGTGTCCTTGACAGGCTCTTTCACACCGGAATAGTAAGCCTTGAGGGCGTTCTCAGCGTTCACAAAGCTCTGGTCCAGTTCTGAAATGTTGTACACTTCCCAGAACTGCAGGTTGGCAGTAGCCTGGAGGTATTTACGTACGCGCTCGGGGTCATCCTTCACGCCGGGGAGTTCCACGGTGATGATGCCCTTGTTCTTGTCCAGGTTGATGTTAGGCTGTGCCACACCGAACTGGTCGATACGCTTTTGGAGTACGTTGAACGTATTGCTGATGGCGCCGTCAGCAGATGCGCGGATCTTGGTGAGCACATCGTTATCAGCATCGTTGATATTGATGTTCTTTCCTGAGCCGGCGAACAGTGACGCGAGGCGGCCATTGGGGTTCTGTTCTTTGAAAGCGTTGGCGAAAAGGGTGATGTAATCTGCATCGCTGTTCGCTTTCCGCTGTGTTGCTGATTCCAGCGCCTTTGTAAGCACAGGATTCTTGGGGTTGTTGGAGAGCGATTTCAGCAGCCCTTCCAGTTCCACCTCAAGCGTTACGCTCATACCGCCCTGGAGGTCCAGGCCGAGGTTGAGCTCCTGCTCTTTAGCTTTCTGGTAGCTGATGGCACCGGTGATGCCATACGTCAATGTTTTTTCGCGCGTACTGTCCAGCAGCCTGCGGAGCCTCTTCTTGAACTCCAGATCCTTAGCCTCGGGAGTTGCTTCCGCGTAGTTGGCTGAAACGAATGATTTCGCTTTCTTCTCCATGGCGTTCTCGTGGTTGCGGACCACCAGGGTGAAGTGTAACTGGTAAAGCGATATCAGGATCAGTGCTACCGCAAAAAATCTTACCAAACCTTTCAGTTGCATATTTCGGGATTTACTGTACTGCCTGTTTTTGGGCAGGGCGGCAAAGATATGTTTTTTTCATCTATCCCCGATGCAGGAAAACAAGCCCGGAATGGCGGTTTTCTTTATTTTGCAGTATGGTCAGAAAACACCTTTTAGGAATGCTCTTTTTCCTCGTTTCAGCCTTTTCCTGCGGCACGCCGAAAAAGGCGGGATACAGGGTGAGTAAGGAGGGCGAGGTGAGGGCCGAGACCCGTACGGAGGATATGCTGGAGAAACTGCTCAGGGAAGACGAACGCCTGGTTCCCTTGCTTGACCGGAAAGACAGCCTCAGGATCCAGGTCATATATACCGTGATCGACCGGGACAGGGAGAACAGGCCCAAATTCACCGACCATTACTTCAACGTAAACCCTGCCAGCTATTTCTACCCCGCATCCACTGTCAAAATGCCCATGGCGATGCTGGCACTGGAAAAGCTGAATAAGCTCAATGTGCGGGGGTGAACAGTGCAACCACCATGGCTACATTCCCTGCAACCCTTTGGAGACAAGTGTTTACAATGACCCACAGGCTTCTGACGGACGGCCCACCATCGGCAATTATGCCCGGAAGGTCTTCCTTGTGAGCGACAATGACGCTGCCAACAGGCTTTACGAATTCCTTGGCCAGAAATACCTGAACGAGACCCTGAGGGCCAAGGGCTACCCCGAAACGGAGATCATCCACCGGCTCAATATCTTCCTGCCTGAGGCAGAGAACCGTAAGACCAACCCGGTAGCTTTTGTGGATAGTAAGGGAGCCAGGGTCTGGGAGCAACCCATGCAGGAGAACATCGACCCCTATTTCCACCGCACTGACTCTGTGGGGAAAGGATACTATAAGGATGGAAAACTCTTGCCTTATCCTCTGGACTTTTCGAGGAAGAACAGGATCAGCCTCCCTTCCCTGCACAATATCCTCAGGTCCATCATGTTCCCCTCCAGTGTTAAGCCTGAACAACGCTTTGACGTTACAGGGGAGGACCTCAAAGCGGTGAGAAAAGCCATGGGGCAGTATCCCACTGAATCCGATTATCCGCCATATCCTTCGCCGGAATACTATCCGTCATATTGTAAGTTCCTGCTCTACGGCGCTGACCGCAAGGAGGAATTGCTGCCCAATGTCCGCATTTTCAATAAAGTGGGGGATGCATACGGGTTCCTGCTTGACGTGGCGTACGTTGCAGATTTTGAACACAACGTGGAATTCATGCTGAGCGCCGTGATCTATTGCAACCAGGACGGCATACTCAATGATGACAGATACGATTATGATTCGATAGGATTCCCGTTCATGAAATACCTCGGCCAGAAGATATACCGCTATGAGCTCACACGAAAGCGGGAACACAGCCCGGACCTTTCAGAATTCCGGTTCAACTGGTAAAATGTGTGTAAATCATGACAGTATGAAGCGGCTTTCTCTTTAATTTCGGGAGCGCATTTGCTCTATTAACTTTTTACTTTTCACTTTGCAATGAACTTATCTACCCGTTTGACCTGGTTCGCAGAACCGGAAACCCTTAAAATGGCCAAACTCGGCCGTGAACTCAGAAGCCAGGGCGTTGATGTCATAGACCTTAGCCTTGGAGAGCCTGATTTTGATACCCCACAGCACATCAAGGATGCAGCGAAGAAAGCTATTGACGACAACTGGAGCCATTATCCTCCGGTTGCGGGTTATCCTGACCTCAGGGAGGCTGTGTGCACTAAGCTCAGGCGAGACAATGGACTTGAATACAAAGCGGAGAACATAGTGGTTTCCACCGGTGCCAAGCAAAGCCTGGCCAACGCCATCTGGGCCGTGGTGAGCCCCGGCGATGAGGTGGTGATCCCCACACCTTTCTGGGTGTCTTACTCGGAGATCGTGAAAATGGGCGAAGGTGTTCCTGTGTTGGTGCGCACCAAATATGAGAACGGGTATAAGATGACGGCCGATGAACTCGAAGCCGCCATCACTCCCAAGACAAGGCTTTTCATGTTCTCATCACCATGTAACCCAGCGGTTCCGTATACAGCAGGGATGAACTCGCTGCATTGGTACAGGTACTCGCTAAACATCCCCAGGTCTTCATCATCTCTGACGAGATCTATGAGTATATCAACTTCGTAGGCAAACACGAGAGCATCGCGCAGTTCCCCGAAGTGAAAGACAGGGTGATCATCATCAACGGCCTGAGCAAAGGATATGCGATGACCGGTTACCGCCTGGGTTATATCGCCGCAGATCCCGCGGTGGCAAAAGCCTGCGAGAAAATACAGGGACAGCTGACAAGCGGTACCAATGCCGTTACACAACGCGCTGCCATCACGGCGCTGACCGGAGACATGAAGCCTACGCACGATATGAATGTGGAGTTCGGCAAGCGCCGCGCAAGGATACTGGAACTCGTGGCACAGATCCCGGGTATACAGTGCACCCCTCCAGATGGTGCGTTCTATATCTTCCCCGTGGTAAAAACATATTTTGGCAAAAGCATAGGAGACCAAAAGATAAATGATGCAGATGACCTCTGCATGTACCTTCTCAATACCGCGCATGTGTCAACAGTAACCGGGCGCGCGTTTGGGGAGCCCGACTGTATCCGCATCTCCTTTGCCAACAGTATGGTAAAGATCGAGGAAGCGATGCGCCGCATCACTGCTGCGCTGGCAGCGCTGCAATAGCGTTATTCGGAAGTCTTAATTTGTTTTCCGATAGCTTATTCAAGGGCCGCGGCATTGCGCCGCGGCCTTTTTTGCCTTGATTTAATCTATTTGTTCCTTAAACGCATCGCCCATATTCCACCGGCAAAGTCTACCAGGAAATGAATGATGATGACGATGATGAGGCTTCCGGAGAACATAAAGATGAGGCCGAAGAGCAGGGACAACAGGAAGATCTTACCCATCGCCTTGTAACCCTGGTAAAAATGGGCGAGGCTGAAGAGAAGGGCAGGGGCGATGGCGGCGATGAAGGGGAACCCCTCCTTCATGGGATCAATGAAATAGGTGACCAGAAAGCCGCGGTAAAGGATCTCTTCACATACGCCTGCGCTGATGCACATCAATGTGTAAGCAGGCAGCTCCCTCGTGCTCTCGGGCAGGAAGGGAACGTTGGCGTCCCACTGGTCAAAGGTTTTCTGCAATTCCTGCGGTGTGTACAGTGAGTAACTGATATCAGCGATGTAAAGGGCGGCCATAATACCAGTGAGGAGCCAGGTGGCCAGGTTGTTGTTGACGGGCCTGAATCCCATCAGCTCCAAGGTCCTTCCGTTCCACAGCCATATACCCACCACCACAGCGGCGAGGATAAAAAGTACAAGGCTGTTGCTGATATAGAAACGCTTCCTTGTTCCCTCGTCAAAATAGATATCCTTCATCTGCTCACTGCCACGCACACCCGAAAAGAAGGGTAGCACGAGGCCCAGGAGGAGTACGATGAGATGGTCTATAATGGTTGGGATCATTGAAAGAGTGGGTGAGGGGTCAGGGAGAGGACTTCCTTAGCAGTGTTTCGTGGATAGCGAGTACCTGGGGGATCAGCATCTGTTTTTCGTCATTGTTGATCACGAAGTCGCAAAGCCTCATCTTGATGATGTCCTTGATCTGCCTGTCCATGCGGCGCCGTACTTCTTCTTCCGGGATACCATCCCGTTGCATCGTCCTTTGGATCCGGAGTTGTACGGGCGCTGTTACCCCGATAACGAAGTCGAGGTCCCTTTGGGAGCCACTTTCGAAGATGAGGGCTGCTTCCTTGATGGCATAGGGTGTTGTCTGCCGCGCCAGCCATTCCGCGGCATCCCTGATGGTAGCAGGATGAACAATGGCATTGAGTTCAGCGAGTTTGTCCGGGTCATTGAAGACGATGGAAGAAATGTAGGGCCTGTTCAACACTCCGGCAATATAGGCATCGTTCCCGAACGCGTTAATGATCTTTTCCCTGACAACCGGGTTGTTATTCTGGATTCTGCGGGCGGCGTCATCGGCATAGTACACGGGGATACCCAATGCCTCGAAGATCCGAGCCACCACTGATTTTCCTGAACCAATGCCACCGGTGAGTCCTACGCTTAACATAGTGATAAACAAAACCCGGCGCCAGGCCGGGTTCTATAGTTATTTTGTTGCGGCGGCCTGCTGCTGCTGGCTCCACTCCATACTGATGGCGCTTCGCTCGATCTTGAGGTAGCTGCCGGGGTTCACTTCGATCTGTACGGTCCCGTCTTCGTTCACCTTGTTCACCACGCCATGGATACCGGCGATAGTGACGATCTTGTCTCCCTTCTGCAGTTTATCCTGGAATTCTTTTGCTTTCTTGGCTTTTTGTGCCTGGGGCCTGATCATGAAAAAATAGAATACGAGGATCATACCGCCGAGCAGAACCAGTTGCATCATGCCTGCATTGGGCGATGCTTGAAGTAAATAGGTCATGTTTATTTGATGGATTGTTTATAATATCAGTTTGCATCCGCGGGCACAACCTCAGCGTTGAAGATGAGGGGGTAATGTGCCTGGGCGGTGTTGCAGTAAACCTGCAGGAACTTATTGTTGGTGCCCAGCTTGCCCTTGGTGTTGAATACGGCCTTGATCACACCTTCCTTGCCGGGAAGGATGGGGGCCTCAGGCTTCTCCGCGATAGTGCAGCCGCAGGATGAGGACACATTATAGATCACCAGCGGGTTGTTTCCGGTATTGACGAACCTGTACACCAGCTCCACCTTTTCACCTTCAGTGATCTTGCCGATGTTCTTCACCGAATCGATCCAGTGCACATCCGTCACAGGATTGGCAACCCCCGTTGCTGCGGATGCAGCTTGGTTAGCTGAGCCCTGTTCTGAACCTCCGTTCTTGCATGCCGCAAAGCTGGCGGCAGCGAGGATAAGAATAATGAATGTTCTCATACAACAAACTTACTGTTTTTTGTAATCTACCTTCTTTAGTTTATTGTCCTGGCTGAGTTCCTTGTGGATGTTATCCAGTATGCCGTTCACGAAATGGCCACTCTGCGGTGTGCTGTAATCCTTTGCCAGGTCTATATATTCATTCAAGGTCACTTTCGCCGGAATGGTTTCGAAATAGAGGAATTCGCAAACGCCCATCCTCATGAGGACCATGTCCAACAGGGCTATCCTTTCGGCGTCCCAGTTCTTCAGTTTGGGCTTGATCATCTCCAGCGTGAAATCCTTCTTCTCCATCGCGGTCCTTACCAGGTTGCGCGCGAAGTCAAGCTTTTCCCTGCTGATCAGTTCCAGGAATTTGTAGGAGCCGGGTTTCTGGAGATAATTAAGCATCATGAGGTTCATCATCTCCGCGTCATCGTCCCAATGGATGAAGAGCTCCTCCAGGTGACCGGTGAAGTCTTCATTGGGAAGGAGCAGGTCCGTGAAGATATATTCCAGAATGTTCTTCTCGTCTTTTTTATCCCTGGATTGTTCCTTTATGTATCTCTGGTATTCATCTGTTTCTGCCAGGTTCATATAGATCTTCCTGAGCAGTTCCTTGTCTATGAGCAGGCTTAGCTTGTGGTCTTCCACCGCCTGGGCAAAGCCTTTGTCTTCCAGTATCTTCCAAAGCAGCTCATTACCGGCCAGCTTGGTGTTTACATTAAGGTCTTCAAATGAGGGGAGGTGCTTGGAGGCACGGAGGCGGGAGTCCGTCTCGGCATAGCGGGCCACCTCGGTAAGGAAATAAACGAGGTAGGTGAAGATCTGCCTGGACTGTTCCAGATGCTTGTCCAGTATATTCAGGGCCTGGGGTACCGTGATCTCCGGCGTGGTGGTTTCCACCGCGTATAATGTCTGCATCACCTTTACCCTGATGTTTCTTCTGCTTATCATGCCTAAAAGAGCTGTTTCGGGCGCAAATATAGGAGTATTTCCCTGAGGCCGGGCCTGGAGGCGTATGAAAAAATGACATACCGGAATAAGGTGTTGGCTGACATAGTTTTCAATCGAGTGGCCTTTAGGGCCCGAAATCTGTCAAGTTTTCCCGGTTTGGCGATGTGGTACGATATTCGTTCTTTTGCGCCTGCCTGAACGGCACTAAATCTTTTACTTCCATTTAAATATCAAAAATCTTACGCTATGGCTAAGAAGTTAAACATTACCCCGCTTCATGACAGGGTGATCGTGAAAGCAGCTCCCGCTGAGGAGAAGACAGCTGGCGGTATCATCATCCCCGATACTGCAAAGGAAAAACCCCAAAGAGGTACGGTGATCGCCGCAGGTCCCGGTAAGAAAGACGAGCCCATGACCGTTAAGAGTGGTGATACGGTTCTGTACGGCAAATACGCCGGTACTGAGATCACGATAGATGGTGCAGACTACCTCATCATGAGGGAGTCAGACATCCTCGCTGTTGTTTAATTTCCCGCAGATCGCGAATAACCAAATCAAACATTTCAAACAATACTGATCATGTCAAAACAATTATTCTTCAATATCGATGCGCGCAGCAAGATGAAGAAGGGCGTTGACGTCCTGGCTAATGCTGTGAAAGTTACTCTCGGCCCCAAGGGTCGTAATGTGGTTCTGGAGAAGAAGTTCGGTGCTCCCTCCGTTACCAAGGACGGTGTTACCGTAGCTAAAGAAATTGAACTGGAAGATCCCATCGAGAACATGGGTGCCCAGATGGTGAAGGAAGTGGCTTCCAAAACCGCTGATGTTGCCGGTGACGGTACTACTACCGCTACTGTTCTTGCCCAGTCCATCATCACTGAGGGCCTGAAGAACGTTGCTGCAGGTGCAAACCCCATGGACCTGAAGCGCGGTATCGACAAAGCTGTTGAAGTAGTGGTTGCCAACCTGCAGAAGCAGTCACAGGCTGTAGGTAACGATACCAAGAAGATCGAGCAGGTTGCTACGATCTCTGCCAACAACGATAACGAGATCGGTAAGCTGATCGCCCAGGCTATGCAGAAAGTGGGTAAGGATGGCGTGATCACCGTTGAAGAAGCACGTGGTACTGAAACCAGCATCGACATCGTTGAGGGTATGCAGTTCGACCGTGGTTATATCTCTCCCTACTTCGTTACCAATGCTGATAAGATGGAAGTGGAGCTCCAGAGCCCCTACATCCTGATCTACGACAAGAAGATCTCTGCCATGAAGGATATCCTCCACATCCTGGAGAAAGTTGCACAGCAAGGCGCACCCCTGCTGATCATCTCCGAGGACCTGGAAGGTGAAGCACTGGCAACCCTGGTGGTGAACAAACTCCGCGGTACCCTGAAGGTGGCTGCTGTTAAGGCTCCCGGCTTCGGCGACAGGAGGAAGGAAATGCTGCAGGACATCGCTATCCTCACCAAGGGTGTGGTAGTGAGCGAAGAGCAGGGCTTCAAACTCGAGAACGCTGACCTGAGCTACCTCGGTCGCGCTGAAAGGGTTACCATCGATAAAGACAACACCATCGTTGTAGGTGGTAAAGGAAAGAAGGATGACATCCAGGCAAGGATCGGTCAGATCAAGGCCCAGATCGAAACCACTACTTCCGAATATGATAAGGAAAAGCTCCAGGAGCGCCTGGCCAAGCTCAGCGGCGGTGTTGCCGTACTGAACGTTGGTGCTGCCACTGAAGTTGAAATGAAAGAGAAGAAAGACCGCGTAGATGACGCCCTCCACGCAACACGCGCTGCAGTGGAAGAAGGTATCGTTCCCGGTGGTGGTATCGCTTTCATCCGTTCTATCGAGTCTCTCGCTAAGGTGAAAGGTGCCAACGAAGATGAGAACACAGGTATCCAGATCGTTCGTCGTTCACTGGAAGAACCCCTGCGTACCATCGTTGCCAACGCCGGTATCGAAGGATCCATCGTGGTACAGAAAGTAAAAGAAGGAACAGCTGATTACGGATATAATGCACGTGCCGACAAGTATGAGAACCTGCTGAAGGCCGGCGTAATCGATCCCACTAAAGTTAGCCGCGTAGCGCTGGAGCATGCTGCTTCCATCGCAGGTATGCTGCTGACCACTGAGTGTGTGATCGCTGACAAACCCAAGAAGGAAGAGCCCTGCACAACCATGGCGGCGCTCCCGGAATGGGCGGAATGGACTATTAAGGGCCGGGTTTTCCCGGGACACAAAAAAAGGTCGGTTTTACCGACCTTTTTTTTATGTGCGAATTCCTCAATTTCTCGATTCCCTCTCTACTCTGCAAACTGCTGTGATAGCGCATTGGATACCACCTTGAACCCGCCATTGCGATGCTTGATCACATACACGTTGTTCAGGGCCCGTATATTGGGGTTGGAGTAGTGTTTTTCGTTATAGGGCTTAATGAGGTCTATCTCTTCTTCAACGTTGCCACTGCCGTCCAGCGTGATCTGTACAACGCGGTAGCTGAAATGCCAGGGGTTCATGTCTTCCTCAGAGCCGTTGGAGTTGAAAGTGTCGTTAAAGCCTTCAAAGATCAGTTCATTCGGGAAGTTCTCGTGTGCGTTGAGGAGGTGGGTGATCTCCACAGCCTTGTGAAGCGTAGGGTCATTATGTACGATACCACTGTCCCAGATCATTTCGCCATTAAGAAAGATCACGAGACGGTTATCAACATTGCCGATCTTGATCCAATATTCCTTTTTCATGATAATTCGGTTTTAAGTAGATGGTTGAGTGATTTGATGATGTAAAAATCCCCTTGTTTCCCCACAGGAGGAATGATCCCTGTTACACCATTTGCTGATCTTTATTAGTGCTATATTTATAGCACAACCCCTTCTTATGGAGCCCGTTAATGATGATATTTCCGTTGCAAGAACCCTGGATACCGCTTTTTATAACGATCCCCGGTACTATGAAATGTCCAGGGAGAAGATATTTGCATCTTCATGGCAACTTATAGGAGATGCCGGCGGGCTGGCAGAAACAGGCGCTTGCGTGCCCGTCAGGTTCGTTCCGGGTTTCATGGATGAGCCAATGGTGCTCACCAGGGACGAGCAGGGAGAGTTGCACTGCCTTTCCAACGTGTGCACCCACCGTGGGAATATCATCGTTACAGAGCCTTGCAAAACTGCAAACCTCCGCTGTAAATATCATGGCAGGCTGTTCCGGCTGGATGGCAACTTCAGGTCAATGCCGGAGTTTGCGGAAGTAAAAGATTTTCCTTCCGCGGCAGACAACCTTCCCAAACTGCCCTCAGGCAGTGGGGGCCATTGCTCTTTACCACACTGGACCACACCTATACTTTTGAACATTTCTTTGGCGATATGCTGCGCCGGATCGGTTTTCTTCCCATCGATCAGTTCCGGTACAGGCCTGCACTGTCAAAAGAATATAACGTTAAAGCGCACTGGGCGCTTTACTGCGAGAACTACCTGGAAGGGTTCCACATCCCCTTTGTTCATGCGGGACTTAACGCGGTGATAGACTACGGGAACTACACTACCGAGTTATTCAACAGTTCAAACCTGCAATTGGGCATTGCCAAGGATGACGAAGACTGTTTTGAACTGCCGGCGGATCATCCTGACCATGGAAAGAAAGTGGCTGCATATTATTTCTTCGTCTTCCCCAATATGATGTTCAACTTCTATCCATGGGGCCTGTCCATCAATATCGTTGAACCCAATGGCATCAGCCAGACGAAGGTCAGATTCCTGACCTATGTCTGGAAGGAGGAGTTGTTCAACAAAGGCGCGGGGTCTGACCTGGATACCGTGGAAATGGAAGATGAGGAAGTGGTGGAGAATGTGCAGGAAGGGGTCAGGTCAAGGTTCTATACGCACGGAAGATATTCCGTGACCCGGGAACAGGGTACGCATCATTTTCACACGATGATATCAAGGGCTATACTCTGACATGGCGGCGCATACCCTTACAAGGACCATCGGATTCCGTACCTGCCTTTCCATCCTGGTAGGGGGGATCATAGGCTCAGGTATTTTCATGCGCCCCGCTGAGATCGCTTCACTTCTGGGATCCCCGCTTTTCATGATGCTCGCCTGGGTCCTGGGGGGCATGGTCACCATGTTGTTCACCATGATCATGGCGGAAATAGCTGCCATGATCCCGGAAGATGGCGGATCCTACACCTTCATGCGCTATATGTACGGCGATTTCTGGGCCTATATATATGGGTGGGCTTGTTTTGCAGTGATCAACTGCGCAGGCACGGCCGGTATTGCTTTCATTTTTGCGGAATACCTGGGATACCTGGTTCCGATGCCTGCGTTTTCACCGCAGACCGAACACGCTTTTGCCATCGCCATACCCATGATCGGAAAGGTGTTCCCGCTGGAGAACATCGGTGTCAAGACGTGTACGGCTATTCTGCTGATCGTTCTCAGCTGGTCAACTACAGGAGCACCAGGGCGGGCGGTAACCTGCAGGTGGTTTCCGCCGGCGCCAAATTACTTGCCATCGCTATGCTGAGTCTGGGCATGTTCGCAAGTGGGAATGGTGATCTTGGCAATTTTTGGAAGACATCAGAAGTGATACATCCTACCGGGCTTGCACTGGTTGTTGCCATGGCTGCGGCGATCAACGGCACCCTGCAGGCATATGACGGCGCAAGTAACCTGCTGAACATGACAGGTGAGATCAGGGATCCTGCAAGGAATATTCCCCGCGCTTTATTCTGGGGCATTTGGATATGTACGGGCATTTACCTCCTTGTTAACGCGGGTATGTTGTATGTGATGGACATAGATGCCATGGGTGCTTCAAAACTGGTGGCATCAGATGCCGCACAACATTCATTTGGCAAGGCAGGTTTACCATGGTGATCTTGCTGATCTGCCTCTCTGTATTCGGAACAACCAATGCCAATGTGCTGTCTCCCCCCAGGTTGACATTCGCCATGGGAAAACAGGGCCATTTCTTCAGCGCAGCCGGAAGAGTGCACCCGCGTTTCGGAACACCTGGAACCGCCATTATGATCCACCTGTTGCTGATGCTGGCCCTGGTGTTTACGGGCTCGTTTTACATGCTGGCTGACATGTATATTTTTATCGTTTGGTTCTTTAACCTTTTCCTCATCGCGGGCCTGTTCATCCTCAGGAGAAAAATGCCGGAAAAACATCGTCCATACAAAGTCTGGGGTTATCCATGGATGCCCATGCTGATCTTTGTTGGAAATCTGGCCTACCTCGGGCTCATCATTTACGGTGATGCCGATGCGTACATGGACAACAAAGTGCCTGTGATGAATTCTGTTGCGGGGCTTGCGATGACGGCATTGGGGATTCCCCTGTATTTTTATTTCCGGCGGAACAAATGATCACTGTTCTTCCCTGAGGTGGGCTACACTTCCCAATACCAGCAGTGCCTGTGCCGCAACATAGGTTGTCATTACCACAACACCGCTCCAGTTATGATGCGTGTGGAATTTATCCAGGGCCAAAGCAGAATCAGACAATACGAACAGCGCAGCACCAAGTATGAATTTGAACGATGTATTGTCTTTCAACCTGCCGTACTGCCAAAGTGCGAAGCAGAGCATGGTGCCTATCACCAGTGCGTAGATCACCACGGGTAAGGTCATTGCATCCAGCTTGGGCCAAAGTATATAAAGCAGCTCTATCACATAGGCAACAACCACGATGAACATCACCGGCCTCTTCCTGAAATAGGAAGGCGTTTCTGCCTTGATGCGGGAGAAGTAAATGATATAAAGGATATGTGCCGTCAGGAATGAGGAAAGCCCGAGTATGAAAAATATGCCGTTGCGCGCTTCAAAAAGCAGGAAAAGGTCGCCCAGCCAGGAAAAGAACAGTGCAGAAGCCATCAGCCTGGGGAATGGCCCTCGCATCCCCGCCTCCATGAAATAATAAACGAGCAGGATGGGCATGAGTAGAGGCTTCGTGAGGATGCGCCATTCGCTGTTCTGCCATCCGAGATAAAGGTCTGCTGCTGTCATTACAGCCAGCAATGTGAGCGCGGTGAGCTTTTTATTCATCCTTTGTTTTTTCTACCCATACCGCTCTTCCGAAGAAGCGGCTGAGTGAATCGCGGTGTTTCGCAGAGTCAGACAAAGGAGCTTTTACAGGGATGAAGATCTTGAATGTATTGGAGTCAGCGGTGGTCATCTGGGCTTTATGTCCCCACTCACGCAGGTCTGCATATCGCTTCAAAGCCCTTGTTCTCTTGGCGTATTCCAGCACTAAGTTGAAGCCCTGGCTTTCGGGGTCAGCTGCAGCTGTGGTGGTTGGGGCAGGAGTGGGAACGGCAGCAGAATCCTTTTGCACCGGGCTGGGGTTTGCAGTGCTGTCCGGAATGGTTTCCTGCGGTACAACCGGGGTTGAATCAATGGTGGCGACCAGTTGGGATGGTGCAGGGACCTGGGGCATATCTTCCTGGGCCGACTGCTTATAGAAATAATAACCTACCCATCCGATAAGAGCGAAACCCACTACGAACAAGGCGGCCAGCGTGACAGTCCTTGAACCCGACGATGACCTGGTGGTTTCCGGCCTCAGGTAGTTTTCCCCGAAGCGTATTGGCTCTCCGGGCTCTTCCGCACGTTTTTCATTTGGGGTACGATTTTCTTCGCCAACGTAAGGGATGAACTCCACTTCCCCGCGATGGTTCTTCTGGAGGGATCCCAATCCCTCTATCTGGAAGGGCTTGCTGATATTGATGAGCTGCTTTCCCTGGATAACAAGTGCCTCAAGATCTGAAGAAGCCAAAGGCTTGATCTTGCCGGTTACCCTTGAGATCTCCGCCAGGAGTTCAGGGTCTTCGGGGGCAGACTTGTCCAACTGGAACTCAATGGAACCCGGGGGAAGGCCGGCTGTTTATCATCATCAGGCAGTACATATGCGGTATCCCTGAGCGTAAAGGTGCCCAGGCCGGGCAGGGCCAGCGATTTATTCTTCTGGAGAAAGCTTACCAAGATATCGGAGATCTTCACAATGGTTTCAGTTTTAAGACCGTGCCTTAAGTTAAAATTTATCTTAATCAAAACGATTTTTTGCAGGGAATATTATGTTACAGACCTTTGTTTTCTAATATGTTAACTCCGGAAGAAGAGAAATTCATGGCGTTCTGGGAAGAAAACCGGGAGCGGGAAGCCAACGTATGGAACCAGGTGCTTCGCGGTATACCCTACGGCCTTTTATTTTCCATGCCCATCGTCATCAATTTCCTGGCAGGAAGGTTCTGGTATAAAAGGGCCGATGCAGTAGGTATGAGCCAGTTCAACCCCGTTGTGATGGTTCTGGCCGTGGTGATCATCACCAGTTTTATTGCGGTGTTCTACAAAAAGTTCAAGTGGGAGCAAGCGGAGCAACGGTATATGGAGTTGCAGAACAAAAAGAAACGTTCCTCTTAGTGCACTATCTTTGCGCGAGAATCAGTTATTATGAAGAAGATCCTTGCCTTGGCCGTTGTGGTATTGGCGCTGTTCAGTTCCTGCGGTAAAGATGACAAATGTACGCTCACAGACTCCAACGTTGTAGCTCCGGCATCTGAGATACAGGCGGTACAGCAATATCTGACAACCAACAACATTACCGCCACACAGCACCCGAGTGGCGTATTCTACAACATGACCGTTCAGGGTACAGGTGATGCTTCACCCACATTATGCAGTACCATCAATTTCAAGTATAAGGGTATGCTCACCAATGGAACCGTATTTGACGAGTCCACTGCGGGTATATCATATCCGCTCTCCCAACTTATCGTTGGATGGCAGAAAGTAATACCCCTTATGAAGAAGGGTGGCAAAATGCGTTGTTATATTCCTCCCTCACTGGGTTACGGAAACCAGGCGGTAGGCGGCATCCCCGCAAATTCTATCCTTATCTTTGATATAGAGTTGGTGAACTTCTAAAAAGACACTGTTTGGCACACGAAGCGATATCCGTATTTGACATGTTCAAAGTGGGTATAGGGCCCTCATCGTCCCATACCCTTGGCCCCTGGAGGGCCGCGGGTGCGTTTTGCCAAATGCTGGTGGAAAAAGGGCTTATTCAGCAGGTCAGCAGGTTGGAGGTGTTGCTGTATGGCTCCCTTGCCAAAACAGGAAAGGGACACGGCACCGATGTAGCCGTGCAGCTGGGCCTTTGCGGAGAAGACCCTGTGACTTTTGACCCGGATGCGCTGGACAGCAGGATCGCTGACATCCGCAACATGAAACTACTCGTGTTGGGCGGCAAGCATGAGGTGGCATTTGATCCCGAAGAGGATATTGAATTCCTTTACAACGAAAGCCTCCCATACCATCCCAATGCGGTCACCTTCATGGTAGAGCTCAGGAACGGGGAGGCGATAGCGGAGACCTACTATTCCATAGGCGGAGGGTTCGTAGAAAAAGAAGGGGAGAAGGCTGGCGGAAAGAAACAGGTTCAACTGCCTTTCCCTATTGACACGTCTGCAGACCTACTGCACTGGTGCATGAAAACCGGTATGTCTATCAGCGAGGTGGTGCTCGAGAATGAACACGCCTGGCGAGCGGAAGCAGAAACCCGCGAGCGATTGCTCGGGATCTGGAAGGTCATGCGGGAATGCATTTACCGGGGTTGTCACAGGGAAGGTATCCTGCCCGGCGGGCTTCAGGTGAAGCGCAGGGCTTCGGAGCTCAACAAGCGGCTGATCGCCGGCAGGAGTTATGCCGATTATCACAGCTGGGTGGCCACTATGCGCCAGGGCGGACAGGATTTCCGGTATATCATAGACTGGGTAAGTTGTTTCGCATTGGCGGTGAACGAGGAGAATGCCTCTTTCGGCAGGGTGGTGACGGCTCCAACCAATGGCGCTGCCGGAGTGATACCCGCCGTGCTCCAGTATTATATTTCGTTCATGGACGGTAACAGGGATGACAAGATCATCCAGTTCCTGGCCACGGCATCAGAGATAGGAAGTATATTCAAGAAGGGGGCAACCATATCAGCGGCTATGGGTGGTTGCCAGGCGGAGATCGGGGTGTCCTCAGCAATGGCGGCAGCAGCATTGACGGAATGCATGGGCGGAACACAGCGCCAGGCCATCATGGCGGCAGAAATAGCCATGGAACATCACCTGGGTATGACCTGTGACCCTATCGGCGGACTGGTGCAGATCCCCTGCATTGAGCGGAATACGATGGGCGCTATCAAGGCGATCACCGCATCCCAGCTGGCAATGCAGGGAACGCCTGATTATGCCAAGGTATCACTGGACGTGGTGATCAGGACAATGTGGGAAACGGCAGTAGATATGAACCATAAATACAAGGAAACGGCGGATGGCGGACTGGCGGTACATATACCCCTCAGTTTGTCAGAATGTTAAAAACTGGTAAAGCCTGTAAAAAACAGGCTGGCGGCTGAACAATTTGCCCCGTATCTTGTAGTATGTCGAATATTTCAGGTGAGGCCTTGCCTGATAATTAAACAAGGCCCAACTTTCTTTGGAAATAAATGGAACCCATGGCGGAAAACGCTGTAACAACCGGTAAAAATCCGATAACGAGGATTTTGCACGTACTCAGATTGGAAAAGCATGAGATCTCATCGATCTACTTCTATGCCATCCTTAATGGTATAGTGCAGCTTTCCCTTCCTTTAGGCATACAGAGCATCATAAGTTTCGTATTAGGCGGTTCCATCTCTACATCACTGGTGATCCTGATCATCCTGGTAGTGTTGGGTGTGCTGTTCAACGGGTTCATTTCAGTACAGCAAATGAAGCTGATCGAGAAAGTGCAGCAGCAGCTCTTCGTCAGGTATTCATTTGAGTATGCCCATAAGATCCCAGGCTGGACCTGAAGAGCGTAGATAAATACTACCTCCCTGAGCTGGTGAACCGTTTCTTTGATACCATATCCCTCCAGAAAGGCATATCCAAGCTTCTCCTGGAGATCCCCACGGCGTCCATCCAGATCATCTTTGGTACCATACTGCTTTCTTTTTACCATCCCGTTTTCATTGCCTTCAGCATCGTGCTGATCACCCTGGTGGGTGTGATCCTCTTTTATACCAGCCCTCGTGGTATGGCCACTTCCATTCAGGAAAGTGACTACAAGTACAGGGTGGCGGGCTGGCTGGAAGAGCTGGCAAGGGTGATCCGGTCATTCAAGTTCTCCAAGGGCACTTCCCTGAATATGAAGAAGACCGATGAGCTGGTAAGCGGGTATCTCAAGGCGAGAACAGCGCATTTCAAGGTACTGAAAGTGCAGTACTGGACCCTGATCAGCTTCAAGGTGCTGATCACTGCTTCTATGCTGGTTGTAGGTAGTATCCTGCTGATCAACCAGCAGCTGAACCTTGGCCAGTTCGTCGCCGCGGAGATCGTTATCCTGCTGGTTCTCAATTCAGTAGAGAAGTTGATTCTACATTTGGATAAAGTGTATGATGTGCTCACCTCGGTGGAGAAACTGGGCAAGATCACGGACCAGCCGGTGGATGATGACGGGAAGATCAGTTTCCCCGATAGGAATACAGGAGTATCCCTGCAGGTGCAGAACCTGAATTTCAGTTATGACTCGGTTCCCGTTCTGAAAAGCATAAGCTTTGCCGTACAGCCCGGACAGAAGATAGCCATTATGGGTGCCGATGGTTCCGGCAAAAGCACGCTGTTAAGGCTGGTCAGTGGTGCTTATACAGAATTCAGCGGGGGTATCCTGATCGATAATATTCCATCCGTAACTATCACGCTGATTCCCTGCGGGCAAAAACCGGTATCTACCTAAGTGCCCAGGATATATTCCAGGGCTCTGTACTGGAAAATATCACCATGGGCGATGGAAAGATCTCTCCCAATGAAGTGATGCGCCTGTCTGAGAATGTAGGGCTGCGTGATTTCCTGGAAGAGCAGCAGGAGGGTTTTGAAACACAGCTGGACCCTGTTGGCAAGCGCCTCTCACGTACTGTGATCCAGAAGATCCTCCTTTTAAGGGCCCTGGTCAATGAACCAAGGCTGCTGCTGCTGGAAGAACCATGGACAGGGCTGGAACTGGAAATGGAAAAACAGATCAAGGACTATCTCCTGAGCAGGCCGGATTGCACCGTTCTTGTTGCCACCAATGATACAGACTTTGCTTCCAGGTGTGACATGGTCCTTTATCTCAAGGACGGCCAATTGCAGGACAATGGGAGCTGGGATAAAATAAACCGGAATTAAAACATGAGCATGGGCGTTGATTTTATCAATAAGGAAATGTCTGAACAATGCCGGGAACTGGACCTCAAGGCATATGACGATATCTACCTGGTGAACCGCAAAAGCCAGGTGAGGAAGTGGGCCGGGTTATTCTGCCTGTTTCTCCTGGTCCTGCTTTTTCTGCCGTGGACGCAGAACATCCGCGCGCGCGGCTCGGTCACTACGCTTCGCCAGGAGCAGCGGCCACAGCAACTGCCTACCGTGATACCGGGACGGGTGGCGAAATGGTATGTCAAGGAAGGAGATTTTGTGAAGGAGGGGGACACCCTTGTACAGATCACAGAGGTGAAAGACGACTATTTTGACCCCGAACTCCTCAAAAGGACGAAGGAACAGATCACGGCAAAAGAAATGGCTGTTGACAATTACCAAAGTAAGGCCGCCACAGCCGATGTGCAGATCGCAGCACTGAAACAGGCGGTTGAACTGAAAGTGGCAGAGCTGGATAATAAGATAGCCCAGCAGCGGATGAAGATCAGGAGCGACAGTATGGAGGTGATCGCCGCGGTGAACGATTTCAATATCAAATCCGAGCAGTTCAAACGCCAGAAAGTAATGTATGATTCCGGCCTCGCCTCACTTGTTCAGCTGGAACAGAGGAACCAGGCCTTCCAGGAATCTTCTGCCAAACGGACCAGCGCGGAGATCAAATTCGGCAATGCCAGGCAGGAACTGCTGAGGCTTCAGCTGGAAAGGAATGGGGAGATACAGCAATATACAGAGAAGATCTCCAAGGCGGAGGGCGACAAATTCCAGAGTCTCTCCCAGGTTCAGACGGGAGCCGGTGATATCGCTAAGCTGAGGAACCAGTACATGAACTATAATATCCGAAGCGGCTTATATACGCTTCGAGCGCCCCAATCCGGCCAGGTGGTAGCGGCAAAGAAATCAGGTATCGGCGAGATATTGAAAGAGGGTGATGTGCTGGTGGAGATCGTACCACAGGAAGTGGAATACGCAGTGGAAATGTTCATCAGGCCTGTAGATCTCCCCCTTGTGAATAAAGGCCAGAGCGTGCGTTTCCTTTTCGACGGGTTTCCCGCTATAGTATTCAGCGGATGGCCGCAGGCCTCTTATGGAACTTTCGTTGGGGAAGTAGCGGCTGTGGAGAGTTCAGTAAGTACCAACGGAAAGTTCAGGGTGCTGGTAAAAGAAAAGAAAGGGGAGAAACCCTGGCCCAAACAATTGATGATGGGTACGGGAGCAATGGGAATAGCGTTACTGAAAGATGTTCCGATCTGGTACGAACTCTGGCGTAATATCAACGGATTCCCGCCGGACTTCTATAAACCCGAAATGAAAGAAGAATCAAAATCCGTGGCTGGTAAAAAATGAGGAAGGGCACAAGGTTCTTGGTATTGTTCATTGTTACGTTATCATGGCTGCCCTGTTTTGCAGGTGACAGTACGCGCACCCTTTCCGAGGAACAATTCCTCGCCATCGTGCGCGCGTATCATCCGGTAGCCAGGCAGGCCAATCTGCTTGTGGAAAGGGCAAGGGCTGAACTCACAGCCTCACGCGCCGGTTTTGATCCTGCTTTTTATGTGTATAACGACAGGAAGACCTTCGATGGCAAAAATTATTACAACTACACCAACCCTGAGCTCAAGATCCCCACATGGTTCGGGGTGGAGGTGAAGGCGGGCCTCGAGAACAATGCCGGGTCTTTTACTGATCCCGAGCTGTCCCTGGCAAGTCAAGCTACCTGGGCGTGTCTGTCCCCGTTGGCAAGAACCTGCTGATGGACAAGCGCAGGGCCGTTCTGCAGCAGGCCAAAATATTCAGGGACCAGAGCCGGGCAGAACAGTCCATCATCATCAACGATCTTTTGATCGATGCCGTGGATGCATACTGGACCTGGGTAAGGAACCACGAAGTGTACTATATACTGGCTGAAGCAGTGAATGTGAACGAGCCAGGTTCAACCTGGTAAAGTTGGGGTACCGGCAGGGCGACAGGCCGGCGATCGACACCACAGAAGCGCTGGCGCAGCTGCAAAGTTTTCAGATGGCCCGCAATGACGCCTGGGTCAATGCCCGGAATGCCGCACTTGACCTCTCGAACTATATGTGGATGGCCAATGATTCTCCTTACTATATGCCGGAGAATATCATGCCTGACAGCGCATGGAAAGCTGCCGATATTCCAAAGGCGGTTTACCTGTATTGGAAGAAATGCTGGCAATGGCACGTGAAAGGCACCCCAAGCTCATTGCCTATGATTATAAACTGCAGATCCTGGATGTGGAAAAGAGGCTGAAGTTCCAGAACCTGCTGCCCACACTGAACCTGCGTTATAACTTGCTCAACAAAGGATACAACGTATTCAAGGACGCGAGCTGGGCTTATTACGAGAATAACTATAAGTTCGGCTTTGATTTCGGAATGCCACTGCGCTGTCGCAGGGCCGTGGTGAATACCGCGCCGCGAAGATCAAGATACAGGAAACCAACCTTGACCTGATGCAGACACGTTTGGGTATCACCAACAAGGTTAAGGCCTATTTTAATGACCTCGCCAACCTGCAACAACAGGTACGGATAGCCGAAAACAACCTTGACAACTACCAGCGTCTCTTCCGTGGCGAGGACACCCGCTTCCGGATCGGTGAAAGCTCATTGTTCCTTTTGAACTCCCGGGAGAACAAAGTGCTGGAGTCCCGCCAGAAGATGGTGGAGCTGAAAACGAAATTCTTCAAAGGGGAGAAAGCGCTGCTCTGGGCGGCCGGTCAATTGCGCTAGGGCCCGCCAACAGGCAGGCAAACTGACCTGGGTGAACAAGCTGCCAAGATATCAAGATATCAAATAGTCTTAGCGGACAACCACATTGTAAAGCGTATCCCGCTCAACGGGCTCTCTCTTCACCTGCCTGATAAGGTTCTGTATCTCTTCGTGGTCATGGCAGGGTTCTGCTCCTGGCTGCCGGCCATGGAATAGATCTTAGTGGAGTCATCTATGGTGCCGTCAAGATCATTCACGCCGTAGGAAAGGGTGAGCTGTGCGTTCTGCCTTCCCAGCATGGGCCAGTAGGCCTTGAGGTGGGGGAAGTTGTCCATGTAGATGCGCGCCATGGAGTACACTTTCATGTCTTCCACTATGCTGCATTCCTTGATATGGCTCATCTCATTGTCCTGGTTGCGGAACTTGAGCGGTATGAAGCAGTTGAATCCTCCCGTCTCATCCTGCAGCTGGCGCAGGCGGTCCATATGGTCAATGAGATGTTCGTATTTCTCTATATGCCCGTAGAGCATGGTGGCATTGGAGTGCATGCCCAGCTTGTGCGCTGTACGGTGGATGTTCAGCCATCCGTCGGCATCAACCTTGTCCGCACAGATCTGCTCACGGATAACGGGATCAAATATCTCGGCACCGCCACCGGGAAGGCTTTGCAGGCCCGCTTCGCGCAGGTAGGTCAGTCCCTCTTCAACGGTCATCTTGGCCTTGCGGAACATATAGTCCAACTCAACGGCGGTGAATCCCTTGATGTGGAGGTCTGCCCGGTGCGCGCGGATCTTGCGCAGCAGTTCCGCGAAGAAATGGATATCCATTTTCGGATGTACTCCGCCAACGATGTGTACTTCCGTCTCGGGCTTTCCATCGTATTTTTTTACGATGTTGAGCATGTCGTCGATGCTCAGTTCCCATCCTTCTTCACGATGCGCATAGAGGCGGGAATAGGAGCAGAACTTGCACGAGAACACGCAAACGTTTGTGGGCTCGATATGGAAATTGCGGTTGTAATAGGTGATGTTCCCATGCCTTGACTCACGTATATGGTTAGCCAGTGAGCCGAGGAATCCGAGCGAGCCTTGGTAGAAAAGCGTGACGCCTTCTTCGCGGCTGATGCGCTGGCCATTCTTCACTTTGTCCGCAATGGCAATAAGTTCAGGGGAAACGCTGGTATCTGTATAGAGCTCCTGTACGGTAGGGGTCATGGTATGGCTTTATAATGTCGGCAAATTTACGCCGGGCAGGGCATTCCCTGTTAAATTGTTGAACTGATCTTGCTCAGTCCACCCGGTTCCCTAATTCCTGTTCTACATCAATGCCCCGGCAATACAAGCACACATCAAACACGCAATGGTGCCACCGAGGAGTGCTTTCAGGCCCAGTTCCGTAAGGTTTCGTCTTTGGTTGGGGGCGAGTTGGCTGATGCCTCCGATCTGGATACCGATGGAAGCGAAATTGGCAAAACCACAAAGTGCGTAGGTGGTGATCAGGATAGACTTCGGGTCTTTGATCAGCCCGGTCTCTTTCATCTTGCCAAAACTGATATAGGCCTGGAATTCGTTGATAATGGTCTTCTCGCCCAGCAGCTGGCCCACCTGCACCATTTCGTTACTGTTCACGCCTATGATCCACGCGATGGAGAGAAGATATAACCCAGCAACATCTGGAAGGAAAGCGCTTCATAGCGCCCTCCTGAAGAACGGGCGATGATATCGTTAAGGCCGGTATGGTAGCCGATGGAACCCATGATCCAGTTCAGCAGATACATGAGGGCCGTGAATACCACGAGCATGGCACCCACGTTAACGGCAAGCTTGAGGCCGTCCGTTGTTCCAAGAGAAATGGCATCAAGCAGGTTATCGCCCAACTTCTCCTGGTTGATCCTGATCTCCTTTTCCACCGGTTCTGTTTGCGGGAAAAGGATCTTGGAAACAACGATGGCTGCCGGCGCACTCATGATACTCTGGCTGAGCAGGTGCAGGGCGAAATAATTCTGTTGGGCCACATCGGTGCCTCCGAGGAAACCGACGTATGCAGCAAGGACAGAACCCGCAGTATTGGCCATTCCGCCCACCATGATCATCAGGATCTCCGAGCGGTTCATTTTTTCCAGGAAGGGCCTGATCATCAGCGGTGCTTCTGTTTGGCCCAGGAAGATATTGGCAGCGGTGGAAACACTTTCCGCCCCTGATATCTTCAGCTTACTCAGCAGAATGGCAAAGAAGTGCACCACCTTCTGAAGTATACCAAGATAATACAGCATGGCAGAGAGCGCCGCGAAGAATATGATGTTGGGGAGTACCTGTACCGCAAATATGTAAGCCCAGGAGCCGCTGGGATCTGCCAGGCTTCCGAAGATGAACTCCGTACCCTTGTGGGAGATATTGATGACCTCTACAAATTTTTGCGAAAGCCACTCAATGATGATGCGGAAAAAATTATACTTGCCGCCGGAAAGAACGCCTATGGCGAACGCTATCTGGGCAACTACGCCGAGCATCACCAGCCTCCAGTTGATGGCCTTCCTGTTGTTACTGAAAACGAAACAAAGCAGTATAAGGAAAAACATTCCAAAGAGGCCCCTCAGGAGGTTCTCAAATTCAATGCTCATGCAGGAGTTTTAGCAGTTTTGGCGAATTTGCGCATTAATTGTTGAATTTGGAAAATCTTTTTCCAACGTTGTGGACAAGCTCATTGATATCAGTTGATATACCGGTCCTGATGATGGCCAGCGTGTAAACAACAACAAACACAAGGGTTCCTGCTATGGCGTTTGCGTATTCATTGCCGAGGTCAGGGATCAACATCGCCAGTCCTAATGCCGCGAGCGCGTAAAGCACCACCTTTAGGTTTGCCCAGCTGAAGGGCTGCAGGTGGTAAAGCTTCCAGATGGCCGAGAAGCGGATGAGATTGAAAAATACTATGGCTATCAGGCCACCGTATGCCGGGCCTTTCACCCCTAATTCCTTTGTAAGCAGGTAGTTAAGGGCGATGGACAGCACTACGAACAGCATGTTGCTGAACAGGTCTATTTTCCAGTGTTTTGACAGCATCAGTATCTGCGAATTCATCCCTGTTCCCATGTCAATGATCTTGGCTAAACCAAGGATAAGGATGAATGAGCTGATGGGTGCATAGGTGGGGCCCAGTGTATAGATCAGCGCGTCTATATTGATCCAGATCAGGCTGATCAATGCCATACCGATGATCAGGAGGTTAAGCGCCGTTTTGCGGTATATGGATGCCAGCCTGGCCATGTTCCTGTCTTTCCACGCTATGGCAATCTGAGGTGTGGCCGCCGAAGTGAGGCTACGCTGCGGTACTTCCATCAATGTGATCAGGTAGGTGGCGATATTGAACACGGCCGTGTCTGTAAGTCCCTGTCTGGATTGTGAGGCCAGAATGATGCTGTCATTGGTCTTGGCCAATGCATTCAGGGTAGAGCTGATGAAAAATGCAAGGGCAAAGCTGGAGATCTTTGCACCCAGCCTTCTTGTCACCGGGCTGATACCCGGATGGACGGGGACCTCGTTCTTCCTCAACACAAAAAAAGCCAGCAACAGCAGTGGCGGCAGGTACGTAAACGAAAACAGGCTGGCAAATACGTTGAACCCCTTGATCATGCCCACTATCCATGCAAGGATCAGCAGGGTACTCATGAAGCGGAACAGGAATTCCTTGAGAAAATTGGACAACACGGTTTTCCTTGTTATCCATGCATAGGCTTCAAACAGGTTGAACAGCGTCATGCAGATGGTGAGCGGATAGATCAGGTCAAAGTATTCAACGAAAAGGGGCGACCTCTTCCCGAATTTCCTGATGATCATGGGCTTCAGCATGGGCATGGTGGCCAGCAAAACAAACAATGCAACTACGGTTACGGCGAGCGTGATGAAGAACAGGTCGTTGTTCTTCTTTCCCAGGTATTTCTGGTAGAATGGGAAGAACTTGATGGTGACAGGGACCATGCCTACCGTGCACAAAGTGGACAACAACAACCCTAGCTCAAGCAGGAGCCGGGTGAGTCCGTATTCCTCGGCAGAAAAATACTTCGGGAAAAGCAAGAGCACATTGACTGCGCCAATGAGAAACCCGGCGTAGATCAGGATCAGTGAATAAATGCTTTGTTTCCTGATGGTTGTCATGCCTCTTTACCGTAATTGTTATTCCGGAAGCAGAATATGTTCAACTGCACATCGAAACTGGGCTTGCGTTCCCGGATGTTGAACGGGCTATGATAGAGGTCTGCGGCCTCCTTGATGTAAAAATGGAAACCTCCTTCATTCAGGATGCTGAATACATCTGCAAGATTTGCGGTTTCCTCAAACCTGCCGTGGTATTCGAAGAACATCAGGTCTACCATATGCAGCCTGTCCCTTATGTCTTTCAGTACTTCATATTCCGCGCCTTCAATATCCAGTTTAAGGAAGGCCACTTTCTCTTGTAAAAAGTCGCGCAGCCTTACTGCGTCCACCTGCACACCGTTGCCGGTACCGGATATTTTACTCGCCATATCTCCTGTGGAAGCAAAGGTTAGGGTGGTATTCTCCTTCCATACCGCCTGTTTCCTGATCTCCACGTCACGGAAGTTCCATGATGCTACGTTCTTTGCCAGGAGTGCGTGATTCTTCTCGTCTGGCTCGAATGCCACCACCCTGCACTCCGGATGCTGTTCCTTGATACACAGTGTAGCCAGGCCGATGTTAGCTCCGCAATCCAGAACAAGCCCTTTAGCGGGTATCCGGCACTGGTAGATGCCGTCAATGAATATTTCCTGGAAAGCGAGATAAAGATCGTACGGGTTCACATACCTGATCTCCTTATCCTTGTACTTGTATACCCTTTCAGGGCCTGTGGAATAATGCTTGAGTCTCTTCACGTCAAGCCATCCCATACCTTTTTCCGCACCCGCATCATGAAAGATGCCACGTGCTGTTTTCGCAAGTCCCTTCAGGAGATTGATCATTGTTGAAGCCATGCTCAGTTACCGGTTCTTTCTTTCAGCCATGAAAATATCATCATTATCTTGGAAAACCATCCTTTTTGAAGCATTGACCTGCTCCAGCGCTGTTGCATTCTCCATTGGTTCGCCATCAACGGTGGGAAACCCTTTTCAAGGGCTGGCATTTTATCCGGCACCACGGCGGCAGTGTTCCTGATCTGGCGCCACAAATGATCATATAACCCTATGTCCATTTGAACAGCCTGGCCGTGTTTGTTCAACAAATAGGCGTTCTCCCTGAGTTTGATGTCCGGGTTCCGGTCGCAAAATGCAGTGATCTGCTCATCGTGCCTGCCGATCTCTACCAGTTTTTCCGCGATGTACACGAATTGTACCCCCCTTTTCAGCCACCGGTAATACATTTCAAAGTCTACTACCCAGAACAATTGAGGATCAAACTTTTCCCCCAGGTTGCGGAATACCACATTGCTCGGCGGGCCAATAACATTTTGCATGAGGATGAGCTCCGGGTGCTTATTCAACTTCTTTATGCGGTTCGGGATCTGTTCCACGATCTCCGGTTTCTCATCCGGTGCAATGACGCCAAAAGCAAAATGCAGGTCTTTGCCTTCTTCCAGCGCCTGCATGAATACAGACAGTGAGTGCTCATGGCTAAGCCAGTCGTCCTGGTGCAACACCATCACCCATTTGCCCCGGGCCAGTTCCAGCCCCTGTTCCAATTGCCCGGGCTCCCCAACCCTTTATCGTGATGTTCATATTGGATCATTAACCTGTCTGCATAATCCTCCACCAGTTTGGCCGTCATTCCATCCGTAGAATCATCAGTGATGATCACCTCCCTGTCCTCAAAGTCTTGTAAAAGAATGGAGTCAAGGCAGCGCCTCAGCAAAGGCGCTGCATTGTATGCAGGTATGCAAATACTCAAAAGGGGTGGGGTGGATGTAGTTCTTTGATCCAATGACCAGGATTTACCTTGGGCTGTAAATTAGCGCAAATTCAGTATGCTGCTTAAAATTAAGAAAGGCCGCCCCGAACGGGTGCGACCTTTAATATTATCCAATCGCCAATTGCTAATTGCCAATATGCGATTCTATCTTCTTCACAAAATTGCCCTTGGGCTGTGCACCTACGAGTTTGTCAACCACCTTACCGTCCTTAATGAAGAGGATAGCGGGAATGCTCGTGATACCATAGTTCATGGAGAGCTGGGGATTATGGTCAACGTTCACCTTCCCGATGTTGACCTTGCCATCATACTCCTTGGAGAGCTCTTCAATAACTGGCCCTATTGCGCGACAGGGGCCGCACCATTCTGCCCAAAAATCTATAACAGACAGCTTGCCTGAACTCAGCACTTCTGTCTGAAAGTTGGAATCTGTAAATTCTTTTGCCATGAGATTTGCCTTTATTGGTATTTATAACAGTTTCTGGGGTTCAAAGTTAAGTCCAATTTTGTTAAAATGATGTTTTGACATCAACCGCCATTTGCGGTTATGACATTCACGTCTATAAACGGGTTTTCCATCAGGAAAGCGGACAATTCGTCATTCATTTCCACCCCCTTTGCCATGGAAACCAGGTTCACATTCCAGTTGTGCTTGGGCTCCACTACTTTGAACCTGACCCGGGCGTTACCAGGGTGTTTTTTGATATTATTGACCAGGAAATCCACAACATCCCCTTCAGCAACTCGCCCATTATGCTCATCTCCACCGCCTTGGTCATGGTTTTCTTTATGGTCTCCAGCAGGCAGATCTCGCTGATCCTGAAATTCCATTCATTCCTTTTCTCCCATTTCTCGAACTTCCCGGTCACATATAAACAGGTGCCCGGTTCAAAATAATTCAGGTATTTCATGTATACCTCGCCAAATAGCGTCAGCTCGGTTTTACCTGAGAAATCCTCCAGCGCCAATATGCCATATTTACTGCCGCGCTGGGATATGCGGTGCAGCGCAGAGGTGACCAGGCAGGCGAGCCTAATGGTCTGTGTGGGATGTGGCTGCAGCTCAACCGAGCTCTTGAACTCGTTGAAATCAGCCACGTTCATAATGCCATAGTGCGTATTCTCGAAACGGAAATGGTCCAGCGGATGGCCGCTCACAAACATTCCTGTCACTTCCTTTTCATGGTCCAGGGTCTCCGTAAGCGTCCAATGCGGGCAGTCGGGAATTTTTGGCGGGGGGATCTCCATCACAGGCATGTCCCCGAACAGCGTGTTGGCCGTATTCATGGTCTGCGCCTGGAACACGTTGCCGAACTTGATGATCTTCTCCAGCCCCGTACTGTTATCGCCCTCGGGCGTATAGAAATACTGCGCCCGGTGGAATTGCGGGAAACAGTCGAAGCTTCCTGCATACGCAAGGCATTCCAGCGACTTTTTATTCACCGTACGCTGGTTCACCCGTTTCACGAGGTCAAAGATGGAAGTGAAGGGGCCCTTCTTCACGCGTTCTTCAATGATACTCTCTACAGCTGCTTCACCTACACCTTTCAATCCGCCAAGGCCTATCCTGATCTCACCCTTATGGTTAACCGAAAATCCCTTGCCGGATTCATTGATGTCCGGTCCCAGTACTTTAACACCCATGCGCTTGCACTCTTCCATGAAGAAGGTGAGCTTCTCTATGCTTCCTGCATGGTTGAGCACACTGGCCATGTATTCAGCAGGGTAGTGCGCTTTGAGGTAGGAGGTCTGGTACGCCACAAATGCATAGCAGGTGGAGTGTGATTTATTGAACGCATATTGCGCGAAAGCCTCCCAGTCTGTCCATACCTTCTCCAGCACTTCTGCGGGATGTCCCTTCGCTGTTGCACCTGCGATGAACTCTCCTTTCATTTTGTCCAGTACCGCCTTCTGCTTCTTACCCATGGCCTTCCTCAGGATATCCGCCTGTCCCTTGCTGAAGCCGCCGATCTTTTGGGAGAGCAGCATCACCTGCTCCTGGTACACCGTGATACCATAGGTTTCCTTCAGGTATTCCTCCATTTCGGGAAGGTCATAGGTGATGGCTTCCTTCCCATGCTTCCGGTCCACGAAGTTGGGGATGTATGACATGGGGCCCGGGCGATACAGGGCGTTCATCGCGATCAGGTCATCAAACTTATCCGGCTTGAGCACGCGCAGGTATTTCTGCATACCGGGGCTTTCAAACTGGAATGTGCCGATGGTTTCGCCTTTCTGGTACAGCTGGAACGTGAGTTCATCATCCAGGGGTATGTTGTCGATCTCAATATCCACCCCATGGTTCTGCCTCACCAGTTCCAGGCATGTCTTGATGATGTTAAGGGTCTTGAGGCCCAGGAAGTCCATCTTTATAACGCCCGCCTCTTCTATCACCGAACCTTCGATCTGTGTTACCCAGAGATCGGAATCTTTTGCGTACAAACGGGCAACAGTTCGGTAAGGTCTTTGGGGCAATGATGATACCCGCGGCGTGTATGCCCGTATTACGCACAGAACCTTCAAGGATCTCGGCTTCATGCAACACCTGCCCGCGTATATCTTCTCCCTGGTAGATCTCGCGCACTTTCTTGACGTTCTCCAGTTCATCCTTCGACAAACCTTCTTTCTCTTCCAGGCTTTTCTCGCCACTGAGCGGCGCGTGTAAGATCCTTTTAAGTGAGATACCGGGCTTTTCAGGCACCAGCTTTGCGAGTGCATTGGACTCGGGCAGCGGCAGGTCCATCACGCGCGCTACGTCCTTGATACTCATCTTGGCGGCCATGGTGCCATATGTGACGATCTGTGCCACCTGGTTCTTGCCGTATTTGTCTACTACATAATCGATCACCTTCTGCCTGCCTTCATCGTCAAAGTCCGTATCAATATCAGGCATGCTCTTGCGATCGGGGTTAAGGAATCGCTCGAACAGGAGATTGTATTTGATGGGGTCGATATTGGTGATGCCTATGCAATAGGCCACCACGGAACCGGCGGCGGAACCGCGGCCCGGACCGATGAATACACCCATGTCCCTTCCCGCCTTGATGAAGTCTGATACAATGAGGAAGTATCCGGCAAAACCCATGGTCTTGATGGTGAAGAGCTCGAATTTCAACCGCTCTTCTATATCAGCCGTGATCACATCGTACCTTCTCTTGGCACCCTCCCATGTAAGGTGCTCCAGGTAATCATCCTGGCTCTGGAATTCCGGAGGCACCTTGAAGTGGGGAAGGAGAATGTCCCGCTTCAGGTCAAGCAGCTCCACCTTGTCCACGATCTCATTGGTGTTATCGATGGCCTCGGGGAGGTCATGGAACACCTTTTTCATCTCATCCGTCTTCTTGAAATAGAACTGGTCATTGGGGAAGGCGAAGCGCTTGTTCTTGATCAGCACGTCGTCATCCGTGAATTCACGCAGGGCAGGTGTGGTGATCTTTTCGTTGGTGTTGATGCAAAGAAGGATGTCGTGGGCGTTGAAATCACTCTGGTCAACATAGTGGGAGTCGTTAGACGCGATCACCTTCACATTGTATTTCCGCGCGAACTTGAGCAGCACTTCATTCACCTTGTCCTGCTCCGCCATGCCGTGGCGCTGTATCTCCACGTAATAGTCTTCCTGGAAAATATTCAGCCACCACTTGAACTCATTCTCCGCTTCTTCTTCGCCCTTCTTCAGGATCATCTGTGGCACCATGGCACCCAGGCAGCAGGTAGTTGCTATCAGTCCTTCGTGATATTTATGGATGAGTTCCTTATCGATCCGCGGATACTTGCTGTACAGCCCCTCGATATACCCGAGCGAGGTCAGCTTTACCAGGTTACGGTAGCCCTGCTCATTCTTGGCAAGCAGGATCTGGTGGCAGCGGGGGTCTTTCTCTTCCTTGGTGAAATTCTTTCTTAGCCTGTTCTCCGTGATGTAGAATTCACAACCTACCACAGGCTTGACCTTTGGCGGGCTTTTCTTGTCGTCAGGATTGAGCTTATGCTTATACGCCTCAGACACGAACTTGAACACCCCGAACATATTGCCATGGTCAGAGATGGCCAGTCCGGGCATATTATCCTCGATGGCTTTCTTGTACAAAGACTCTATGTTGGCCGCGCCGTCAAGGAGCGAGTATTGGGTATGGACGTGTAAATGGGAAAACCTCGACATCTTCTAAGCTCAAATTTTTGGGAAAGATTACAAATTTCGGGAAAAGCCACCTGTAGCGCCTGAGGTTTTTTCCACCTACCTTTGCACATCCGGTAAAATATGACAAAACCCAGCTATCTGATATTTGTCCTATTGATCTCGCTGTCCAGCTGCGGCCTGCTCAGGCCCGTGCAGGCACCGGCCGCAGGGAAGGTGAAAGAGGATGCTGCGTCACCATTTCTCAATGATATTACCATCACTCCCGGGGCAAAGGTGGAAGGCAGAAGGGAGGAGGAGAGAATGCCCGCACTGGAAGATGACCATCGGCCCGCCCTCAACTTCAACACCGGCATGAGCATTGGCGATGCCATTCCTGAACAGTTCCGTTACTCCATACTCCTCAACACGGAGGTGGAATACCTTGCCAACAAGGAGCTGTATAAGCTGATCCACAACTGGTGGGGTACCCCGTATAAGATCGGGGGGATGACACAGCGCGGGGTGGATTGTTCCGCATTTGTGCAGACCATTATGGCGGGGGCATATGAAGTGGCACTGCCCAGGACCGCCAGGGAGCAGCGCGACTACTGCAAAAATATAGACCGGGCCGACCTGCGCGAGGGAGATCTTGTCTTCTTCAATACGCGCGGTGGCGTTTCACACGTTGGTATATACCTCCATAACAATAAATTTGTCCATGCTTCCACGTCGGGCGGGGTTACCATCAGCGATCTGAATGAAACCTATTGGGCGAACCGTTTCCTTGGCGCCGGCCGGATAGCCAACTAGCATGCGATATATCCTCCTGCTTTTCCTGTTCATTGTTGCCTGCAAAGCCCGCGAGGCTGATAACAGGCAGGTATTCCGTTATAACCAGCCTGAGGGGCTCACTACCCTTGACCCCGCTTTTGCCAAGAGCCAGCCGGTAATGTGGATCTCACACCAGATGTACAATACGCTGGTGGAGATCAACGGTAACCTGCGCATTGTTCCGTCTCTCGCTAAACGTTGGGAAATTTCCGGGGATGGTCTGGCGTACAGTTTTACGCTTAGGGACTCCGTTTATTTTCATGACAACGATTGTTTCCCTCGGGCAGGGAAGAAAGTTAACGGCATCTGACGTGGTGTTCAGTCTCGGGCGGATCATCGATAAGGCCACGGCCAGTCCCGGTGCCTGGATCTTCAACGGAAGGGTAGACAGCCTGAAGCCCTTTGAAGCTCCCAATGATTCCACCTTTATACTTCATTTGCAAAAGCCCTTCCCGCCCATACTCGGCATTTTGAGTATGCAGTACTGCTCCATCATTGCACCGGAGGCCGTGGAGCGTTACGGCAAGGATATCCGCCGGCATCCCGTAGGCACGGGGCCTTTCAGGTTCGTGAGCTGGGAAGAAGGACAGTCGCTCATCCTGCACCGCAACCGGAATTATTTTGAGAAGGACGATGCCGGTACGCGCTTGCCCTACCTTGACGCGGTTAAGGTGAGCTTCCTGGACAACAAGGCAACCGAGTTCATGGAATTCCGGCAGGGCAGGCTGGATTTCGTGAACGATATAGAGGCAAGCTTCAAGGATGAGGTGCTCACCAAGAAAGGAGAGCTGAAGAAAGAATGGGACGGAAGGATACAGTTGTTCAAAACGCCATATCTCAATACCGAATACCTGGGTATACTTTTCGATTCCACCAGCGAATTGCTGCGTAGCTCCCCGCTCAGGCTGCGGAAGGTCAGGCAGGCCATGAACCATGCCGTGGACCGCAGGAAGATGATGATGTACCTGCGCAATTCCATTGGAACGGCGGCTGAATCAGGCTTTGTTCCTGCCGGGCTTCCTTCTTTTGATATGAACCGGGTACACGGCTATGCCTATGATCCCGCAAAAGCAAGACAACTGCTGCGTGAGGCAGGGTATAATGCATCGAGCGGCGTGATCACGCTCAAGACCATTCCCATTTATGCAGAGCTGGGTGCTTTCGTGGCAAAACAATTGGAGGAAGTAGGCATTATGGTGAAAGTGGAAACCGTGCAGCGTGCAACCTTGTTGGAGGAGATCGCCAAGAGCAAGGCGCTTTTCTTCCGGGGCTCCTGGATAGCGGATTATCCTGACGCCGAGAACTACCTCTCCGTGTTCTACAGCAAGAATCCTGCGCCGCCAAATTACACCCGTTACAGCAATCCCATGTTTGACCGGCTCTATGACATGGCACTCACGGAAACGAATGATTCCGTGCGCTACGGGTTGTACCGGCAAATGGACCAGCTGGTAATGGATGATGCTCCCGTCATCCCGCTCTGGTATGACATGGCCATACACCTGGTACAGCCGGGCATCAGCGGATTCTCGCCAAATCCTCTCAATCTGCTGGAGTTGCGCAGGGCGAGGAAGGCATTAAGGCACTGAACTATTGTTTGAGCTTATTCGCGAATGCTTTCTGAAACTTCTCCAGCTTAGGCTTGATCACAAAATAACAGTATGGCTGGCTGCCGTTGAGCTTGTAGTAATTCTGGTGATAATTCTCGGCCACGTAGAAATTCTTATAAGGCTCTACGGCTGTTACGATTGGCTTGTCGAACGCGCCGCTTTCATCCAGCTTCTTCTTGTAGTATTCCGCTTTTTGCTTCTGCTCTTCATTGAGGTAGAACACTACGCTGCGATACTGGGGGCCAACATCATTGCCCTGCCTGTTCAAGGTGGTGGGGTCATGCGTTTGCCAGAAAACCTCCAGCAGTTCATCATATGTGATCTTCTTCGGGTCAAAAACCACTTCAATGGCTTCCGCATGCCCGGTATTCTTTTCACATACCTGCTCATACGTAGGATTCTCCACATGGCCTCCACTGTATCCGCTTTTTACGCTGATCACGCCGTTGAGTTGCTGGAAAATGGCTTCCGTGCACCAGAAGCATCCGTTGCCTAATATTGCTGTATCGCTGTTCATCATACTGTTTGATGCGTGCAATGGCTCGAAGTTGGGAGTCATTGTGTTGGGGGTCTCCCGCCTTGTGCAGGATGAAATCAGAACCGTAAGTAGAATGATCGGGTAGATTTTCTTCATATTCACATTGAGGGACCAAAGGTCACACTTGCTGCAATTATAGCAAATTCCATGGTGTTAATGCTTTCGTTGTTACCACCGCTTTTACAAACCCTTAACATATCGGGTTCCCTGCGACCTGCGACCTGCGACCTGCGCCATGCATCTGCGACCTGCGACCTGCGCCATGCGAACTGAACTACTATCTTTGCGTCTCTAAATCCCGTAATACTTGAAACTATTCCCGCAATCGGCCGACGTTCAACTGGAGTTTGATAAGATCCGGCAGATTGTCCATGATTATTGCAATACACCTATGGGCAAGGCCAGGGCGGAAGCCATGCGTCTGCACACCCGTAAGGAATATATAGATGTTGAACTTTCCCAGTCGCACGAATATCTTTTGCTTCTACAAGGAGGCCAGTACTTCCCCAACGAGCAGTCCCTGAACCTGTCCCGGGAATTAAAACTTTTAGGAATACAAGGTGCCGTGCTCACCGGTGAGGATTTCATGCAGATCAAGAAACTGGCGGAGAACACGGCGCAGCTTTTCCGGTGGTTTGATTCGGACAGGATAGACAGCTATCCTGCGCTTCACAAGGTGATCAGTGAAACCTATTATGAGAAGGGCGTCATCGCTTCCATTGATGAAGTGTTGGACGAGGGCGGGCAGGTGAAGGACAATGCTTCGGAAGACCTGGCCCGCATCCGTATGAGTTTGTACAGGAGGAGGTCTGAACTCAGGAAGCTCTTTGATAAGATCATACAAAAACTGAACAAGGCGGGCTACACTGCCGATATTGAAGAATCCTTCCTCAACGGCCGAAGGGTGGTTGCCGTACAGGCTGAATTCAAAAGGCAGGTAAAGGGTATCTTCCACGGAGAGAGTGATACGAGGCGCACTACATTTATCGAGCCCGAAGAAACCATCGAACTCAACAACGAGATCTTCTCCCTGGAAAGCGAAGAAAGTAAAGAAGTATACCGCATCCTCAGGGAACTTACAAAGCGCCTCTCCATGTATGCGCCGTTGCTGATGCAATGGCATGAAGTGCTGGGTGAGTACGATTATATCCGTGCAAAGGCAAAGTTTGCGGTGGACGTGAACGGCATTTATCCGGAGCTGCAGGATAAGAGCGGGGTTGAACTCGTGAAGGCCTACCATCCATTGTTATATCTCTATAACAGGAAGCAGGGCAAGCCTACCATACCCGTTTCCGTGAAGCTTGATGAGAAAAGCAGGATACTGGTGATCTCCGGCCCCAACGCAGGTGGCAAAACGGTTACCCTCAAGACGGTGGGGTTGCTGCAGATGATGATACAGGCAGGGCTCCTGGTGCCGGTTGCGCCGGGTTCCGTGTTCGGTATCTTCAAGCAGCTCATGATCCACATTGGCGACACACAAAGTATAGAGTTCGAGCTGTCTACCTATAGTTCCCACCTGAAGCACATGAAGCACTTCATGGAGAACGCGAGCGGGCGCACCCTGTTTTTCATCGATGAACTGGGTAGCGGCAGTGACCCCAACCTGGGCGGTGCTTTTGCCGAGGTGATCCTTGACGAGCTGTTGCGCAAGCATTCCTATGGCATCGTCACAACACATTACCTCAACCTTAAAGTAATGGCGGGTAAAACAGCGGGCATAGTCAATGGCGCCATGGCGTTTGACGAGAAGAACCTCCTGCCTATGTACCAGCTCAACATTGGCAAGCCCGGAAGTTCATATACGTTCGCCATCGCTGAGAGGATAGGGCTGGAAAAGCGCATCATAGACAAGGCAAGGAAACTGGTGGATGAAGACCATTTCAGCCTGGACAAACTGCTGAACCGCACGGAACAGGACCTGAGGAAGATCGAGGAAAAAGAACGCGAACTGAACAAGCTCCTGAGGCATAATGAAAAACTGAAGAAGGATATGGAGGTGCATCTTGATAAGGAAAAGCATCGCCAACAGGTGGAACTGGCCAGGGAACAGAACAGGATCTCAGAGGAAAGGATCAAATACCTCAAGGAGATGGAGCGTAAGTTGAAGCAGATCGTGTTCGATTGGAAGAGGTCTGAATCACAGGACGATAAAAAAGACCTGATCAAACAAATGCAGGTATTGCTGTTTGCGCAAAAACAGAAACAGGTCACCGAGAAAAAGCAGCGAAAACTCAACGCAAAATACCAGGAAGTGGGAGGTGAGCCCAAGGTTGGCGACCTCGCACTGATGCTGAAGAACAACCAGGTGGGTACCGTAAAGGAGATCAGGGGCAGGAAGGCCATCCTTCAGTTTGGCCTGATGCCCATTACAGTGGATGTAGAGGACCTGGTAGTGGTAAGGATAAGGGAAGACGTGGCTAACGGATGAAGTGGATCCTGCCGGTTATTTCCCCTGCCTGCTGAAGCACAGGGCGTAGTAAGTGCCTGCCGGTAACCTGCTGATGTCTGCTTCCCCGGCCGCACTGGCAACCATATTTCCGGACATGGCATAAACAACAACATGAGAATTTGCGGATGATGCGCGTATGATGTCATGTGTGCGTACCAGCGTTTCACCCGAGGGCTGGAACACCCGCCGGTACTCCCTGCTGTAAGACTCGTTTCCATCCTTATCCCTGGCTTTAACGCGATAATAAGTAGTGGCGTTCTGTGCTGCATCATCATACCATCCCTTTGCTTCGGGTAGTGCATATACATTCTGGTATTGCATCTGGGCACCTGTCCGGCGCTGCAGCCAACCCGACGAGAACTCTTCCTGCGGTATGATCTCCCATTTTATTCTTGTGGAAAACTGGCTGTTGGTAAGGTCCAGCTTGATGAAGGCAATGGGAAGCAATTGGTAATATGGCTTCAGTAAAGTGGTGAGGTTCACAGTTTCCAGCGCCTGCGAAAAAGTAAAGAAAGATACCGTCAGTCTCTCCCGTGAGATAAATATATACTCGGGGTTCTTGAAGGCGATGCCTTCTGTTTGCCCAAAGCCGTTGAGGCCCACAATGCGCTCATTTCCAGAAAAGAAATCCGTTCCCGTGAAATCATACAGCAGATAGAGAAACCTTGAACCACTTGAAGTGCTGTAACCACAAAGGATAACAGACCTTTGGTCTGGCATCACGTCTGCACCTGTTACCAGCCAGTTGGAAGGCAGCGCACTGGATCTTATGTTGGTTGCGATATAGGTGCCGGGCGTTGGCGGAAGTTCATAGACTGTTGTACCGAATGAGCTCCACTGTTTCAGGAAAAGATAGATCCTGCCCCGGTAAACGATCATGGCCTCACAATCAAAATCAGTTGTATTTGCGCCAACAGGGTTAAGGTCTGATTGGCCTTCATAAGAAAAGTTGATCACTTCCGCGGTAACGCTGTTGCCGGCGATCAGGTCTGCCTTCGAGACGCGGTAGATCTTGAGATCCGTCCTGTTTCCGCTGACATTATTGCCGAAGTCGCCAATATAGACATAGTTGTCATCCTGTGCTATATCCTCCCAGTCGTTATTCGTTGCATTCGATACGGATACCTTCCTGATGATGCTGCCGGTGGTATCCATCTCGATCAATTCAGCGGGTGATCCGCCGTCATTGTGTGTCCACAGCCTGTTGTTCCAGTAGATGATGCCGGAATTCTCGATCAGGTCAGCAGCAAGGTTTGACTTCAGCGCCGGGAAAGCGTGACATTGTTGTATGTGCATGTGCCGTTGTTCCTCGTAGCCAGGGGATTGAAATTATTGGCAGAGGGGTCCGTGCATCCGTCTACCTGCGCGTATGATCGCACAGAAAGCAAGAGACACATCAGGCTCATGAAGATCACATGCGCAACAGAATTCTTGATCAAGGTCTGAAGATGGTTCTCCCTTTACGGACTTTTTCGATGGATTGCCGATCCATAAGCTCGGGACGTTTGCCGCCTTGAACAAACATCTCGGCCTGGTCGTCATAATGGCTGCTCATAAAATATCCGGACTGGCCGGTGGGATTCACGCTGTAGCCCAGGTTGGGATTTGACATGTCAATGATCCTCCGCAGTGCGGGCCTGCGGTTACAGGATACCTTCCCGTTGAATCCAGCTTAAAATTAAGATTATTCAGTGTTTCCCGGCCACCCGGAGCAGGATAGGGGCCAACATTGAAGTATTTGCCAATAACCGGCACAATACCAAGGGGATGCTTGTGCTCAAGGGTGTGTACTTTGCCCCATTTCCAGGTCAACATATCAGGCCCCATGTCTTTTTGCAGCCAGGCAGCTGCTTCATTCAGTGCTTTAGCGAGGATGGCTGACCTGCTTTCCATAGAGTCCTTGGTATTCCTATTGTCCCACCAGGGTGAATTATCGTTCTGCAGGAAAAATTCAAGGTTCCTTTTCCAAGACTCTGTTGCAGCCAGTTCATACATACGCTCTGTACCCAGTTCATCCTGGAAAGCTTGCACCATTACCTCATACAGAAAGCGGTAATAAATGGTTGGCGCCACGCTGTTGATCGTATGGCTTCCGTTCCAGTTTTTCAGCTCCCCCAGGCATGCGGAACCATGATTAGTCAGGTCCCGTTTATCGATCACCGGCAATACTTTGGCAAGGGTTCTTTTGTACGATGAGGCCTCCACGTCATTGATCACCTTCCTGAGTTCAACTTCGGTCCAATCTCTTTTATTGTTGAACAGCAGTTCCTCAATTCTTTCCGCCCTGTCTGATGGAACATAATAACCGGGAATATACCCTTGCCCATGTCCTCGGGTTGGTTATTCGCGGTATACAGAACACCTCTTGCCGGGTTGAGGATCTGCGGGTTGTCCTTGAATTCATACCATCCAAGGATATCGTCATTACCGGTTGAGCCGTCCAGTATACGCTGGGGGTCTACGTGGGCAGGCCTGATGGGTAGTTTACCCGCGGCCCACCATGCAATATTCCCTTTGGTATCTGCCCACATGATGTTCAGGCCAGGCGAAGTCAGCCGGGACGCCGCTTCACCTGCCTCAGCAGCATCTTTTGCCTTACCCAGCCTGTAGAACACTTCGCCATGTGTAATGGGCAACTGGTGGAAGATCCACCAGAAAGCGATGGGCTCATTGATATGGTCAATGTCCTTGAACGCACCGTTTAAAATGTATCCATGCCTGCTCTTCTTCACTTCCAGGATATGGTCAGGCTTACCCTTCACTTTGATCACTTCCTTACGTACGGAAAGATTCTCCCAATGGTCTTTATACCATACCTGGTTCTTATTCGCAGGATTCGGTTTTTCTTTATACAGGTCCGCATCGTCATTCTCAAACATGGTAAGTCCCCATGCGCCATAGTCGCTGTGGCCGAGGACGGGAAATGCCACACCCGCCACAAAATTGCCGTAGACCTTATAGCCCGGGCATTCAAGATGTGCTTCGTACCAGACCGATGGTTGCGCAAATCCCATGTGCGTGTCATTGGACAAAATGGGCTTACCGGACTTTGTCTTTGACCCGGAAATGGCCCAGCCATTGGAGCCCAGGAATGGGGATAGGGAGCGTTGTTCCCTATATGCTCCATGGCGGCGGACATCATGCCCAATACCTTGGTGGTGCTGTCAGTAACATAGCGTTGCTTGTTCTGCACAGGTATCCTCACCGCAGTGTCAGGCCACTGTTTCATCACGTCATTGTAATAGTTCTCGCCAAGTGCGTCATGTATGAATGTAGCGATGGATTCAGTCTTGAATGTGCCCACGAAGGTATATCCCATGTAACCGGATACGATCAGCATGTCCTCCATAGTAAAGGGCTGCTTGGGGATCCCCGCCAGCGTAAACTCAATTGGCGTTCTTCCGCTCTCCAGGTATTGGTTAATGCCGTTGAGATAGGCTTGTGCATTCCTGATCTCAGGCTGCTGCGGATCCCTGAAATAGTCTCTCAGTGTTTTCTTTGCATGCTCCCTCAAACTCAGTGTCCTGAAAAATTTGTCAGACTCCAGCGCCTTCTCACCAAACAGTTCAGACAGCCTTCCATCGCCCAGTCTGCGGAGGATCTCCATCTGGAACAACCTGTCCTGTGCATGCACGTAGCCAAAAGCCTGGAAAAGGTCTTCTTCGTTCTTGGCATAGATGTGCGGGATTCCGTAATTGTCGTACAACACTTCCACCTCGCCCTTCAACCCTGCCAGCTTCAGTTCTTTATCAATATCCGGTTGCAGGTATTGCAGGTATGTGAAAACGCCTATCAGGAGCAGTGCAATAAGCACCAAAAGGGTTGTCAGTATCCGTTTAACGATCCGCATGGCAGGGCAATGTTGTTTGAACGGGCAATCTAAGTAAATCCTTAACTTGACGGCAATAAAATTCTGGCTGTGGTACGTTCATCCCTGCTTTTGCTTTTTTGCATTTTTCATGTAGCCCTGGTTGCCCAGGATAATATCCTCTGGTACAACAAGCCCGCCGCCGAATGGAACCACGCTCTTCCGGTGGGCAACGGAAGAATGGGCGCGATGGTCTTTGGTGGTATTACCAGGGAACGTATCCAACTGAACGAGGAATCGGTATGGGCGGGCACAAAGGTCAGCGACCTGAATCCCGGCGCAAAGGCAAACCTGAAGATGATACAGCAGTTGCTTCTTGATGAGAAGAATGCTGATGCTTATAAGCTCACCAAACAACACATGATGGGAACGCCCCACAAGATAAGGTCATACCAGACGCTGGGTGACCTGTTTATCGAATGGGACAGTACGCCCGTTTCTAACTACCGCAGGCAACTGGATCTTTCCACAGCCCTGCATACGGTTGCTTATGACCGGCAATGGCAGCAGGCGACAGTCTACCGTTTTCCTCTCTGCAAAGGACAATATCATGGTTGTGCATATCAAAGGTGGGGGGCCATTGAATTGCCGTATCATGCTTACACGAAAACTGGATGCTGCCACCACAGCCAGGGGGAATACGCTTACGCTGAACGGCCAGATATATGACAGTACAGACGTTGCCGACCGCGGGCCTGCGGGTGCGCACCTGCGTTTCGCAGCGATCGCGGACGTTACGGCAACGGGGGGCAAGGTCACCACGGAAGGTGATCATCTTGTGGTGAGCAATGCCTCCGAAATGCTGATCCGTTTCACCGCCTTTACGGATTATGATCTCTCTATGCTCAACCAGGACAGGTCCATCTCGCCTATCGATTCCTGCAGGAATATTCTGGGCAAGGCTGCCAGGTTCGGTTACCCGCAACTGTTGGCGCGTCACCTGGCGGAGTACCAGCCCATCTACAACAGGCTGTCCATTAACCTCGGACCCGGCAGGGAAGGACCTACGGACCAGCGCCTGTCTGACTTCAGGAACGGTACCGAGGACCCGGGCCTCATCGCCCTGTACTACCAATACGGACGTTACTTGCTGATCAGCTCTTCCCGTTATCCCGCCAGGCTTCCTGCTAACCTGCAGGGGAAATGGAATCATCATTTCAACGCGCCATGGGAGTCAGACTACCATACCAATATCAACCTGCAGATGAACTACTGGCCGGCAGATGTTGCCAACACGGGCAATACCTTTGAGCCACTGGAGAAGTTCATGCTTGCCATGCTGCCCCCCGGACGCGAATGCGCTCAAGGCACCTATGGCAGTAGTGGGTGGGCCATGCACCACAACACGGATATCTACGGTCGCACCGCGATACACGATGACCCTGTCTATGCTACCAGCCCGCTTGCCGGTACCTGGATGGCGCTTAGCCTTTATGACCACTATGATTTCACCCGCGATGCAAACTACCTGAAACGCGTATTCCCCTGATCAAGGGCTCTGCGGATTTTATCATGGATTTCCTGGTAAAGGACAAGCAAGGGCAATTGGTAACCGCACCGTCCATGAGTCCGGAGAACAGCTTTTTCCTGCCGGACAGTTCACGCTCTGTGATCACCTACGCACCTGCGATAGATATCCAGATCATCCGCGAACTGTTTTCCTGCATCCGGCGCTCTGCCAAAGTAAGTGGTATTGACGCAGCCTACCTGGAGAAGCTGGACGAGGTGGAGAAACAACTTCCGCCTACCCGCATCAACAATTATGGCGGTATCATGGAATGGGTGAAGGACTATGGAGAGGCGAGCCGGGTCATCGTCACATGAGCCATTTATTCGGCCTTTACCGGGAACCACGCTCACCCGGGATGAACAGTTTCTCACCGCAGCGCGCACTACGCTTTCCCACCGCCTGGCCAACGGCGGCGGACACACGGGATGGAGCCGCGCCTGGATGATCAGTTTCTATGCAAGACTTGCAGATGGGAACGAAGCCTATCATCACGTGCAGCAACTCCTCAAAAAATCAACACATATCAATCTCTTCGATGACCATCCGCCATTCCAGATCGATGGCAATTTCGGAGGTACCGCGGGCATATCCGAGATGCTCCTGCAATCTCATAATAACATCGTTCATCTCCTTCCCGCGCTTCCAAACGCATGGAAGAACGGATCCGTTAAAGGACTAAGGGCACGCGGTGGCCTTACCGTAGATATGGTTTGGGCCGATGGCATACTGAAGAATGCGGTGATCCATGCTGACGCAGAAGCCACAGTGAACCTGCAGTACGGAACGGAAAAGAAAACTTTTTCCCTGCTTAAGGGCAAGTCCATAACTTTCAACCCAAGCAAAAACTAATATGCGCAGATTTCTGGTAATGCTATGTTGGCTCACCCTCACCCTCCCCACTCACTCCCAACAGAAGCCCGATCCTGCTTCTATCAGGCAAAAGATGGCATGGTTCGAGGATGCCAAACTGGGCATCTTCATCCATTGGGGCATCTATGCCGTGAACGGAATCGATGAAAGCTGGAGTTTCCACAACAGGAAGATCAGCTGGACGGATTACATGAAACAACTAAACGGTTTCACCGCCTCTACATACGATCCTGAATACTGGGCCGACGTGATCAAGAACTCAGGGGCACGCTATGCCGTTATCACCACCAAACACCACGACGGTGTGGCCCTTTGGAATACCAGGGAGAAGCATTACGATGTGGTGGATAATACGCCCGCAAAGCGCGACCTGCTCGCGCCATTTTATTCGGCTATACGTAAGCGTGGTATCAAGGCCGGTGCTTATTTCAGCTTGATAGACTGGAGCCATCCGGATTACCCCGGCTTTCTCAGGGACAGCGGACGGTATAAGATGGAAGACGATTATGTAAGGTGGCAGCGCTTCCGCGGCTTCCTGCATAACCAGCTGAAGGAAGTCAGCGAGCTGTACAAGCCGGACCTCTGGTGGTTCGATGGAGACTGGGAACATAGTGCGGAAGAGTGGGAGTCTCAGCGCATCAGGAGCAGCCTGCTCAGGGCAAATCCAAATACCATAATCAATGGCCGACTTGCCGGATACGGTGATTATGACACACCTGAACAGAATATCCCCGTAAGCAGGCCCCACTATAACTGGTGGGAACTCTGTATGACCATCAATAACAACTGGGGCTACCAGCCCAAGGATACTGCGTGGAAAACGCCCTTCGAGATCATCAGCATCTTTGTGGATGTTGTGTCGAACGGGGAAACCTCTTGCTTGACATTGGCCCTGAACAGGACGGTACCATTCCCGAAGAACAACTTAACGTGTTAAAGGAACTCGGTACTTTCAATGCCATGAACGGTGAAGCGATATTCGGCAGCAGGGCGGGAATAGCCCAGGGACATTTCTACGGCCCTACCACCATATCCAAGGACTCCACCAAGCTCTACCTTTTTGTAGCAGGAAACAGCGATGGTCCGCTTCAGGTAAAAGGGCTGGATAACAAGATCAAAAGCATCCGCGTGCTGGGGAACAACAGGCAACTCTCGCACAAAGTGGTTGGAAAAATTTCGTGGAGCCCTGTGCCCGGCCTTGTTTTCATAGACCTTCCGCGTGATGCACAAACGAAATACATGACGGTTCTTGAACTCTCTCTGGATAAACCGGTGAAGCTGTACTCGGGGCGTGGCGGGTTTAATTAAAAGGCGAGGGGTTAAGGAAAGGTGAGATCCTCTCTCGCCCTAATCTAAAACATACCACGAATACCCACCCGGTGGCAGCGTAAAGGAGAACTCCGCCTCATACTTCCTGTTCAGCCTGTACTCTTTGGGCGCACCGTCTTTTTCGCGGATGTTCACCATGTATGTGAGGCCGGTATAGTAGAGGGGAAGCTTGATGGTTCTTGTGATCGTTTCACCGGTGGGGTTGAAGAGCATGAAGAGGCCCTTCGTCTTCAGTGAAGGGTCTGCATGCATCCATCCGTCCCAGTCTCTGCCATCAGCACGGCGCAAGTGAATGATATCGGCGTTGAGTATGTCTCGGTACTTCTTATACCAACCCACCACCTTGCTCACTACTTGCCTGGTGGTATCCGTGTCATAGAGCCTTGGGCCGCGATAACAGGCCTGCACGCCTGCTCCGTAATATTGTATCATCAGTTGCTCGTAATCTGCCAGATGCTCACTCAATGGCTCGAGGATGGCTTCGGGCCGCCGCCCTGGTATTTGACCAGGGGTACAAAGCCCCAGCCCATGGATGGCGTTTTCTCCCAGGTACCGTCATGTATATTCTGCCTGTTGAGGATCTTCTGGTTTTCCCGGGGCAGGGAGAAATTGACCTCGCGGTAACCAATGGCGATCTTATGAGTGCCGTCAAGGAAATACCAGTCCGGTGCATTGATATACACGCCGCGCTGGTTCAGCCATCTATAGAGATCCTTTTGTATCTCCATCTGCTTCCACTGGGAATCATCCAGTTTCTCATGCCCGGGGTGCGTGGTTGAAGCGCATACGTCTCCCGGATAGGGGCCATCGTTCTCCCATATGCTGAATCCCGTCTTCTCGAAAAAGTATTTGATCTTATCGCGGTAGGCCAATCCCCACTTACTGCCAAAGCAGGGTGCGTTGCCAAAGAAGGCGCCACCCGGCTTGCCAGTGGCAGGATGGATCACGTCATCCTCGTCACTGATCTTCCTTGAACTGAATAACGAATAACCGCCTATCCTTATGCCTCTCAATTTTGCGCTGTCTGCGATCTTTTTCCATTTTGCGATATTCTCCGCTGAACTGTCCTCCATATTCAGGTGGCTGCCGAAGCTGAGGATCAGTGCCTCATAGCCGGTGTTGGCACACTGGTCTATGGCCTCGTATACTTCTTCATCGGTCTTGCTGACAAGGTGCATGAAGATGGGATTTTCGGTTACCCACGGTGCCACCTTCCTGTACATTTTGCGCACGGCAAGGCCCCTGCGCTCTCGGTCATAACTGTCCATGGCCAACTCAAAACTCCTGGCGGAACGCATGCTGTCATAGGGGTTGAGCCGGAGGCCCGGCGCTTTATCAGGGTAGACTTCGAGTACGCATGGTGTCTGGTAGTTGTAGTTGACCTGCGATGTGTATGCGGAGTCCGTGACCCAGTGCGTGGTCTGGTCGCTCAGCTCATACCGCATGGCATTGTTGAACGCGTAGTTGGTTTCCACATAAAGCCCCTGTGGTTTTTTCATCCGTTCAGGGCTGCCTACCACCGCGCTTTCTTCTTCCACCATCGCGAGTACCTCGTTCTTGATTCGGTTGACGCGGATGGGCGTCATGCCATTGTTGACAACCGTCACCCACTTGACGATGAGGGGTATACCATCATAGATCTCATAATGCACCCTGATGTCAAGCTTTTGGTTTGCGCTGTCCGGGTTCGCAAAGTAAAAGACCAGTTCTTTCCCTGCCGGCCTGCGGGATTGAGTGGGTATAGTGGGGTCTATATTCTTGACCTGGTATCGGACAAACTGAAGCGCGGTGGTGTCATTATAGAGGCTGTCCGGGTTGTTGAAAAATGCTTTTTCTTTCTGTCCGTACAGTCCGCCTACCTTGTACACCGTGCTGTCTACCATCACTATCGCCTCCGGGCTGGCGGCACGAAGCAGTTCCTGGCCGTTGCTGAGGTTTCGGTAGGAGATGCAGGCCACATTGGGGCTTATGCGGAAGGTGCGTTTGACCAGGCTGTTGGTCATGATAATGTTGCGCCCGTCAGCAGAGCGGTAAATGCCCGCGCGATAACCTATGGGTTCCACGAGCCAGTCTCCCTGGAACACCTGTTCCTGTGTGAGCACCGGCAGTTCCTGTGAGAATGCCTTGCCGCAAAGCAGCAGGGCCAGCCAAACTATTTTCTTCATAAGGTATCATTGATAATCGAACACTTTATCCATCAGCTTCCATTTCCATGGGTCATCGGGGCTTTCCCATGGCAGGCTTTGCTGGTACTGCCCCATCAGCTTTTCCCATTCCTGTACTTTGGGATTGGCGAGGTCCATCTTGGATTTGCGTTCAAAACTGAAATCGTCAGCCGTTTCTATGATCATGAACATGCGCGTGCGAAGGCGGTAGATCTGCATGGAAATGATACCGCTGTCCTTCAGGCTTTGCAGTATCTCCGGCCATACTTTTTTATGGTAGTCTTCATATGCCGCGATCAATGCGGGGTCATCTTTGAGGTCAACGGTCAGGCAATATCTTTTCATCAGTCTGTAGTATGCGTTTTATATCCTTTGGTCCCGTACCAGAGTACGAAGAAGAAGCAAAGCAGGGGAATGATGTATGATGTTTGTGTAGAGTAATGGTCAGCCACCCATCCCATCACAAAGGGCATGATGGCGCCGCCGCTGATGCTCATGATGATGAAGGATCCGCCGCGCTTGGTATACTGGCCCAGGTTCTTCACGCCCAGGGCGAAGATGGTGGGGAACATGATGGATTCAAAAAAGAGTATGGCCATGAGGGCATAAATAGAGAGCATGCCGGGCATGATCACCACAATTGCACAAAGCAGGATATTTATGACGGCATAGATGCTGAGCAGCTTCTGCGGGGCTACCTGTTTGAGCAATGCGGTACCCGTGAAACGCCCGGCAGTGAACAGGATCTGGGCTATGGAGAACAGGTAGGCGGCCTGCTCGTTGCCGATGGGGTTGTCCAGTTTTTTCTCGGTGCAATAGTTGATGAAGAGTGCGGCAATACCCACTTGCGCAGCAACATAAAAGAACTGTGTGATGGCTGCGCCTACGAAATGCTTGTGTTGGAACAAGGTCTTGCCTTCGTGTCCCTGTATATCGGTCACCAACTCTTCTTCCTTGATCTCCGGCATGGGTGTGCGGAAGATGAGGAAGGCAACAATGAGTACAACGATGGCGATGCCTATATATACGGTCTGCACAGATCCCATCTCGCTACCGGCGCCACTCCCGAAGAACAGCGCACCGCCAATGATGGGCCCTACGATAGTGCCCACGCCATTGAAGCTTTGTGCAAGGTTGATGCGGAATGCTGAGGATCCAGGTTCTCCCAGGACGGTGACGTATGGATTGGCCGCTGTTTCCAGGAAGGTGAGCCCCGATGCCAATACGAAGAAAGAGAACAGGAACAAGGGGAAACTGGCATTCGCTGCTGAGGGATAGCACAACAACGCACCTCCCGCAAAAAGGAAGAGACCCAACAGGATACCGCGTTTGTACCCGAAGCGTTTCATGAAAATGCCGGCAGGCAGGGCCGCTACGAAATACGCCCCAAAATATGCGAACTGCAATAACGTGGACTTTCTTCTCGTGATCTCCAGCGCTTCCTGGAAATGCTTGTTCAATACGTCGAGCAGTCCGTAAGACAATCCCCATAAGAAAAAGAGCGAAGTCACCAGGGCGAAGGGAAGGAGGAATTTGTTTTTAGTCATTTGCTGATTGTCAGTTGTGAGTTGCTAATGGTCTCCGGTTCAGATCCGTCTGTCAAGGTGGGTGTATCCTCCATCTACATGGATAAGCTGGCCGGTGGTATGGCTGCTTTTCCCAGATAACAGGAACACTACCATGTCTGCTATCTCTTCCGGCCTGGTCATGCGTTTTTCCAGCGGGATGCGGTCTGTTATTTTCTTTAGCTCCGCCTCAGGGTCAGGTTGTGTCCTGATCCACTTGTCGTACAGCGGCGTGTAACTCTCCGCAACAATGACAGCATTCACGCGTATGTTGTAGGGCAGCAGTTCCACGGCCCATTCGCGTGTCAGGGCGTTGCGTGCACCGTTGGCTGCTGCATAGGCTGATGTGCCGCCCTGTCCCGTTTCTGCAACCTTGGAACCAATGTTCACGATGGCCCCCATGGATGCTTTCAGGAAGGGGAGGGCATGGTGCGCAAGGAGATAATAGTGTACAACGTTCCTGTGTAGTGAACTCATGAAGCCTTCGTAAGATCCGTGTTCCAGCCCGATGCCGTCGTTCACGCCCGCGTTGTTCACCAGGCCGTCAATATGGCCATATTTTGCCACTACACTGTCTATGGCCTTGCTACATTGCCCAGGATCGGAAAGCTCGGCCTCCACCTGCGACCCTCGCCCTGCCTTGAGCAGGGTCTGCATATTGTCTTGCACATTGCGCCCCAGTATCACCGGCACGGCTCCTTCTGCAGCCAGGGACATGACAATGGCTTCACCTATTCCTTTGGCGCCGCCGGAAACAACGATCACTTTGTCTTTCAGTAAAAGGTCCATCAGTTCAATTTATAAAATCTGCTGGTATTGGATGAGAATAGTTTCTCCCTGTCTTCTGCATTCAATTGCAAGGAGAACTTCCTTATCACACCCAGTACTTCTTCATACTTTCCGGCGAGGAGCGCCACGGGCCAGTCGGAGCCGAAGCAGAGCCTGTCCACCCCGAAATATTCCGCCACGATCTCCAGGTAAGGGAGCAGGTCTTCATAGCGCCAATCTTTCCAATCAGCCTCCGTCACCATGCCTGATAGTTTACAATACATATTCGGATTCCGCGCGATCTCGCGAATATCTTCCTTCCATTTTTTCCATTGCCTGTTCTTAATGTCTGGCTTGGCGATATGGTCAAGCATGAACATCTGGTCAGGATATTTCTCCGTGAAAGCGATGGCCTGCGGAAGTTGTTTGTGATATACCAGCACATCATAGGTATAGCCCAGCGGCTGCAATAGTTTCATGCCTTCGCGAAACTCCCTGTTCAGAAAATATTTTTCATCCGGCTGTCCCTGGATGACGTTGCGAAAGCCTTTCAACTGCGGCAGTTTTGTGTATGCATCCAGAAGCTCGGGTGCGTTTTTCTCTTTGAGATCTATCCATCCCACCACACCCCTGATGATCCCGTGTTTCTCTGCGAGGCCGAGCAGGTATGCCGTTTCCTTGTTGCTTTCATCCGCCTGTACGGCCATGCATCCGGAAACGCCGTTGGGCTCAAATACCTTCCATGCGTCATCGGGACCAAAGTCCTTTTGTATGGCCTTCATATCGTCCGTGATCCAGGTGTCCCGGACGGGGTCATATTGCCAGAAGTGAACGTGAGAATCTATGATATTCATTGGGATGTTGAGTCACTAAGTCATTATGCGAACTGTACTGCTTTCTGGCGCTGGGAGCCCAATCCATCTATCCCCAATTCAACAACATCCCCCGGCTTCAGGTACCACGGCTCCGGTTTCTGGCCAAGGCCCACACCCTGGGGCGTGCCAGTGGAGATCACATCCCCCGGCAGCAGGGTCATGAACTGGCTGATATAATGGACCAGGAAGGGGATCTTGAACACAAGGTCTGAAGTAGAGGAGTCCTGCATCTTGCGGCCATTAACGGTGAGCCACAACCGAAGATCGTGCGGGTCCGGGATCTCGTCCTGTGTCACCAGCCACGGACCGATGGGTGCGAAAGTGTCTGCGCTCTTACCCTTTACCCATTGCCCGCTTCTTTCCATCTGCCACTCCCGCTCACTGTAATCATTGTGCAGCACATATCCCGCAACATGTTCCATGGCTTGTTCCAGCGGAACGTAACTTGCCTTCTTTCCAACTACAAATGCAAGTTCCACCTCCCAGTCCGTCTTCCTTGAATTCCGGGGAATGACAAGGTCATCATCAGGTCCGCAGAGCGCTGAAGTGCTCTTGAAAAAGATCACGGGCTCTGATGGAATGGCAGCGCCGCTTTCAGCAGCATGCTGTGCATAATTGAGGCCCACGCATACGATCTTGGAGGGCCTTGCCACTGCGGAGCCATAGCGGACATCATCCTGCACGGTGGGGCAGGTGTCTGCATGCCCTGCCAGCCAAACAGCAAGCTTTTCCACGCCGCCGGACGCAAAAAAAGCTTCATTGAAATCATGAACCTGCCCGGAAACGTCTAAACGCTTTCCTTCGAAGATCACGCCGGGTTTCTCGGCGCCTTCCGCTCCAAATCTGAATAATTTCATATCGATGATACATTAATTGTTGATCCTGATGAATCCGCCGTCCACGGCATAGTCCGTACCGGTGAGGAAAGATCCTTCATCGCTGCAGAGGTAGAGCGCCATGGTGGCGATCTCTTCCGGCTCGGCCATTCGCCCTATAGGTTGTGTTGCGGCCAGTTTCGCGAACATCTCTTCTTCCCGTCCGGGGTAATTCTTCGCGAGGAATCCGTCCACAAACGGCGTGTGTACCCTCGCGGGGGAAATGCAGTTGCAGCGGATGCCTTGCTTCACGTAGTCTTTGGCAACGCTCAGCGTCATGGCAAGTATCGCGCCCTTGGTGGTGCTGTAAGCGAACCGGTCCGGGATGCCAACGCTTGCCACCACTGAACACATGTTGAGAATTGCACCCGTGCCCCTTTGCTTCATGAAGGGGATTACGCTGTGTATACAATTATAGGCTCCCTTGACATTGACATTCATCAACCTGTCGAAGTCTGCTTCCAGGGTTGCCTCTGCATTGCCCACGTGCGCTATGCCCGCGTTGTTGACAAGTATATGTATGGCTTCATCAGCCTCGATCCCGGAGATGACGGACTTCACATTGTCTTGACTCGTGATATCCACATGATGGGCCTTGGCCTTGCCTCCTTCGTTATTGATATTCTTTGCCTCTGCTTCAGCGAGGGGAAGATTCACTTCCAGAATATGCACTGACGCACCCTGTCTGGCAAACAGCCTGGAGATCGCCAGTCCAATTCCACTGGCACCGCCGGTGACTACAGCAGTTTTTCCTTTCAATGATAACATGCCCAAAAGGTATCAAATTTTTGACGTTTTACTTTTGACTTTTTACATTACATCATGCTACTGTATAAAAAAGGCAACCACTGCTGGTTAGTACACAATGAGAAAGTTTACACGCATCACGTGCATTGGGATGAGTTGGTGAACCGCACCGCACTCTATGCACACCTGCGCTCAGATCTGAGGCACTGGTCGCAGGTGGATTTCCTCCCGGATCTCCAATTTGACGCACCCATCCAAAGCCAGGAAGTTTGGGCTGCCGGGGTCACTTACCTGAGGTCCAAGGTGGCGAGGATGGAAGAGTCCAAAGACGCGGGCGGGGGCGATTTCTACGACCGTGTTTATGATGCGGAAAGACCGGAGATCTTTTTCAAGAGCCAGCCCTACCGCGTTTCAGGGCCGGGTGGCTTCCTGAGGATCCGTAAGGATTCCACCTGGAACGTTCCCGAACCGGAACTGACCTTATTGGTCAGCGCCCAGGGTACGATCGAGGGATACACCATAGGTAACGATATGAGTTCCCGCAGTATTGAAGGAGAGAACCCGCTCTATCTTCCGCAAGCCAAGACCTATGAGCAGAGCGCCGCTATCGGCCCCTGCCTGTATGTGCCGGGTGCAGCTATCGATCCCCGGACGGAGATCGGGATGAGGGTGAGTAGGATGGATGCGGGAGAGGTGTTCGCCGGGGCGGTGACCATAGATAAAATGAAGCGTGGTCATGATGAGTTGGTATCATGGTTAACACGTTCCCTCCATTTCCCCAAAGGCGCATACCTGATGACCGGAACAGGTGTTGTTCCTCCTGATGATTTCACGCTTCGGGCCGGTGATGTGATCGCTATTACTATTGATGCCATCGGCACGCTTACCAATACCGTTATTCAATGAGAAAGTTTTTTTGTTCGATGATGCTCCTGTTCGCTCTGTTCGCAGGCGCGCAGGAAATGCCTTTCGGCGCAGTGCCTTCCAAAGCACAGGTCCAATGGCATGAGATGGATATGTATGTGCTCGTTCATTTTACGCCCACCACATTCGAAAACAAGGAGTGGGGTTATGGCGATGCCGATCCGGCCATCTTCAACCCTAAAGAATTTGACGCCAGCCAGATCACCAACGCGGTAAAGAGCGGTGGCTTCAAAGGGCTGATCCTCGTGGCGAAACATCACGATGGCTTCTGCCTCTGGCCAACATCCACCACGCCATACAACATCTCCAAAAGCCCCTGGAGAAACGGGAAAGGGGATATGGTGAAGGAGTTTGAACAGGCCTGCAGAAAGGCAGGGCTGAAATTTGGCGTTTACTGCTCACCGTGGGACAGGAACAGCCCGCTTTACGGCACGCACGATTATGTGAAGCTGTACCGGCAGCAGCTGAAAGAACTCTATACCAACTACGGGTCACTGTTCATGAGCTGGCACGATGGTGCCAATGGCGGCAACGGATATTATGGGGGGCGAAAGGATACCGTTAAGGTAGACCGCTCTGTCTACTATGGATGGGATACCACCTGGGCAATGACCAGGAAAATGCAGCCCTCTGCCGTGATCTTTTCTGATATAGGCCCGGACGTCAGGTGGGTGGGGAATGAAAGCGGATTTGCAGGTGAAACATCTTGGGCCACTTTCACACCTTTGCCACTGCCAGGCAAGACCACTGTGGGCCCGGGCGACATCGACCATAAAAACCTTACGGGTGGTGAAAGATTCGGGAAATTCTGGACGCCCGCGGAATGTGATGTGCCACTCAGGCCAGGGTGGTTCTATCACGCATCTGACGATAACAAAGTGAAAACACCGGAACAGCTCTTCGAGCTGTACCTGAAGTCGGTTGGTCGGGGAGCCTGCCTCGACCTCGGCATCTCACCCGATACACGCGGCAGGCTGCATGATAATGACGTACGGGCACTGGAAGGGTTTGGCCGATTGCTGAACGCCAGTTTTGCCGTTGATCTGGCAAGGTCATCGGACCTGAAAGCTAAGGCGTTGACAGATGGAGACCGGTACAGTTACGCGGGCGGCAATTCATTTGAGTTGAACTGGAAGGGAGTGCAGCGTTTTGACATGGTTCGCTTGCGCGAAAACATTAAGCTGGGTCAGCGCATAGATTCTGTGGTGGTGGAAGCAAGGATAGATGGTGGATGGAGAGAGATCACCAGGGCCACGAGCATCGGAGCCTGCAGGATCCTGCATTTCCCGGAAGTGGCTTCATCAGGAGTAAGGGTCCGTATAATGAGCTCGGCCGCGCCGGCGATGCTCAGCGAGATCGGTATATTCAAAAAGGCTGGGCAATATTGATTAACTTGAAGCAAACAAAACGAATGAAGTATATTCTCATCACACTGCTTGTCGTTCAAAGCCTGGTTGGATTTGCACAGAAAGATTTCACACAGGAATCCGCACAGGAAAGGGATGCACGGATGAAGTGGTGGCGGGATGCCACCTTCGGCATGTTCATTCACTGGGGTGCCTATGCTGTTCCTGCCGGAGAATACAAGGGCAAGGTGGTGAAGAATGTGGGTGAATGGATCATGCACTCCGCAAACATTCCCATTCCTGAATACGAAGAATATGTAAAGCAATTCAATCCGCAACAGTTCAATGCATTTGAATGGGCGCGTATCGCGAAGAATGCCGGCGTAAAATATATCGTGATCACCTCCAAGCATCACGACGGTTTTTCTTTGTGGGACAGCAAGGTCACCAACTATGACATCATGGATGCTTCCCCTTTAAGCGCGATATCCTCAAAGAACTTTCAGATGCATGCAAGGCCGAAGGCATAAAGCTTTGCTTCTATCATTCCATCATGGACTGGCACCAGCCCGATGCAGAGAGTAAAAAGGATTACAAGCACCAGAATACAGCAGACCCTGATTGGGCCAGGTACCGGGAGACCTATCTCAAGCCGCAGTTGAAAGAACTCATCGAGAAATATGATCCAGCAGTGCTTTGGTTTGATGGCGAGTGGATACCGGAGTGGACGGAAGAGCAGGGCAAGGATCTGTATAACTACCTGCGCGGCCTCAAGCCTGACCTCATCATCAACAACAGGGTGGGCAAGGGAAGGAAAGGTATGCAGGGTATGAACGCCTATGCGCATGCAACAGGTGATTTCGGTACACCTGAACAGGAGATCCTGGAAGGGACTTCAGACATGGATTGGGAAAGCTGCATGACCATGAACGACAGCTGGGGCTTCAAGCGCAGTGATACCAACTGGAAATCATCCAAGGTGCTCATCGATCAACTCATTGACGTGGCTGCCAAGGGCGGCAACTACCTGTTGAATGTAGGCCCTGACGCAACGGGAAAGATACCGCAGGCCAGTGTTGAGAGACTTGCTGAAATGGGAAAATGGCTCAAGGTGAACGGGGAGGCCATCTATGGCACCACGGCAAGGAAGCAGTACAAGGAAGGCAACTATATTCGGTTTACGGAAAGCGCAGATGGCAACATCACCTATGTGATCATCACCGGCCAGAAAGATTATAAAGTAACGCTTGAATCGATCAAGCCTGCACCCGGTTCAAAGATCAACATGCTGGGCGTGAAGCCTCCCATGCAATGGAAAGAGGTAAATGGTAAAATTGAAGTGCACCTGCCTTTGAAGCTGCCTTCGCCGTATGCCTGGGTGTTGAAGGTGAAAAATAAATAAGCTTTGTTCTAATGGCAAGTAATAACAGGTTACCGGTTATTACTTGCCATTAGCCATTAGCTTTTTCCTCTCGTTCCTGCACCTGTCTGAGCAATACTTCACTTCGTCCAGACCTTTTCCCATTTTTTACGCCAGGTGAAGGGTCGGCTGCAGACGATGCATATCTTTTGAGGCAGGTCTCTTTTCTTCATGATCAAGGATCAAGATCATGATCTATTTCTTGCTGTTCATGTAGTCCAGTGTAAGATTGGCCAGGGTTTTCACGCCAAGGCCAAGGCCACTGTCGTCAATAAAGAAATCAGGGGTGTGGTGCGATGCCACTTTCTTCGGGTCAGATCCCTTGGGCATGCCGCCGAGGAAGATGAAGAGCCCGGGCACTTTCTCCTGGAAGAAAGAGAAGTCTTCCGCACCGGTGGTGGCGGGCTTGAGCTTCACGTTGTCTGCGCCGGCTGTACGCTGCAGTGTGGGCAGCATCTGCGCGGTCAACGCAGGGTCATTATAGGTGACAGGGTAGTGACTTTCGTAGGGGATGTTCACTTCTGCAACTGCACCCATTCCTTCGGCAGTGCTGATGGCGATCTTGCGCACGCGCTCCACGATCATTTTCTCATCTTCAGGGCTGAGTGCGCGGATGGTGCCTTTCATTTCCACCTGCTCCGGGATGATGTTGGAACGCACGCCGCCGTGTATGGATCCGATGGTCACCACGCCGGCATTCTCTGTGATGTTGAGGCTGCGGCTTACCACGGTCTGTATGTTATTGATGATCTGTGCCGAAACCACGATAGGGTCAACGGAGCTCCATGGCGATGCGCCGTGTGCCTGGCGCCTTTTACAACGATCCTTACGTCGTTCACGCTGGCCATTGCGCCGCCGGGTTTATAGCCTATCGTTCCCACTTCGGTCTGGGAGTTGATGTGAAGGCCGAAAGCCACATCCACTTTTGGATTCTCCATGACGCCTTCTTTCACCATCTGCTCGGCGCCGCCTGCTTCTCCAATGGGCACACCTTCTTCCGCGGGTTGGAACACGAATTTCACCGTACCCTTGAGGTCTTTCTTCATGGAGGCCAGCAACTCCGCCACCCCCATGAGAATGGCCACGTGCGTGTCGTGTCCGCAGGCGTGCATTACGCCCACTTCCTGGCCGTTATATGTGGTCTTCACCTTGGATGCGAAGGGGAGACTGTTCCTTTCCGTTACGGGAAGTGCGTCCATGTCTGCACGAAGCAATACTACGGGTCCTGGTTTGCCGCCCTTTAAAACACCCACAACGCCTGTTGTGGCAACACCCGTTTTCACTTCCATGCCCAGGGCCCTCAGGTGATTGGCCACCAGTTCTGCAGTACGTGTTTCGCGGTTGCCGAGTTCGGGATGTTCGTGTATGTCCCTTCGCCATGCTACCACTTTGGCGTCAAGTTTGGCTGCCAGCTCATTCACTTTCGCGTCACTGTTCTGTGCAAAAGCAGAAAGCGGCAACATTGCTGCTAATAGAATCTTCTTCATGTTTGTTTTGGTATGAAAGGCTAAAGTAAGGCATTATGGCATTGGGGCATTGAGGCAATGACCCCCGGTGAAAATTTTTCTCCCCTTGTGCCCCAATGCTCCATTGCCCAATGCCCAATGCCCATTGCCCAATCCCCAATCCCTCTACTTGAACATGCTCCTCAGCGAAGTGATGAAATAATGCATTTCCTTATTGTTGATAAGGCCTGATCGTGGCCTGTCAAGGTCAAGGATCATGTAAATGGACAGGCCCACCATCAACAGGAAGCTCATTACCACACCCCATTCCGGTTTTTGGGAACTTGAATAGCCCAGCAGGAAGGCTCCTGTGCAGCATAAGGTGAAAAGCAGGAAAAGGATGAGATCGGGCACCTTAGCCATCTGAGCAGCGCTCCTTGTTGAAACGATATCGATCACGTCATTCAGGGCAGGCACCATTTGTGCCGACCGTACGAGATTCTCTTTATCCTGAGCTGCAGTTGCAACGATCTTCCAAAGCCGGGCTTGAATGGCAGCCGCAGAATCAAGGGTCACATAGGTCTTCTGCAGGTCTCTGCCCGTCTGGAAAAAATCGATCCTGGCTTCCACGTAGCGCTGGAATTCCTGCCTGAGCTGCCGGCGGGTGGAGTCCGGGTATAGGTCGGCCCGCAGCACCGCCGTTCCAATGGCGTTCCCCTCTTCCACGATCAGTGAAAGCCTTTTTTCGTACCTGCTATCACTCATGCTAAAGGTAAAGCCAAGGATCAACGCCAGCAATCCCAACAGTGAACCCTCCACTACACCTACGGAGCGGTCCAGGGACCCTGTTCTTTGCCGGGCCTTCATGACGAGGTGCCCCAGCCAATAGCTGGCGATCATCAGGATAACAACACTAAAAGTGATCTGGAGGGAAGTGAAACGGGTGAGAAAGCTCGGGGAATACATGTTAGTCATTTGTCATTGGTCAATTGTCATTTGTAGTGGCCCTAATGACCGATCTCAAATGACTAAAGACTAAATTTACAGCATGACGGTGTCATATGAACACGAAATAACGGTTACACCCGAGGATCTGGATGATTTGAACCATGTCAACAACGTGGTATACCTACAGTGGGTGCAGGATGTGGCAAAAGCGCACTGGGCAAGGCTGTCCAATGCGGAAGTGAACCGGAAATATGCATGGGTGGTGCTCAGGCATGAGATAGATTATCACAGGCCGGCGAAACTGGACGAGGTACTCAAAGTGCGGACATGGGTAGGGGAGACCGGCGGTTTCCGGTCAGTAAGGCATGTGGAGATCCTTGCGGCAGACGGGGGAAAGGTCGTTGCCGCAAAAACCACCTGGTGCCTCATTGATGCGCATAGTTTCAGGCCTACACGCATCAATGAAGAAGTGATGCAATGCCTGCAGGGGAATTAGGTTCTGCGTTTGTCAGTAGCTATCAACACAATGCCCGCCACCATCACCACCGCACCACCGTACAACGGCCAGTTGAAAGACTTTTTCTCTTTCTGGTTGATCTCTACAGGTCCCAGGTCAACCACTTTTTTTTTCCGTGGTGAAACTGATCCCCTCCATATGAGCATGGCCAGGCCGAGGATCACCAATACTATTCCTAAAGATCTCATAATCTTTTTATCCTTATACTAAAAAACCGTGCCTTGAGCATTATATTGCTGGTCTTAACCGCAACCAACATACAGCTATGAGGCCAATACTTATTCTTATTCCGGCGCTGCTGGTATGCGCTGCATGTTCTGCGCAATCTGCAGCCAATATGTACAAGGTGAAGCCCGGAGAATCAGTAATGTATTCCCTTCCTTTCGACGTGCGCTATGTATACCCGGAATTCAGGAACGCGAGTGTTCAGTTCAGGAACGGAAGGGCCGGGGGAGGGCAAATGAATTATTCCACCCTACTTCAGGAAATGGAATTCATTAGTGCCAATGATACGCTGGCCCTTGATGATATCGAGTCCGTGAAATACATCGTTTTTGACAGGGATACTTTCTACAGGGTACAGAAGTTTTTTGTACAGCAGATAGCTGTTAACGGAGCGTACAGACTATGTGAGCGAAAAGCATTGAACCTGGCGAACAGGGAGCGATATGGCGGGCACGGGGAATTGCAGCAGGGCAGTTCCGTCCAGGCCATAGAACAGCTTTCTTCCGAAGTGAACACCATGAGAAAGATGGTGTCAAAGGAGCAGATGACTTTTTCCCTGGACAGGACGTATTATTTTGGCGACCGGTTCGGGAACCTTCGTCTCGCCAATAAGAAAAACCTGTTGGATATGTTCAGCAAAAAATATCCGGGGCTTGAGAATTTCCTTGCGCAGAACAGTATCAATTACGCCAGGGCAGAGGATATGAAACTGGTACTTGAATTTCTTTCCATTGACGAACAGAAAAAAAACTGAAATTAGCATAGATATCCCACCGCATGTTTGAACCTATGGATTATGAGATCATCCTTCGTTTCCTGCTGGCCGCACTTTGGGGCGGTGTAGTTGGATTGGAACGTGAATACAGCAGCAAGTCGGCAGGATTCCGGACCATGATGCTCATTTCCATCGGGGCCTGCTTTTTTACCATTATGTCCATTTTGCTGGGCAGGTCCACAGCGCCTGAACGCATCGCCTCCAATATTGTCACCGGGATCGGCTTCCTGGGTGCGGGTGTGATCTTCAGGGGACAGAACAGGGTGAACGGGATCACCACTGCGGCCACCATCTGGGTGGTAGCGGCCGTAGGAATGGGCATCGGCGCCGGTTATTATATGGCTTCTACCGCAGCGTCCATCCTGATCATCGTAGTACTGGCCATGCTGCCCAGGCTTGAAGGTTTTGTGGACCGCGTGAACCAGTCGCGGGAATATGTGATCACCTGCCATTTCCCCGAGCACAGGGCCCAGGAATTCGAGGAGCATTTCCGTATGCACCGTCTCAAGTTCAAATTGCTGCGCCAGGTGAAAGAAGGGGACGAGATCCGTCTCACCTGGCTGGTGAGGGGAAAGGCTACCCGGCACAGGGAAATGCTTGACGACCTGATGCTGCAGAAAGGCATCCGCAGGATCGAATGCTAGCCCGTTTCCTTATTTCTTTGTTCATCGCATTCTCCTTTTTTTGAGATTAATCCTTGATTTCTTTACTTTGTATTGCAAAGTGCTTTAGTAATGGCAGAAAATATACAGGACCTTGAAGCTATAAGGGACATTCGGAACATGATGGACCGCAGCAGCCGATTTATCAGCCTCAGCGGCTGGAGTGGCGTTGTGGCGGGCACTGTGGCCGTGCTGGGGGCATATGAGGCCAGGGAGAAGATCGATGGATTTTACGAGGCGATGGAAAGTTCCAGCCAATGCCCTCAGTGCCTTTTGCAGGACCTTGCCATTATCGCCTCCGTGGTATTCCTTGTGGCTTTGGCAGGAGCATTCCTGTTCACCTATGTGAGATCAAGAAGGGAGGGCGTGAGCATATGGGGGCCCAGTTCCAAACGCTTGTTGTGGAACACTATGCTGCCCATGCTTATTGGCGGTTTGGTGATACTTAAAGCGGTTGACCTGAAATATTATGACTTGGTTTCGCCGCTGTCATTACTCTTCTACGGACTGGCATTGGTCAATGGCAGCAAGTATACACTCGGTGAAGTTCGCTACCTCGGATATGCCATATTGGCTACGGGTGTCTTAGCGTTGTGGTTCGACAGGGAAGGGCTTTATTCCTGGGCTTTTGGGTTTGGTATCCTGCACATTGTTTATGGCGTTACGATGTGGTGGAAATATGAGAGGAGGGAAGAAGCGTGAAAAATCCCATCGAGCATCTGAATAAGATATTCGACAGCAGGATCCGCCTCGGGATCATGAGCGCCCTCCTGGTTAATGAGGAAGTGAATTTCAATGAGCTGAAGGAGCTGATCCAGGTTACAGACGGTAACCTTGCCAGTCACCTCAAAACACTGGAGGAGAATAGCTACATCGAGGTGCAGAAAGGCTTCATAGGAAGAAAAACAAACACTACCTATTCAGTTACCAAGGCTGGCGAAAAAGCATTCAAGGCGCACCTGGATGCCTTGGAAACAATGATCCGCAACCTCGGTAATTAGTTCGCATGGCGCAGGTCGCAGTTCGCGACCTGCGACCTGCGACCTGCGCCATGCGAACTAATATGTTACTTGAAGTTTCGCGCATCCGGTATAGGTCCTTTTTCGTCAGCCCTGGATAATGTAAGCAAAGGGAGGTCTTCTTCGCCTGAAGGTGTAAGCGACCTGAGGAATCTGTTGATGTTATGGCATTTGCTGACAATAACATGGATAACATCCCCTTCGATCTGTAATTTTCCCTCCACCATGATCAGCCTGGACTGCAAGATCTCTTTCCTGAATTGGTCAAACAGGTTGCCAAAGATCACCACGTTGGCAAAACCTGTTTCATCTTCAATGGTCATGAAACATACACCCTTGGCGGTTCCCGGCCTTTGCCTCACAAGTACAAGTCCCGCCACTTTTACCTGCATCCCATTTTTCATTGACCCCAGGGCTGCAGTGGCAGTTACATGTAACTGGTCCAGTTTCTCCCGCACAAAAGATACAGGGTGTGCCTTGAGGGAAAGGGCAAGGGCAGAATAATCATGCACCACATGCTCTGAAAGTTTCATGTCGGGCAATACCACCTCCTCTTTTTCGCCCTCCTGTCCCTCATACATCCCATTCGGGTGATCCTTTGCTGAAACTTCCCAGAATGCTTTTCTCCTGTCGAGGTCCATACTGCCAAAAGCATCCGCATCAGCCAGCTTCTCCAGCGTTCCCGGTGACAATTTCCCTCTTAATTCATTTACACTTTTGTAAGAGGATATCCGTTGAGTGACGAAGTCTTTCATTTCTTGCTCATGCAATCCCTTCACCTGCCTGAACCCCAGGCGCAACGCATGGTATTTGCCCGCTTTCTCTTCAAGCGTATTATCCCAATGGGAAGAATTAATGTCAACAGGCCTGACCTCAACACCATGATTCTGTGCATCAATGATGATCTGTGCGGGCTGGTAGAAGCCCATGGGCATACTGTTCAGCAGTGCACATGCAAATACTTCTGGATAATGGCACTTGATCCAGGAGGAAACATATACCAGTTGTGCAAAACTGGCGGCATGGCTCTCGGGGAAACCATAACTGCCAAAACCCTCCAGTTGCTTGAAGACACGCTCGGCATAATCACGCTCATAACCCTTAGCCGTCATTCCTGATATAAGTTTTTCATGGTATTTCGATACCAATCCCTTTGCCTTGAATGTTGCCATGCTTCGCCTTAATCCATCCGCTTCATCAGGGGTGAAGCCGGCTGCAACAATGGCGATCTTCATCGCCTGTTCCTGGAATAAAGGAACTCCTAATGTCCTGCCCAGGATCTGTTCCAGTTCCCTTGAGGGGAAGCTCACAGGCTCCTCGCCATTGCGTCTTCGCAAATACGGGTGCACCATATCACCCTGGATAGGCCCGGGCCGCACAATAGCCACTTCTATGACCAGGTCATAAAAACACCTGGGCTTAAGCCTGGGCAGCATGGACTGCTGTGCCCGGCTTTCGATCTGGAAAACGCCAATAGTGTCTGCCCTGCAAATCATATCATATACAACCGGATCATCCTGAGGGATATTGGCGAGCGTAAGGCCAAGGCCATAACTTTCCTTTGCCAAATGGAATGCCTTTCGGATGCAGGTGAGCATACCCAGTGCCAGTACATCGATCTTTAGGAATCCCAAAGCCTCTATATCATCTTTGTTCCATTCAATGTTGGTCCTGTTCTCCATCCTTGCATTGAGGATGGGACAGAGGTCGGTAAGCTTTCCCCTGGTGATCACGAAACCTCCTGTATGCTGGCCTAGTTGCCTTGGAAATCCAACATATTGTCGGGTAATGTCCAGTACTTTTCTCAGGTATTTATCCTCGGGGTTGAGGCCATTCTCCTTTAGTTTGTCACCTTCAAACCACTCATCGGAAAAATGCCAGACGGTGCCTGATATCCTGTTGATGGTATCTGCGGAAAGACCCATGGCTTTTCCCACATCCCGAATGGCGCCGCGCTGGTGTTGTTGCGTGACCGTGGCAACGATCGCCGCACGGTCCCTGCCATATTTTTCATAGATGTATTGTATCACTTCCTCCCTTCGTTCATGCTCAAAATCCACATCAATATCAGGTGGTTCATTCCTGGCCTCGGAAAGGAATCGCTCAAACAAGAGGTCAAATTTTTTCTGGGTTTACCGATGTGATTCCCAGGCAATAGCAGATGGTGGAATTGGCAGCAGAACCCCGGCCCTGGCAAAGGATCCCCCTCGAACGTGCAAAACGGACAATGTCATAAACGGTAAGGAAATATGCTACATAATCCATGCGCTGAATGAAATCCAGCTCATAAAGGATGGCTTTGGCTGTCTTCTCAGGTACACATTCCCCGAAATAGAAATGGGCTCCTTCCCAAGCAAGCTTTGTGAGCTCCTCCTGTGGCGTCCTTCCATCAGTGGTTATCTCTTCCGGATACTGGTAATACAATTCATCCAACGAGAACTGGCATCTTCCCACGATCTCTTCTGTTGCCCTGATCGCTTCAGGATATTGCCGGAATAAGCGGTTCATCTCTTCAGCAGGCTTGAGGTATCGCTCCGCATTGGGATGCAGTCTGTAACCCGCCGTGTGTATGGTACATTTCTCCCTGATACAGGTGAGCACATCCTGTAAAGGCCTTCTCGCAGGATGATGATAATGCACATCATTGGTGGCAACTACCGGCACTCCTGTGGATCTGCCGAGTTCCTTCATCAAATGAATGAGCTTGGCATCCAATCCTGTATACCTCCTTGTGACGGCGAGCCAGAGATCAGGGCCCAGTTGTTCCTTATATTCCATGAGCTGATCCCTGAACCCAGGTTCTAATTCAATGTCAGCACCAAGGAGGTCTTCATAGAGGGCGATGAAAATAATTCCCTGCTTATGTGCATAAACGTCAGCCTTGTATAAATGACAACTTCCTTTTTCTGCCCTAGTATTGCCCAGTGTAAGCAACGCACATAGCCTTCCATATGCCAGTTTATCTGTAGGATAGGCCAATAGGGGAGGTCCATCCAAGAGGTCAAGCCTGCAACCCGGGATGATCCTTAACTTATGTTCCCTTGCAGCTGCGTGTGCCCTCACTATCCCAGCCATGGTATTACGGTCTGCAATGGCAAGGCATGTGTATCCCAGCCCTGCAGCCTGCTCAACCAACTCCTCCGGATGTGACCCTCCGCGCAGGAAACTGAAATTGCTGGTGACCTGTAGTTCTGTATATCCCATATCCTTCACACAAAAAATCCATGGATGAACCAGGTATAGGTTTTATCCGCATCATAATGCCCGCTCCTGAACAACCAATATCTTTTTCCATCCTCATCCTCAACCGCATAGTAATCACGATGCTTTCCCGAAGCTATCCACCATTCCTGTTCTATACGTTCGGGCCCGTCCGCCTTGATGATCTTGTGTACCCTTCCCTTATATCGGAACATCATGGGCGGATAATCAGGAATTGGTGCCATGACTTCTATCTTCTCGGGCGGATCCAGAAGCTGCATTGGTCTTGGAGGCATGCATTGCCATGCCGTTCCGGGTTCTTCAGCCAATGATCCCGCCAGTTTCACAGATCGTTCCGGAAGATGGTGTTCATCCGGCAGATATCTTTTCACCGCTTGTTCTCCATACCTGCTCTCGATATTATCCACCAACTCAGCAAGCTTCACATCAGTAAGCCCTGCAGCACCTTCCCAGATCTTTTCCTGTATGGGCCTGTAGTCTTCCGTAGCTGTGGCAGTAAGTGTGAAAAGTTCAATACCGGCTTCTATCCTGATCTGCTCCATCTTCACGGCGAACAAGGAGAAAAGATGAGAAGCATTCAGCGACGGCCTGCTGGTGCCTATACAAATGGAGTGGACATTTCCATCAGCAGCATAGGCCTTGAAAACAAGTTTTCGTATCCCTTTCTGTTCCTTGGACAATGACCGGATCAATAAAGACAAGAGCTTCTCCAATGCTATTTCTGCACCCGTTATGGTGACGATGGGTTCAAGACAGGGAAGGCGTTCTTCAAACGGTTCAGGAGGTATGATCGGTTCCAGGATATCTATCTCTTTTCCTGTTGCCAGGTTGATGCGTTGAAGGATATGCGCGCCATATCTTCTCCGTAGGATATTTGCAGCCATGCCTATGAAATGCCTTATACGCTTCAACCCAAGTTTATGTAGTGCCTCCGTGGTTATGGGTTCAAGCTTTAAAGCCTCCGGTGGAAGGTCAAGGAATGCTTCGGGTAAACAACCATGACTGACCAGGATCCTGTTCCCTCCATATCTTGCCAGTGCCCATGCAACAGCGGCAGTATCAGCCATACCTACCCTTAAGCTGTAGCCCCTCAACTCCAACCTTTTAACCATGTCCTCTGCATATGCATTCTCCCCACCCCAAAGATGGGCACATCCGCTGGCATCTATCACCAGGCCATCAGGTAAGTCCATGGCAACAACAGGGGAGTAGCGTATCAACCATTCCCCATGGCCCTCAAAAGCTTTTCAGCCAGTCCCTCCTCATCGTCCCGGACCTCCAGCCCCGGAAAAATAGCACGTGCATCTGCCAATGCCATGCCCCTGTAAATACCCAGATGGTCAGCCTTCCTGTTGGTGGCACTTACCACCAGCCTTCCATGGGATGGTTTCCGGAGAACGAAAGCGCTTTCCCTGAGTGCGGGTTCTTTCCTGCTGTACCAATCCGTTAGCAAATGGCTGAACCAAATCGCTACAAACCTCTTCCCCATATCAACCGGTTTTCCTGTGTAGAATAGGTATGGCCTCCTTTTTCATCAGTTCTGTGAAATGCCCGTTCCTCCACTGCAGGTCCCATTGCATAGGCTTGCCATTCCTGGCTTTTAACAGGTCAACATGCCAGGCAGGATAGCCAATACCCGGCATGTCATCCCAACAGATGACTTATGTTGTATCCTCCACCTTGCAATGGAACTGGTATTTCCCCGCTGGTGCCCGCACAACAAAAAACCCGTTACACCGGAATGCTCCACCGCAAGTTGTAACCTCCTTGAAGTGGTAAAGCTTATGCTTTCTGTCTCGCCCACCACAGCCGTTATTCCTGAACATTTCAAAGCCTCTTCCAAAGCCCAGTCCCTTTCCTTTTCTTTCCTCAATTCCACAAAGACCACATGCTCCGGCTTCAACCCAAAAGCAGACAATGCGGGAGGGAAAACGGACTGTTTGCCACATACCCAGACCACAATGCCATTTTTTTTAGTAAGTACGGAAAGTATCCCGGAAATAAAACCTTCGGCAGCTACCATGTCCTCCCTTATGTTACATTGGAACTCATGTACCGCCCCCCTCGGGAAGATGCCTCCCGGGAAAGCCCGTCCTATCAGCTCTAAACCCTGATCCACCGCAGGCTGCAAGAGGGGTTTATAACCCTGTAGCGGCAGGATCTCCCTTTGCAGCCTGGCGATGATATCAGTCTTGGAAACCATACTATAAAGGTAAGGGGATAATATTGAAATACTAAAAATTTTAGCAAATGATTTCAAAATAAAACCCCAAAAACGGGGTTCTATTACATTAAAAAACTCCGGAGAACGTGAAACCTATCGCATTCGCTGAAAAGGATCTATTCCCAGCGTCCTTATAACGCATAGCTGTATATGAGATACCCACAATGCTGTATGCTGCTTCCACAACAAAACCGGGAGAGGCTTTGAATGTGGCATTCTCTCCGATACCGTCAAAGTTGAGACGTACAGCCTGGTGCGTTACCAGTCCAGCAGCCAGTCGCCAGTTCTTAGCGGGAACATAATTCAATGATGCCTGTAAAGGGATCCTTGTCAATCTTATATGCGCATTGTCTGCCTTTGTGGTAACATATTTGATCCCTATGCTGCTCCTGAGGAAAAGTTTACTGTTCTTATCCAGCCTGAATTGCGCACCGGCATAGAGCGTTCCTCCCTGTCCTGCACGCATGTACTGGGTACTCCCATCCGTGAACAATACTTGGGCGATCTTATCGCCACCGAACTCAAACGCCGTACCCAACAAAAAGGCAACAGGTTTTTGGCTGGTTTGTTTTTTTTGCGCCTGTACATGGCAGAACGAGCATACAAGGAATAAAAGAACTAATGAACGCTTCATATGTTTTAGATTAAGGGGCGCAATCTATATCCGATCAGCCAAATACCATCACCAGCCATCCTTTATTACCCTAGGGCAAGTTCCTCAGTTCTTCCTTGGCAACAAATTATTCCAGTACAGGGATCGTTGTAGGATCGTGATGATGGCAGATAATATTGGAGAAGAAATGCAACATGATATTTTAGTGGTAGGCATAGGTGCCTCTGCCGGTGGCATCCGTGCACTGCAGGGCTTTTTCTCAGCAGTAAAGCCGGCCCAGGGTATAGCTTATATCGTTATTCTTCACCTTTCGCCGGATTACAACAGTAAACTCGCAGAGGTCATCGCCTCGGTAACCACAATTCCTGTTACCGCTGTAACGGATAAGGTTGAAATAGCGGCCGATCACATTTATGTTGTAAGGCCCAACCAACACCTCACCCTTGATGACCATCACATCGTCCCCAATAACAATGAAGACCTGGCACACAGGCGGGCACCCGTAGACATCCTTTTCAGGTGCCTTGGGAACCAATATGGGCCACAGGCCGCCTGCGTGATCCTTTCCGGATCGGGAGCCAACGGTTCCATGGGGTTGAAGTATGTCAAGGAGAAAGGCGGCATTGTGTATGTCCAGGATCCGCGTGAAGCTGAATTTAATGAAATGCCTGCGACAGCAATTGCAACAGGTCTGGTGGACGAGGTGCTGAAAGTGTGCGAGATCCCGGTGAATATATCAGGTTACAGGCGCCGGTCACATGCTGCCACTTTTACAGAAAAAGAAGCGGCGGAACACAATGCCCTGCTCGATATCCTTACCCGTTTGCGTTCCATTTCCGGCCAGGATTTTTCTTCTTACAAACGCCAAACCGTGCTCAGGCGTATAGGACGGCGGATGAGCCTCAGGGCCATCCAACACCTGCATGAATATGCGGGCCTGTTGCATGATCACCCTGATGAATCCAGGGCCCTGCTCAAAGACCTGTTCATCTCTGTAACAGGCTTTTTCAGGGACAGCAAGGCTTTTGAAAGCCTGCAATTGAACGTGATACCAGGGATGTTTTCCATGAATGCAGATGGCGGTCCCGTGCGGATCTGGGTGGCGGGCTGCGCTACGGGTGAAGAAGCTTATTCCCTGGCCATTCTCATCAACGAATTCCTTTCTGATAAAAATGAACCTCCCCGGGTCCAGATCTTCGCTACCGATATAGAGCCTGCTGCCATTGCAAAAGCAAGAAAAGGGAGCTACAGCCTGAACGATGTTGCAGATGTCCCGCAGGAAAGGCTGAACAGGTTCTTTTATTACGATGGCGAAAGGTATGTCATACGCAGGGAGATCAGGGAAATGGTGCTTTTCTCGCAGCACAACATTCTCAAAGACCCGCCTTTTTCCAGGATCAGCCTGGTGGTTTGCCGTAACCTGCTGATCTACCTGAACAGCAACGTCCAGGAGAAACTCATCCGGTCTTTGCATTTCTCGCTCCTGCCATCCGGTTTCCTTTTTTTGGGAAGTGCCGAGTCGCCCCATGGCGCCGGAGACCTTTTTGAATGCTTCGATAAGGAGAACAGGATATACAGGTCCAAGGCGCCAAAACACCGGGAACCCTTGTCATGGGGGAAAGTACGAGAACGCGTGATGCGGTGCCTGCGGAAGAACGCAAAAGCCAGGGTCTTTTATTTGGGGACCTCCACCTTAAACTTTTGTCCGCCTACGCCCCGCCATCCCTCGTGGTGAATGAAGAATACGAGATCCTGCATATGACGGATAAAGTAGGAAGATATTTATCTATTCCTGCCGGGGAACCAACAAGGAAACTGTTGAAACTGGTACTCCCTGAACTAAGGCGCGAGCTTCGTAACAGCCTGGATGAAGCGATAAACAAAAAGCAGGCGGTAACGCTGAGGGATGTTGGCTTGTTTGCGAATGACAGGAAAGAGAAACTGGATATCCATGTGCGGCCGGTTTTTGACGAAGGGGTTGGCGCAAGGGCGCTGATATTGGTGGTATTTGAACAAAAGAATTCCCCTGATACAACGCCCGCAGGGCCAACAACATCCCCTGATGGGACAAACGAAGGTTCGGACACCCTCAGGATGAAACTGCAACATGCGATTCAAGAGCATGAGAACAAGGAAGATGAACTGAAAGCATCAAATGAAGAGCTGCACGCCATGAATGAAGAACTCAGGTCTGCAGCAGAAGAACTCGAAACGAATAAGGAAGAACTCCAGTCTATAAATGAAGAGCTGAGGACGGTGAACCAGGAGCTCAAGGTCAGGATCGATGAGATCGGTAACGTCAGCAATCATTTCCAGAACCTGATCAATTCCACTGACATCGGCACCGTTTTCCTTGACCGCAACCTTTCCGTGAGACTGTTCACCCCGGCGGCCGTGGGACTCTTCAACCTCAAGACTACGGACCAGGGAAGGGCTATAACCGATATTACGCATAACCTGCGATATGATGCACTGGTACAGGATGCGGAAAATGTGCTGGACAGTCTCGCACCAGTGGAAAGGGAAATCACTACTACGGATAACCGTTATTTCATGATGCGCATTCGCCCTTACAGGACCTCGGAAGACCTGATAGACGGTGTGGTGCTTACATTTTTTGATATCACTAAGCGGAGATTGTCTGAGAATGCCCTCAAAAGATCCGAAGAGAGCTTGCGACTGCTCATAGAAAGTGCGAAAGATTATGCCATTTTCACTTTGGACAGGTCCCGTAATATAGTGAGTTGGAGCAGCGGTGCAGAGCAGATCTTTGGCTACAAGGAAAAAGAGATCATCGGGAAACAGGGTGATATCGTGTTCACCCGCGAGGACAGGGAGAAGGGTGAGCCCTTCAAAGAGGCGAGCAAGGCCATATTGGAAGGAAGGGCGGAGAATGAAAGATGGCACCAGCGAAAAGACGGGAGTATTTTCTGGGGCTCCGGCATTACCCATCCCCTGGGGATGAGGGAGGTTATGTCAAGATCATGCGGGATATGACAGAGGCCAGGAATATGGAGGATGCATTGCGGAAATCAGAGGAGAAGTTCCGGCGCCTCAGCGAAAGCGGGATCGTTGCCCTTGCGTTTTTTGACACCAATGGATCCGTCATTGAAGCCAACAAGGCTTTTCTGGACCTCCTGGGCGTGAACGAGAAAGAACTGCGTTCCAATAAATTGAGATGGGATGTATACACCCCGAAAGAATGGATGCCCAGAACGTTGGAGGCACTGGCTGAGTTCAGGGCAACAGGTTATGTGAGCCCATACGAAAAGCAGTTCTATCATGCTGATGGTTCTCTACGTTGGGGCATATTCGCCGGGGCAACGGTTGATGAGGCAAATACGGGAGTAGCTCTTGTGGTGGACATCACGGAAAGAAAAAAGGCGGAAGAGTCGCTCAAAGAGCGCGAGGCACAACTTACTGCCATATTCAAAGCACTCCCTTTGGGTATTGGCTTTCTGGATAAGCAAGGGCAGATGGTCTACTCAAACGAGGAGATGAAGCGTTTCCTTCCCACCAACAGGATGCCTTCACAGGATGATGAACGCAAACAATATTGGAAAGCTTTTGATGCCAACGGAAACCTGGTTCCGCCGGAACGGTATCCGGGTGCGAGGGCATTGAAAGGGGAGCACGTGTTTCCGGGAATGGAAATGTTGTATACACGGGAGAATGGTGATAATATATGGACGAGTGTCTCAGCAGTTCCCATCATTAATGATGAAGGGGATGTGTCCGGCGTTGTCAGTGTTGTTACGGATGTCACTATAAACAAGAAGGCAGAGGAAGCTTTGCTCGAAAGTAACGAGCGTTTGACGATCACCATGGAGAGTGCTACCGATTATGCGATCATATCCATGGATGACCAGCGGAAAGTGCTGCAGTGGAGCCAGGGCGCCGTGCAGTTGTTCGGGTACACCGAAGAGGAGATGATAGGTCAAAGCGCTGATATTATTTTTACAGAGGAGGACAAAAGAGCCGGGCAGCCTGGCCGGGAAATGGTTGCTGCAAGGGAAACAGGCAGGGCGGCAGATGAACGGTGGCATGAAAGAAAAGACGGCAGCAGGTTCTTTGTCAGCGGCGTGATGCGTCCCATCCGGCACCACAACCTCACGGGATATGTGAAGATCATGCGGGATACAACACAGCAACAGTTGTTCACGGAAGAACTGCACCGGCTTGCTGCTGCGCGTACGGTGGAGTTGCAGCGCTCAAATGAAGACCTCCGGCAGTTCGCACACGTAGCCAGCCATGACCTCAAGGAGCCTATACGCAAGATCAAGACGTTCAACAACAGGATCCTGGATGAATTTGAGGAAGTGTTGCCAACGAGAGCCAAAGTCTATTGCCACAAGGTGGGGGCCGCGGCAGACCGCATGATCTCCATGATAGAAGGCGTGCTTCGTTATTCCAAGATGGGCAACAACCAGCAATCGTTCGAATGGGTTGACCTCAATGAGGTGATGCAGCAAGTGGTTACAGACCTGGAGGTGATGATCCAGCAGAAGAACGCGGAGGTCATTTTTTCCCAAGCTGCCGCATTTGTACGGAAGCTCAACCCTGGTCTACCAGCTTTTCTATAACCTTATGCTCAACGCCTTGAAATTTTCAAAGAAAGACGAACCGTGCAGGGTCACTGTCCTTGCAGAAGAAGTGCATCATGAGGGCAGTAACCAATTGAAGCTGGTTTTTGAAGACAATGGCATCGGCTTTGAACAGGAGTTTGCGCAGGAGATCTTCAAAACCTTCATGAGGCTGCATCCTGCCGAGAGTTATGAAGGCACCGGGCTTGGCCTCGCACTCTGTAAGAAGATCGTGGAAAGGCATGGCGGAAGTATAACCGCGAGCGGCCAGCCGGTGTGGGTGCAACGTTCACCATCTTCCTGCCCATAGATCCTGACCAGGTAAGCAAGGGCCCAAGCCTGTCATAATTCGCTTCCCGTTCTATCCCAATTAAAGGAGTACTTTTGTGGAATGCAGAACCCGTCATTTTCAGTGGAGAACGCTATTTCCAATTTGCAGATCAAGGCGCTAAATGAAATGCAACAGGCCTCACTGGAAGCAGTGGAGGGGTCGAATGCCGTGGTTCTGCTGGCAGACACGGGATCAGGGAAGACGCTTGCCTTCCTGCTGCCGGTCATGAGGCTGTTGGAAAAGATAAATCGGTTACACAGGCAATGATCATTGTGCCTACCCGTGAACTTGCCTTCAGATAGAGCAGGTGTTCAGGAAGATGGGAACGGGCTTCAAGATCACCTGTTGTTATGGAGGGCATTTGAGGGAAACGGAGGAGAATAACCTTATAGAGGCGCCAGCACTGATCGTTGGAACACCAGGCAGGCTCGCTGACCATATCCGCCGTGGAAATATCGGTACTGTTCACATTGAAAGCCTTGTTTTGGATGAGTTCGATAAACTGCTCGAACAGGGTTTTGAGGAAGAGCTGTCTTTCATCATCAGTTCCCTGCCTTCTGTAAAGAAGCGGATGCTTACCTCAGCTACGGAGGCCGTCGAGATCCCTGCTTTTACGGGCATCTCGGTACCTGTAGTTCTCAATTTTTTAACAGGGGAGAAACCCGCTGCCCTGGATATAAATGTGGTGGCCAGCCCGGATGAGGATAAGTCAGAAACGCTGTTCAGGCTCATCTGTATGATCGGGGATCGTTCCGCCATCGTTTTCTGTAACCAACGGGAATTCGTGGAGCAGCAAAGCGCTTTCCTCAAAAGCAAAGGCATCGTCAATGTGTTTTACCATGGTGCCATGGAACAGCAGGAGCGTGACAGCGCCTTGTGCAAATTCAGGAACGGCAGTGCCAACGTCCTGGTGACCACTGATCTTGCTGCCCGTGGACTGGATATCCAGAATATCCGCTACATCATACATTACCAGCTTCCTCATACAGAGGAATCCTATGTCCATCGCAACGGCCGCACCGCCAGGATGAATGCGAGCGGTACGGTAGTGCTGATCATGGCACCGCATGAACGACTGCCCGATTACATTACACCGGCACCTGCCGTTATCAGCCTGCCGCAAACCCCTGTGTTACCCCCTAAGCCCGGCTGGAGCACCTTGTTCATCGCAGCTGGTAAAAAAGACAAGGTAAATAAGGTGGATATCGTAGGGTTTCTTGCCAATAAGGGAAAATTGAAGAAAGACGATATCGGCCTTATTGAGGTGAAGGATTTCTTTTCTTTCGTGGCCGTCCGCAAGAACCGGGTTGGTGATGTGTTGCTGCAGATCAAGAATGAGCGTATCAAGAACAAGAAAGTAAAGATCGATCTGGCGAGATAAGCTTGGTCCGAGGACACATTCATTCAAAAGAAAAACCCTTGAAATCAAGGGGTTTAGCCATTCCAGCGGAGAGAGAGGGATTCGAACCCCCGGACCTGTTACAGTCAACGGTTTTCAAGACCGCCGCATTAAACCGCTCTGCCATCTCTCCGCGGCAAAAATACATTCGCAATCCTTTCGTCCCAAAAAAAATCGCAACTGTCCTAATTTTACTTATGATCTTGCGCAGAAGGTATGTGCTCCCTCTTCTTTTCATTATGCTCTGGGTGGGCTGCAGGAACTGCAGGGTGCTGGAATTGCGGATGAATGACAAAGACATCCAGGAAACCCTTGCCCCCCTCAGGTACCCATTCCGCATTCACTACCAGAAGATAGGCAAGCGGGAGATCCGCTGGCTACAGGTAGGATATGATTCCCTGCCGCCGCTTATCTTCCTGCACGGTTCTCCGTCCTCACTCTCCGCATGGCGCGCGGTATACACCGATACATCCTTCCTCAGCAGGTACCAGGTCATCGCCATTGACAGGCCGGGCTACGGATTCTCCGGATTCGGAAACATTGAGACCGGCATACAGGCGCAGGCCGATATCATCAAACCCATCATTGACTCCCTGACCAACAACAGAAAAGCGATACTCGTGGGCAGTTCCTATGGCGGTCCCGTGGCAGCCTGCATAGCCATGGACATACCCAACAGGATCCGGCAACTCTTTTTGCTTTCCGCTTCCGTAAAGCCCGGCAGCGAGACCACCTACTGGGTTTCCTATCCATGACCATGCCCATACTCGAATATCTGTTCCCGCCCACTTTCGTCATGAGCTCAAAGGAGAAACTGGCCCACAAACAACAACTGGAACAATTGAAGCGATGGGACAAGATCACAGCCCATACAGTGATCATCCATGGCGATAAGGATCAGCTGGTATTCTACAACAATGCCCTGTATTCCCGCCAACAACTTGTCAATGCAAGGTCAGTTAAGCTGGTTACGATGAAAGGAAAGGGACACTCCATCATATTCTCAGATCCGGAATACCTGAAGAAATTACTACACCAATACCTGTTATGGTAGCTTGTATCCGGAATGCCAGCCTGCCATTGCCAGGATACAAGGATACCGGGATACCAAATTGTCAGGCTGCCAAACAAGATAGTATCTTCGCACCCGGATGAGACATCTTATTGCGGTAAACAAGTATTTCTGGAAATACAGGTGGCGACTGGCATTGGGAATGATATTCATTATCGTCTCCAACTATTTCGCCGTCCTGGCACCGCAGGTCACGGGCTATGTGGTTGACAAGGTATCCGGATGGAACCAGGCACCGGAAGAAGTGAATAGGGTGAGGCAGAAAGGGAAGGCGGTTGACCCTCTCGTCAAAAAGTTCACCGAGGCCATGGACCTCGGTGACATGCCCTTCTCCAAAATGATACTGTACGCAGGTTTGATCCTGCTGATCCTTGCACTGCTCCGGGGGTTCTTCATGTTCCTCATGCGGCAGACCATCATCGTGATGAGCAGGCATATTGAGTATGACCAAAAGAATGACATCTACGATCATTACCAGCAGTTGGACATGCAGTTCTATAAAACGCATTCCACCGGTGACCTCATGAGCAGGATGGCGGAAGATGTGAGCAGGGTACGCATGTATACAGGGCCCGCACTCATGTACCTCATCAACCTGCTGGCCCTCATAAGCCTGTCCTATTCTACATGTTCGGCAAAGACTGGGTGCTCAGCCTCTACGTCCTGGCGCCCTGCCCATTCTTGCCGTGACCATTTATTACGTGAACACCATCATCAACCGGAAGAGTGAAAAGATACAGTCGCAACTCAGTGACCTCACCACCAATGCCCAGGAATCCTATTCCGGTATCCGTGTGATCAAGAGTTACGTCCAGGAAAACTCCATGTTCAATTTTTTTGTGAACAACAGTGAGCGCTACAGGCAAAGCGCGGTCAACCTGGCAAAAGTGGAAGCCATCTATTTTCCCTCTATTGGCCTCCTCATTGGCATAAGTACGCTTCTCACGATCTTTATCGGTGGCTGGTACCAGATCCATAACGAGATATCCGCGGGTACCATAGCCGAGTTCGTTGTTTACATCAATATGCTGAGTTTTCCGGTCAGCGCACTTGGATGGGTGGCGAGTATGATACAACGTGCGTCGGCATCCCAGAAAAGGCTGAACGAATTCCTGGATACCAAGCCCGCTATCAGGAATAGCAGCAATACCGTAAAGCGGGAACTGGATGGGGATATACGTTTTCATGACGTCAGTTTCACTTATGAACACACAGGCATTACCGCGCTGAGGAAAATAAACCTGCACATCAGGCCCGGACAAAAGATAGCCCTGGTGGGCAGAACGGGCAGTGGAAAGTCCACCATCGCCCAACTCATCCTACGGCTGTTTGACCCCCAGGAAGGCAGATATTGATCGATGGGCAGGATATACGTTCCATGGATATGGCGAGCCTGCGGGGGCAGGTCGGTTTCGTTCCGCAGGATGTGTTCCTGTTCAGTGATACCATTGCCAACAACATACGCTTCGGTGAAACGGATATTGACCAGGAACGAGTAGTGCGCGCCGCAAAAACAGGCCAGCGTTGACAGCGAGATCATGCATTTCCCCAACCAGTATGAAACCATGGTAGGCGAAAGGGGCGTAACTCTGAGTGGCGGCCAGAAACAACGCGTTTCCATAGCACGTGCACTGTATAAGAATAACCGGATACTCATTTTCGATGACTGCCTCAGCGCAGTGGATGCAAAAACCGAAAAGCAGATCCTCGGCAACCTTTACGAAGTGCTGAAGGATAAAACTGCCATCATCATCACGCACCGCATCTTCAGCCTCCTGGAGTTTGACCAGGTCATTGTTCTTGACCAGGGCCATGTGATTGAGCAGGGAACACACCAGGAATTGATGGAGAAAGGAGGCTACTACGCGGAACTTTACAGGAGGCAACAGGCCAACGAAGACGAGGAAAACGAGTAAACCCTTATCCCTGCTGCGTTTCAGCAGTTTCAAAAAGACTTAACGAAATTTTGACAATTCAAAAACATTTTTATCTTTGAAAGATCATTAATGTGAGAATCAAACCAATAACAAAAATTCATTAACTGTGGCGTACGAAAACAACGACAAACGGATGGAGAGCGTGTACAGCAAGCGTATACGTGCGGGGAAGAGAAGGACTTATTTTTTTGATGTGAGGACAACCCGCGGGAACGACTACTACCTGACCATTACGGAGAGCCGTAAGCGCTTCAATGACGACGGGTACGACAGGCACAAGATCTTCCTCTACAAAGAGGACTTCAACAAGTTCATCAAAGCCCTGGGTGAAGCAGTAGACCACGTGAAGACAGACCTGATGCCAGACTTCGATTTCGACGCCTTCAACCACGAGACTGAGGACGGTGATGATCATTATGAGCCTACCGCTGCACGCGAAGAAGTGGAAGCGCCGGTGGCCAAGCCAGCATCTTCCTACGAGCCCAGTGGAGATAATGGAAGCACCGAGGAAGTGGATAAATGGTAATCAACACTTTATAGATCTGATGAAAAGATCCTCTGTTGAGGGTCTTTTTTTATGCCCGTATCATAAACGGTTGATTTCTACGTTATAAGAAAGCCGTGAAAAGATCCAATATACTACTACTCCTTATCCTGTCCCTGTTCACCACCAGGGCGGTTGCACAACCTGCCTGTGGTTCGGACGTGCTGCAGAAAAAACTGCTTGCCCAGGACCCTGTATTCAAGAGCAGGCTGAATGAACTCGAGGCAAAGGCCAATGCCACCATATCAAGGGCCGCCAGCAGCGGTATCCAGCTGGAACAACTCAACGCCACTAACTTTGTTATCCCGGTTGTTGTACACATCATTCATACCGGTGGTGCTGTTGGCACTGTATATAACCCCACTGACGCCCAGATCACGTCAACCATTGATTACCTCAACCAGGTGTACAATGGCACCTTACCCGGGCTTCAAGGGTAGGGGATATGCAGATCCAGTTCCAACTGGCAACCCGGGACCCGAATTGCAATCCAACAACAGGCATCAACAGGGTTGATGGAAGCAGTCTGCCGCTTTACACGTCTGACGGAGTAAAGATGAACACTTCAGGTGAGAATGAGCTGACAGTGAAAAACCTGATTCGTTGGGATCCTTCCAAGTATTACAATATCTGGGTGGTGAATAAGATCGATGCCCAGGATGGAACATCTGGAACCTTTATTGCCGGGTTTGCATATTTCCCCGGAGCACCCCAACAGTATGACGGTACCATTATGCTGGCCACACAAATGCAGCCCAGCCGAAAAACACTGCCACATGAGATGGGCCATGCTTTCGGTCTGTATCATACTTTCCAGGCCTATGATAATACCTGTACGCTAAATGGGGAGACGGACTGTACTACCCAGGGAGACAGGGTTTGCGATACAGATCCCGTAACCATGAGTTTTGCATGCAGGACGGGCAACAACAGTTGTACCAACACGCCATACAGCATCAATACAGAGAATAATTTCATGGGTTATTCCAGCTGCGCCAACCTGTTCACCGCAGGTCAAAAAGCAAGGCTTCAGTTTTACGCCACACAAGACAACAGGAACTACGGCGGTTGGGCCATATCAGGCACTTACCCCCAGGCAAGCTATACAGCACCCGTTAACGCATCATGCATACCCGCTACCTCTGCAACCGGCACAGGAGGCAATTATGCGGAGTGATGAGCCTCTCGCTCAATGGCGTGCTGGTGCAATCCGGAAATGCCAGAACAGACGCGGGGTATAAAGACAATACCAATAACTGCCAAAACCTGTTTTACCTGGTTGAGGGGCAGTCTTACACTGCCAGTATCAAACTGTATGGCGTTAACGCGGAGCAGGCCAGGGTCTGGATCGACTTCGACAACAACGGATCCTTCAGCAATGCAACAGAGCTCATAGGCAGCGTCAGTGAAAGTGTGGATCCGGCAGGCACAAGAAATTCAGGAGTAGTTTTCAACATACCATTTACGATCCCTGCAAATGCTACAAAGGAAACCGTACTGCGAATGAGGGTAGTGGAGGATGTTTCAACGATATATGGCCCTCCGCTATCAGTGGAGCTTGCGCGAACCCCGTTTACGGACAGGCAGAGGACTACGCTCTTTTCATCAGGTCACTTGCCCTGCTGCCCGTGGAACTTACTTCTTTCAATGCAACGGCTAAGGTTCATGCTGCTCTCTTGCGCTGGCAAACGGCCTCAGAACAGCACGCCTCCAGGTTTGAAGTGGAACGGTCGCTAACGGCCAGGATTACGCGAAGATCGGAATGGTGGCCGCTAAAGGATCAGCATCGGTTTATCAGTTCAGTGATAACGGGCTTCCCGATGGCTTGTATTATTACAGACTGAAGCAGGTAGACATGAACGGTACTTCCAATTACTCCAGGTCTTTGAAGGTCTTGATAGGAGGGGCATCGTCTCCATTCCGCATCGTCAACAACCCGGCAGGTGCATATGTTGACATCGCGATGCCCATGTTGAGAAGCAATGCCTCACTAAGGCTGATCGATCTGGGAGGCAGGATCCTGCAACAACGTACCCTTCCACCAGGTATCTCTTCTTTCAGGATGGACGCGTTGGAAAAACTGGTTCCCGGTTTTTACATGATCGAGATCAATACCGGAACAGGCCGGGAACTGCTGAAATTCATCAAACAATAGGCTTGTTCTAACAGGGATCTTCGTCCTTTCGCATGGCCTTGAACGCATTGATCAGGCCATTGGTAGAGGAGTCATGCGAAGTGACCTTGTCAGCATTCTGCAATTCCGGCAGGATCTTGTTGGCGAGCTGTTTACCCAGTTCAACACCCCACTGGTCAAAACTGTAGATGTTCCAGAGAACGCCCTGTACAAAGATCTTGTGCTCGTACAAGGCAATGAGTTCACCCAGTGAATAAGGCGTGACCTTTTTCAGCAGTATGGAGTTGGTTGGCCTGTTGCCCTCGAAGACCTTGAACGGTGTGAGGAAACGTTTTTGTTCCTCGGAAAGGGCAGCGAGCTCCCTGTCAACTTCTTCCGCTGTTTTTCCATTCATCAATGCTTCCGTCTGTGCAAAGAAATTGCAGAGCAGCTTCTCATGATGATCGCCAATGGGATTATGTGAAATGGCAGGGGCGATAAAGTCGCAGGGTATAAGTCTCGTTCCCTGGTGGATGAGTTGGTAGAATGCGTGCTGCCCGTTGGTGCCTGGTTCTCCCCAGATAATGGGACCGGTCTGGTAGCTCACTTTCTTGCCGTTCCTGTCCACATATTTGCCATTGCTCTCCATATTCCCCTGTTGGAAATATGCTGCAAACCTGTGGAGGTATTGGTCATAGGGAGTATGGCCTCTGATTCCGCACCAAAGAAATTCACGTACCAGATGCCGATCAGCGCCATGAGCACGGGGATGTTATGGTCAAAGGGCCTGCTGCGGAAGTGTTTGTCCACCTGGTATGCACCGCGCAACAATTCGTCAAAATTGTCAAATCCTATGGTGAGTGCGATGGAAAGGCCGATGGCACTCCACAAGCTGTAACGTCCGCCAACCCAGTCCCAGAATTCGAACATGTTGGCCTTGTCTATACCGAACTTCACCACCTCTTTTTCATTGGTTGACAGCGCACGAAGTGCTTCGCTATGTGCGCCTCGTCCACTGCCTTTTCCAGGAACCAGCTTCTCGCAGTATGCGCGTTGGTCATGGTTTCCTGGGTGGTGAATGTCTTGGACGCGATGAGGAACAATGTTTCCTCTGCGTCAACTTTTTTCAGTGTCTCTGCGATATGTGTCCGTCAACATTGGATACGAAATACACCGTATGCCTTCCACCAATAGGGTTTCAGTGCCTCGGTGACCATCACGGGCCAAGATCGCTGCCGCCGATACCGATGTTCACGATGTACCTGAGCTTCTTTCCCGTATAGCCCGTCCAGCTGCCATTATGGATCCTGTTACAGCAGTCCTTCATCTGCTCCAGTACGCGGCGAACATCCGGCATCACGTCCTTTCCGTCCACGATCACAGGCTGGTCAAAGCAGTTGCGGAGGGCAACGTGCAGAACGGACCGGTTCTCTGTGCGGTTGATCTTCTCGCCGTTGAACATGGCCGCAATGGCATCCTTTAGGCCGCATTCATTCGCCAGTTCAAACAACAGGGATAGGGTCTGTGCCGTAATATGGTTCTTGGAATAATCGAACACCAGCTGGTCAATGCAGGAGCTGAAATGGGTGAACCTGTTGGGGTCTTCCGCAAACAGGTCTTTCAGGTGTTTTCCTTTCATTTCCTCGTAATGGGCTTGCAGTTTTTTCCAGGCCTGGGTTTGTACAGGGTTAACAGCTGGGAACATGGTCTTAGAGTGTTTTGATGATGTTTATGGTTTTCTCAACCATCTCGGGCGTGATGTCAAGGTGCGTGACCAGCCTGACCTGCGTAGGGGAGATGGCGAACATGAGGATATCGTGTTTCTTCATTTCCTGCATGAAGCGTTGGGGTGTATATGGTTCAACGAAGGATGCTATGACAATATTCGTTTCTACAGGAAGCACTCTTTCACAAAAGACCTCTCCCTCAGCACTTCCTCTATCATCCTGGCGTGAAGGTGGTCCTGCACCAGCCGCTCCACGTTGTTTTGCAGGGCATAGATGCCTGCAGCAGCAAGGTAGCCCGCCTGCCTCATTCCTCCCCCAAAAACCTTCCTCACGCGCCTGGCTTTGCGGATAAATGCAGTATCGCCCAGCAAAAGGCTTCCCACCGGGGCGCCCAGGCCCTTGCTCAGGCAGATGGAAATGCTGTGGAACATTTTACCATAGCTCATGGGATCCTCCTTTCGGGCCACCATTGCGTTGAACAAACGTGCGCCGTCAAGGTGGAGGATCATTTTATTGCTGTCACAAACCTCCCGGATGCGCGCGATCTCCGCCAGGTCATAGCAGCTGCCGCCGCCACGGTTGCACGTGTTTTCCAGGCCAACCATGCGGGAAACGGGCCTGTGAACATCGTCAGGATTAACGTTGTCCGCTATCTGGGCAGCGGTTATACGGCCGCGGTCGCCATCGATTAACCGCACCGAAGCGCCGGAATTAAAAGCTATGCCGCCTCCCTCGTACACATAAATATGTGAGGTTTTTTCACATATTACCTCATCCCCGGGCTGGGTATGGCATTTGATCGCGATCTGGTTGGTCATGGTCCCGCTCGGGCAGAAAATGGCCGCCTCATAGCCAAAAATGCCGGCTGCAAGGCTTTCCAGGTGATTGATGGAGGGGTCTTCGGCAAAAACATCGTCCCCAACAGGGCTTTCATCATAAAATCCAGCATACCCTTACCCGGGCGGGTAACAGTATCTGACCGAAAGTCAACAAACATGCGGCGAAAATAAGATATTGACGGCTTTTCCAAACACAACAGGGGTGCTAATTGTAGTAACCTTGGCAGTCAATTTTATATTCTGTTTCAACCTTTTTTCCACAGCCATTATGAAAAACGGAAACTGAAGAGTAAATTTGCAGACTGCACGGATGGGTTTTATTATATTTATAACACCTTAGTAGCAACCTGTTGCTCCCTCCCCGTGTCTTTCACTTAAACGTTTTAATTGGTTAAGGTCAACAAAATCGTATGAGGCAACTAAAGATAGCAACGCAGATTACCAACCGTGACTCACAAGCGGTTGAGAAATATCTGCAGGAGATCTCTAAAATTTCAATGATCACTCCTGAAGAGGAGACCATTCTGGCGCAGCGCATCAAGATGAACGACCAGAAGGCATTGAACAAATTGGTGCAGGCGAACCTGAGGTTCGTGGTGTCTGTGGCTAAGCAGTACCAGCACCAGGGGCTTTCACTTAGCGACCTTATCAACGAGGGCAACCTCGGTTTGATCAAAGCAGCCCAGCGTTTCGATGAAACCAAGGGTTTTAAATTCATTTCATACGCCGTTTGGTGGATCCGCCAGTCCATCCTGCAGGCGTTGGCAGAGCAGGGCAGATTGGTCCGCCTGCCTCAAAACAAAATTGGCACGTACAACAAGGCTAACAAAGCGTACATGGCTTTTGAACAAGAGCATGAGCGTGAACCCTCTACAGAGGAGTTGGCTGAACTGCTCGAAATGAGCGAAACCGAGATCAACAACATCTTCCAGAGCAACACCCGTCACACCTCACTGGATGCACCCGTGCACGAGGCAGAGGACGTGGCCATGGGTGACCTGCTGGAAGGCGGCGATGATACGGATGATGACGTGATGAAAGATTCACTCCGCGCGGAGATCCGCAGGGTGCTGAAATCTCTCAGTCCCCGTGAAGCAGAGATCGTGAATGCTTATTTCGGACTGGACGGCGAGAACGGCGTGACCATCGAACAGATCGGTCAGAAGTACGATCTCACCAAGGAGCGTATCCGCCAGATCAAGGAAAGGGCGATCAAGCGATTACAAAAGGCCCGTTACAGCAATGCCCTCAAGGCATATCTGGGATGATCCAAGCTTAAAAAAACTAGCCCCGGCCACAAGCCGGGGTTTTTTGTTTTTAACTTTGCACATATTTCCGTGTTATATGTATATGGGCCGATGGATATTTTCAAAGCTGACCTTGCTCACCCTCAGTCTAACCCTCTCGCTGGGCGGCTGTGAAAAGGATATTGACATCAAGCTGGACCAAACCTCACCCTCCCTCGTGGTGGATGCTTCCATCGAGAATGGGCTCACACCAAGGGTGATACTTTCCAATAGCTTCGACTACTTTGGCAAGATCAGCCCTGACCTGCTGCTGAATTCATTTGTCCGCAATGCAAGGGTGTCCATCGCTGAGGGGACAAGGGTTTACCCGCTCAGGGAAGATTCATTCAGGACCAACAACATCTACCTCTACTACTATACTACGGACAGCCTGAGAGGTAAACTGTCCACCACTTACACACTCAACATTGAGCACGGAGGTAAAACATACATCGCCACCACTACCATTCCTGCCATCACACGCCGTATTGATTCACTCTGGTGGGAAAAGGCCCCCGTGAATAACGATACCAACCTGGTCAGGATGATGATCAGGGCAACGGACCGCGCGGGATTCGGCGACTATATCCGATACTTCACCAAAACCAACAGCGAGCCCTTTTTCCCGGGTTTCAATTCTGTTTTCGATGACCAGGTGATCGACGGGAAAACCTATACCATCCAGGTAGACAGGGGACTGAATAAGAATGCCGATAACAGTGACACCAGCATCTATTACAGGAGAGGGGATACAGCCACGCTGAAACTTTGTAACATTGACAGGGCTACCTATGATTTCTGGAGAACCTATGAGTTCAATTTCCAAAGTATAGGCAACCCTTTTTCCAGCCCCATCAAAGTGCTCAGCAACGTTTCCAATGGCGCCCTTGGCTATTTCGGCGGCTACGCAGCCCAATATCGTACACTCGTTATCCCCAAGTGACCGGTGTCACGCTTAACAGCCATCAATTACGTATTTTTGCCTCCATTTTTGGATTTTTGAATTAATTGACGATGTCCCATACCAACGAAACTGAACACGTTCACTGCCTTATCATTGGCTCCGGCCCGCTGGTTACACCGCAGCCATTTATGCCGCAAGGGCCAATATAAAACCCGTGCTCTACCAGGGCATACAGCCCGGGGGGCAGCTTACCATCACCACAGAGGTGGAGAACTATCCCGTTACCCCGAGGGGATACAGGGCCCTGAGATGATGGTGGATTTTGAAAAACAGGCCACCCGCATGGGCGCTGATATACGATTTGGCCTGGCAACCAAAGTGGACTTTTTCTTCCCGCCCTTTTAAAGTATGGATCGATGAAGAAAAAGAGATACACACCGATGCAGTGATCATCGCCACAGGTGCTTCCGCAAAATGGCTGGGCCTTGAAAGCGAAGCCAGGCTCAACGGATACGGCGTGAGCGCTTGCGCTGTTTGTGACGGATTCTTCTTCCGTGGGAAAGAAGTAGCGATAGTGGGCGCAGGTGATACGGCTGCTGAAGAAGCACTCTACCTGAGTAAACTCTGCACTACCGTGCACATGATCGTTCGCAGGGGCCAGATGCGCGCATCCAAAGTGATGCAGGACCGTGTACTTAAGACCGAGAACATCAAGATCTACTGGAACTCCGAGACGGATGAGGTGCTGGGCGATAAAAGCGTAGAAGCCGTGCGGATCAGGAACGTGCAGACCGGCGAGAAGACCGAGGTGCCCGTTAAGGGATTCTTCGTTGCCATCGGCCACCAGCCCAACTCGGCGATCTTTAAGGATTATATCGATATGGATGAAGCCGGTTACATCATCACCGTTCCCGGTACTTCCAAAACAAATATTGAAGGCGTATTTGCCGCAGGCGATGTCCAGGATAAGATCTACCGCCAGGCCGTAACCGCTGCAGGCAGTGGCTGCATGGCCGCACTGGATGCAGAGCGGTATTTAGGTGCACTGGGCGCGTGAAGAGGCAATAAAGCAATAAGGCAATGAGGCATTGCCTCATTGCCTTATTGCTTCATTGCCTTCTTCCCTTAGTAAGACAGGAAACTCGTCAGCGTCCTCGCTACCCCCGTGGTTCCAGTGGTCTGGTACCTGCCCCGGAAAACAAGCGTATAACTTCTCTTGCGGATAGGATTGAAACCGTTCAGGGATGCCAGATTGGTTGTAGTCCCTGTTGCCCTCACGTGCAATGTGTCGCTGAGGGGAGCTGCTGCTTCGTAGGGGATAAAGTCTGACACTGAATTGAGCGGAACATTGGTGAACACGTTCTGTTGCCTTCTCACGGAAAAAATATCTACGTTAGGTACCGCAGTTGCGGAGAAGATGAAGTTGGCAAATCGTACCCTTGCCGTAGTATCAGACGGGATCACCACGTTATCTTTTACCACTACGGCTTTTGCCCGGTTGAGCGTATCATAACTGAACAGGGTGTATTGAGCCCCTGCCTCAAAGTTGCCGGTAACCGTTACTGCATTCTGTGTGGTGGTAGCCAGTGTATCCTTTATGATGATACTCCTTGACCCCGGCGCCAGCAACATCTCCGAGGGAGATGTGGACGGATATAATGATGAAGCTGCATATCCCGTAGCAGTGCCGGAAACCAGCACGTTGTCAACGAATATATACGTCCTCACACTATTCAGCGTGGAGTTGTAGAATTGCAGCGAAGCCTTGTCTGTCGTGCCTTGAATAACCGGTACTGTATTCAGCCTTCCTTCATAGTCCTTTTCGCATGATGCAAGGAAGAGGAGTGCCGCAGCATATATGATGAGTTTCTTTTTCATGCTATTGATTTTGCGCTCACATTATTTTTGGGAGAACCATTGTTCTTTGGTGTGATAATCCAATGCCATAGCCCCGATCCTTTCCAGTTCCTTCACATTGTACAGGTATTCAGAATTAAACCTTGGCCTTGCCCTGTACACCAGTTTGTTGTTGTTGTTCACAAAAAGGTCTATACCGCTGGGGGAATGAAGTCAGCATACACTTGCACGCCATTCTCCTGGTCAGTATAATGATATCTCCGCATATCTACCCATGTTTCCATGAATCCATAACCGTACAAAGCGATGTACTTCTGCAGCATGATGTCACTTAATGTGAGGTCGGCTGCGGCAGGAACAACAGCGGTATTGGCAAGGTATGCAGCCCTGGCGGCAGGCGTGATGCGCTGCGCTGTAGGTACGCTGGCCTCAAAGGTGCTGATCAGCATGTCCATGTTGAGATTGATGCCATCAATATAAGCCTGGCGGGCATTCACCTTATCGCCTTTGCGGTAGTATGCTTCCGCCAGCATGAATTTCACTTCTGACGCGGTAATGATAGGGAAGGGGGATGCATTCTTGAAGATATAACGGGCACCTGTATCCGAAGTTGCAGTGGTGGTGCCAAATGTGCCACCCCAGAAGTTCTTGGGTTGGTCATTGGTTGCCAGATTGCTCGTTCCTTTATTGGGCTGGATGCCACGGAACGTGCCGTTGGTATTTTTCCCGGATGATATAAGGTGTCCTGGGATCAGTGACCGCCGGGAAAGTGGGGTTAAGGCCATTCATCAGGTTGGCGATATACTGTGTTTGCCTCAACGTACCAACGTTGGCCCGGAATGGCCCGAAGAAATTGGCCGTTCCCGAGATTCCCGTATTGGCGAATTTGGCGGATGCATTGTCCGCATTGCTGTTGATGCCAAGAAGCGCGTACTTGATCACAGAGTCCGGCTTGTAATCCGCCTTGTTGGTAACCCTGTGGTATGTCCTTGCTATCACGGTATAAGCGAATTTCTTCCACTTGTTTACGTCACCGCCGTAGAAATACTGGTCGCCTTTTGCAAGGTTCTCCGCACTGGCTGCATCACCGGTTGTATTCAGGTAATTGATGGCCCTGAAAGCAATAGCGCGAACGCTGTCATAGACCTCAGGCTGGTCATTATAGTTGAACACCAACTGGCTGGTGTTGAATGCCTCGCGAAGGATCACCTCACCATACATATCGGTAAGCTGCAGCCAGCTCCATGCACGGATCGCCAGGCCAACGCCTGCATAATCCCATTTCTTCTCTTCTATTGACCAGTCTACCATGCGGTTGAGGTTCTGGCCCATGCCATAATAGTGCATAGCCCAAACGGAACCCATCACGTCACTGGAGCCCGTTGCACCGCCCATCTGGTCAAACGCGTTACCAGCAGTGTTGGTGGCCCAGAATTGTATGTACCTTCCTACGTTGGTGCCGTCATTGGCCGTTCCGTAAGCACTACCGGCGGCAGATGAACTACCCACGAAGTTGCCAATGATGCCGGGCAGCAGTGTTTCTACCGGCACCCTTACGGAAGCATTGGGATTGGCAAAAGCCTCATCGATCTTCTTCTCACATCCGCCAAGGAGGATGGTGAGTGCGAGGACCGGTAACGCCAGATATTTGATATTTTTTTTCATGATCTCTTATTAATGTTGATTAAAAACCTGCCCTCAGGCCAAAATTGAGACTGATAGGAATGGCGAGGGTTCCGTAATCAAATCCAAATCCACCCACTCCCCTTGAACCTGCGGTATTACCGTTCACCTGTGGGTCTGCTCCTGTGTAGTTTGTCAACAGGAACAGGTCATTACCGGTCACGAAAAACTCAAGCGTTTTGAGTGATGTGAGGTCCCGGAATGGCCTCGGATTGCATACATACGAAAGGGTGACCTCCTGAGACGCAGCCAATTCACATCCTTCTCAATGAATGCTTCTTCCGGCATGGTGGTATAATACGCGTCATTGTAATAAGGGGTTACACTGATGGTATTGGGGGTTGGCGTTGCTGAGTTCTGCTTGCCGTCATTGAGCACACCTGTGATGATCCGGGGATCCATCCTGTCTGCCGTAATGGGATGCCTGCCTATCCTTGTCAGGAACATGGCAGTACCGTTGAATATATCACCGCCCATCTTGAGGTCCCAAAGCATGCTGAACCTCCAGTTGTGATAGCGGAAGCTGTTGTTCCAGCCCAGTGTGAAATCCGGGTTCCTGTTGCCGGCAAGCCTGAATGTGCCGTCCACAACGGGTACACCATTGTTGGGGTTGATGACGATCTGTCCCTGGTTGTTGCGCTGGTAAGTATTAGCCGTGATGGAAGTGGTATTTCCGCCAAGCACAAGCCCTCCGCGCGCATTTCCATACAGCCATGTATCAGCAATATAATATTCGCTTACGTTCAAAGGCATCTTGATCACCTTGTTCCACATCTTGTTGAAGTTGGCTTGCATGCTCCACCCGAAATTCTTGTTGTTGACCAGCGGTGCATTCAGTACCAATTCCAGGCCGGTGTTTCGTGTGCTTGCCGCATTCTGGGTATTCAGTACGAAGCCCGTTCCATAACTGAGACGGAAGTTCTCAATGATCTGGTCCTTGTTCAGCGTATTGTAGTACGTTGCCTCCAGTCCTACCTTATTCTTGAAGAACCTCATCTCCGTACCGATCTCATAGGTCTGCTGGCGCTCTGGCCTCAGATCAGGATTGGCATTGGTGAAACCGTAGGAGAATCCGCCTCCGCTGGCAAAGTTGTTGACGAATACGGACTGGGTGGAGTAGGGCGTATTCAACCTTGCCGTTCCGGCCAGGGAGGTACGCAGTTTCCAGTAACTGAGCACGTCTCCTTTCTTAATGAAGGGAAGGATATCACTCATGATCAGGCTCACACTCATACCGGGGTAATTATAATTCCTGTTCTTCTTGGGCAGCGTGGACGCTGATTCAAACCTGTGCGTGTAATTCAGGAAGGCCATATTCTTGTAGCTCAGTGCTACTTCTCCGAAATAGGCCAGCTGCCTCAGGATCTGCCTGTTGTATTCGCCGAAATTGTTGCGAAGCAGTCGCTGCCTGGAGGTGGGATCCGTATTGCTGCTGTCTGTGGCAGTTGGGGATTTCAGCCTTACACCATAAATGGCGAATTGGTTGGTCTGGTAATCCTGCCACATGGTACCCACCATCACCCTCAGGTTGAAATCGCCCATCTTCTTCCGTGCGGTTGCCGTGATGGTATGGTTGTAGCCGGTATACTTCCTCCAGTAATTATCAAGTGAACCCTGGTTGCCCAAAGGATTGTTGGATGAACTCTGGGGATGGATCAGCAGGTATCCATAAGTCTTGTACGTGTCATAACCGAACCTGCCCTGCAGGGTGAGCCAGTCTGTAGGACGGATATTCACGCCCAATGTGGTCACATACCTGTCTGTGACATCCCTGCTCTTGTTCTTGTTGACGTTAAAGAACGGGTTATCGATGTCGTTGACGGGGTTGGAGTTGAAGATGGGGATCTTTCCGCCCTGTGCGTCATCGTAATTGAGTATGGAGAACTCATTGGGCCACTGCATCAGTGTGAGCAGGTATCCGCCTGCACTGCGAAGTACCTTATCGTTCTTACTGTGTACATAAGAGAACGATGGCATGATGTCTATCTTCTCACCGATCTTGGTAGTATTGGAGATCCGGAAATTGTACCTGTCAAATCCGTTGGTGGGTACAACACCAGATTGATTGAAAATGGAGCCCGATACCCTGAACATGGAGTTCTTCACACCGAAATCGGCACCAAGGTTATGGGTCTGTGACCATCCGTCCTTGAAGAACACATCTATATTATCAAACAGGTGCGTGCCCGGTTTGTACTCAGGCCCGAAATACGCGAATACAGAACCTGTATTGCCGTTGTTGCCATTTGAATATTTCTGGTAGATCTCGGGAACCTTGTTACCCTTGACCAGCGGAAGGCATTGTCATACTGGAGTGCGAACTTGTTGGTTTTCGCCTTCTTTGTAGTGATGATGATGGCACCAGAGCTCGCCTGGCTTCCATACAGCGCAGTAGCCTCTGGGCCTTTCAACACGGTTACAGACTCAATGTCATTGGGGTTGATGTCTGCGATCCTGTTGGTATAGTCACTGTTCCGGTTGGGCCTGTCTGATGCAAGGCCTATTCCCCTGCCACCATCTGAGTTCTCATCCAGCGTAGAGTTGTCGAGGATCACACCATCCACAACAAACAAAGGCTGGTTGCTGAGTGATAACGAGTTGAAACCCCTGAGTACGATCTGGGATGAAGCACCCGCAATACCCGAAGTGGGATTAACGGTAAGGCCGGCAACACGGCCCGCAAGTCCGTTCACGATGTTCTCGCGCTGGGATTCTTTGAGTTCTTCACCGCCTACCGACTGTGCCGAATACCCGAGTTCCCTCTTGTTCCTCCGGATGTCCATAGCGGTTACCGTTACCTCCTGCATCATGCCTTCTTCAGCCTGCATGCGTACATTGAGCACGTTACCATCACCAACACTGAGGTTGATGGCCTTCATGCCGATAGAGGTAATGACAATGGTTTCTCCTTTTTTCGCGGGAATGGTATAGAAACCATTTGCGTTGGTCTGCGTGATGCGGTTGGTTCCCCTGACCGTCACGGTTGCGTTGGCAACAGGTTCATTTTTGGCATCTGTCACTGTTCCGGACACGTTCTTTTCCTGCGCTTGCAAGGCAAGGGTCAGGGAGAACGCACAGATCAGCACCAGAAAACCTTTGAGCTTTCTTCTCATACTTTGTTTGTTTTGGACTGGCCTCTCAGCCAATATTTTTGGTCATATTACTTGTATTCCCGCTTTAACATAGGGTTGGAGCAGCGGATCATCGGGGTCGGATTCGGTAATGAGGATATCGATCTTGTCCAGCGGACAAACCTGCAACGGTTGCGCTGTATTTACTTTTTCCCGGATACTGAGGCATACTACTTTCCTTGCAGACGCTATCATCGCTTTCTTCAACTGAACCACTTCCCAATCATTGTCAGATACCCCGTTCTGTACATCAATGGCATTGACACCCAGTATGCATAGATCTGCCTTGATCTGGCCGATCTTCTGCAAGGCATCTGCACCGGTGGTGATCTTTGAGCTCTTGGACAGTTTGTCGCCTATGACAATAACATCAATATTTGGATGGTTCATGTATTCCATCAACGCCGGAAGGCTCCCTGACAGGAACGTGGCTTTAAGTTGAGGTGGAAGCGCTTTCGCCATCTCGATCACTGTTGTTCCCCCGGAGGTGAGTATGAACATACCGTCCTGTATGAGCGAGATCGCTTTCAACGCTATCTTCTTCTTATTGGTGAATGAATAGATCTCATTCTCGGGAAGGAAATAGTTGTTGAAACTCCTGGAGAGCGCACCGCCATGCACCTTTATGATCTTGCCTTCATCCGCAAGCTCCTGGAGATCACGTCGGATGGTGTCTTCCGATACATTGATCTCCTGGCTCAATGATGACGACAGCACTTTGTTGTGCAGGTTCACGCGGTGCAGGATCAGCGCTTGCCTTTCTTTTTTAAGCATGTTCTCCGGTTGCCTGCCAAATCTATGTTAAAACATTGCAAAAAGCCGCAGAATGTTGCAGATAAATTTTGCATATGGTGGAAAATCCGGCACTAAAACGAATTAGTTGCTTCTGATGGCGCAGTTCGCGGAATCCGTAATCGTAATTACTTGGAGGAATCGCCGAAGATCCGAAGGGTTACAGCACCCAGGATAACGGATAAAAGGCTGGCAAGCAGTACACCTATCTTGGCACTGTCCTGCACCTCCGTCTCCGTAAAGGCCAGCATGGATATGAAAATGGACATGGTGAAGCCTATACCGGCGAGCATTCCTACGCCTGTGAGTTCCATCCAATTGACATTGGTGGGCAACTTGCCCCAGTTCAACCGGACCAAAAGGTAGCAGAACAGGAGAATGCCCAAAGGTTTGCCAATGACCAGACCGGCTATGATTCCGTGGTTCAGGCTGCTGTTCAGTGAACCCAATAGGTCATCGGGTAGTATAATGGCTGTATTGGCCAGGGCAAAAATGGGAAGGATGATGAAATTAACGGGGACGTGTAACCGGTGTTCGATCTGCGTCAGCTCTTTGATGGGGATCGTGAATGCGAACAAGACCCCTGCCACCGTGGCGTGCACGCCGGAATTGAAAACACAGTACCATAAAGCAAAAGCGAGCAGTACCCTCAGTCCGAAGCTTACCTGCTTTTTTCCCAGTAAGTAGATCAGGCCGGTAAGCAAAACAGAAATGCCGATGTACATCCACTGTACTTTGCCCCCATAGAAAATGGCGATCATGGCAATGGCACCAAGGTCATCTATGATGGCTAACGCTGTAAGAAAGATCTTGAGTGACACAGGCACGCGTTTGCCTAACAGTGAGGCAATGCCAAGGGAAAATGCAATATCTGTTGCCATCGGTATTCCCCAGCCATTGGCATAGCTTGTTCCTTTATTGAAAAGATTGAAGATCAGCGCCGGTACTACCATTCCCCCAAGCGCGCCAAAAATGGGTAACAAGGCCCGTTTCACCTCCCGAAGTTCTCCCTCCAGCAACTCACGCTTGATCTCCATTCCCACAAGGAAGAAGAAGATCGCCATCAGCAGGTCATTGATCCAGTGCAATATAGAGTGGGGAAGGTGTACAACCTCCGGAAGATGGAATTCCGATAACCAGAATCCTGTGTACTGGCCTGCCCAACTGCCATTGGCCAATAAAAGGGAAATAATGGTGCAGATGGTGAGGATGATACCCAGTGAACGGCTGTCATGTATGATCGCCTGGAGGGGGTGGAACAGTCTCTTCAGCATTCGCCAAAGATAGGTTATTGGAATAGTTCAAGCTTGGTCTTGGGCCGCCTGTCCTCCATCCACCTGAATGATCGTAATTGCTTTTTCTCTTCAGGTATCTGGCTCATCGGATAATTAGTGCCCTCCACAGCATTCACCCAGCTCACGCGTTTCAGCCCTTCCTTCCCAAACAACATGGTAATGGCATCTGCCTTTGCATAGTTCATTCCGATATAAGCGCTGTCATCATCCTGCAGGTAATACACGCTTTCTGCATTTCCCTTGGCCCGCATGAATTCGATCTCCCCATTGGAAAAACCACCGTTGATCCGGTTTCCTTTTATCTGGTTGTAGAAATTCTCCTTGGTTCTGCTGATGGCGAAACTGTTCTCAAACACATAAAGCTGGTCAGGCTTCTTATTCCTGGTGAACATATAAATGGTATCCCCGAATAACTGGTTGTTCGTTGACCATACCACCGGGTCTTTATACATCCTGAATGCGGAGTCTGCTGCAGAATAATAAAGGCTGTCACAAACTCCCTGCAGGGAATCCGAGAATATCCGCACGTGCCTGTAGGCCTGGAAGAAGCGGATACTGTCTGCACTCTTTTTATCCAATACCCTGGTTGTCCTGAGGGTGTCCTTTCCAGCCTTACTTTTTGCAGTCAGTGTACTGTCTGCATTTTTCTTTTTCAACGTATCTGCCATCTTTGCCGAGACAAGCGTGTCCGCAGCCACATAGATCGAGTCATTGTCCTGCTTAATGATCATCACCGGCTTGCGTGTGGCCATTACCTTGCTGGTCTTGTTGTTGAATGCAGTGGTGCCGGCTAATATGGTCACGCCCTGCGCCGTGTCTTTATATATGACATTGCCTTCTGCAGAACCTTCCCCTGAATTCTTATCGAACCTGATATTGTCAGCCACAATGGTTTGCGTGCTGTCTTCTATCATCGTCCGCTCATTGAAATTCGCGAATCCATTCTTGGCATCATACACTCCTGAACTCGTCCTGATCACGGATGACCCGTCATTGATGGTGGTAGGGGATACAATAGTGAACAGGTCCTGGTCCATATTATATAATAAGGTGTCTGTGGCCACCGTGCGTTCGGGGCTTACCAGTTTCACATTATTGATGAAATAGGCTTCCTTGGTATCTGAATAGTAATAGCCTTCCTTACTGGTGAGCGTGCTGTTGCCATTGACCAGTTTTCCATTGGTCTTGTATATTCCGATGCCTGAATTGACATCGTATTCCAGTTCCTCGGTTGTCAGTGTTCCCTTTCCATCGGTCAGCCTTACTTTTTTCTTCAGGTAGGCCATCTTGGTGTTTCCAAGGTACCTGGCATACTGTGAATAGGTGTGTATGCTGTCCGCATCATTGATATGCACATTCCCAAATGCTTCGATCTGGTTCAGTTGTACATTTTGCACGGCGCTGTCGCAACTGAAAATGGTTGTGCCCTGTGCCAGCTTTACATTGCCTATCAGCTGGTTCAGTTCGGTGATACTGTCTACCCTGACCCGTCTGTATTTATCTGCCTGGATCAGCCGGACGATCCTGCCGCTGTCGCCGGTCATGGTTGACGCAGTATCCCTGTTCACCTGCGCCCGGCCAGTGATGAATGATGCAATAAATAAGGTGAGGAGAAGAACTCTGGTCATTTCTTGTCTGTGGTAGGGGTAGGGTTGGCCAGTGAATCTTCCAGCGGCTGCATGAGTGGCTCACTCTTGTCTTTCTTGCCAAAAACAGAGAAGCTTACATAGCGCTTTGGATGCAGCCTGAAGTCCTGCAGCAGCACGTTCATGCTGTTGGCTGTTGCATTGAGGTTGTTATACAGCTTCTTATCATTCATCAGCAGTCCAAGGCTTCCTTCGCTGGAGTTTATCTTGGCTAAGGTAGCATTGAGCTGGTCTGCCGTCTGCTGCAGCTTTGTTAAAGTGGGCGTAAGGTCAAGCTTTGCAAAATTGTCCGTTGCTTTTTCCACGTTACCCAGTATCCTGTTGATGGTGTCCCTGTTCCTGTTAAGGTTGGCAGTGATGGCGCTCATGTTGGCCATGGTTTTTCCAACCGCGCCGTTAGGCGAAAGCATGGCGTTGAGCGAAGCGGTAGTCGCTTCCAGGTTGGCAACGATAACCTGCATGTGTCTACGCGTAGCAGGATCCATGGTGCCTCCCACAACTTCAACCAGGGAATCCAATGAAGTGAGTGTGCCGGAGACTTTCTCCAAAGTGGGGTTGAGGGTGCTTTTCAACTCGTCAAGCAGGCCGCCGCTGGTTACCGTTCTCAGCGTGTCTCCCTCTTTGAGGAAAACCGTGCTTGTACCTTTGATGATATTCAGCGTGGTGGATCCCAGCGGGCTGGAATTGATGACCGCATAAGAATCATTAGGAATGGTAACGTCCTTGGTCAGGTTGATGGTGACCACTACGCCGGTAAGGTTGGGGTCCGTCTCCGCGATCTCATCCACCTTGCCTACGTCCAAACCGTTGATCTTCACAGCGTCTGAGTTATTCAAACCCTCCACCTTCCTGAACATGGCATAGATCTCGTGTTTCCGGTTGAACATGTTCTTTCCCTTCAGGAAGTTGAAGCCCAGCACCAGCATGGTGATGGCTACCGCTGCAAGGGCTCCGATCTTGGTCTCATTAGAAATGGTCATCAGGTATATTTAGCTGGGCTTTGCAAAACTGCACTTTCGCAAAGCCCTGTTCAATGACGAAAATATAAAATCTTTGCCTAGCGGGGGAATTCGTTTCGGTGCATCCGCTATTGGAGCGGCTATTGGCTAACGGTTATCAGGCTATTCAAAGATTCACCATTAAGACTCGCCCTATTTCCCTGTTGGGGATGGGGCCGATGACCTCGGTGCATCAACCATGTTCTTGTAGTTCACAACGGCACGGGCAATGGCTTCGGCCATTTCCTTCTGGCCCGCTTCGCTGTTAAGGTAATCTTCTTCTTCCTGGTTGGTAATGAAGCCGGTTTCAATCAGGACGGCAGGCATATTGGTGGCCTGCAACACCCAGATACCCTTTTCGTTGCGTTGGAGTACACCAAGGCTTTTCCTGCCAATGCCGGTGAACTCATTCTCGATCATGGATGCCAGCCTTACCGATCCCTTAAAGAACTTCTGTGACCATAACCTGGCTTTGACAACGGCCTCAGGACTGGTGGGGTCAGGAACGTCCAATACTTCTGATTCAGATTCAAAACGCTCATCACTGGCGATACCGCTGGCCTTTTCATCCGCCCTGTCCGCGGCATATACATACGTTGACGTGCCATAACGCGGGTTGGGCGTGGTCCAGCTCCTATACACGGGATCCTTGCGCGTATGCTTCTTTCGCTTCTTGCCCTTGCCTGTATAATAAGTCACGGTCTTATATCCGGTGAGTTCCCTGTGTTTTATGGCGGGTGCGGCATTGACGTGCACACAAACAAAAAGGTCTCCGCCCTGTGAGTTGGCGATATTAGCTTTTTCCCTAACGTTATGGAAAATGTCCGTCCGGCGGGTGATCACGATACGGGTATCAGGCAGCATCTGCTTCATGATCTCCTCCAGTTTCAGTGAGATCTGCAGGGTGATCTGCGCTTCAGTGGAATACCGTCCCCTGGCACCCTGGTCAGAGCCACCGTGACCGGGATCAATGATGATGGTCTTTATCTTGGAGCCACCGCCACGCGTCTGGCTCATGGCCGGTGCTGAGGTCAGGGCCATCAGGAACAGGATACAGCTCAGGATTCTTGCTTTTACGTACATAGGTGGCTCACTGGATTTTTGGGTGAGGTGTTCATTCATCTTCACATAATCTTACAACTTTAATGGCTATTTTTGCCCCCACTGCTATGACGAATAAACGATGTAAAGTTAGCCCAAATTATTATTTACGCCTGCTTTACATGCTATTCAGTTTGACAATTTTCCACACGGAAAGTTATTCCCACGAGGGAATGCTTACCGGGTTTGTCAATACATTAACAGTTCATGACACGGTTCCACTTCCCAAGGACACAGTCCGCGTGCGAAAAGACAGCCTCGTCAGTCGCACTGACACCTTCAATATCCCCATCTCTGCAGACTCACTGACCGCCCCCGTCAATTATACAGCCGCTGACTCCATGGTGCTTGATGTGGCAACCAAAAAGATCTTCCTTTTCGGAAAATCAGAGGTCAAGTATACCAACATCACCCTCTCGGCCCCATACATCGCCTTTGACCAGCAGAGCCAGAACGTACTGGCCAGTATGGGCAGGGATACGGCTGGTAATGTGATATCCATGGCCAAGCTTACCCAGGCGGAGACCACCACCGTGAGCGACAGTATCAAGTTCAACTTCAAATCCCAGAAAGGTATCACCCATAACTCCTTCTTCCAGCAGGCGGAGATATACAATTTTGCGGAAAAGGTGAAGAAACTGGACGCGGAAACCTTTTTTGCCTACAGGGGACGTTTCACTACCTGTAACCTGGACACTCCGCACTTTGCTTTCAGGTTCAAGAAGGCCAAGTTCGTGAACCAGAAAGTTGCTGTGACCGGTCCTGTACATCCCGAGTTTGAAGATGTGCCGATCCCCATCTACCTGCCTTTCGGTATTTTTCCACTGGCACAGGGCCGCCGCTCAGGAATCCTTCCGCCGCAGCTGACCTTTACCCAGCAGTTCGGTATAGGACTGGAGGGCATGGGCTACTATAAAGTGATCAATGAGTACCTGGATGCCAAAGTATGGGCTGACATTTATTCCTACGGTTCATGGCGCCTCAACTTTTCACCCACTTACCGTAAGCGTTACCGTTATAACGGCGGGTTCACCATCAGCATGCAGAAGACACAGTTTGCATTCAAGGGCGATCCTGATTACAGGCTGAACAAGAGCTTTTTCGTGACCTGGAACCACTCCATGGACTCAAAGGCAAGGCCAGGCGTTTCGTTCTCAGCAAACGTTCAGGCAGGTAGCAGCAAATATCTCTCGCTGGTGCCCAACGGCGCCCTGATCAACACGGGAACCGGTGCCGGTTTTGCAGGGGGTAACAACAATATCCAGCCCATCAATTTTACCAACCAACTGAATTCATCCATATCCTGGCAGAAGCAGTTCATCGGCAAGCCTTTCATGCTTTCCGTGAACGCCAACCATAACCAGAACACCCAAACCGGTGTGGTGAACCTTAACCTTCCTGACATTGCTCTCGTGATGAATACCATTTATCCCTTCCAGCCCAAGGAATTTGCGGGTTCAAGCAAATGGTACGAGAAACTGGGTATAGGATATACTGGGAACATCAAGAGCCAGGTGAGCTTCTACGACAGTGCTTTCCAGTTTGGACAACTCATTGACACTCTTCAGTGGGGCGCCAGCCATGACGTGCCCATCCTGCTGTCACTCCTCCTGCAGGCCCCTTCCAGATCGCTCCCAACTTCTCGTACCGCGAGAGATGGTATAGCCAGAAATTCATCAGGTCATGGAACGATGCCACACAGAAGGTAGATACATTCATCAATAAAGGCCTCTACACGCAAGGGAAATGAGTGTGGGCCTGTCCATCAATACAGGCATATTCTCCAAGTTCGAGTCACGGAACAAAGACGCGCGGATACAGGCCCTGCGCCTCGCTACCAGGCCATCTTTCGGTATCAATTACAGGCCTGACCTGGTGTCTCAATACTGGTACCGTACCCAGATCGATAAGGCGGGTAACCAGGCATTGTTCTCCCAGTTTGACGGTAGTATTTTCGGCCCGCTTAGCCCGGGAAGGAGCGGAGGTATCAACTTCGGGATCGATAATAACCTCGAGATGAAGGTGAAATCCAAAACGGACACCGGTGAGAATGCCATTAAGAAAGTGAAGTTGATCGATGGCTTCGGAATTAATGGCGGTTATAACTTTCTCGCTGACTCATTCAAGCTGAGCACCTTCAACCTCTATGCGCGAAGCCTGCTCTTTGAAAAGATCAATATCACCGCGGCAGCATCTCTTGATCCTTATGAGCAGGATTCCCGTGGTGTAAGACGTGATATTTACAGGTTCCCCGGTTTCCTGACCAACGGTAGCATCAACGTGTCAACAAGCTTCCAAAGCAAGAAGAAAGACAAGGATAAAAAGACCGGCCGGGAGATGCTCAATGAGATGGATAATGTGAACCAGGACCAGATCATGGCCCAGTTGGACTATATGAGAAGGAACCCCGCTGAGTTCGCGGACTTCAACCTGGCATGGTCTCTCAACCTCCAATACTCCCTGCAGTTCGCGAGGATACCCAAGCCTGATTACTCAGGTTTCCAGACACAGGTGACGTCAAGCCTTAATTTCAATGGCGACTTCAACCTCAGCCCTAAATGGAAGATGGGTGCCAATGGATTCTATGACGTGAAGAACCTGAAGCTGAACACGTTCACCATGTTCCTGACCCGTGACCTGCACTGCTGGCAGATGTCCATCAACATTACACCCATCGGCCTCTATCGTTTCTTCAGCATCAACATCAATCCAAAATCATCACTGCTGAGAGACCTCAAGGTTAACCGTACGCGTTATTTCTATACGCGCTAAGCCCATTTGGACTTGTTCTCAATGATGAACTTCTCCATCTGAACATATACTTTTTCCTTCAACCTTTCTGCAGTGTCGTCTGCCTCCAGATAAATAGGGTCAAGGAAATGCATGGATACTTTCGCAGGCCAGAAATAAAACCCTTTGTCAGCAGGAAGTACTTTTTCCGTATTGAAAATGACCGCCGGCATCACAGGCTTGCCGGTTTGAAGCGCAAGCCTGAATGCGCCGTCATGGAAGGATTTTAACGGGTTCGATGATTTGTTGCGGGTCCCTCCGGATAAATGCACATATGCATTCCTTTTTCCAATGCCCATTTCATCCGGTTGAACGCATCTTTCCTGCTCGCATCACTATTCCGGTCTACCAGTACTGATCCGCGCCTGTAGATCATTCCAAACAAGGGCACCTTTACAAGTTCCATTTTGGCGATGGTCTTGTTGGCGCCGGGGATCCCCGGGCTTGAAAGGGGCACGTCCATCATGGACTTGTGGTTGCATGTGATGATATAGTTCTCGCCGCGTTTGAACTTTTCACGACCGGTGACCGTCATGCGGATCCCTGCCAGCGGCAGGAAGATGGCCATCCACCCGCGGATCAGTGACATGAAGATCTCCGTTCTGCGCGGTTCATCCCAGAACTTCACCGCCCACATGGGGATCCAGAAAATGAGCATAGTGAGGAAGAATATAATGCCGGACCAGATCAGCCAAAGTGCAGCGAGGATGCGTTTAAACATGATCCAAAAGTAAAAAGTCAACAGCCAAAAACCATTTTCAATTTTATTTCTCTAACTAGGGTAGTGTCCAGTCTATCGGATCAATACCGCTTTTCACCAACAATTCATTGGTCTTTGAGAAATGCCTGCATCCGAAAAACCCTTTATCGGCAGAAAAGGGGAAGGGTGGGCCGCTTTCAGGACATGGTGTTTGGTTTCATCGATCAGCTGTTGTTTTTCCTGTGCAAACCTGCCCCAGAGGAGGAAGACCAGGTTCTCTTTCTTTTCTGAGAGAATGCGGATCACTGCATCCGTAAAGTTCATCCATCCGATGCCCGAATGGCTCATGGGCTCATTGGCGCGCACCGTGAGCGATGCGTTCAATAACAGCAGCCCCTGTTTTGCCCAGGGAGTAAGGTCGCCATTATCAGGCTGCATGGTGATGCCCAGGTCATTTCGGATCTCCTTGAAAATGTTCTGCAGTGACGGCGGTGGCTTAACTCCCCTGGGCACAGAGAAAGATAGGCCCATGGCCTGGCCGGCACCATGGTAAGGGTCCTGGCCTATCAACACTGCCTTGACCTGGTCAAAAGGCGTTTGTTCAAATGCATTGAAGATGAGCTGTCCCGGCGGATAAAATATCCTGCCACTTATTTTCTCAGTTTTCAGCGTGGTGACGATATGCAGGAAATAGTCGCGCCGGAACTCATCTTTCAGCATTTCTTTCCAGCCTTGCTCGATCCTGACCTCCATACGTTCACAGTTTTGTGCAAACTATGAAAAAAATTATCTTTGCACATTCTGCGGTTCCGTAGCTCAGTTGGATAGAGCAACAGCCTTCTAAGCTGTGGGTCCCGCGTTCGAATCGCGGCGGAATCACATCATAAGAATAGCACCCGGTCGTCCGGGTGCTATTTCATTTTTCATCGCCTTTCCCATTTTTGGTTCACGATGTACACATACATCCATTTCCGTAGAAATATTTGATGTTGAAGGTGTCCTTGTTGGAACTGTAGGTACCGGTATTTGTCTGAATAGTACTTTTCAGCACATTGCCGGAAACCATGGGTGTGAAATTAAGCGTATCTGCATTGATATAGGGCCAAGACTGTACCCATGCAGGATCAGGTTTTCGTCCCGTTTGTACAATGCCAAATGTGCTGTCATTGACTGCAATTGTTGGCGCAAAGAAACTGTCCAGCCCCACAAAGCTGTCCGGATACATGATCCTTACGGATTCCCTGACAAACCAGTTGCCAGTGAACGCAGTTGAAGAAACATAAGGCAGTACTGACATGTTAACGGTACCGAGACTGAAAGTGTGGTTAGTGTTATAAATACGTGGAGCCGGAAGCATCCTGGAACGGTATAAGGGATTGGCGGGTGTGAAGTACACTTTATAGGATCCCGAGTCCAGGCCCACGGCACTGAAATATCCGCCTTTCGTATAGTCAGGGTAACAGGTGGTTCTAAAGTCCGATGAATCTTTCACTACCGTCACTACAACCTGTGCATCTAGGGCATCACCTGCCCGATGATCCTCCCGGATCTGGCTGGTTCAAATGTCCGGAGGGCCGGGATCAAGGTATAAGTGCCCGCTACGGAATCATATTTAACGGATGATGCCGCATTGAAGTCGATCCATATGGTCCTTGTCTGCCCCTGTTGAATTGCATAGTTCACAGGAATGGTAACGCCTCTGGAAAGTATATCAGCAGGGATGACCAAAGGCTTTGTGTTGCCATTTACAACTACCGTGTTACCGCTCCCTATGAACTTCATCCTGATCTGGCGGATATTGACTTCGCCGAGGGACGTATTCGTTAGGAACGCGGAATCTCCGTTCTGTAAGGATAAAAGGTTTATAATGCCACGCGCTTTCAAGGGCAGGCTGTCCCAGCCGGAACTTATGCCCGGATCGGGTGAACTGTTGTATTCAAGTCCGGCAACATTGACGTTGACAGCAGTATAGGGCAGCGGAGCATCGGTGAGGAGTATTTCCAGTTGACCCTGTTTAGCTACGGGCGGCACAATTTTCTGTTCCATCTTTGAACAAGCAAAGAAACAGGCAAGCGTAAGGATCAAGGCGGAAAGTCTGGGATTTGTTCTCATATTTGGTCTGGTTCGCATGGCGCAGTTCGCAGTTCGTAGTTCGCAGGGGAGTTCGCATGCCGACTGCGACCTGCGACCTGCCCCCTGCGACCTAGATATTCAGCCAGTAGTTTAGCTTCAGCACCACACCGCGGCTTCTGTTCTTCATCAGTGGATCCGTGAAATAATTGTCCGTATACACCAGGAAGATATCGCTCATCGGCCTGAACCGCCATTGGAACCTGCTGTTGATATTGATATTGTTGCGTTGGCTGTTGTATTGGATGAATGTTGTCCAGAATATACTGGTGCTGAAGTTGATCTCTACCTGCGGCGCGATCAGCAACAGGTTGGTTGATCCATAATCGCCGGGGAATTTCAGGTTATTATAGGTGCCCCTGAGCCCGATGTTCACGTGGGGTTGGTTCCTGTAAACGATGGCTGCCGTCACTGACCTGTTGGTGCCATTATAAAATCCGCCATATCCGCCGCCAATGGTATAACTGAATGATTTCCGGAAATCAGAGCTGAAGGTAAGTTGGGCGGACTGGTATCCATACCATCCTGCAGGAAGGGGTTTGCCTCCCGTGAATGAAATGGGGTAGAGGAGATTCACGCCATTGTTGTTCAGCTGGATGTTGACCATGGATGTGTTCCGCATACTCGCTACAAAAGACAGGTTCTGGTTCATTTCGTTGAAACTGTTGTCCGGGTTAAGCACCACGTAGTTTTCGAACTGAAGGTTCTGTTGTGCGATCATTCCTTTTTCGGGAAACCACTTTCTCTCTATGGAAGTGAAGGAGTGCTTATATCCCAGCCTGATCACCGTGTCCCTGGCCGCGTCATAGTTCTCTACGCGCTGCATGAAACCCATGTCGGTATAATAGTTGGTGCCTACCGTAGTAAAGTCCTGCATGACTGACCAGTACCTGCCGGCATATTGCGCGCCGGTACTCACGAACAGGTTGTCTCCTTTCATGCCCGGCTTCATGGACATGTTCCATGAATTCCATGCACTCCATTTGCCCGTCTTGCTGGTGAAACTGTATTCAAGCCCGGCATTCCTGCCAAAAGCGGCAAGGGGATCGCGGCCTTTCTCCGCTTCGGTCATGAAGCCCTGCCTGTTCAGGAAATATGCGTTCACCGAACTTCTGTCCTGCACCCGGTGTTTCAATGATACCGCCGTGTAGTTCTGCGCTGCGAAATCATCTTTTCTTCCGGTCTGCATGTTCATCACGCCGATCCTGGTACGCTCACCCAGGTTTCCTGTGAGCCTGGCGCCCCCATAAATAGGAACAGTGTTGCCCGCGTTGTCAACGCCTATCCTCCTGGAATAAAAAGGCCTTGTGCCGTCATATCCGTAGTCAGCGAACAAGTCTGCGTTCTCCAGAAAGAATGTCCTGCGTTCCGGGAAAAAGATGTTGAACCTCGTCAGGTTGGTCACCTGCCGGTCCACCTCAACCTGGGAGAAATCAGGGTTTACGGTGAGGTCAAGGTTAAGTGATGAGCCCATTGCAACCTTGGCATCAAAACCTGCATTCAGTTTCTTTTGCAACGGTGTATTGTTCTCTTGATCCTTGTTCAGCCCGCCGATCACGTATGGTATCACGGACATATTGCTTGTACTGGCCTTGGGCGCATCTGCGAAGATCATCTTGCCGGCATAACCGATGTCATAAGATTTGAAGTTGACAGGCACTCGAGACCATACCGAGTATTGGTTGGATTTGGTATCGATCCTCACCAGGTTGATGCCCCACTCGGTATTTCCCGCCTGGTATCTTAAAGTTTTGAATGGTATGGCGATCTCCGCCCTCCAGCCGGTTTTGTCCCGCTTGGTGGCAGAAAACCATTTGTTGTCCCAGCTCATGTCTATTTGTGCCTGCCCGTTCAACAGCCCCTCCGTCTGTGCATTGTATGCATTCAACACAAACCAGAAGCCGTTCGCTTTTTGGTTCATGGGGTCCAGCACAATGGCGATTCCATCGTTGCCGTCATGGCCAATATCCCGCTTCAGGCTCTGGATATAGGCCTCGGTGCTGTCGAGGCAGTGCACAGCGAAATAAATGAACTTGTCATTGTACAATACTTTCACCCTGGTCTGCCGCACAGGTGTTCCTTTGTCTGTTGGAAATTTCAGAAAGAAATCATTCAGCGCAGAGGCGCTTTCCCATGCTTTCTCATTGAACTCGCCGTCAATGGTCAGTTCTTCAGCGGTCTTTACCTGTTTAACCTCGGCACGTACATAGGTGGAGGTGATCTCACGCATGGGCTGTGCATGAGAAATGATGGCCATACAAAAAGCCAGTGCTACAAAAGCCGTTCTCTTCATGTTGTTAAGGGTGGTCAACTAAAATATTTCCGGATCAGCGCAAGTTCCGCGATCATCCGTCATCCAATGGTTGTTCTCACAAGTAGACACCTAATGCGATAAACGCAACATAGTAGTAGTTCTGATTCCCCCTTGTTCCCAAGGGGGAACTTTTTTATCCCTGCATCTTCATCATCTCCTCGAACAATTTCTCATATTCCTGCTCTGCCTTGGTGAGCAGCTGAACTATGCTGTTATACTTTCTTTCCGTTTCTACAAATTTGTCCTTATTGGAGTAGATCTCCGGGTCCGCCAATTGCGCTTCTGCATCCGTCTTCTGCTTCTGCAGTTCGGCAACCCTCGTCTCCGCCTCACTGAACTTCTTCTGCAGTTTCTTTTCCTCCTGCTGCTTCACCTTGTCGATGGGCTCGTTCTTCTTCTTTTCTTCCCTGACCTCCTTCACCGGTTCTTTCTTCACCTCTTTCTTTGCTTCCTGGGCCTGCCTTGAGCTCATCCTTGCTTTCCACTCCACATATTCTCCATAGCTCCCCTTGAATTCCTTGATCTGGCCGTCCTCTATCTCCCAGATCTTATTAGCCGTCTTGGAGATGAAATACCTGTCGTGACTTACCAGGATCAGGCTTCCTTCGTATTTGTTCAACGCCTCTATCAACAGCTCCACGGAATGAAGGTCCAGGTGGTTGGTCGGTTCGTCAAGCATCAGGAAATTTGCCTTGCTTACGATGGTCTTGGCCAGGGCAACGCGCGCTTTCTCTCCACCGCTCAATACCTTGATCTTCTTGTCCGCATCGTCCCCGCTGAACAGGAAACATCCCAAAAGCGTCCTCAGCTCCAGCTCGGTTTTCTGGCTGCCGCATTCCTTCATCTCATCAAGGATGGTATTGTTGACGTTCAATGCTTCCAGCTGGTGCTGGGCATAGAAACTCTCGTCAACATTATGCCCCAGACCCTGTCGCCCTCGAAGTTTTCCGTCCCTGCAATGATACGCAGCAGTGTTGATTTTCCCTTGCCGTTCGCACCGATCAATGCGATCTTATCCCCCCTGTCAATTTCCGCTCCTGTATTTTCCACGATCCTGAGCTCTCCAAATCGCTTGGTGACATGCTTTAAGGTGCAGATCACGCGGCCCGGCACCTTGTCCACCTGGAAGTTGATGCGGATCGATGGCCTTTCCACGTTCACGTCTTCCAACTTGTCCAGTTTCTCCAGCCTTTTGACGATACTCTGTGCCTGGGCCGCCTTGGAGGCCTTGGCCTTGAAACGCTCGATGAACCTTTCCTGCTGGCGGATATAATCCTGCTGGTTCTCGTAGGCTTTCTGCGCAAGGTCTATGCGTATGGCTTTCTCCTTTTCGTAATAATCATAATTGCCAGGATAAATGTGCAGTTCCTGTTGGTAGAGCTCCACGATCTTGGTCACCATGCGATTCAGGAAATATTTATCATGGCTCACGATCACCACAGAGCCCTGGTAGTGCTGCAGGTATTTTTCAAGCCATTCAATGGAAGGCAGGTCGAGGTGGTTGGTGGGCTCGTCCATCAGCAGCAGGTCAGGCGCCTGCAGGATCATCTTGGCCAGCAGCACGCGCATCCTCCATCCACCACTGAATTCACGGTAAGGGCGCTTGAGGTCAGCATTGCTGAATCCCAACCCCTGGAGCACTTCCTCTGTCCTGTGATGTATGGTGTATCCGCCCAGGGTCTCCAGCTCATGCAGTTTATCCGTATAGAGGATCAGCTTGTCGTCGTCATGGTTGGCCTCCAGTTCCTTGCCCAGGTCTTCGATCTCTTTCTCCAGTTTCAGCACCTCCTCAAATGCGCCCAACGCCACCTCCAGGATGGAATCATGGGTGTCAAAACTCAACAGGTCCTGGTGCAGGAAGCCTATCCTGATACCCTTGCTTTTTTCAACGGAGCCCTTGGAAGGGGAATATTGGCCCGTGAGCAGTTTCAGGATCGTGGATTTACCCGTCCCGTTGTATCCGATCAACCCTATCCTTTCATTGGGCTGTATATGCCAGGTGGTATCCTCAATGATCACCCTGGCGCCAAATTCAAATGTCACATCCTGTAAACCAGCGAGCATGTCAACTATGATTAAACAAAGCTGCAAAGGTAACGTTATCTTTGCTCTATTATGTATTCCATGAAATATATGGTCGGCCTTTTGGCTCTTGTGGTCCTGTTCTCCTGCAGCAGCAAGAATGAAGAGAAAAAGGAGGGGGGCGATGAGAAACCCGCGGCTCCTGTCACCGTTCAGGTTGGCGCTGGGGTCAAGGCCTCGTCAGTAGTGGTTCTTGCTTCTTACCTCAAGTTGAAAGATGCCTTGGTGAACTATGACACGGCTTCCGCAAATGCGGCAGCGATAATGCTGGCAGCCGCAGCAGATACAGTGGATTATACCGGAACGCCAGACTCCAACGTGGTCTTGACCGTAAGGGATCAAATGGGCACCATAAGGTCTGAGGCCATGGCCCTGGTCCAGGAGAAAGACCTCACCGAGAAGCGCCGCGCATTCAGCATGATCACGGAGAACCTATATCCGATGTTGCGTGCTACACAGTTCAATGATACCAAGGTCTATTACCAGATGTGCCCCATGGCCTTCAATGACACCGAGACCGCCTACTGGCTCAGTGATACCCGTGAGATCAACAATCCTTACCTGGGCACCAAACACCCCAAATACCACTCAGGCATGCTGCATTGCGGCGAACTGAAGGATTCCATCAACTACGCAAAATAGACCATGAGGAGAGTGTTGCTGACCTTGTTCCTGTTCGCCATTGCCACTGTTGCCTTGTCACAGGAGAAATTCACCATCAGCGGTTATATCCGGGATTCCCTTTCCCGTGAAACGCTGATAGGCGCAACCGTCTCGGTAAAAGGTGGTTCAAAAGGCGTGAACAGCAATACTTATGGCTTTTTCTCGCTAACCCTTCCTTCCGGTAAGTACACCATCGTCTCCAGCTTTGTGGGTTATCTTCCTACAGAGATAGAGATAGACCTCAGCGCCAATACCGAACTTGATCTTGCGCTGCTCGCCAAATCCTCGCTGTCACAGGAGATCGTCATCTCTTCCAAGCGGCGCGATGCCAACGTCAAGAACGCGCAGATGGGGCGCATCGATCTTTCCATGAACAAGATCCGCTCCCTTCCCGTGATCTTCGGTGAAGTTGACCCGCTGAAGGCCTTGCAGCTGCTTCCCGGCATCCGCAACGCAGGCGAGGGCAATAGCGGACTCTATGTTCGCGGTGGCGGCCCTGACCAGAACCTGATCCTCCTGGACGATGCAGTTGTCTACAATCCCGGACACCTTTTCGGATTCTTCTCCGTCTTCAACGGTGACGCCATCAAGAACCTTAGCCTCATCAAGGGCGGCATGCCAGCCCAATACGGTGGCAGGCTCTCGTCCGTGCTGGACATCTCCATGAAAGATGGCAACATGCAGGAGTTCCACACAGAAGGTGGTATTGGAACGATAGCCTCACGCGTAACCGTGGAAGGCCCCATCGCAAAAGACAAAGCCTCTTTCATGTTGTCCGGGAGAAGGACTTATGTTGATATTCTTGCCAAGCCCTTCATTCCCAGGTCGAGCTCATTCTATGGCTCAGGATATTTCTTCTATGACCTCAACATGAAGATGAACTATGTGATGTCCAAGAAAGACAGGCTCTACCTCTCCGGTTATTTCGGCAGGGATGTGTTTGATTTCCGGAACAAGGAAAGATCATTGAACATCTCCATTCCCTGGGGAAACAGTACAGGCACGCTCAGGTGGAACCACGTGTTCAACCGGAAGCTTTTTGCCAATACTACGCTGCTGTTCAACGACTATAAATTCGCATTCGCTGCCAGGCAGGATAATTTCGATGTTACCCTCAACAGTGGTATCAGGGATGTGGGCTCAAGTCTGACCTGGACTTCTATGCCTCTCCCAAACACAAGTTGCGTTTCGGCGCGCAATACACCTTCCATAAATTCACCCCGTCCGTGGTTACCGGCAGGCAGGATACAGTAGTGTTTGAACCAAATAATGCGCAGGCGAAATTCGCGCACGAGGTGGGTGCGTATGTGCAGGACGACTGGGAGGTGTCAGACAAGGTCAAGGTCAACGCCGGCCTTAGGTTCAGTGGGTTCCAGCAGATCGGTCCTTTCACTGCCTATGACAAGGATGCCGATGGTAATAAGCTGGACAGCACGGTTTATGGCAGGGGAGAGAAGATCAGGAATTATGGAGGCATAGAGCCACGCATTACGGCCCGCTATGCATTGGATGACCAGAACTCCATCAAGCTCTCGGCAAGCAGGAACCTACAGTACATTCACCTCGTCTCCAACTCAGGGTCAACACTGCCCACTGACGTCTGGGTTCCCAGCACACTGCGCGTTAAGCCCCAGCTGAGCTGGCAATATGCAGCCGGATATTTCCGGAATTTCTCAGACAACATGTTTGAGACATCGGTTGAGTTGTACTATAAGACCATGGCCAACCAGATAGAATACCGTGAGGGGTATACGCCTTCCATCCGTGACCCGGAAGAGGAATTCGTTTTTGGAAAAGGCTGGAGTTACGGTGCGGAATTCTATGTGAACAAAGCAAGGGGTAAACTGACAGGATGGATCGGATATACGCTCAGTTATACATGGAGAAAGTTTCCGGAGCTGAATGGCGGGAACAAATACCCTGCAAAGTATGACAGGAGGCATGACCTTTCTGTTGTGGGGATCTATGAGTTCAGCCCAAAGTGGAAACTGTCCGGCGTGTTCGTGTATGCTACGGGAAACTCAATTACACTTCCTGAACGTTTTTATCTGGTGGAAGGCGTACTGGCACAGCAGTTCAGTTCCATCAACCAGTACCGGATGGCAGCATATCATCGCCTGGATTTCTCCGCTACCTATGTGCCGAAACCTTATTCAAAAAAGAAGTTCAAGAGCAGCTGGGTGTTTTCCATTTACAATACCTACAGCAGGATGAATCCCTATTTCATTTATTTTGACCAGGAGGGCAGTGCGGTTGACAATACGCTCCAGGTTAAAGCCAGGCAGGTGTCGCTGTTCCCTGTCATACCTTCTGTGACCTGGAATTTCAAATTCTGATATTGCTGGTTGTTCCTTAACTTCATTGCTACAAACCAACAGCAATGAGGATCTTCTGTACTGCACTACTGTCAACGGTTCTCGCGGTTTCCCTTTCCGCGCAAACTACCGTGAACGTTGAGAAAATCGACATCGCCACCATCAACAAGATCAGGGTGGAAGGCATGAACAATTCAAAGGTGATGAACCATGCTTTTTATCTCACCGATGTCTCCGGCCCAAGGCTTACCAACTCCCCGGGTTACAAGCGGGCTGCGGAGTGGGCAGTGAAACAACTGAAATCATGGGGAATCGATAATGCACACCTGGAAGCCTGGGGTGATTTTGGAAAAAGCTGGAACCTGGACAAGGTATACGTTGCCCAAACCGCTCCTTACTACAGGCCGCTCATCGCCTTTCCCAAAGCCTGGAGCAAGGGTACCAATGGTTTGCAGAGTGTGGAGCTCCTGGTGATCGACGCCAAGGATTCCCTCAAACTGGAATCCATGGCAGCACTTATGAAGGGCAGGATGATCATGCTGGGGCGAGATGACGTGTATAAGCAAAGCTTTAAGGCAGACGCTGAAAGGTATACGGAAGAGGATCTGAAGAAAATGGCTGACTTCAAACCTGCACCTGTAGACACTGCTGCACAGCGCAGGCAACGCGAGGCGTTCATGCGCAGCATGGGCAACCAGGGATTCCAGAACAAAGTGAAAGCGTTGGCAGAAGCCAATGGAGCACTGGGTATGTTCTCTGTGAACCCTCGCGGCCATGATGGAACCATCTTCGTTCAAGGCTCCACCCGCAACGCGCAGCACAAAGACTCTGCAGATGCTATGACCGATATCGTTCTGTCTACCGAAGATTATATGAGCCTCTGCCGCCTCGGCAAGGCCGGCATCCCGGTTAAACTTGACGTGGAAGTAAAAGTCACTGTGTCCAAAGCTGAAGTGACATCATATAATGTGATCGCTGAGATCCCCGGCACTGATCCCAAACTCAAAGATGAAGTGGTGATGCTCGGCGCCCACCTGGACAGCTGGCAGGGATCCACCGGTGCCACAGATAATGCTGCGGGTTCAGCTTCCATGATGGAAGCCATGCGCATTATCAAACAACTGGGCATCAAGCCCCGCCGCACTATCAGGATCGCACTCTGGAGCGGAGAGGAGCAGGGCCTGTTGGGTTCACGCGGTTATGTGAAGAATAATTTCGGCGATGCAAAGAATCCCACACCAGCCAACCAGAAAGTGTCCTGCTATTTCAATATCGATAATGGAACCGGCAAGGTGAGGGGCATTTACGCGCAGGGCAATGAGAAGGCTGCCGCGATATTCACCGAATGGCTGGCACCTTTCAAGGACCTCGGCGCTGCCACTGTAACGCTCAATAATACGGGATCAACTGACCATATCTCTTTTGACGCCGTGGGCATCCCCGGGTTCCAGTTCATCCAGGATCCCATTGAATACAGCACCCGTACGCATCATACAACCATGGACAGCTATGATCACCTCATTGAGGACGACCTGAAGCAGATCTCCACCATTGTGGCTACATTCGTGTACAATGCCGCCATGCGTGACGAGAAAATGCCAAGGAAATGATAGCAGCCATCTTATTAGGTATAGGCCTTAGCGCAAGCGCGGGCTACAGGGTATTCATCCCGCTTCTCGTTGCGTCCATCGCCGGGAAGCTGGGATGGGTCCCGCTTACAGACAGCTTCCAGTGGATGAGCAGCACCCCGGCTCTCATTTGTTTCGCAACGGCTACAGTACTGGAGATAGGTGCATATTATATTCCCGTTGTAGATAATATCCTTGACACCATTACCACACCTATGGCATTGGTGGCAGGAACACTGCTGACCACTTCCGTTCTCCCTGTTGACAGTGAACTCGTGAAATGGGTTACAGGTATACTGGTAGGTGGAAGCAGCGCAGGAATAATTCAGATAGGAACTTCTTTATTGAGGCTGGGATCTACAAAGGCCACTGCCGGTATGGCCAATCCTGTTGTGGCTACTGCTGAGCATGGCCTGGCCCTGGGGCAATCCATCTTGTCCGTCTTCATCCCCGTAGTCACAGGCGCCATCGTTCTTGTCTTCCTTGCCTACCTTCTTCGTAAGATCATCTCAAGAATAGGCTGATCCCGCCCTTGATTTCACTCCCGCAACCTGAACTTTACGGTCCCGGAAGTCTGTTCGGAAGATGAAATATTCACCTCATATCGTTTACCCGCTACCGTTACCACCATCAGGGCGGTGTTGGGCGGGATGGTGCCCAGGTTCTCCGCGAACATGACCAGCTCATTGTCATTTCGGTCAGGGTCCAGAGTGATCTGCACGGAGATGGGTTCTGTGCTCAGGCGTTGTTTGGATACCACCAGTTTACCATTGTAGAATACACTGATGGTATCCCCGTCTATCTGACCATTGTCATAGAGGTCTACCCTGAAACTTCTCTCATCCACTTCAACAGTCCGGATCACCTGTTTGCTTCTGAGGTCAAGCTTGCTGACGGATTGGTTGATCGTTGACGGCGCCTTCGGTTTTTCAATTCTGGGTAGAGTGCTCTCGATAGTCTGTGGTTTATTCTTGTTATCCGCTACCGGTGGAACGGTTTCTGTTTTACCGGCAGGCGGTGTGGTATTCTTGTTCTGTGCAGGTGAGGTGGTCTTTTTCGCCACCGGCGGGTTTGCGGGTTGCGTTTTTGGTGTTGTTGTTTTTGCCGTGGCAGGAGGCGTATTGGTTTTTGGCGTGGTTGTTTTGGCTGAAGACGGAGCTGTATTGGTTTTGGGTGCCGTGGTTTTTGCAGTGGAAGGATTGTTCTTCGATGCAACAGGAGGTGTGGTGGTTTTTGGTGTTACCCGCACCAGTGCCTTTCGTTCCAGTTCAGTGATTCCCGTGCCGCAATTGTCCTGCGGCCTTGCCGGTTTCCACTTTCCTGACAGCAACTCTTTCCCATCAGATCCTTTCAGGTACGTGAGGTATGTGTCTGCAGGCAGTCCTGGAAATCCGGCGGCGTGTTTGACTTGACCTTCTCCACTTCCTTTACCACAATGGACTTGCTGGCCTTGTCATAGCTCCCGCTCAGCCTGCAGATCACATAGTATCGTTTCTCATATCCACTGAAATAGGTATAGGAATAGCCAGAGACCGCAGCGCCCTTAACCTCCAGTTCCAATACATACTCGGTGCTGCCAAAACCTCCGCTATTGAAACCGCCCGTCCACTGTCCGCTCAACTTCTGTGCACTGGCAGCAGTCATCATGAACAACAGGGTGGCCAACAGTACAATTCGCTTCATAACGGCAAATTATCATCAATTCCGGTCATGGGACACAAAAACATCGTTAAATTTGCGCTCCGCAGGGGAACTGTCCGGGAATAGCAAAGGCCAATAACCCGATAGCGACTAACGAATAACTTCTAAGGAATAAAGATGATTAAAATAACTTTTCCCGATGGTGCAGTTCGGGAATACCAGGAAGGGGTCACCGGCATGGAAGTGGCCAAGTCCATCTCAGAAGGACTGGCAAGAAAGGTGCTTGCCGTAAAGATCAATGGTGAAGTTTGGGATGCTTCCCGTCCGCTCAAGTCTGATGCAACCATCAACCTGCTGAGCTGGGATGACTCGGATGGTAAGTCTACCTTCTGGCACTCGTCCGCACACCTGCTGGCGGAAGCCGTGGAGTCTATGTTCCCCGGTGTAAAATTCTGGGTGGGCCCACCCATCGACAAGGGTTTCTATTATGACATGGACCTCGGTGGCAGAACGCTGTCTGAGGAGCAGTTGAAAGATATCGAGTCTAAAATGGTTGAGCTTGCGCGCCAGGGTAACACTTATGTACGCAAGGAGATATCCAAGGGAGAAGCCATAGCCTACTTTACCGAAAAGGGCGATGAATATAAGCTTGACCTGTTGCAGGGCCTGAATGACGGTGAGATCACCTTCTACACCCAAGGCAATTTCACTGACCTTTGTCGCGGCCCGCATATTCCCAATACCGGCCTCATCAAGGCCATCAAACTGACCAGCGTTGCCGGCGCATACTGGAAAGGGGATGAAAAGAACAAGATGCTCACCCGCATCTATGGTGTAACCTTCCCCAACCAGAAAGAGCTCGATGAATACCTGCAGATGCTGGAAGAGGCAAAGAAGCGTGACCATCGTAAACTGGGTAAGGAACTCGGCATTTTTACTATGGATGACGATGTAGGTCCCGGCCTTCCCCTGTGGATGCCCAACGGCACCATCATCATCGAGGAGTTGGAGAAACTGGCCAAGGAAACAGAGCAGGATGCGGGTTATAAGCGCGTGGTTACGCCGCATATCGCCAAGGAAAGCATGTACCTGACCAGCGGTCACCTGCCGTATTACCAGGACAGTATGTATCCTCCCATGGAACTGGAAGGTCAGAAATACTACCTCAAAGCTATGAACTGCCCGCACCACCACAAGATCTTCGCGGCAGAATCAAGGAGCTATAAGGAACTGCCACTCCGCCTTGCGGAATACGGCACCTGCTACCGGTATGAACAGAGCGGAGAGCTTTTCGGCCTCATGCGCGTACGCTGCCTGCACATGAACGATGCTCATATATATTGCACCAAGGAGCAGTTCTATGAAGAGTTCAAGGCGGTGAACGATATGTACCTGAAGTATTTCAAGATCTTTGGGTGGAAAAATACGTGATGCGCCTCAGCCTTCATGAGCCCTCCAAACTAGGGCAGAAATACGTGAACGAGCCTGAACTCTGGCAAGAGACCGAAGCCCTCGTGAGGGACGTGCTGGTCCGCACCAATACGCCTTTTGTGGAGGTTCACGATGAGGCGGCCTTCTACGGTCCGAAAATTGACGTGCAGATATGGAGCGCCATCGGCAGGGAGTTCACCCTGGCAACCAACCAGGTGGATTTTGCCCAGGGCAGAAGGTTCCAGCTGAACTTCACCAATAAGGAGAACCAGCAGGAAACCCCGCTGATCATCCACCGTGCACCGCTGGGTACCCATGAAAGGTTCATCGGATTCCTGCTGGAGCACTATGCGGGTAAATTCCCCACATGGCTGGCGCCCGTGCAGGTCAAGATCTGCCGATCAGCGACAAATTCGCGGATTATGGCCGGGAATTGCTGTCGCTCCTGAAAAAAGCAGATATTCGCGCAGAATTGGACGACAGGAACGAGAAGATCGGCAAGAAGATACGGGATACCGAGCTGATGAAAGTTCCTTATATGTTCGTGATCGGGGAGAAGGAAATGAACGAAAGAAAGGTGTCCGTGCGTAAGCAGGGTGCCGGAGATCAGGGCACAAGGGACATTTCCGAAATAATTAGTATTTTAAAGAACGAAATCGTTGAACGGCAGTAATTTCAAATCATAAAAAATCATCACCGCTTATCACTGCAGTTGCCGGCTGAAATATAAGCACAAGCATTTATGGCATTACCAAACAGGCCATTCGGTGGAAGGGGTAAATTCGTTCCACGTAAAGAGGCCGAACACAGGATCAACCATTTCATTCGCGTTCCCCAAGTAAGGCTGGTAGGAGAGAATGTTGAAGTAGGTGTTTACGCCATCCAGGACGCTATGCGCATCGCCCAGCAACAACAGCTTGACCTGGTGGAGATCTCGCCCAATGCAGACCCTCCGGTTTGTAAAGTGGTTGATTACAACAAGTTCCTTTACGACAAGAAGAAGAAGGAAAAGGAGATGAAGGCCAAGTCAAAGGCCGCCGAAGTAAAGGAGATCAGGTTCACGCCCGGAACGGATGACCACGACTTTGATTTCAAAGCCAAGCACGCCGAGAAATTCCTGAAAGACGGCAACAAGGTGAAAGCCTATGTGCAGTTCAAGGGCGCGCCATCATGTTCAAGGAAAGAGGAGAACTGGTATTGCTGAAATTCGCTGAACGCCTGGCGGAAGTGGGCCAACCCGAAGGCCTTCCCAAACTCGAAGGCAAGAGGATGCTGATGGTGATAGCACCCAAGGGACAGAAGAAAAAAGTTCCCACGGCCTAATGGTCGTTTGTCAATAGCAAAAAGGCTGCATTGTATAATGCAGCCTTTTTTCTTGCCCCTCCCTTAGCCCTCGCCCTTAATGTAAGGCACGATGATTTTAGGCCTGTTATCATGAAAGATCCTATATTCTCCGTTTCCTTCGTGACAGGCTACCTGGTAATATATGCTGCCATTGCTTTCTGGGGCAACAATATGGCCCTCGCCCTGACCATGTTCATTTTCTCGCCCTTTCTTGTATTGTGGATGGTATATACGGTGCTGAAATACGGGAAGCCCTCCGGAAAGACATTCGATGAATATTTCTACGATGACAACGATTATAGGCGGATACCTGACAAAGACTAGATCACTTTATTCTTCCACCTGCCACTGCGCATGTAAAAAAACGACAGCAGGAAAATAGACGTCCAGTAGATCATCTCCGATCCCCATCCCCAGGTAATGCCCAACCTTAGTTTTTCCAACACTACATACACGTAGACGCTGTAGAGGATGATCGTGAAAAACTCAATGGCCAGGTTCACCCGGGTATTTCCCGTTCCGATCACGGCATTCAGCCACACGGTGGAAAAGCTCATGAGGATGAGTGCAACGGACACAACCCGCAATACGGGTAGCGCGTGTTCAAGGAAGCCCGGGTCAGTACTGAATATGCCGATCACCTGGCGATTGAATACATTAAGCAATATACAAACCACGATGGCGATACCCGTGCTGATGGACATGATCCTTTTGATCAGCGTTTGCACCTCATCATGCCTTTTTTGTCCGATGATATTACTCACCATGGTACTGCTGGTGGCTGCGAAGGCCAGGTGCTCACACCGAAGAGTCCAAAAATATTACGCATGGTGTTGGATATGGCCAGGTCGTCAACATGCGTGGCGTTGCGCTCGATCAGTATGAAAAAAAACTCCCAGCTGATAATGCTGATGCCGTATTGGAAGATCAGGGGCGACGACTGTACAAGCAGGAGCCGGGCGTTCTCTTTGTCAAATCCCAGATTGTTATACAGGTGAAAGCGCTGTCCGATCCCTTTAACGTGGATCACCGCCAGCACTACGAACATGCCGGTTGCCTCGGCAACCACTGATGCATAGGCGGCCCCGTTAAAGCCGAGTTCCGGCAGGCCCAGCTTGCCGAAAATCAGGCCATAGTCCAATACGATATTGGTAACCGTTTCGGCAATGGTCCCAATCACGAGATAGCGGCTTTGGTTGGTGCCCACCAGTAACGCATTCCTCATCTGGTAGATGTACAGGAAGGGAAGCCCCCAGATCCTGATCTTGAGGAAATCAATGATGCGTTGCTTGTCTTCCGGATTTCGAAGCACCTGGTTGAATATCCAGGGCGCAACGAACCAGGTCAACAGTATGCCGATAACAGAAATGACCAGCGCCACCCGGATACCCTGTGAGAAAAGCTTGCCGATGTCTTCCGGTCGGTTTTCCCCGGCCGCCTTGCGATCAGGCCTGCAGGCCATTGTTGAGGCCAAAGCCAATGGCGCCGAAGATCAGGTAATACACGCCCGTAACTCCCGCAGCACCCAGTTCTGATTTGCCCAGCCAGCCGAGGAAAATGTTGTTCGTGAAAAAATTGATCTGGGAACCAGTATGGCAGCTGAAATAGGAAGCGCCAGTTTGAGAATATGCGCCCTCGTAATGTCCATTCTAAGATCCTGTGCACCTGTGCTTATACCTGCCATAAAGAGTGTGCAAACCTACATTTTTACCGCCAGAAACCGTATTTTGCGCCCATTCTTACTGATCCAATGATCCAAAGCCAATCGTTCATTGCCAATTGTTAATTACCAAATTTGCATCCTACTTTTCAAATAGCACCACAGAACTCCCGTGAACTGGAGTACGAACACTGCCGGCTGATCATTGACGCCGGGCAGAACCATTTTTGTTTTGCCGTCCAGATACCGGAAACGTCCGAATTCGTTTCCCTGGAATATTACCAGTTCAAGAACGGGCAGCAGGATGAACTGAAACAACTGATCCACACCCATCCCATACTGAACCGCGAATACGGCAACGTTGAGGTGTACTATAACAATACCCTCGGGCTGCTGGTACCTGAACGTTTTTACCACCCAGACCAGGCCAACCAGATGCTTGAGCTGATGCGTGGGACCTGCACGCCGGCATACCTCTGGAAGACCGGATCCCGGAAATGGAAGCGAGGAACTTATATTCTGTTTCCACCGCTTTGCATGAGGAACTGGCCGCCAAATACCCCAATGCCGGATTCGCACATTTCAATACAGGATGGCTCAGGAAAAGATACAGGCAGGAACAGAAGCCTACCCAACTCGAACTGATATTGTACCCCACCCATATCATCATAGCGCTGTGGCGGGACGGGCAGTTGCTCATCAACCAGTGCTACGATTATGACACGCCTGAAGACGTGGCCTGGTGGCTGCTGAATGTTGTTACACAGTGGGAACTGCAGCCGGAAGCCTTGCCCGTTCTGATCAGTGGGCTGGTGGAAACCCAATCACCCATGTTCACGGAGATCCAAAAATATTTCCTGGACGTGGAACTGGACAGAAGGCCCGCAGCGTTCCAGTATGATTTCAGTTTTGACAATTACCCCCAGCATTTCTTTTCACCCATCTTCTCATTGGCTTTATGCGGATCATAGGCGGAGAGTGGGGAGGACGCAGGATAAGCCCACCGGCAAAAATGCCATATACCCGTCCCACCACAGATATAGCGAAAGAAGGGCTGTTCAATGTGATCACCAATAACATTGATATCACCGCTTGTGATACACTGGACCTTTTCGGTGGTACAGGCGCCATCAGCTATGAACTTGCCTCAAGGGGTGCAAAGTCACTGACCATCGTTGAGAAGGACAATGCCATGTATGATTTCATCAAGAAAACGTCGGCAGCACTCGGCATGGAGAATACCAGGCTCGTAAAGATGGACGTATTCCGCTTCCTCGAGTCTGACCCCAACACCTACGATCTGATTTTCGCCGGCCCTCCCTATGCACTGGCGAACATAGACGACCTGCCCAGGGTGATATTCCAAAAGCAACTTTTAAAGGAAGGCGGCTGGTTCATACTGGAACATACACCGAGGAATGATTATAAAAAGTTCCCATTCTACAGGACTGAGCGCAAATACGGCACCACCATATTCTCGATCTTTGTGAATAAGACAGTATGAAGACGATATTTGTCACCGGCATTGGTACAGATGTGGGCAAGACCATTGTCAGCGCTGTGCTCACGGAGGCCCTGCAGGCGGATTACTGGAAACCCATCCAGGCGGGATTTGAGACGGGTACTGATGGACAAACAGTAGGCGCCCTGATCTCTAACAGCAAGACGCGTATACATCCTGAAGTATATAAACTGGCTTTACCCGCTTCGCCGCATATCGCTGCCCGGGAAGAGGGTGTTCATATCAGCATGTCTGTCATTACCGAGGCTTATCAGCAACTGCAAACCAACAACGAGTTGCTGGTGGTGGAAGGCGCCGGGGGACTGATGGTCCCGGTCAATGATGGGGAATTTGTGGCAGACATGGTCCTTGCCCTCCATGCCACTACCGTCCTCGTGAGCAGGAATTACCTCGGCAGTATCAACCACTCACTGCTTACTGCTGCCATGACCAGGAAAATGGGCATAGACGTGGCCGGGTGGATCTTTAATGACCATTACATGGACTATGAGGATGAGATAGCTCACTGGAGCGGCTACCCGAAGATCTGTTCCATCCCGCTGTTGCAGCAAGTTGGAAGGAAGGAGATACTTGAAACGGCAAATGCATTGCGGGATACCTTAAAGGCTGCACTATGACCAAGAAAGAGGCAAGGGCGCACTTCAGGAGTCTTCGGTCTTCGCTTGACCATCGCACCATAGAAAAGTACCAGGACCTCATACTGATACATTTTCAGCAGGTATCGCTCCCTTTTCTCCAATACGTACATTGTTTTTTGCCGATGGCAGATAAGATAGAGCCCGACCCGGAACCCCTGTTGAGGTCCCTGGCCTTCAGTAACCCGGGGCTTAACGTGGCCGTGCCTAAGATCATCAGCCCCACGGAAATGGTGCACATCCTCCTGACAGATAACACGGAACTGAGCAGGAATGAGTTCGGTATACTGGAGCCCGAAGAAGGGGAAACGCTCGATGCGACTTTGTTTGACCTGGTGATAGTACCCTTATTGGGTTTCGATAGGTCAGGCAACCGCGTGGGCTATGGAAAGGGATATTATGACCGGTTCCTCGCGGGATGCAGGGAAGATGCGGTCAAGGTAGGGCTATCGTTTTTTGGCCCGCTCGAATTAATTGAGGATACAGCAGAATGGGACATACCTTTGGACTATTGTATCACTCCTGAAAAGGTCTATGAATTTTAATACATTTTTCCTTCGTTCATTCCGGATCCTGCTGTTTCCGTTCGCGATCATTTACGGGGTGATCCTTCGTGTTCGGAATGTGATGTATGATAAGCAGTGGCTGAAGTCCACGCAGTTCAACCTGCCCATTATCAATGTAGGCAACCTTAGCGTTGGCGGAACAGGGAAGAGCCCGATGGTAGACTACCTGGCATCGCTGTTGAAGCCGCATTACCGCCTGGGTACCATCAGCAGGGGTTATAAACGAAGGTCTAAAGGTTATCTGCTGGCAGACGCCACCACTACCGCCGTCGAGATCGGGGACGAACCGATGCAGTTCCACCTGAGGCACCAGGATATTGCGGTAGCTGTGGGTGAAGAAAGGATAGTGGCAGTGCCGCAGCTGCTGTTCGACAGGCCTGAGACACAGGTGATCATCCTGGATGACGCATTCCAGCACAGGGCTATTACTGCCGGTTTCAACATTGTACTGACAGACTATAGCAACCTGTATACCCGGGATTTCTACCTGCCTACAGGAGACCTCAGGGATAACATCTCGAGTGCTTCGCGCGCAGACATCATCATCGTCACCAAATGTCCTCCGGGCCTTTCCGAAAGGGAAAGGATGATATCATCAGGGAGCTCTCTCCGCAACCGGACCAGAAAGTATTGTTTTCTACAATCAATTACGGGAGGTTGTATCATATCGTGAGCCAAAGCCCGAGTGAGCTTTCCCGTGAGTCTGAAGTCCTGCTGGTGTGCGGGATAGCCAATCCCGCACCACTCACTTCATACCTGGAGAGAACACCGCTTCCTATGATGCCATGTTCTTCACTGACCATCATATCTTCAGCATCGACGACCTCAAGGATATATTTAACCGCTATGAGAAAATGAAGGGCAGGCGGATCATCGTTACCACTGAAAAAGATGCCGTACGCCTGGTTAAATATGGACAGGAATTAAGGGAGATGCCTTTCTACGTACTGCCCATATCCATCAGTTTTCTTTTTGGCGGGGAACAGGAGTTTCAGCGTTTAATCACTAATTTCATAGAGAACTTCTCCCTTGAGCAGCCCGTACAAAAAAAGTAGTAGATGGGAAAGAGAAATACCAAAGAAAAAAAGACCAGGCACAGGACGGAGGAAGGATTAGTAGGAACCTTGGATATTACAAGGTCCGGGATGGGCTTTGTGATCGTAGAGAACCTGCAGCGGGATATCCTCGTCAGGCCTTCAGATATCAACAAGGCTTTTCACGGCGATAAGGTGCGCGTCTCCATAACCAGGGAGCGCGGCAGCAGGGCTGAAGGAGTGGTCATGGAAGTGCTTGAGCGCAAGCAAACCGAATTCATTGGCCATGTGGAAGTGAACCGCGACTTTGCCTTCTTCATAGCAGATACAGCCAGGAAGATCCCCGATTTTTATATCCCTGTCAGCGAACTCAACCATGCAAAGGACGGGGACAGGGTGGTAGTGAAGTTCACCGGATGGGGCAAGCAGGACAAGAACCCGCATGGCACCGTTATAAGCATATTGGACGAGAAGGATACCAATGACCTGGCCATGAAGGAGATCCTCGTGGAAGCCGGGTTTCCATTGGAATTTTCCGATGATGTCATGGAAGAGGCACACCGCCTGCCGGATGTCATCGGCGAAGCGGAGATAGCCAAGCGCAGGGATATGCGGGATATCCTCACCTTTACCATTGACCCCGTTGATGCAAAGGATTTTGACGACGCCATCAGCTTTCGCAAACTCAAATCCGGCGTTTATGAGATCGGTGTGCATATCGCAGACGTGAGCCATTACCTGGAAGAAGGGTCTCTGCTTGACCAGGAAGCATATGAACGTGCTACATCTGTATACCTTCCTGACCGCGTGCTGCCTATGCTGCCTGAGCGCATATCCAACGAGCTTTGTTCTTTGAGGCCGCATGAGGACAAGCTTACTTTTTCCTGTGTCTTCCAGATCACACCGAAAGGGGAGGTCAAACAATATTGGATCGGCAGGACGGTGATCCACTCCAACCATCGCTTCACTTATGAAGATGTTCAGGAGATCATTGAAAAGTCCGATGGCCACTACAGCAGCGAGGTGCTCATACTTAATGACCTTGCACAGCAGTTCAGGAAACAGCGATTCAAAAAAGGCGCTATCAATTTCTCATCCCAGGAAGTGCGGTTCAAATTGGATCCTGAAGGTAAGCCCATCGGTATCGTGGTAAAGGAGAGTAAGGAATCTCATCAACTCATAGAAGAGTTCATGCTGCTCGCCAACAGAACCGTAGCTGAATATGTGGCCAAGCTGAAGGTAAATCGCAAAACGGTGCCTTTGCCTTATCGGGTGCACGACCAGCCGGACCAGGAGAAACTGCAGCCCTTCGTTGCATTCGCCAAGAAGTTCGGTTATCATTTTGACACATCCAGCCCCGAAGGCATCTCATCTTCATTCAACGAAATGCTGCATAAGGTGGAAGGAAAACCGGAGCAGCACGTGTTGGAGCAATTGGGGATACGTACTATGGCCAAGGCCATTTATACTACTGACAATATCGGGCACTATGGACTGGCTTTTGAATATTACTGCCATTTCACTTCGCCCATCCGCAGGTATCCTGATGTGATGGTGCACCGCGTGCTGCAGCAGTGCCTTGACGGCAAGCCCAAGGTGGATAAGAAACTCGAAGAGAAATGCAAGCACAGTAGTGAGCGGGAAAGGGCTGCCATGGAAGCGGAACGCGCATCCAACAAGTACAAACAGGTGGAGTTCATGAAACAATTTGTGGGTGATGAATTCGATGCCGTGATCTCTGGCGTGGCAAGTTTCGGTTTTTGGGCCGAGACGGTTGAACACAAATGCGAAGGCCTCGTGAGTGTGCAGAGCTTGCTCGACTATGATGATTTCCGGCATATGGAATCAGACTATGCGCTGGTGGGAAGGCGTAGCGGCAGAAGTTTCAGGATGGGTGACAAAGTAAGGGTTAAACTGATCTCAGCGAATTTGTCAAAGCGCCAGCTGGATTATGAATGGGTGCTTTTTGTAGAGGAAGAAAGCAAGAGATCAAAGTCCGGGAATAAAACGAAAGTCAAAACCCAAAAGTCAAAAAGCAAGGCAACCGGTTCCGCCAGGAAAAGCAAGAAGCGCTAAGTATTTTTTTTGATTCTGACTTTTGACTTTTGACTTACCTTAGTCGCATGCACCAATTCGAAGAACTGCAGGTAAATTTTGATAAACATTTTGCCGGAAAGCATTTCCCCAGTGATCCATCATCGCTCTATGAGCCTTGTGAATATTTTCTCGCGTTAGGCGGGAAACGCATCCGTCCGGTACTCTGCCTGATGGGCAATGAGTTGTTTGACGATATCATTCCTGATGCCTACCATGTTGCCAATGCGGTAGAGCTCTTCCATAACTTCACCCTGATCCATGATGACATCATGGATAAAGCACCACTGCGCAGGGGTAAGCCACTGTGCACGCGCTTCACGGGGAGTCCACCGCCCTGTTGGCCGGTGATGTGGTACTGGTGGTGGCCTATGAGGAGCTGAACCGTATAGAGCAGCGATTTCATGAAGCCCATCATCGCCCTGTTCAATAAAACGGCGAAAGAAGTTTGCGAGGGCCAGCAACTGGACATGGACTTCGAGAAACAGGAGATCCTTTCCCTTGACAGTTACCTTCATATGATCAGCCTCAAAACCTCCGTCCTCCTTGCAGCAAGCCTCCGGATGGGGGCAATACTGGGAGGGGCCGGCGAAGGGAACCAGCATCACCTGTATGAGTTCGGGAGAAATCTGGGAATAGCATTCCAGATACAGGATGATTACCTGGATGCCTTCGGGGACCCGGAGAAATTCGGGAAACAGGTAGGGGGAGACATCATGGCCAATAAGAAAACCTTCCTGATGATCCATGCCCTGCAATCCGCTTCAGCGCAACGGAGGAAGGAACTGAGGCAGCTTATGGAAGAGAATCCTGCAGATAAGGTAGAAAGGGTGCTTGCCATCTTCCGTGAAACCGGCATAGAGCAATGGGCACGGGAACTGAAAGACCAGTACCTGTCCGTGGCCTTCCAGCACCTGGAGGATATCGCCGTACTCAGCAGCAGGAAACAACCTTTGACCAGACTTGCACACTATCTTGTGCAAAGAGATAAATGATCCCCTCAAACACTGAATTATGTCAAACTCAATCTTCCGGAGGAAATCGCTGGATGTGATATTGAAAGAGCACGAGCGCGGCGAATCTGACGGACACTCTGCCGGCGGGCTCAGAAAGGTACTCGGTGTAAGGGACCTGACCTTCATGGGTATTGCTGCAGTGGTGGGTGCAGGTATATTTTCAACCATAGGAACGGCTGCATATAACGGCGGCCCGGGCATAGCCATCCTTTTCCTGATCACGGCAGTAACATGCGGTTTTTGCGCACTTTGTTACGCAGAATTCGCAAGCAGGGTTCCCATTGCAGGAAGCGCCTACACGTACGCGTATGTCAGCTTTGGCGAGCTGGTTGCGTGGATCATAGGCTGGGCATTGATCCTGGAATACGCGATAGGGAATATCGTGGTAGCCATCAGCTGGAGCGGGTATTTCAATAACCTGCTCAATGCATTCGGCATTCACCTTCCGGGATGGCTGCTGAAAGACCCATTCACCGCTTCAAAGAACTATGAGGAGGCGCAGGCTGCACTCAAGGCAGGAGCTCCACTCACCGATACCATGAAGGAAGCCGTTGCTTCATGGGATACCGCGCCAGTGATAGGCAACTGGCATTTTTTTGTGAACCTGCCTGCATTCCTGATCGTGTGCGTCATCACCTGGCTGGCCTATATAGGTATCCGGGAAAGCAAGAAGAGCACCAATTTCATGGTGATATTCAAGCTTGCCGTGATCATATTCGTGATCATACTGGGCGGTATGTATGTAGATACCACCAACTGGACCCCATTCATGCCTAAAGGATTCTCCGGTGTTCTGGCAGGCGTCTCTGCAGTGTTTTACGCTTACATCGGTTTCGATGCCATTTCCACTACTGCAGAGGAATGTAAGGATCCGCAGCGGGACCTTCCGCGTGGTATGATCTACTCACTTATCATTTGTACCGTGTTGTATATACTGATCGCACTGGTACTCACAGGGATGGTGTCCTATGCAGAGTTGAAGGTTGATGACCCGCTCGCATATGTCTTCGAAAAGCTTAACCTCAAATGGGCTGGCTACCTCATCTCCGTCAGCGCCGTTGTGGCCACCACCAGCGTATTGCTGGTTTTCCAACTGGGCCAGCCGCGCATTTGGATGAGCATGAGCCGTGACGGGTTGCTGCCAGGCAAATTCGGCAAAGTGCATTCCCGTTTCAAGACGCCTTCTTTTTCCACCATCGTGAGTGGTATGGCCGTGGCAGTATCATCATTGATCCTGCCCAGCATGCTGATGACAGACCTCACAAGTATCGGCACACTGTTCGCTTTTGTGATCGTGTGTTTTGGCGTGCTGGCCCTGCCAAGGTCTGAAGGCCAACGCAGGGGAGCGTTCAAACTTCCATATATCAACGGACAGTTCCTTGTGCCTGCAATTGTGATATTTTTCCTTTTTATTTCCAGGCAAAGAATGGTGGACGCCGTTAACCATATCAGTGATGAAGGCTACCAGGAGATTTTGTTCCTCGTGTTTGTGGCAATTGCATTGTATGTTGCCATAAGGTCATTCATGAAAAAGTCATCTGCCATACCGGTGTTCGGCGCGCTATGCTGCCTCTACCTGATGATAGAGATCCCGGCCGTGAGCTGGCTCTGGTTCTTCGCCTGGATGGGCATAGGGCTGGCGATCTACTTTATCTATGGCTACCGTAAGAGTAAGATAGCATCTAACAAGGGTTTATGAAATTTCAACAGGGAGATAAGGTGGTTCTCATCCATTCCGGGGAGGAAGGTGAGATAGTGGATTTCATCAATAAGCAAATGGCTTTGGTGGAAGTGGATGGAGTGAGGTTCCCGGTGTACCTAGACCAGATCGACTTCCCTTATTTCGAGCGGTTCAGCAAGAAGCCCGAGGTCAGGAAGGCCAAACCCAAGACGTTCATTGAGGATGTAAAAAAAGAAAAAGCCTCTGCCAAATACAAGGTTGGCAACGGTGTTTGGCTGGTATTCTTCCCTGTTTTCGACAAGGATGTATTTGATGACGATGTAGTTGAATATTTCAAGCTGTTCCTCGTGAACCAGACAGAGTTGCGCCTGAATTTCTCGTACTGGCTGCGGTTGAACGGGACGGTGGATTTTGAACTGAAGAACGAGATATTCCCATTGTCTGACATGTACCTGCATGACGTCCAATTTGAGGCGTTGAATGACGCCCCAAAGTTCGATTTTGAATTCAGCCTCCACGTGCCTGATAAAAAGAAGGCGGCCCATGTTGAAGCGTCGTTGAAAGTAAAGGCCAAGCAGGTGTTCATGAAGATAGAAGAGATAAGGCTCAAACAGGAAGCGCATTTTTCTTACCAGGTGCTGCAGGAGTATCCGGACAGGGTAGAGGAGGAAAAGCCTGACCTGTCCAAGCTTGCGAACGCGGGCTTTAAGATCTATGAGCATGGAAGGGTGAACAGGCAGAACCTCGAGCCTGCAAGGTCCGTGGTGGACCTGCACATTGAGAAACTTACGGATTCATGGAAGGGCCTCAGCAATGCTGCCATCGTAGACCTCCAGCTCAAGACCTTTGAAAAATATTACGAGCTTGCTCTGTTGCACCACCTTCCCCAACTCATCGTCATTCACGGCGTGGGAACCGGAAAATTGCGGGACGAGATCCACGATATCCTCAGGTACAAGAAAGAGGTTAAAAGTTTCGTGAACCAGTTCCATCCCAATTTCGGGTTTGGCGCAACGGAGATCTACTTTAAATAAAAAAAATCTGCAAACCATAAGCCGGATCCTGTACTCCCGAAGGAGCGGCCATCATTTATCTGTCCTCCGGGTTACCCCGGAGGATCGATCTGCCTACCCTGTAGCGTTGCCTAAGCATTGGACGGGCCGCCCTCAACCGCTACTATACATGGCATTTCAGCTCCCAAGGTTTACCCGCCAGGCATGTTACCATGCCTGGCCGTGAGCTCTTACCTCACGTTTTCACCATCACCGCAAGCGGCTGTAATTTTCTGTGGCACTTTCTGTTTCCGTTTCCGGAACCCGGCTCTTCACCGGTGGGACGCCCTGTGCTGTCCGGACTTTCCTCTCCCTAAGGAGCGATAGCCTGGTTTGCAGGGGGCAAAGATAGACATAAAAAAGCCGGCGAGGTTATCGCCGGCTCCAAAAACAAACCAACTGACTGATATAGACTGACTACTACTATTTTGAAGCAAATGGCAGTGAGCTGTTCATCATCTTCGTGATCTCCATGTCTGCCCTTGCGATGGTTTCAGCATTTGGAAGTGAGATGTTCTGTGCCTGGAAGCTGATGTTCATCCACTCATCTGCCCTGTCAACATCCGCTTTCACTGTAATGCCTTTTTCATTGGCAGTAAATAGCGCATCCATCTGGCTGTCCGCAACTGTCACATCATTGTTCAGGCTGATGTTCTCTGCCATGAAGTTGACGTTCACAACATCATCTGCATTCCTGTCAGACGGAGTGGAGATATGGGTCTCCGCTGCAAACAACTTGTTGATCTCAGCATCGCCCTGCTCAAATAAACCGGCGTACTTCGCGATCTTGCTCTCCTTGAGGGAGAGGTACATGTTGCGGGTCATTTCACTGTCCGCTTTTTTTACGCTCTCGTGAGAGGGTAGGCCAAGTTTTACAACCCTGATGATGTTGGTAACCTTGTCTTTTTTCTCAGTAGAGCAGCAGGAATCGCTGTTGAGCTCTCCGGCTACAGCGCTGGTGATCCCGGGCTGTATGGCCAGGGCCAGCATCAGAACGAAGGCAACTAGTTTTCTGGACACGTTCTGGATTTTTTTCTCATTTGTCTGTTTAAGTGTTCCTGCCTTTGGATTCACTTTGTTCATCATGTGTTTCATCGTCTTTCTTCTAAAGTTTCTATTTTATCATCTTGACATCACAAAGATATGTTTTAAAACAACTACTATGCAATGCCTAATACTATGTCTGGTTCTAAATCCTGATAAATGGTCAATTTTTTTGTTTGTTTGAACTTCTGCAGTGACCCGGAGGATCTAGTGAGCTCTCTTAGCAGCTATCGGTGGATTGGCGATGCAAAGATAGTGTAGGTCTTACATATTTCAAACTACCTGTTCGTGGTATTTTTTGATTTTATTCAATTAACGAACAATTAGGACATTTATTTGGGCGAAATACGGTTGCAATAACTGTATTTGCTGAATAATTTTCAAAGAGCTGTTTTTCAACCGTCTACTTATATGAGACGCTATTTGGTTCCTTTTGTTACCAAGGAAATGTTAAGGACGGAGACTGCGGGAGGAGTGGAAAGCCTTGAGGATGAGCGGTCAGTGAACGAACGGCCCGGGCCTTTGAAGGCAAAGGGTAAATACACTGAAAAGAAAAAAGGCCCACAAAAGGCCTTTGTATAATTAGAGAATTTGGAAATGCGGTATTGGAGCAATGTGATTTCTGCAAAGAATTGACCTTTTAAGGCCGTATTGTCGAAATCTCGGAATTCGTGGAAAACTCAGATCAAGTCAAGAGCCTTGACCAGGGTTGTCACCAAAGGAACCACGGTCAGGGACGTCAGGGACGGTAAAAACAGATAAACGCCGATACAAAGTGCTATAGAAGCAAAAAAAAGTAACCAGTAGATTCCCCTTGATTTCGATTCCATTAGAAAGATTTTTTGCGAAGATAGTAGCTTCCCGCTTAATTATAAAACGAGAAACCATTTTGCTTTGTGTAAAAAATACACTTACTTCATTTACTTTTATAGACCAAACCCAACTTGAATGTTAATTCGTTTCCTCCTGCGCTTTTCAACGAGGCCAGGACAATCGCTGCATATCACCGGCGGACTTCCCATGCTGGGCGACAATGATGCGAATGCTGCTATGCCCATGGAGTATCGCGATGCAGAATTCTGGCAGGCCCAGATCAGCCTGCAACCCGGTGAAACTGTTCCTGAATCGTTCTCCTATAAATATGTTCTGCGGACAGATGCCGGGGAACAGGTTATTGAATGGGGCGATGACCGGATCGTTGAACTGTCGCGCATCACAGCCAGTGAGATCTGCAACGTTGATACATGGAACCATGCAGGAACATTTGAGAATGCTTTTTTCACGGCGCCCTTCAGAAAAGTACTGCTTCCCTCTCCGAAAGCAGCCCCCAAGAGTAAACCTTACCGCGGCAATACCCATGTGTTCCAGGTCAAGGCACCACTGCTCAGGAAACATGAGGTGCTTTGCATCATCGGCAATATCCCGGCCCTTGGCGCCTGGAAGAGCGAGAATGCGGTACTCATGTCAAAAGAGGACGACTGGTGGACGATAAAACTGAACCTGCTGAACGAGGTTTTCCCCATCAAATACAAGTACGGGGTGTATGACACCAAGCAAAAGAATTTTGTTGCATATGAGGGCGGGAACGACAGGGAGCTGCACGATGAACAACTGTCCCGTAAGGTCACCATTATCCGTGATGGTTTCGCTCAACTGCCCAATACCACCTGGCGTGCAGCGGGTGTTTCCGTACCTGTTTTCAGCTTAAGGTCAGACAAAGGCTCAGGCGTGGGTGAATTCGCTGACATTAAACTTCTGGTGGACTGGGCTAAGAATGTGGGCATGAAAACTGATCCAGATCCTTCCCGTCAACGATACCATATCCACGCATACATGGGTTGACTCATATCCATACTCCGCTATATCTGCATTTGCCCTTCACCCCATCTACCTGAATCTCGAAAGGGTGGCCGGTCCGGAATATGACGCTTCATTGAAAACGCTAAAGAAAACATACAAGCAACTCAATGAACTTCCTGACCTGGACTATGAGGCCGTGCTCAAGTACAAGCTCAGCGTGATCGAAGATCTTTACCAGTTACAGAAAGACAAGACCTTCGCGTCTGACGGCTACCTTGAATTCTTTAATGACAATAAGGACTGGCTGGTGCCTTATGCGGCATTCTGTTACCTCAGGGATAGTTATGGTAGTGCGGACTTCCGCACCTGGAAAACCAATGCAGTGTACAGCCAGGCACAGATCGAGAAACTTTCCGCGCCAACGCAAAAGCATTTTGACCAGATCGGTATCCATTATTTCATACAATATCACCTCCATCTCCAACTGAAAGAGGCGCACGATTATGCCAACAGGCACGGGATCATTGTTAAAGGTGATATCCCCATCGGCATCAATCGCGAGAGTGTTGATGCGTGGGTTGCGCCGGACCTTTATTTCATGGACTACCAGGCAGGCGCGCCGCCGGATGATTTTGCCGTGAAAGGACAGAACTGGGGCTTTCCAACCTATAACTGGAAGCGCATGAAAGAAGATGGTTATGCCTGGTGGAAGCGCCGATTCGAGCAGATGAGCCGGTATTTCGACGCTTTCCGTATTGACCATATCCTCGGCTTTTTCCGCATCTGGTCCATCCCGGAACATGCAGTGGAAGGGATCATGGGACATTTTGTTCCCGCCATTCCTGTCTCCCTACGCGAGTTCCACCAGCAGAACATCTATTTCGACCTGTCCAGGTATACAAGGCCCTTTATAAATGATTCGATCCTCTGGGAAATGTTCGGCCCTGATGAGAAGAAGATCAAACCTTTCCTGGACTCCAATGGTGACGGAACGTATAGGTTAAAAGATGAGTATGCCACACAAAAACAGGTAGAGGCTCATTTCCGGGACCTGGAATCTGGAGAGGAGAATGAAAGGACCAAGCACGGCTTGTTTGACCTGATCTCCAACGTGATCATGTTTGAAGAACCGGGCTCACAGGGGGCCGCGTTCCATTTCCGGTTCAATATGGAATCAACCATTTCATTCCGGTACCTGGACGGCCATACGCAGCAGCAGTTGAAGGACCTTTACGTGAACTATTTCTTCCGCAGGCAGGATGAGTTCTGGAGAAAGGAGGCGATGGAGAAACTGCCGGCGGTCAAAAGGGCAAGCGAAATGCTGATCTGTGGTGAAGACCTTGGTCTGGTGCCGGCCTGCGTGCCCGAAGTGATGCGCCAGCTTGGATTCCTCAGCCTGGAGATACAGCGTATGCCAAAGGACAGCAACAAGGAATTCTTCCATCCCAACGATGCGCCTTACCTGAGTGTGGTTACACCCTCTACCCATGATATGAGCACAGTGCGTGGCTGGTGGAAGAAGAGCGGCCGAAAACGCAGCGGTTCTTTAATAATGAATTGGGCCAGTACGGGGAAGCGCCGGCTCATTGCGAAGCGTGGATCAACAGGGCCATTGTCTTACAACACCTGTATTCACCGGCGATGTGGAGCATATTCCAGATACAGGACCTTCTGGGCATCGATGAGAAACTGCGCCGTACTGACCCCCAGGCGGAAAGGATCAATGTGCCGGCGATCGCTAAGCACTATTGGAGATATCGTATGCACCATTCCCTTGAAGAGCTATTAAGGCAGAAACCATTCACGCTTGACCTCGGCAGTTGATCACATCCAGCGGAAGGTCATGAACCTAAGATATTTTAAACACGAACTTCCTTTTGTTCATCCCTTTACCATTTCAAAGGGAACCAAGACCCACCAACCTACCTTGTTGGTGGAACTGGAATGGCGCGGCTTGAAGGGATACGGTGAGGCCCCGGCCATCACCTATTATAATATTACCGTAGACCAGATGGCGGAAGATATAGAAAGGAAAAGGGCGGTCCTGGAAAAATTCGCCCTTACCGATCCTGAACGGTACTGGCATTTCCTCCACCACCTTTTTCCCCAAAACCCATTTTTGGTTTGTGCCCTTGACATGGCAGGATGGGACCTCTGGGGTAAACTCGTAGGCAAACCTTTATATAAACTCTGGGGGTTGGATCCGGCTACTTCTCCTGTAACGGATTATACCATAGGTATAGACCAGCCGGACGTGATGGTCCGGAAGATGAAAGAAAAGGACTGGCCGGTATATAAAGTGAAAGTTGGTTTTGAGGGCGATATGGAAATGCTGGAAGAACTGAGGAAACACTCGTCCGCTCGCTTGCGGGTAGACGCCAACGCCGGATGGACCCTGGACCAGGCCCTGCAAAAAATACCCCGTATGAAAGCATTGGGGGTGGAACTGGTGGAGCAGCCCCTTGCCAAGGACGACTGGGAAGGAATGGCACAATTATATCTCCAGAGCACCATCCCGCTTTATGCGGATGAATCCTGCGTTCACGAGTCAGATGTGCCCAGGTGCAAAGGCCATTTTCATGGTATTAATATCAAACTCACCAAATGCAGCGGTATTACCCCTGCTAAAAGGATGATACGGCAGGCAAGGGAGCTGGGCCTGGGGGTTATGTTGGGGTGTATGAACGAGTCTTCCGTCGGAACGGCTGCAATGGTTCACCTTTCGCCTTTGCTTGACCACCTCGATGCTGACGGACCGATGCTCCTCGCCCGGGACCTAGCCGAAGGCCTGCATTATGAGGCCGGAAGGATCAGCTTTCCCACCGTATCCCCTGGGCTGAGCATTCGCCCTCTTCTACAGTGACCCTGCATATTCCACTGACCTAAATGACAAAACCCAGGCAAAGCCTGGGTTTTTTGTCGGGATGACAAGATTCGAACTTGCGACCCCGTCGTCCCGAACGACGTGCGCTACCGGGCTGCGCTACATCCCGAATTCCATCGCAAAATTAGTCTCCGGGAGCCTAAACTGCGCTTTCCTTGTTCATTTTTTTCATTCCTATACACATTCCATTTTTTGGAACGGAATATTTGATGTGTTTCATTATAAAATGAAACATTGAAGCATTGACACCTTTGTTGCAAGTTCCATAAAACCTACAATATCAGCCATCTGAAATTTGCATACCGCCTGTTCCGGGGGGTACTTTTGACCTGACCAGAATAAACAAGCTATGTATATTTCACTAACACCCGGCTTCGCATCAACCCTCCGGAAGCCAACCAACAGGGAAGACTACAAAGAATTCGTGAACCACTACCTTGAAACACAGAAGCCATACCTCGTACAGGGCTTCAGTCTCCAGGACCTGAGCTTTCAGACAGGCATTAACGTACCAACACTCTCGGCACTGATCAATAAAGAGTACGGTATGAATTTTAATGACTATATCAACCAGTTCAGGGTTCGTTATTTCAAGGAACTGGTGATGGACAGCAAATACCACCAGTGGACCCTGGAGGCAATAGCCAATAAGGCGGGTTTCAATTCACGCACAACTTTCATTCGCGCCTTCACAAAATTTGCAGAATGTTCGCCCAGTGAATATTTAAAGTATGTGAAAGTCAATCAGTTGTTGAACTGAGTTGAATTTTTGCATGAATAAAGGGAGAAAGCCGGGAGAGATCCCGGCTTTTATAATTTAACCGCAATTGTTGCCCCATACGTCCTGGGGTTACCGAGGTGAACTCCTCCGAAGTCGTACCCATAAGCCACATAGGTCTGGTTGGTAAGGTTCCTTGCCCATAGGGAAAGCTCAGCTTTACCCACTGTAATACCGATCCTTCCGTTCAATAGCCCGTAGGCATCCTGGCTGATATTGTTGGCCAGGTCAAAGTACTGTTTACCGATCCCCCTTGCTTCCAGCCTGGCAGAAAGCCTCAGCTTCTCACCCAGCGGGTATACATACTGGATCACGCCGATGGCTGTGTAAGAGGGCGTGAATATCTGCCTGTTCCCGGAAAGGTCTACTTCTGCTCCGTTGGAAGGGAGTTTCAATGTGCCGTATTTGGCTTCCGTAAATCCGCCGTTAAAGATCAGTTCAAGCCCTTTTACAGGGGTGGCGGAGAGTTCAAGTTCGATTCCCTTGCTGTTCAGTTTGCCGGCATTCCTGACCACGGTAACGGCGTCAGGAAGGATCAGTGTGGGAGTCTGTACGTTGTTCACGAAGGTATAGAACAGATTTAAGTTAAGGCGGAGCCTTCTGTCTGCCATATAGGTTTTCCAGCCCAGTTCCACATTATTGCTGTACTCAGGGTCAAAAGCGGCCAGGGCACCTGGCTGGGGTCTGAACCTAGGGTAGTGAAGCCTCCTGCGCGGTAGCCCTTGCTGAAAACCAGATAGGCCATCTGGTTCTCTGACACGTCCAGTTGGAGCCCGAGTTTTGGAGAGAATGCGCTGAAATTGCCTGACGCGGTGGTGTCTCCCTGGGTGACCATATTGAATCCTCCCTTCTGGTATTCACCTGAGGCGGTGATCTTGCGGCGCTCGTTGTCAAACCTCAGTCCCGCGATGAGTTGTAGCTTATCCGTGATCCGGTAATGGGCCTGGCCATAGACCGCTATTCCTCTGTTCACGCCAAGGTTGTTGCTGATGACAGTGAAGTCTTTATCCGGAATGCCCAGGAGCGGGGCGTCCTGACCGAAATAGATACCCTGCCTGGTAGGGTTGTTCTGATGGAAGAAGAAAGCTCCGGCATTCCAGGACAGCCTGCTGTTGTCCAGATTCCTCGATTGCAGGCGGAACTCCTGGGTGAATACTTTTACATTGTTGTACTTGTTTCCATAATTATTGACGATGGAAATGGCATCAAGTGGGGAGAAGTCGCCATCAATGGGTTGTTCATAGATCCTGTAGTTCTGCTGCCATGCGCTAATGGACTGGAACCTCACGCCGTGGGTATTATAATTCAGGGCCAGTGAAGCATTAAGGGAATTGTCCTTCATAGTGGTAAGCGCGTTCTGGTTCAGGGTGAATGGGTTCGCGAAAGCGCTTTCCTTGTCCGGATTGAGCGGGAAGGCCCCGTCATTCCTGTTGTTCTGGTGTTTTAGGTTTAAAGTAGCGGAGAAATTATTGCCGGGTAGGAATTTCAGGTAGTAGTTGCCCGTGAACCTGTTCTGGTTGTCAAAATCCTTACCATTGAACTCGTTTTTATAGAACCCGTTGCGCTTGTCGTAAAGACCGGAGGCACCAAAGAAAAGTTTGTCCTTGATCAGAGGGGTTTTTAACGACAGCACATAACGTTGCTGGCCATAATTACCTACACTCGCCTCTGCATACAGTTCGTTGGCGTTGGTTGGTTTTCTGGTGATGATGTTGATCACACCGCCCATCGCATTCCTTCCGTATAATGTGCCCTGCGGGCCGCGAAGCACTTCAATGCGTTCAACGTCCAGAAGTTGGGGAATGTAGGTGTCAAGGTTGAACTGGTTCACCCCATCCACATAAGTGGCCACGGCCTGTTCGTACGAAGTGGTTGCAATGCCCCTGATGGAGGTTACATTCCTGTAGTCTCCGGAGTTTGCACTATAGAGGTTGGGAACGATACCCGTGATCTCCCTGATATCCCAAAGGCGGAATTCCCGCACCTGCCTTGCCGGAAGGGCAGAAACTGCATTGGCAACGGCGAGCTGTTTCTCTTCCGTTTTCTCAGCAGAGACCACCAGTTCATCCAGCAGTACGGAAGCGGCAGACAGCGTGATCTTGATGTCCGCGGTTGCTTCACCTGCTTTTGTTGTCAATACCTTGCTTGCGTAACCTACAGCGGAAACGGAGAGGGAGTAATTCCCTTTCGGCAGGCGAATGGAAAAAGTGCCGTCGCTGCCGGTAATTGCGCCACGGTCCGTATTCAGGACTTCAATGGATGCGCCCGATATGCCTTTTCCGGTATCATCGGATACCTTACCCTTGAGGTCTTGTGCTTCAGTCTGGGTAACTAAAACGAACAAAAACAAGGAGAGAACGGCTACTAATTTTCTCATAGTTCAAATTAGGCCGCTAAGTTACCTCACTGTATCATTTCGTCAATCGTCTGGCTGCTCAATTGGTGAAGAAAATTTGCTATGTTATTCACGGTAGCATCTAGGAATTTTTCACCTTTTTCCCTGGTGGCGAGGTAGGGATTGCCGGACCCTGTATCCCTGGTGACCTTTGTCCAGGGGCGCTGTGTCCAGGCCCAGCCTTCCTGGAAGCCCGAAGGCGTGAATTTTTTAGTGGCGCCATCGCCGGCCGTTTCCAGCGGCTGAACAAGATGCGGCGCGATGTGCATCATGCAACTGGTCTCAAACTCATCCGCATGATCTCCTGGCCTTTCGAAGAACTGGTTCCTCGGCGCAGCCACATACCAATTCACCACGGTCACCATAACATCCGGGTAAAGCAGGGCCAGTTCCCTGATGATGCCAACAAAGTTATTGGCTCCATGGCCGTTGATGATCACGAGTTTCTTTATGCCGTGGCGTTGAAGTACATCACAGATATCTTTCAATATGGCCAGTTGCGTGGAAGGCATCATGTTCATGCAGAGCGAAACATCCAGCTGCCCGGTATTCACTCCATAGGCGATACCTGGAAGCAGGATCACCTTCGATCCCAATTCCCATGCCCTCCCAACGGCTCTTTCAGCCACATGCTCAGCCTGGTAATTGTCAGTACCGTAGGGAAGATGGTAGTTATGTGCTTCCGTTGCACCCCATGTCATTACCGCGGTCTCGTATCGTGTATCCTTTACCGTTTGCCAACTCGCCTCAGCCAGGATATAGGGTCTCGCCATTTTTTCGTTTTGTCAAATATAAAAAAGAGCTGCATTATATTTGAATCATGACACCGGAGCGTATACAAAGGCTTACCTATGTTCTTGACCACCGGCAGCACGACCTTACCGTTGTTCTAGAGAATGTCTTTGATCCTCACAATATCTCTGCAGTGATGAGGACCTGCGATGCCGTTGGCATACAGGATATATTTGTGGTGAATACACGCCTCCCCCGCCACAAGAAATGGGGGCCACGCAGCAGCAGCAGTGCCGCCAAATGGCTGACCGTGCATCAGTTTGAGGATCTCGGGTCCTGTTTTTCCGAACTAAGGAAAAGGTATGACCGGATCTACACCACCCACCTTTCTTCAGATGCAACCAGCCTCCATGATATGGACCTTACCAGGAGTACTGCCCTGGTGTTTGGCAATGAGCATTCAGGCGTTTCTGACGAGTGCAGGGCCCTGGCAGATGGGAATTTCGTCATTCCCCAGGTGGGTATCATCCGCTCCCTGAATATATCCGTTGCCTGCGCCATTACACTGTATGAAGCTTTCAGGCAAAAGACCATCGCCGGGCATTATGCCCAACCGCATCTTCCGGTAGATTATCGGGCGGAGCTGATGAAAAACTGGGAACTGCAGGATAACCAAGGCTAATAGCTTCAGTTCGTCTCTTCAGCGGCACGCCGCATTGCTATGGACTTTAGTGAATTAATGGACACATTCAGTTCAAAGCCTATCAGGAGTACCAGTGAGTTCACGAATACCAGCAGCATCAGGATAAGTATGCTTCCCAGCGATCCATATACCTTGTTGTAGGTGGCAACGTTATTCACCCAATAGGAGAAAACATAGGTGAATGCAATAATGAGAAAAGTGGCCAGCAATGCTCCCGGTGAACTCAGTTTCCATTTTTTCTCTATGGCAGGTGCGAACCTGTAGATGAACGCGATGGAAAAGAATACCATGACGAATGTGAGCAAAAGCCTGATCAGTTCCACCAGCCAACTGAAGGATTTATCACCTATGGACAGCCACTTCCTGACATACGAAAGGACACTGCCCTGTAGTACGATGATCAACATGGTCCCGATGATCAGCGTAAGGATAAGTACGGTGAGTTTGATCGCTTCAAACCTGATCTCAAAAAAATTCCTTTTCTCCACTTCTATATGGAGGATGGATTTGTTGAACGTGCGCATGATGGTGATCACCGCGTTGGAAGAGAAATAAATGGCAAAGAGCAGACCTATGGATATCAGGCCGCTGCCTGGCTTGAAGAAGTCGTCCATTACTGATTTCAGGATCTTGTAGGTAGACTTGTCCGGCGTTACCTGTTGTATGAGCAGCAGCGCCTCCCGGTAAAGTTTGTCTGACATGGGAAGGTGGGAGAGGATCGTGAACAGGACGATGGCAAGGGGCGGTATGGCCATGAGGAAGTTGAAAGAGATGGCTGCGGCCCGTTCATTCAACCCTATTTGCTGTGTTTGCCGGATAAAGAATACGGCCACATCGTAGAGCGGTAATCCCTCGAACCCGGGCAACGAGATCCTTTTTGATCTCCTGATCAGGAAAGCAATGGGAGGGGAAGTGATGATCAGCCTTTCAAGTTTGGTCACGGGTTAGGTTATTTTATCCTGAGGCTGTCCAGTGCCTTCTGGTAAGCCCTGGCATTCCTGAAATGATCTTCCTCATTGGAAGCAAAGCTATGATATCCTGAAAAATCAGCGCGTGCACAAAAGAAAAGGTAGTCAGTGCTGGCTGAATGGAGCACGGCATCAATGGTTTTGATGGAAGGGGTGCATATAGGCCCGGGGGTAATCCTTTATTGGTATAGGTGTTGTAAGGGGATGCGGACGCCGCCCTGATGTGAGGTATGGTAATGCGCTTCAGGCCAAAATTACGCAGTGCGAATTTGACGGTGGGGTCGGCAGACAGGCTCATGCCTTTACTCAACCTGTTCAGGTAGACACTGGCGATCGTTGGCTTTTCATCGTTCTTGTTGGTCTCTTCTTCCACAATAGAGGCCAGGACATAGGCCTGGTCTTTGTTAAGCCCGATACTCTTCAGACGGCTTGTCCTTTCATCGGTCCAGAATCTATTCCTTTCATCATACAGCCGGCGGATCACCTTGTTCGCAGGTGTTGTCCAGTACATCTCGTAGGTGTTGGGTATCACGGATGAGACGATGGTATTGGTGTCCATTCCGAAGATGCGTGTGGAATCAGGGCTGTTGAAAAAACGAAGGAGGTCAGTGGAATCCATCTCCATTTGCCTGCCAATATATCCCGCGATGTCTTCCCTGGTCCTGAACTTGTTGATCACGAGCTTAACCGGGGTTTGCCTGCCGTTACGCAATGTTCTCAGGATATTCAAGGTGCTGGAGCCTTTCTCAAACACGTATTTTCCGGGTTTTATCTTGTCCAGTAGCCGTAAGAGAGGCAAGCATGGAAAAAAACAGCGGGGGAGGAAATGATCTTTTTTTCCTCCAGCGCGGCCATTACCGTCTCTTTTGCAGGATCCGCGGAAGGAATATACAACGTGCCCTGCTTGCCTTCAAAAGCGGTTGCAGGACCTAACACTTTCCAGGCAAAAACCACTGCCAGGACAAGGATAATAACAACAATGGCAGACAAGATCTTCTTAGTCATATCAGGATGTCAAAATAATCAAAAACCCTGCTAATTGCAGGGTTTTATGATAATATGATATCAAATTATGATCACTTGGTTGCAGGAACCGCAGGCGTGGTAGCAGGGGCCGTAGCGGGCGCCTGTTGAACAGGGGCTGTAGTAGACCCTGAGTTGGGATTGATCTTCCTGATCATGTCATTGCTCTCAGTTGGCCTGTTGATCAGCAGGGAAGAGACCAGGCAAAGTAAAACGATAACACCTGCCAGGATCCATGTTCCTTTCTCCAGAACGTCAGTGGTTTGCTTAACACCCATGAATTGGTTGCTGAAGCCGGCGATATTTCCGGCGAGCCCGCCACCTTTGGGATTCTGTATCAAAACGATCAGGCCCAGCAGTACAGAAGCTATAATGATCAGTATCAGAAATAACAGTGCCATATCAGTTCTCTTTGATTTCCTTTATTCGGACTGCAAAATAAGCGCTTTTGGAGGGATCAAGCAAACTTAATTTTCTGTAGATCTCGATCGCTCTCTCCTGCATACCCTGCTTGAGGAAAACCTCGGCCATTGCTTCCGTATACACCTCTTGTAATTCATTTGATGTTTCCGCGTTCTCCCTGACGGAGGCCTCATCGTCCTTCGCCATTCCCAGTTCAACCTTTTCAGGATGAATGCGTTTCATGGACTTCAGCCACTCTGTAAAGCTTTTAAGCTTGATGGACAGTTGATCTTTGCCCTGGTCAAGGTTATAACGAATGCCTTGTGAGGCGAAATAGTCGATGGTATAGAGCGGCTCGATCGGTATCTGTAGGTCTTTTTCTGCCTCCGGCTCTGCAAGAGCGGGCTCTTCGGCTGCTTCCTGCCGGTTCCAGGTGGCCTGTTCAAATGACTCCTCGTCTGACCTGGCTGTGCCTGGTACACGGGGTTCTCCGCCAATGCTTCTTCCCAGTGCGTATCCTGAACAGGTTCACTTCGCCTGTTGTCATATTGCTGTTCCGCTTCTTCAACGACTAGCGAAGCATCATGTGCTTCCACTGTTTCAGGGATCACATCTTCAGCGGGAGTGGTAAAGGTTTCAGCCAGTGTTTCCACATTTTCCGTTGAGCCGTCTTCATCATCCAGCAGCGCTTTGAACCAGTGGGTATTCTGGAAATAAATGGCGGCCTTTGACCTGGCAGAGATGCCATCAGCGGAAAGGTCATCGTTGAACTTTGCAGCCTTTAAAAAATGCAAAGCGGTGAAATAGGGATAGTACTCCAGCAACGCGTCGATGTCAGCTGTTGTAACAGCAACAGGATCAGCGCCTTCCAGGATGGGTCCACTAAGATGTTTCCAGGCCTTGTTCATGGATTGAAGATATGAACTACCAATCAGAAAATATGCGGTTGAAGATCTCGTCCGCCAGATTATTGATGAGCTGTTCCGCGAGTTGTGCTTCTGCCTGTTGAAGGCTCAGCGAAGCCGCGAAGGGGAAGTTCCTTGTAATATCTGCTTCAAAATTTCTTGAAGGTTTCACCTTGTTGGTAAAGATGATGTGGACGGAAACGTTGAGGTTGTTGCTTGATGTCCTTTGGTCCGAGATACCTGATGTGCTTACGCTGTAATCCGTGATCACACCGGAGATCTCATAGTCTGCTTCGTTATTGGTCTGTGAAAGCCTGGTCTGGTTGGTGATCTTTTGCCTAAGCTTGTCCGTGAGTTTAGGACTCAATTGCGGATTGATGTACCTAGCCCTGTTTCGATCATGTTCACCTTGACCGTTTTGGCTTCAGGTTCTATGGACACATCCCTGGTGCCAACCCTGCAGGTTCCCTGGATGCTCACCAGGGCTATGATCATTATGAACCAAGTTGTTCTCTTCATCACTCTTCAATATTATACTCCTTGAGTTTCCTGTACAGCGTGCGTTCGCTTATGCCCAGGTCAGATGCGGCATCTTTCCTTTTTCCCTTGTGTTTTTTCAGGGCTTTTTCAATAAGCTCCTTTTCCTTGTCCATGATGTTGAGCGACTCTTCCACTTCCACGTGTTCATGGATCTCATCTCCATTGTACAGCACGGGCTGCGCTACGGGCGAATGCACGGGGCCGGAAACCTTGTCGATCTCCTTGACCACCGGAAGGTCATGCAAAATGCCTTCATTGGCAAAAACCGCTGCAGCCGTGGAGGCTGTTGCAGGATTGTGCAGGATCTCCACGAACATCTTCTTCAGTTCAGTGACATCTTTCTTCATGTCAAAGAACAGTTTGTAAAGGATGTCCCGCTCACTGGTAAAATCTGTGGCAGAGCCATTTCCGCCAAGGTGGTGCTGGGGCGCCAGCATGGGCAGCCTGCTGCCCCTGTTTTCCGGAAGAAAACGCTGCATTATGCTGCCGTTCACCATCTTGTCTTTCGAAAGAACAGATACCTGTTCGGCTATATTCTTTAACTCCCTTACATTGCCCGGCCACGAGTACTCCTCCAATACACGCCTTGCATCATCATCAAGCTGTATGGGCGCTGCCTTGTATTTCTCCGCGAAGTCAACACAGAATTTTCGGAACAACAACACGATATCCTCTTTTCTGTCCCGCAGGGAAGGCACCCGGATGGGCACGGTGTTGAGGCGATAATACAGGTCTTCCCTGAACTTGCCGTTCTGTGTGGCGATGAGCAGGTCCCTGTTGGTTGCCGCGATCACGCGCACATCCGTCTTCTGCACTTTGGAAGATCCTACCCGGATATATTCTCCTGTCTCCAGTACACGTAACAACCTTGCTTGTGTGCCCAATGGCATTTCTCCGATCTCGTCAAGAAAGATGGTTCCGCCGTTAACCGTTTCAAAATAGCCCTTCCTGCTGTCCATGGCCCCTGTGAAAGACCCTTTCTCATGGCCAAAAAGTTCTGAATCAATGGTGCCTTCAGGAATGGCACCGCAGTTCACAGCGATGAATGGATTATGTTTACGGGAAGAGAGGGAATGGATGATCTGTGAGAATACTTCCTTGCCCACGCCGCTCTCACCATATATCAGCACGGTGAGGTCAGTATTGGCCACCTGGGCGGCAACCTGCAATGCATAGTTGAGCGCAACCGAATTTCCGATGATACCAAACCTGTTCTTGATCAATTGCAGGTCCATTTCCAAATCAGATTAATTTACCTAATAATGTGCCCTGGGTACAGTCATGCACTTTCACCCACGCATAATCGCCCGGTTTCAGAGGCTTTCCTTCTTCCTTGGGGAACACGAGTACCTTGTTCTGGCTATTCCTTCCCATCCAGTCTTTATCACTGCGCCTTGAATCTCCCTCAATGAGGACCTTGTAGGTTTTGCCTATGTCTTTTTTATTGCTTTCCAGGGAGAGCCTGTTCTGCATGGATACGATCTCTTCCAGTCGCCTGCGTTTCACGTCATGAGGAACATCATCTTCGTATCTTTTTGCAGCAAGGGTTCCCGGCCGCTCGGAGTACATGAACATGTAAGAGAAGTCATAACCGCTCTTTTCCATCAGGTCCAGGGTATCCTGGTGATCTTCCTCTGTTTCCGTGCAGAAACCGGCAATGATGTCTGAACTGATACCACAGTCAGGCATGATCTCTTTTATCCGCTGCACCTTGGCCAGGTACCACTCCCTGGTATAGGTGCGGTTCATGAGTTGAAGTACCCTGCTGGATCCGCTTTGCACCGGGAGGTGAATGTATTTGCAGATGTTTTCGTGCGCAGCCATGGTCCGCAAAACGTCATCCGTGATATCCTTGGGGTGCGATGTGCTGAAACGGACGCGCAGGTCAGGGCTGACCAGGGCCACCATCTCCAGCAGCATGGCGAATGTCACATTCTCTCCCGTCTCGGGATTGTTCCAGTAATAGCTGTCCACATTCTGGCCCAGCAGAGTCACTTCTTTATATCCATTTGCAAACAGGTCCCTGCATTCTGCCACAATGGAGAAGGCATCCCTGCTGCGTTCCCGGCCCCTCGTGAATGGCACCACACAAAAGGCGCACATGTTGTTGCAGCCACGCATAATGCTCACAAAGGCAGTGATGCCATTGGAATTCAGCCTTACAGGTGAAATGTCTGCATAAGTCTCTTCGCGGCTTAGCAATACGTTTACCGCTTTCTGGCCTTCATCTGCCTGGTTGATGAGTACAGGAAGCGTGCGGTAGGCATCCGGGCCTACCACAAGGTCAACCAGCTTTTCTTCCTCCAGCAGTTTGGTTTTCAGCCTTTCTGCCATACATCCCAGCATTCCAATGAGGAGGGAGGGGTTATTTTTCTTCAGGGACTTGAACTCGCCCAGGCGCTTACGGACGGTTTGTTCCGCTTTCTCCCTGATACTGCACGTGTTCAGGAACACCAGGTCAGCCTCTTCCAGGTTCCTGGTGGCACCATAACCTTGCTCCTGCAGGATAGATGCAATGATCTCGCTGTCAGAGAAATTCATCTGGCAGCCATAACTCTCTATATAGAATTTACGGTCGTACTCCCGGGTATCACCAGGCACAGGTGCTATGGCTTCGCCCTGCCGCTTCTCGTCATGTACCTTATCGTTCATCAATTCCAGCATAAACAAAAAGAAAAGGATAACAAAAATAAGACATTTTGTCATATTTGAGGCCTTCTAAGCAAGGAAATGCCTAATTTTACTGGCTTCCATCGTGAGAATTCTAGTCTGGATATTGCTTTTTTTGCCCTTTTATTCCCAAGCCCAGTGGAAGGAGGGTAGTGTAGAGGGGGCCGTAAGGGATTCAACCACCCGTATGGCGCTGGCCTCAGCTTCAGTTACCCTGAGCAATGGCACGGGCAGCCCGAGGCAGTTTTTGACGGATAAGACAGGTTTCTTTCATATCGATTCCATTCCGGTGGGCTTGTACAGGATCTCCGTGAGCTTCAGCGGCTATTCCACCTATGTCCTGGACAGTATCAGCGTGCGCCCGGAGAAAAAAGACCACCTTCTCGGTGAGATATTCCTGCATCCCTCCACCACCAGCCTGGAAACCATCGTGATCTATGCGGAGAAGCCCCTCATACAGACAAGGGACGGCAATATTACCATGAACGTGGCTGAGTCGCCCCTCTCTGCAGGTTCCAACGCCGCAGACCTCCTCAAGAATATGCCCCTGGTGTCTTCGGACCCTGATGGTAAAGTCACGGTCAGGGGCCGGGAGCCAAGGATACTGGTAGACGAGAAACCGGTTGACCTGAACGGTATGCAGCTGAATGATTTTCTGGAGTCTTTACCTGGGGGAATGATCGAGAAAATAGAGATCATGACCAACCCTCCGGCCCAGTATGCCCAGGAGCCGGGTGGGGTGATCAATATCGTTACCAGGAAAGGTAAAGGGGGATTGACAGGTCGCGTGAGCATGTACGGCGGAACAAGAGGGAGGCCGGTCTCACCGGAAGTGTGAGCTACCGGAAAAAAGGGCTGGCCTTCAGCCTGAATGCCGGGGACAGCTATAATGCGTTCTCCGGGGAGAGCAGCAGTGTGCGGGAGAACTTTTACAGGGATTCCTCCAACCAGCTTCATACTGGAAATACCTACACCAATATCAGCCGAAGGCCAAATGCGAGGTTCAACCTTGATTATGACCTCAATGCACGCAATAGCCTCAACACGGTACTCACCTACAACGGGAACAATTTTGACAATGACGGCGAAACCTCCTATGCGAACTTCAACAGCAGCGGGGAGAATTACAGGAACTCAATAAGGAATATACTATCCACAGGTGACAATAAGAACCCTGCTGCCAACCTTACGTTCACGCATAAGGGAAAAAAGGAGGGCGAGGTGTTGCGATTGCTCTGGGGATGGAATAAGAGCTGGCAGGACAACAACAGGTTCTTCGACCAACGGTTTTTTGACGACAAGGGAGATACTTTTGGTGACTCCACACAGAGCCAGTTCGTGAATAACAGCACAACCGGTATCAATACCAGGATCGGCTATGATCATCCTTTTAACAAGGGTATGACCATACTGTCCCTGGGAACTGCTGGAACCGGCAAACAAGTGACCTGTTACAGAATTCGTTTTATGAGGACCCCTCCGGGAATGATATACCCATGGACCTGCTGAATATTGACCTTGGCTTCAGCCAACGCGTTTATAATCTGCGTGGGTCTTTCAAGCATAAGTTCAATAAGGCTTTCTCATTCAATTCCGGCTTGGCCTGGGAGAAAACGGACCTGGCCTTTGAACTTCATAAGTTGGACAGGGAAGTGAGCAACGATTACAACAATTTCCTTCCGTTCGCAGGTTTCACGTTCACGGGTGAGCGGGGACAGAACTTGAGCCTGACCTATCGCCGCTCCATACGAAGGCCGGGGATAAGGGAATTGAATCCTTCGATCGACTACACTGACCCTACAACCTGAGAAGTGGTAATCCGCTGCTTGATCCAACGCTTACGGAGAACTTCGATCTCACGGTTGGCAAGACGGTGTCTAAATTCTATGTGAACTTCGGCCTCGGGTACAATATTGTCAATAATATTTTCGCTACGGTAAGAACACTGATCGAAGATGGTAAGACCTTGATCACCTGGCGCAATATCAATGCAAAACAGGAATATGAAGCGAGTGCATGGGCCGGATATAATTTTTCAAAGTCGTTTCGTGTGAACGCAAGCGCGGGCTATACCTACAACAAATACAGTGAAGCGGATATTGAGCAGTTCCGCTACAGGAATGGTGCATCCGTTACGGGTAAGCTCAGCTTCTCTTACGCAATAAAAGATGTCTGGAATTTCACGGGGAACATGAACTATAACAGGTTTGCCAATCCGCAGGGAACGGTTAGAAGCACTGTTGCGATGAACATGGGTGTACAGAAGAAATTCCTGGCTAAGAAACTGGTGGTCACGTTCAATATGGTTGACCCCATCATCCAGCAGAAGTTCAGGAATGTCACCAACGGCCCCAATTTCACGGTGTACAGTGAAGGGCTGACGCAAACCCGCAATTTCAGGCTGACACTGACCTATAATTTCAGATTCAAGACGGTTTAGTTGCCGGCGAGCTGGGGCAACCTCGTTTTTAGCCAACTCTTTTCAACAGGGATAAGCCAGTTGGTGGCCAGTTCTTCTTTTGTGAGTACTGTGTTGTTGAAATAAAGCGTGTCTTTGTTGATGAAACCATTTTCTGCCGCGTAAGATAACTGCGACATCGGAAGCATCTCAACTTTGTCTTTAACGATGAAAGCGAGGAGCTGCCTGTTGAACATGTTGACGCGATATCTCTGCTCTATCTCCTTGATAAGGCGTACAGAGCTGTCAGTACTGCATCCACTCACGCCGGTAGCTGTTTCGTCTGCCATGAGGATGATGAAACGGCCAAAGAACATGGTGGCGAACCCTTTCACCGGTGTGCCGTGCGATTTCCAGTTGGCCGCAAAATCTTCCAGCAACACTTCTATTTCCAGCGCTTCTGAAAGGGAGAAAAGCCGGTCTGCCTGGTATACCCAGACTCTTGAACTATTGTCAAAATCTTCGGGAAGAAGATGATTGTAATTAAGATCCATACTGCAAAAATACGGATTTAGTAAGCAGCTCCTGCTCTGGGGCTATGCCTTGACCTTTAGGCTTTCTGCAACCAGTTCTGCGATGTCAAGTACCTGCACATCGCTTTCGCGATTCTTTACACCATCTGTCAGCATGGTGTTGCAGAAAGGGCAGGCGGCTGCTATGATCGATGCCCAGAGGCGAGAGCTTCATCAGCGCGCTCCTGGTTCACCCTTTTTTCTCCTTTCTCTTCTTCCTTGAACATCTGCGCGCCGCCGGCACCACAGCAGAGGCCGTTTGTCCGGCATCGTTTCAGTTCCACCAGTTCTGCGTCAAGTATTTCCAAAACCTGCCGGGGAGCTTCATATATCCCATTCGCCCGGCCGAGGTAGCAGGAGTCATGGTAAGTGATCTTCTTTCCTTTGAAGACACCGCCGCCCTGCAGTTTTATCCTTCCCTCGTTGATCAGTTGCTGAAGGAAAGTACTGTGATGGATCACTTCATAGTTGCCACCCAGCTCAGGGTATTCATTCTTCAGGATGTTGAAACAATGCGGACAGGTGGTCACTATTTTCTTTATTCCATAATTGTTCAGCGTCTGTATGTTCTGGTAGGCCATCATCTGGAACATGAATTCATTGCCGGCCCTTCTTACCGGGTCTCCGGTACAGGTCTCTTCTTTACCCAGGATGGCATAGCTTATACCCAGTTCATTCAGTATGGTAGTGAAGGCTCGCGTAACTTTTTGGGCTCTCTGGTCAAAGCTGCCGGCGCAACCCACCCAGAACAGGATCTCAGGCGTACGGCCTTCTGCAAAAAGTTCTGCCATTACGGGCACATGCATATCGTCAGAATTTTTGTAAATCTAGCGCAAAGGTCCATACCATGGTCCGTGTTTTTAGATATTTTGGCTATACCATATCTTTGGGCTGCTCCGGTTCAAGGATCAAACACCAACGATGCAACTACTAAAAGCCGTTAATAACGTTTTTGTTCAGCTTTCAGGGTCCCTGGAGTTGTTGACAGAAGAGGAGTTCATTCAGCCCTGCCGTAATCTTTCCCATTCCACGATAGGCCAACACCTGAGGCATATCATCGAGATGTTCCAGTGCCTGGAAGAAGGCTACCATACCGGTGTGGTGAACTATGAGAAGCGGAAAAGGGATAAGGCCATTGAGACAGACCGCTTACTTGCGGTTGATCTCCTTCAAAAGATCCAGGAGGGGCTTTCCAGGCCCGACAAATCCCTTACCCTCGAAGGTGTGTATAATCACGATGCAGAAGATGTCATGCGCTTTCCTACCAATTATTATCGTGAGATCGTATACAACCTGGAACATACCATCCATCACATGGCATTGATCAGGGTAGGGATTCGTGAATTGAAGAATGTGGAACTGCCGGAAAATTTCGGCGTGGCATCTTCCACGGTAAAGCATAACCGGGCATGTGCACAGTGACCTTCCTGCCGCTTGACGGCAGGATCCTTATCGCTTCCAACAGGGACGAGAAGAGATCGCGTTCCAGCGCCATCGAACCCAGGCGTTACCGGAACCATTCCGGAAATGTCCTCTATCCCCGCGACGCTGATGCAGGAGGTACGTGGATCGCCCTTCACGAAAACGGGAATGCCATTGTTTTCCTCAACGGTGGTTTCGACGCGCATACATCAAGGCCTCCATATGCGAGGAGCAGGGGACTTGTTTTGCTGGACCTCATTGGAGCTCCTTCACCCAAAGAAAATTTCTCATCCCTTGAGCTCGGACAGATCGAACCGTTCACTGCCGTCATCTGGGAAAAAGGGGAGCTTTTGGAATGCGTTTGGGACGGGGCGGAAAAGCATATGACCGTAAAAGATCCCGGTGTGCCGCACATATGGTCCTCTTCAACGCTGTATGAAGACGATGTACGTGCATGGAGGAGACAATGGTACGATGACTGGCTAAAGCAAGTAAAAGCCCCGGGATTGGAAGATCTCCTGTATTTTCATCGTTTCACCGGCAGCGGTGACGATCATAACGGGTTGCTCATCAGCAGGAGTGCGCACAGCACGGTCAGTATTACCGGCATCGAATTGGAAAAGGATATGGGCAGTATGACGTATCTTGACCTCAAGAATAACCGGGAGCACCGCGAGATGCTACCCATTGTAGAATCCTAACCAACCGTTTTGTTCAGAAAGATCTTTCACCGGCCCTTTTTTATCAGGCTGTTCAATTGGGAGTACTGGTCGTTCACGGCAGTATATCTCTGGGTTATACCTTACTGGCTTTACCTCGGTTGTAAGGCAAGGTCATTTTTCTTTTTTACAGCGTCAAATCCCTCTATTGCCAACGGTGGCCTGGTGGGCGAGTCCAAGAAAGACATCCACGCGATATTGCCAAGGGATATGTATCCCCCACCATCCATTTCCCTTTTGGATCAGATCCGGAAGCGGTTGTAGAAGAAGTCCTTGCGTCTGAAATGGTATTTCCCATGATCGGTAAGCCGGACATAGGCGGCAAGGGGAGAGGTGTAAGGATCCTGAGGACTGTGCAGGATGTGCGCGCCTATGCAGCAGGGGCACAACTGGATTTCCATATCCAGCAATTCATTCCCTATCCCAATGAAGCCGGGATATTCTACCATCGTATTCCCGGGAGGAGAAAGGCAGGATCACGGGGATAGTGAGCAAGCATTTCCTAACGGTGACGGGTAATGGCAGAGATGACCTCAGGACCCTGATCAGGAATGACAGGCGAGGTATTATGTTCTACAAGGGCCTTGAAGCAATGCAGAAGGATTCGATGGACGATGTTCTGTCCAACGGGGAGAAAAGGGTCATATCGCCCTATGGTAATCATGCCAGGGGATCACTGTTCCTGGATGACAGCCATTTGGCAGACCAACAGCTCAATGATGTTGTGGACGCTCTCAGCAAACGGATTCCGGGCTTTTATTTCGGCAGGTTCGATATTCGCTACAGTTCCATGGAACTGCTGAAACAAGGCAGGGAATTCACTGTGATAGAACTTAACGGCGCCGGTGCGGAGCCCACACATATGTACGATCCTCGCCACTCCATTTTTTTTGCCTGGAAAGAGATCGTCAGGCACTGGAGCATACTTTGCAGGATCAGCATGATCAATCATAAGGCGGGGGTGCCTTATCCCGGGTTCCGGAAGGGGATCGCCATATTCACCAAAGAGACAAAGGATTCTGAGAAACTGGCAAAAATGTGAGCCAAGTTCCGTTAATTTCACTGCATGCTTAAGTTGTTCATGACGGGTATGTTCATCAGTTTCCTGGGTACCCTGCCCATGGGAACGCTGAACATTTCTGCCATGCAGATTTCTGTAACGGACGGTTATCGCCCTGCCATCCTTTTCTCACTTGGGGCAATGCTGGTTGAAGTAGGGTATGTGCGCCTCACCCTTGTTGCGATGGGCTGGTTCAGGAAGAACAGGAAGTTGTTGGTATGGATGGAATGGGCTACAATGTTCATCATCCTTGCGCTTGCCATGTCGAGTTTTTATACGGCGATGCACCCTTCAGTGCGATCGAACCCTATCCTTTCCAACACGGTCCACCGCTTCTGGCTCGGAGCGGGAATGAGTGCAATTAACCCGCTCCAGGTCCCTTTTTGGTTTGGGTGGAGTACGGTACTCAGCGGGAAGGGGATACTGGTAAGGGAAGGTTATAATTATGTTTTTTATGTGCTCGGAATAGGAATAGGCACGCTGGTAGGTAACAGCGTATTCATCTTTGGCGGCAAGTTGCTGGTAGACCAGTTGAATGCCGGCCAGGACATGGTCCAATGGGTGCTGGGGGCCATTTTCCTTATCACAGGCATCATCCAGGCCGTAAAAATGTTCCGGCGCAGTGATGCCATATCCACCATGGACACTGAATGATCACTGGTTCACCCAGGCATCGCGCTCGTCCGGGGAGAATTTCCAGGGGGCGAAATTATTTTCGGTGTTGCTGAACATGGCAGTCCATTCGTTGGGAACATTGGACTCTTCCATGGCCTGGTAACGCCTCAGTTGCAGGATGATATCCAGCGGGCTGATGGCGACGGGCATGCTTCCACGCAGGCCTGGCAAGTGGTACAGGCCCTTATCTCTTCCTGTGTGATGTAAGTGTGTAACAGCGATTTCCCGTCATCCACAAAGCTTCCATTCTTGCTGATATTGTTGCCGATCTCTTCCATCCTGTCCCTTGTATCCATCATGATCTTGCGGGGAGAGAGCATTTTTCCTGTCATGTTCGCGGGACATGCAGAAGTACACCTTCCACACTCTGTGCAACTGTAAGCATCGAGGAGGTTCCTCCAGGAGAGGTCAAACACATCCTTCGCGCCAAATCGTTTTGGTGGTTCCTCTCCTCCTGTGGGAGCGAGTTCAGGCTGCATGGCATAAAGGACTTCTTTCTGGATCGCTTCCATGTTCTCCATCTTGCCTTGCGGCTCCAACCTTGCGTAGTATGCGTTGGGGAAGGCAAACAGGATATGCAGGTGCTTGGAATAGGGCAGGTAGTTCAGGAATGCGAAGATGCCAATGATGTGTAACCACCAGGCCACGCGCTCGATACCTATAAGTGCGCCACTGCTCAGTCCATCGAATACGGGATGGAGCAAAGAAGAGAATAAGAAGTTGCCGGTAGCATGTTCCGCGTAAGGAACTACCCCACGTGCCTGGAGCAAGGTGTCGGTTGCATTCAGCGTGAGGAACAGGGACATGAGGATGATCTCAGTGACCAGGATGATATGTGCATCGCTGACGGGCCATCCTTTCAATTCCGGTTGGTTGAGCCGCTTTATCTTCTGTACGTCCCTTCGCCATAGAAAGGCGATACAAACCAGGATCACACCCACGGCGAGGAATTCAAATGCATTGATCAGTATGGGATACAGGCCTCCTAATGGTGATGCCAATACCCGGTGCGTGCCAAACACCCCGTCAATGAATATCTCCAGTACTTCAATGTTGATGATGATGAACCCGGCGTAGATCACCAGGTGCATGAACGCAACGAGGGGTTTCTTGAACATTTTCTTCTGCCCAAAGGCGAGCAGAAGAACGTTGCGCCAACGCTCCGCGGGCTGGTTGCTAAAGTCCTCGTCCCTGCCGAGGTTGATATTCCTCCTCAGTTCAGCGATCTTCCTGGCAAAAAGTACGATGGCGGCGGCAGCGGCTATGACGAACAGAATTTGCTGGATGAATTCCATAATTCGTTGGTTACAATTCGCTAATTTACGGCCCAGATAACTTGATATGTCCACAGCAGAGAAAAATTATATTCTCAATGGTGATACCGCTGCCAAAAAGCTGCAGCGGATGGCTTATGAGATCCTGGAGAACAATACGGATGAGCAACACCTGGTGGTAGCGGGGATCATGGATAATGGATTTGTGGTTGCCCGTGCCATTGCCGGCCTTTTAGGAAAACTCTCTGACAAAACCATAGAGCTGATCAGTATCAGTGTGGACAAGAAAACGCACGCGGACATACGGGTAGACCAGCCCGTGGATTTTTCCAATAAAGTGGTGATCCTTACTGATGATGTCACCAACAGCGGCAAGACGCTGACATATGCGCTCAAACCCTTTCTTTCGGGTTCACCCAGGAAAATACAAACCTTGGTGATGGTGGAAAGAAGTCATAAGAAATTCCCTATTCACCCTGATTATGTTGGTCTTTCCCTTTCAACATTCCTGCATGAACACATCTTTGTGGAAGTGGAGGGTGATCAGGTGTCCGGCGCTTATGTATCCTGATCAGAAATAAAGGCCATGGACCTTCACCTGTCCGCGCGTATTCAACTCCAGTGTGGGCGCGGGGATCTTTATCATATTCAGTGTGGAGAACAGGGAGCGGAGCAGTTTGCTTTTGGTGCGGATCCTGGTGAGGTCCACATCAGCTGAAAGCAGGAACCTCCTGTAACGTTCAATGTCCGTACGGTCAATAGTAGCGCCATTCCCGTCTGTCCATATATTTTCCCTGCCACCCAGCATCAGCCTGGCATTGTAGCCAAGGGAAAGGTTAAGCCACCTTGGTATCCTGGAATCCGGGAAGAAACTGTGCAGGTTGAAACTCAGCCAATAGGTTTGTGCATTGTAGTCTTTCAGCACGGCCTCCATCCCGCTTCCGAACAGCTCCACGGCCCGGGGCCTGGTTTCTGGGGAATATTGGTAAGGGTAGTAACTGAATTTGACGGAGATCCGCTGCTCTTTCCATATCAGTTGCTGGCTCACATAAGTGCCGGCGCCGGCTATGTTTGCGGCCATGTCCCACATACTGAAGCCCCATTTCTCGAATACCCGTCCAGGATCTCTATCACGCTCTGGTAAGCCACGCCGCTTATGCCGCCAAGCCACACGGCCTTGTTGGTATTGATCCCGGTCCAGCGCCAGATGTCCCCTGAAAGCCTGCTGATCTGGTAGGCCGTCCAAACGTGCCCGCCTTATCCATCTGCTGCCACTCAGGCAGGTCGTTGAATAAATGGAAAGGTTGCTTCGGATATTCCGAGTACCAGGCCTTGTTCAAAGCGATCATGGACCCGGTCCACAGTGCAGCCTGCGAACTCGCTACTATCCATATCCTTGTTTTATCCGGGTTGGAAGTATCAGGTAATGAATCTGTTCTGCCGGAAACGGCGAGGTGGGAGATAAGCAGGGGTATGATCAACAACCTGAGCAACAGTACAAAGTTAAAAATTCAATATCTTCATCCGCATAACCTAAAAACAAAAATATCTGATATGGATGCTGCCATTGAGCAAAGAGTGCAAGTCTGGCTGAACGGGAATTATGATGAGGTAACGAAAGGGGAGATACGGAAATTGTCAGAGGAGAACCCCAAGGAGCTGGCTGATGCTTTCTACCGTAATCTTGAATTCGGCACCGGTGGGTTACGAGGTGTGATGGGTGTTGGAACCAACAGGATCAATAAATATACCGTAGGGATGGCCACACAGGGGTATGCGAATTACCTGAAAAAAACATATCCCGGGCAGGAAGTACGCGTAGCCATTGCCCATGACAGCAGGAATAACAGCAGGCTGTTCGCAGAGATCACTGCAAATGTGATGGCAGCTAACGGGATCAAGGTTTTCCTTTTCGAGAGCCTGCGCCCAACACCTGAACTCAGTTTCACCATCCGTCACAAACAATGCCATGGCGGCGTGGTCTGTACCGCTTCCCATAACCCCAAGGAGTACAATGGCTATAAGGCTTATTGGAACGATGGAGGGCAGCTGGTGCCACCGCATGATAAGAACGTGATCAGGGAAGTTGACAGCATCACTGGCGTTGACGAAGTGAAATGGAGTGGCGGGAAGCGAATATCTCACTGGTTGGTGCTGAAATGGACGAGGCTTACTACGATATGGTCAAGGGCCTGAGCGTGTATCCTGAAGTCATAGCGCGGCAGCATGATCTCGGCATCGTATACACGCCCATCCACGGCACGGGTATAAAACTGGTGCCTGAAGTGCTGAAAAGGTTTGGCTTTACCAATGTGAACCTGGTAGAAGAGCAGATACAACCGGATGGTAATTTCCCCACTGTGGTATATCCCAATCCGAAGAAAGTGAGGCGATGAACATAGGCCTGCAGAAGGCAAAGGCATTGGACGCTGATATCCTCCTGGGTACAGACCCGGATGCGGACAGGGTTGGTATCGGTGTTAAGGACCACCACGGCAACTGGGTGCTGTTGAACGGGAACCAGACTGCGGTACTTGCTTTCAACTACCTGATAGAGGCAAGGAAGACCAAGGGCCTTGCCAAGCCGAATGATATGGTGGTGAAGACCATTGTGACCACGGATATGATCGATGTTTTTGCGGAAAAGAACGGTATCAACTGTTATAATGTGCTTACCGGTTTCAAATGGATCGCTGAGCTTATCAAATCAAAAGAGGCCAATGAGCACTATGTGATCGGGGGTGAGGAATCCTATGGCCTGATGATGGGGATAAGTTGAGGGACAAGGACGCGGTAAGTGCCGTTGCTTTGCTGTGTGAAATGGCCGCATACGAGAAAGACAAGGGGCATAGCTTGTTCGATAAGCTTATTGAACTCTACCTGCAGTATGGCTTTCTACAAGGAGCATCTCATCTCCATTACCAAGAAAGGTATGGACGGCCAGCAGCAGATAGCAGACATGATGCAGCGTTTTCGCGTTTCCCCGCCCACAGCTTTGGGTGGTTCTGAAGTGGTACAGCTCCTGGATTATGAAAAGCAGGTTGGAAAAGACCTGACCACAGGGAAAGAGTGGCCCATTGAACTGCCTAAAAGCAATGTGCTGCAGTTCCTGCTGGCTGACGAAGTAAGATCAGTGCCAGGCCTTCAGGTACTGAACCGAAGATCAAGTTCTATTTCAGCGTGAACAGCAAGCTCGATAAGAAAGAAGATTTCGATGCTGTAAATGCGCAACTTGACGACAAGATCAAACGCATCATATCAGACCTTGCGGTATAGAGAAAAAGGACGCAGATGCGTCCTTTTTTTATGTGGTGATTTGGTAGTGCGGTAATGCGACAATGAAGTAAGGTTGGCCTGCGCAGCGTCCATTACCGAATTGCTACATTAAACCGGAATTTTCAGTATTTGGCCAGGGAAGATCTTGTCCGGGTCCTTGATCTTGTCCTTATTGGCTTCAAAAATGTCCTTCCAAGTAATGCCATTGTATTTCGCAGCTATCTTGGACAGGTTGTCGCCTGATTTCACTTCATACGTCTGTTCCGCAGCGGGATCAATGGAAACATTCAATACCATGTCACCGGAACGCATTTCAGGATCAATAGACCCGTATATTTTCCATATCTCATCTTTCACGGCGTTCGAAGGCGCTGTGCATGTTACATACAGTACCCCGTCCTGCTCTTGCACCGTTGCATTGGTGATGCCATTGCCTTGTACAAACTGGACCAGTTGCGCGTATTTTTCTTGTAATGCCATGGTTAGGTTATTTAAGGTTGAGTTGATTGAGAACTTTCTTCGGTTTCAGTTCATTTGCAGCCTGCATGATCGCTTTAAGGTCTGCCTTCTTTGCAGTACCTGTAAGTGTCACAACACCACCGGCTACAGCCGCATTAACATCTTTTATGCCTTTAGCCGCAAACACGGAGTCGATCCCTTTCTTAAGGACATCATCCGGGTTGATCACCACGGGAGGCGCGGGAGGAGGTGGCGGTGGAGGTACAGTTAGATTGTTCACCACAGACTTCAGTCCCTTGATCCCCTGCAATGCTGTTTCAGCCGCGGCTTTGGTTGCATCATCAGTTACTTCTCCTGTCAGCGTGGCCACACCATCCTTTACGTTTGCATTGATCGTTGGTGACAATGCCGTCAGTTTAGCCTTGACCGCTTCGGCGATCTTTTCATCACTGGGTTTGCATGCGGCAAACAGCATTGATACTGCCACAGCGATCATCCAGCTCTTGGTAGTTAGCGTCCATTTCATAAAAAAATATTTACTGAAAGCTAGCAAACTTGACACCTGATAAATCTTTAATCTGGTTCAAATAATGATTTGAACCAAGCTTTATATTTTGCCTTAGATTTGCGGCATGCGCCCTTCAGAAGATAATTACAGGCACAAAGGCCTGCGGAAAAAGTTAGTGGAAGAGATCAGGAAAAAAGGTATTACCGATGAGCGCGTGCTTGAAGCCATCAACACTGTTCCCCGCCATTTTTTCCTGGACTCGGCTTTCACGGGGATCGCGTATGACGACAAAGCTTTTCCTATCGGTGAAGGGCAAACGATATCACAGCCTTATACTGTTGCCTACCAATCGCAGCTCTTGCAATGCAAGCCTTTTGATAAGGTTTTGGAGATCGGAACGGGAAGCGGCTACCAGGCAACCGTCCTTGCAGTAATGGGTGTGCAGGTTTTCACTATAGAGCGACAGAAGAAATTATATGACCTCAACAGGGACTTCGCCTACCTGCGGTCTTTCCACAACATCAAGTTTTTCTTCGGTGACGGCTTTGAAGGGCTTCCCACTTTTGCCCCTTTTGATAAAGTGATCGTCACTGCAGCAGCTCCTTTCATCCCGGAAAATTATTGCAACAGATGAAGGTGGGAGGTATGATGGTGATCCCTGTGAACGAAGGGGACCTTCAGCGCATGCTGAGGATCACGAAGACCGGCCCCGATCAGTACCATGAAGAGCGGTTTGACCTCTTCTCCTTTGTCCCCATGCTCGAGGGAAAAGCCAACAGCAACTCCTGAACAAAAGACGGATCTTTGTCAGGTAACCGGCAAAAAAAAGGGCCGGTCACTAATGGCCAGCCCTTCGTAAATATAAGTTGTTCATCACTGTTGCATCTGCATGCCTTCGTTCATGCCATCCATTCCGCTCCTTGAATTCTTGCGCTTGAAGAGGTTGGTATCGAACTTTCCGAATCGGTAGCTGAAGTTGAGGCGTACAACCCTCCAGTCCTGGCGACGCACAAAGTCCTGCACAAAATATTCTGACTCGGAATAGGTAGCGTACCTACGGGTCTTGAACAGGTCATTGATGCTCAGGGAGATGGAGGCTTTCTTGTCTTTCATGAATTCCCTCCTTATGGCGAAGTCAACGGCATAGTTCGGCTTAACATAACCCTGGGCTGTTGTCTGCACAAATCCGCCCCAGCCGCCGCCGCCACCGGGCCTGCCGCCACCGCCGCCCATTCCTCCACCGCCACGTCCGCCGCCACCGCCCTGGGGCAGGATGGCCTTGCTTTGGTAGTCACCGCTCAGTTGTATAGACCAGTTCTTCGGTAGTTTGAACGCGAGGTTAAGCTTTCCGAAAAAGCTCCAGAGATCGCCGATCTCCGGCACATTGCTTGCAATATTCTCCGTATTGATCTTAGAGTTGAAGAAGTTGAGGTTGGTAGTTGCATCCAGCCATTTCGTCAATGGGTTCCTTGAAGTCATTTCAAGGCCATAGGCACGACTGCTGTTGGCATTGATATACGTGTTGATGATCACATCCCTGCCGGGGATTGAACTGGGTTCCTTGATCTGGTACCGTGTGATCAGGTTGTCAGTGTATTTGAACCAGGCCGAGAAAAGAAGGCTGTGGCCTTTCTTGAGGTTCTTCTGGTAGCTCAATTCAAAAGACTGGGTGAATTCTGGTACGAGGTCAGGATTGCCCGGCTTATGTTCAGGGAGTCCGTGTAATCAACGAACGGCATCAACTGGAAGAAGTTTGGCCTGTTGATCCTCCTGGAATAGTTTACCTGGATATCCGCATTGTTCTTCAGGCTCTTGGTGAGGAACACACTGGGGAACAGGCTGATGGGGAAGGAGTTGCTGAATGACGAACCGTTGGTGATCAGGGTTCCGTCATATCTTGAACTTTCTGCCCTCAGGCCCAGTTGGTAGGAGAACGTTTTGCCCACTTTGCTTGAATAGGTTCCGTATGCAGCATATACCTGTTCCTGGTATTTGAAATTAGCATTGATCTGTGCTATAGGGACCAGGTCTCCGGTAATGGGGTTCTGGATATAGTTGAGGTTTTGGTTCCTGACATTGCGTATAGCCGCCCTGATACCTGCTTCTATCTTTGTGTTCTCTCCGAGAGGGTTCACATAGTCCGTCTGGAAAGTGAAGAACTTGTTGTTGCCTGTCCCTGTTTGCGTCTGGTTGATCGGAATTCCCTTGGGGTTATTGTTCTCGTCAAAATAATCTGTCCTGAAACCGCCCTCACTTCCATTCTTTGCCATGCTGTAATTCAGGTCTGAAGTAAGCTCCATTCCAGACTTCTTGAACAGGCGCTTATACCCTAATGCGAGGTTGGTATTACGGAAAAAGAATTCGTTGAACGTTGTTCTCTCAGAAAGGGACGTTGTTACGGGATTGGTAAGTGTGTCAGTTACGATACGCAATATGTCCTTACTCTCGTTATCACCACGCACATAGTTTGCACTGACTGTCAAAGTGTTCCTGTTGTCAAGGAAAAAGTCAAACCCGCCACGAAGGAACATGAATGCACCTTCCCTCGGGGATTGTTGTTCTGAGTGAACCTGACATTGGGCGTATAGTAATTCTCTGTTCTCACGGATTGGCCTTCGCCTATGCTTTTGCGCTGGTTATACATCCCGCTGAGGAACATGTTGACCTTTCCCTGGCGCACGTTGATATCTCCACCAAGGTTGATCTTTGCCCGGGAGTCTATGCCGCCACGGATATTGCCATTGTAACCGGCTTTCCTGTTCTTCTTCAATACGATGTTGAGTATACCGGCCATTCCACCGGATGCATCATATTTGGCCGAAGGGTTGGTGATCATCTCCACGGATGCGATAGCGTCAGCGGGGATCTGGTCCAGGGTAAGCGTGGTTGGCCTTCCGTCAACAAAAATGGTTGGTGAAGCATTGCGCAGCGTCACGTTGCCATCAATATCAACATTGAGTCCCGGAATATTGCGCATCAATTCTGTTGCTGTCTGGCCCTGCGATACCAGGCTTTTCTCCACGTTGAATATCTTGCGGTCAACCCCCATCTGCATAAAGGGTTTTGTTCCAGTGACGGTGATCGTCTCCAGTTGCTTGGCATCTACTTTGAGCTTGATATTACCCAGGTCGCGGTCAACCGCGTTCATCATCTGGCTCATATCACCTCCCGGTTTGAACTCGAATTTCACCGGTTGCTCATATGTTTCATAGCCGATCGCCGATATCCTGAGTTTGAATTGACCCATTACCGGCAGGTTCTCCAGGGAGAAATCGCCATTTGCGGAGGTGAGTTGTCCGGAGATCACGGCATCAACCCTTTTCTTCTGGACCGTATCAAATTTATTCTGGATGAGCTGTATGGAAGCTGCGTCAACAGGCCTGTTGGTATTGGCGTCTACCACTTTTCCATAAAAGCGGCCCATATTCATGCCCTGGCCACCGCCCCTGTTCATACCGGCGGGAGGTTGGGCTTTTACATAGGATCCCAGCAAGATCAAGGTCACAAGCAGTAAGTGTCTCATGAAGTTCATTTGGCTTATTAGATGCAAATCGTGTAAAAAACCTTTGCACCATCCTGTTATTATTATACGAAAGGAAGTATAACACAATGAGGGGCAAACTGTTCAAAATGCAGTTCGCTTATTGGTCAAGACATTTAACAGAAAGCGCATTATGCTGCCAGCAATGTGATGCCTACCTGGATCAGCCCGATAAGGAAACCGAGTACCCCGCCAAGTATTTCAACGAACCTGAATTCGCTGGACATGATCTGGTAAAGGATGCCTTCCAGCTTATCGGAGGAGAATCCGCTTACTTTTTCCTGTACGATCTTTTCCAGGTCCAGTTCATTTTTGAGTTCACCGGCATATCGCTGCATCAACTCAGGGAATAACGCCTGAAGTTCCTCCATGAATGCAGATTTGAGTGTTGCGATGGTTTTTTCCCCTATGAACATGGAAAGCATGGGAAAAGCCTTGGGAAGCTTGTGGTGCAGGAAATTATCAATGTGCTGGTCAACATGGGGTAATATCTTTTCCAGGTTAGAGGGGTCAGAGATCTTTCCCTCGATGTCCGTAAAGCTGAGGAATTCCTGGCTTACCAGCTTACCCAGCTTCTCGCCGAACTGTTGCTGCCGCTTCGGGAAGATACCCTGGATGGTGATCCCTAGAAATCGCACAGGTTGCTTGGGATGGAACAACATCTTAATGGCCACCCAGTTGGTGAAATAACCTATAAATGCCGAGATCAGGGGGATGGTCAGGAGCCATGCATTCATATCGTCCGTTTAGGGGCGGCAAAGATAACCAGATATTATCCATAAGATTTTGGAAAACTATCGCATTTAGTTATTTTTGCAACCCCAAACCCTTCACGGAGTGTGTAGCTCAGTTGGTTAGAGCATCAGATTGTGGTTCTGAGGGTCGTGGGTTCGAACCCCATCACGCTCCCAAACTCCTGCCCGGCAGGAGTTTTTTTATGTGCCTATTTGACCGCTTATCCTGTATTTCCAACGCTTCGTTAAAAGCGGCCCCGGCGGCAACAATGCCATCGATTTTCCGTTAAATTTGAGTATGTTACGCAAAACGTTTCAATATATGTTCAGTAAACGATCCCTACCCGTACTCCTAGTACTCGCGTTCGCCGGACTCCTCATTGCCTTTAACGTTTCCGGCAGAGGTAATCCTCCTACGAAATATGAGAAGATATTTCAACAGGTGGCTGAAATGCTGGAAGAGAACCATTACAGTCCGCAAAAGATAGATGATAAATTTTCTAAGGATATCTTCAAGAAATTCCTGGGTAACCTTGACCCGGACAAGAACATATTCCTCCAGTCTGATATACGTGAACTGAAAAAGTTTGAGACCACCATAGACGACGAACTACATGGGGCCCCCATGCAGTTCTTCAATGCAGCAAATGCTATTTACCAGAAGAGGCTGGGAGAGGTGTCCAATTATTATAAGGAGATACTGGATAAGCCTTTTTCTTATGCAGTGGATGAAACGGTAATTGTTGACGGTGACAAGCTTGACTATCCCCTGAATGAGGCCGCAAGGAAAGACAACTGGAGAAAGAAGTTGAAATACCTGTCACTAGAGAGGTATGTTGACCTTATAGAGGGACGCGAACAGAACAAAGGCACGGAAGGTTTTGTGGTGAAGGCTGATGCGGAACTGGAGAAAGAAGCACGTGACAAGGTGATGAAGATCATGAACCGCAATTTTGAGCGCCTCAAGAATAAGTTCAATGAGGAAGAACGCTTCAATATGCTGGTTAACACCATTACCTCAACCATGGACCCGCATACCACCTTTTTCCCTCCTTTGGAAAAAAGGTATTTTGATGAGCAGATGAGCGGCCGCTTCTTTGGTATCGGTGCTTCCCTGCGCTCTGAAGACGGCAACATTAAGATCGCCACCCTCGTAACTGGCAGCCCTGCCTGGAAATCACAGCAGATCGCGGTGGGCGATGTGGTAATGAAAGTTGGACAGGGGGCTGAAGAACCGGTTGACCTCACCGGCTTTGACACGGAAGATGCGGTTAAGCTTATCCGCGGGAAGAAGGGAACGGAAGTTCGACTGATCCTGAAAAAGGCAGACGGTTCGCTGAAGACCGTCAGCATGATCAGGGAAGAGATACAGACGGAAGAAACTTTCGCCAGGAGCGCGGTGATCAATGAGAACGGAAAGAAGATAGGGTATATATTCCTGCCTGAGTTTTATGCGGACTGGGAGAGGCCGAACGGCGCCAGGAGTGCCATGGACGTAGCCCGTGAGATACTCAAGCTTAAAGAGCAAAATGTAGACGGCATCATCATGGACCTCCGCAACAACGGTGGCGGTTCATTATATGACGTGGTTCAGATGGTGGGTTTCTTTATTGATGAGGGGCCGATTGTCCAGGTAAAGGATAGGGAAGGTAATCCCAACATTCTCAGGGACAGGGATAAGGATGTACTGTATGACGGACCGCTCGCTGTAATGGTGAATGAGTTCTCCGCATCTGCCTCAGAGATATTTGCGGCAGCCATACAGGATTACAAGAGGGGTATAGTTATCGGTAGCTCTTCCACTTATGGAAAAGGGACCGTGCAACGTAACATAGGATTGGATGGGAACAATATGAGCCCGCTGACGGCTTCAACGGCCGAACAGCTGGGTACCGTTAAGCTGACACTCCAGAAGTTCTACAGGATCAACGGCGGTTCAACGCAACTGAAGGGCGTGGTACCTGACATTATTATTCCCGACCAGTATGAATACCTGAAGTACAGGGAGAAAGACAACCCGGACGCTTTGCCCTGGGATGAAATTCAGAAGGCGCCTTTCCGCCCCGCAAAAACCTATTATGACGAAACCCAGGTGAAAACGGCCAGCATAGGACGCATCAGCGCAAGTCCTTCATTCTCCACTATCAAAGAGACCGTTGCGAAACTGGAAAAGTTCAACGACAAGGAGTATTCCCTGAATATTAATAAATACAGGGCTGAGCAGAAAGAGATAAAGGCGGCTATAAAGAAGATCGAAGAAGTGAACAAGAATCCCAAAGAACTCGAACTTTCACTCTTGCCCGCAGATGAGAAAAGGCTTTCCACTGACAATGACAAACTGGAAAGAAGGAAACAATGGGCAAAGTCACTCACCAAAGACATTTACCTTGGCGAGAGCGTGAATATCATGAATGACATGATCACACAAACAGCTCTGGCGAAAAGGTCAAATTGACTATGAAGGGCAGTAAGTATAGAAAAGGCGGAACTTCAATTCCGCCTTTCTTTTTTGTTATAGGTTACCACAAATCAAAGGTATCTTTCCTTCAGTATCCTCTGGTGGTGGCGGATATGTCCAATGGTGATATATCCCAGTGCGTTGACAGAAATTGTTTTCCCCGATGCTGTACCTGTTCTTGCGAGCATCTCATTTGTAAATCCCCTGAACATAAGATAAACGCTGCTGCGAAGTGCAAGCAGTTCTTCTTTCATGTCCCGCAGTGATCTTTGGTCAACTGTTGCAAGCGTGGCATATGCATTCTCATCAAATCCAGGCAGCGGCTGTTGTTCCCCGCGTGCTATGCTGATGGCGCGGTAGGAAAAAACCCTCTCCGTGTCTATCATGTGTTGAAGGAGCTGTTTCACCGTCCATTTGCCATCCGCGTAGGCATGGTCTCCTTTTTCAACAGGGATCTGTTCAAGCATTTCCCTGATCTCCTCAAGGGAATGTTGCATAGCCTGATGCAGGTCCTGCTCCTGGACAAGGCTTACATACGTTTCGTAGAACGGAGCATATTCTTTTGTGTCTGGTCTCATCGATGTTTTTACTAACCTTTTACGGGTTTTTTCTTGATGGTCGACTTCGGAAGGGGAGCAGGTTTCTTTTCCAGGGGACTTTTCCCGGCTGCAATGGTCTCAGCGAGTTTGATGGCTTCAACAGCATTCACCACTCCGCCCGAGGCGCTCAATTCGGAGAAATTCAGCTGCTCCGTTTTTTCGTCCATCTCATTGGGCTTATACACCATGGCGTCAAGCGGTTTGGCAGATCTTGTGATGACATCCTTCACTTCTGCCGGGCTGAGTTGCGGATAGTAGGAGAGGATGAGTGCTGCGAGGCCGGCAACTACCGGGCTTGCCATACTTGTGCCCTGCTCCATCTTATACTGGTCTCCTTTGGGCACGGTAGAATAGATCTCCATACCGGGAGCAAACACGTCAACGTCTTTCTTGCCGTAATTGGAGAAATAGGCTACCAGGTTCTTCTTTGTAGGGCCACTGGCGCCTACGGTGATCCAGTTGGGGCTTTTTGCGCCGTCAAGGTAGAATGCGGTAGGGAAATGTCTTTTCTCATCAACATTGGTGGCTTCATTGCCCGCTGCATGTACCAGCAATACGCCTTTTTCCTGGGCATATTTCACGGCATCGTCCACCCACTTCTTCTGTGGTGAAAAATACTTTCCAAAGCTCATATTGATCACCTTCGCGCCATTGTCAACGGCGTACCGGATCGCATTGGCAATATCTTTATCATGCTCATCGCCGTCCGGAACCGCCCGGATGGCCATTATCCTTACGTTGTTGGCGATACCGTCCATACCCTTGCCGTTCCCCCTTGCTGCAGCGATGATCCCGGACACATGGGTGCCATGTTCCGGATCTGCAGCCATAATGTCATTGTTTCCGTAAAATCGGTCATTGATATCATTGGGATCGTCGCCCACAATTGCCCTGTAATCCACCGGTGGGCCGTTAAGATTCTCTACTTTCTTTTTTTCTCCGTTATAGAACTGGGTGAGGTCACCGATCATCGACTTATTATTGGCCTCCATCCCGAGTTGCTGGAACAGTCCGAGCATCAGGCCTTTCGCTTTACTCTCTTCGGCATTTTTGGGCTTGTAGGTAAGCAGTTGGTCGCCGGTGTATTGCTCTTTACCCAGGGCAAGCCTGAGTATGCTGTCGGCGGACTGATCTTTTCAACGATGGGCCTGTAAACCAGCATCATGATGGATGCTTCTTTGGCTGCGGTCTCTATCTGTGCTTTCGCCCGCTCAAAAGTCCTTACCTCGTCTGCCTCCTCAACGGAAAGCCTGGAAAGGTCAGGAATACTATCGCCGTATTTCTTTTTCAGGCCGTAGTAAACCCGTGCTGCTTCGTCACTGTCCACGGTCACGTTCTGGCCATTCTTGTTGCCGAGGAAATTCCAGCCATGTACATCATCCACATAGCCGTTCTTATCGTCATCTATACCGTTGCCGGGTATCTCTTTCCTGTTCACCCACAGGACTGGCTTCAGGTCCTCGTGTGTAGTGTCAACACCTGAATCGATCACAGCTACGATCACCTGTTGCCTGGGCTGTTTTCCTTTTAGCAATGTCTGGTATGCTTTCTCCACACCAATACCGTAGTATCCGTTATCCTTGGGGTCAAGCATATGCCAGCCCTTTGGCGTTTCCTGTACTGATTTTTGAGCCTGTGCCGTGAAACCCGCGAGGATCAAGCCTGACAACACCAATGCCTTACGTAGGGTCATTTCAAATTAAAATTTAGGTAACAAAAATAAACATACAGCGGGAACTGTGTTGTTAAAAACAAGTCCTATATGTTGAATTTGATGCCCTGTGCGAGGGGAAGGGCAGTGGAATAATTGATGGTATTGGTTTGTCTTCTCATATAGGCCTTCCACGCGTCACTACCGCTTTCCCTGCCGCCGCCGGTCTCTTTTTCGCCTCCGAAGGCACCCCCGATCTCGGCCCCACTGGTCCCTATGTTGACATTGGCAATGCCACAGTCGCTGCCCCTTTGAGAAAGGAAGAGCTCGGCTTCCCTCATATTCAGGGTCATGATGGACGACGAAAGCCCCTGGGGAACGTTGTTTTGTATTTGAATTGCCTCTTCAAGGCTGTTGTATCGCATGATATACAGGATAGGGGCGAAGGTTTCCTGTTTTACGATCTCCATTCCGGGTGTTACTTCGGCTATACAAGGCCTCACATAGCACCCGCTCGCATAAGCATCACCCTCAAGTACGCCCGGTTCCACGATGAACTTGCCGCCCTGCGCGCTGCACTGCTGCACGGCGTTGAGATAAGACGCAACGGCATCCCTGTCGATCAATGGACCAACGTGGTTGGCTGAATCCAATGGATCCCCTATCCGCAGTTGGCTGTACGCGGCCACCAGTTTATCCCTGAAAGCCTCATACACCGATTCATGGATGATAAGACGCCTGGTTGTGGTACAACGCTGTCCTGCGGTTCCGACGGCCCCAAAAACACAGCCGATAACGGCGATGTCCAGATCAGCATGTTGTGAAACGATAATAGCATTGTTCCCTCCCAGTTCCAGGAGGCTGCGGCCAAGCCTTGCGCCTACCGCAGCGCCAACGGCCTTTCCCATACGGGTGGAGCCCGTGGCAGAAACCAGTGGTATGCGATGGTCATTGGCCAGCCATTCACCGGTTTCCCGGCCGCCTATGACCAGGCAGCTAACCCCTTCGGGAACATTGCATTCGCGGAACACCTCGGCGGTGATCTTCTGGCAGGCAATGGCACACAAAGGCGTCTTTTCTGAAGGTTTCCAGACGCTTACGTTGCCGCACACCCATGCCAGGGCCGTGTTCCAACTCCAGACGGCAACCGGGAAGTTGAAGGCCGATATGATGCCTACGATGCCCAAAGGATGCCATTGCTCATACATCCTGTGACCTGGTCTTTCACTGTGCATGGTAAGCCCGTATAATTGCCTGGAAAGCCCTACTGCGAAATCACAGATGTCTATCATCTCCTGCACTTCCCCCAATCCTTCCTGCAGGCTCTTGCCCATTTCCCAGGACACCAGTTTGCCCAATGGTTCTTTGTACTCCCTCAGTTTATTGCTCAGTTGCCTGACCACTTCGCCACGCTTCGGCGCAGGCCAGAGCCTCCACTCCTGGAATGCTTCTTCTGCCTTGGCTATGACCGCATCATAGGATTCGCGGTCTGCAAGGAAAACGGATGCTATCGGCTGCCCGTCCACAGGAGAGTGGGAGGTCAGGGATCCGCCTGCCGAACCGAGCCAGTGCTGCCCGGTAGAAAGCCCGTGATTATGCGAAGCAATGCCCAACTTTTCGAGAAACGACATAGGAGAGTATTTGTGGGCAAAGATACATTGATAATGTGGCAATGTGGCAATGTGGCAATGGGGCAATGGCGCAATGGGGCAGTAGGGCAATGCGCCGCATTACCTCGTTGCACTAATATTGTTCCTTGTTGTTGGGAAAGTCCTTCGATTTCACATCAGCCACATAATGCTGTACCGCTGAACTCATGATCTCGTGGAGATTGGCGTATTGCCTCAGGAAACGGGGTTTGAATTCGTGGTTGATCCCCAGCATGTCATGCATCACCAGCACCTGGCCATCGCAATGGGGGCCGGCACCGATACCTATAGTTGGTATTCCTGATGCTTTCAGAGACTTCCTTTGCCAGCTGTGCCGGGATCTTCTCGAGAACAACTGCGAAGCAGCCGGCCTCTTGCAATAACAGGGCGTCTTTGCGTAATTTTTCGGCCTCGGCCTCTTCCCTGGCCCTGACCTGGTAGGTGCCGAATTTATAGATGCTCTGGGGGGTAAGCCCAAGATGCCCCATGACGGGCACGCCGGCGCTGATGATCCGCCTGATGCTTTCTGCCACTTCGTCTCCGCCCTCCAGTTTTACTGCATGGGCTCCCGTTTCTTTCATGATGCGTATGGCAGAATTCAATGCTTCCTTGGAGTTGCCCTGGTATGTACCGAAAGGCAGGTCCACAACAATGAAACAGCGTTTGACACCCCTGACTACCGACTGGGCGTGGTAGATCATCTGGTCCAGTGTTATGGGGAGGGTTGTTTCATGGCCTGCCATCACGTTTGATGCTGAATCGCCCACCAGGATCACGTCGATCCCCGCGCCATCAATGATCCTTGCCGAGGAGTAATCATATGCTGTGAGCATGGCGATCTTTTCACCCTGCTCCTTCATAAGCATCAGGGTATGTGTAGTGATCCGCTTAATGTCTTTTTGTACACTCATGTGTCAGTTTTTGGGATGGATCAGAAATTCATGATCTGTCCGTATAAATGGTGGATCAGTCCGTCTGCAAGACCGATCTTTGGAACATATATCTCTTCACAATCCGCCCAGCGCATTACGTTGATGTATATGGAAAGGGCCGGCACGATCACGTCCGCACGGTCCTCTCGCAGTTTATACACGTGCATCCGCTCTTCCATGGTGAAATTGCTCAGCTCCTTGTAGTAATCCCTCAGCGTATCTATGTGAAGTGGCTTTCCTTCTTTTTTCTTGGAGAGCGAGAATACCTTGTTGATGTTGCCACCGGAACCTATGGCTGTAATATGCTTCAACTGCCTTGCCTGGATCTTGATCTCATTCTTCATATCGTCCCACTGTTCCTCGGTGATCATATTCTTCAGCAACCTGATGGTGCCGATATTGAATGATTTCTTGTAAGCCAGTTTCCCGTCATTGAAGAAGGTGAGTTCTGTGGATCCTCCTCCTACGTCAATGTAGAGATAGGACTCCTCTTTGCTCAGGTTCTCGGCGATGTGGTTCTCATATATGAGGCTGGCTTCGAGGTCTCCGCTGATCACGTCGATCTCTATTCCCGTCTCGGCCTTAACCTTCCTGATGATCTCCTGGCCGTTGGTGGCATCCCGCATGGCAGACGTTGCACAGGCCTTGACGTGTTTTACGTCATATGCCTTCAGCAGGTGTTTGTATGCCTTGATGGTCTGGATGATCATGTCCGTCTTTCCGGGAGATATCTGTCCTGTTTCAAATACATCGAAACCCAGCCTGAGGGGCACGCGTACGAGGTTGAGCTTGAGGAATTCCGGTTCTCCATTATTCCTGATCGTGACCTCGGAGATCAACAGGCGCGCGGCATTACTTCCTATGTCAATGGCAGCTAGTCTCAATACCAGAATTTCAACCCAATATTAACTGTTTTTCATTTGCCCCGCTTTGCCAAGCAGGTATTTGTATTGTTCGTGTTGCGAGCGGCAGGGCTTTCCGTTATTGCTCACATATTCATTGTGAAGGTCATTGGTGAGCAGCCTTGCCTTAACGTTATCCTGCAGTTCAATATTTATGATGTCAACGATCTCCTGTTGCAGCTGGGGGTCCAGTATGGGGCATGCCGCCTCCACACGGTGGTCAAGGTTCCTGACCATCCAGTCTGCCGAAGAGATGAAAACTTTCCTGTTGCCATTATTATGGAACACCATATAACGGGCATGTTCCAGGTACTCATCAACAATGCTTACCGCGTGTATGTCTTTCTTGAATCTCTTGCTGTGCGACTTGGCGCAGTAAATACCCCTGACCACCATGTTGATCTCCACTCCGGCCCTTGCCGCGTCATACAGTTTCTGGATCAGCATGGGATCCGCGAGGGAATTGAGTTTTAGTTGTATCGATGCTTTTCTTCCCATTGTGGCATTCTTGATCTCACTGTTGATGAGGGCAAGCAGCTGCCTTCGCATGAATGAAGGTGCAACGATCAGGGTCTTGCAGAGTTTGAGGTCTTTGATGCCGGCCTTCGGTTTTTCGAGGTAGGCGAAGATACGGTTCACATCCGCCATGATGTTGCGAGTTGGAGGTCAGCAGGCAACTGTCGCAATATATCCTCGCGGTAGATTTCATTCAGGTTGCCTGTGCTTACAAAACCATAATGGATGGTCCTGTTCCCGGACCTTTTCTTGATGAGGCAGACCTTGGCATGCACTTTCTCATTCGGATAACCCACCAGCACTTTCACACCTTCTTCTTCCAGGATCTCTTTCCAGCGCAGGTTGTTCTCCTCGTCAAACCGCGCCCTCAACTCCAGCATTACGGTTACTTCCTTGCCGTTCCTTACGGCGTTGATCAGTGCGTTGACCACTTTGGAGTGGGAGGCAAGCCGGTATGCAGTGATCTTGATCTGTTTCACATCCGGGTCAATGGCTGCCTCGCGAAGCAGGTCTATTACGGGATCAAAAGAGTGATAGGGAAAATGCAGCATCACATCTGACTGCAGTATCACATCTGTCACCCGGGTCACATCCCGGAGCTGCGGGTGCATGAAAGGCTTGGCCCTGAAAGCGGACGTATTGAAAACAGAGGACGGGAAATCCATGAAATGGCGGAAATTATGTATCCTGCCTCCCGGTATCAGGTGGTCGCGCTTGGTGAGCCCCATTTTCCGGATCATGAATTCAAGCAGTGCGGAGTCTATCTCTTTGTCATAGATCAATCTCACGGGCTTTCCCTTTCGCCGGTTCTTGATGCCTTTTTCGATCTTGTCTATGTATGCGGAGGGCTCGTCATAGTCCAGGTCATATTCCGCATCCTTGGTGACCTTGATGATATGAGCGCTGTACTTGTTGTAACCGAAGTAGGCGAAAATGCGGGGCAGGCAAAAACGTATGACGTCTTCCAGCAGGATGATATAGTGGCCACCGTCACCCCTGGAAGGCAGGGTGATGAACCTGTTCACGGCCCTTGTGGGCACTTCTATGAGTGAATACTTCCTTTTGTAAGCGCTGTCTTTTTTTGACATCACCACGGCCAGGTATATCGACTTGTCCCTGAGGTAGGGAGGGTGGGAATGCTTTCGATCATCAGGGGTATGACGTTCGATCGTACCTGTTCATCGAAGAAGCTGATGACATATTGCTGCTGTTTCGCGTCCAGCTGTTTTTCAGTAAGGAGGTGGATGTTCTCCTTTTTCATATCCTGGACGATGTTATCCCAGATGCGGTTGAACTCACCCTGTTGTTGCAGCACAATGAGTTGGATGTTGTCCAGTATTTTCTGCGGGCTTTCCTCCACGTGCATGATGGACTTGGCTCCGTACTTCATCATTCGTTTCAGCGCGGCCACCCTGACGCGAAAGAATTCATCGAGATTATTGGAGAAAATGCCGAGGAATTTCAGCCGTTCTTTTAGCGGTACAGCCTTATCTGCCGCCTCCTGTAGCACCCTCGCATTGAATGAGAGCCAGCTGATATCACGTGCAATGATGTCGATCTTGGTTTTGGTCTTCGCCATAGGGATAAAAATAGCTATGTAAGGTATAGTTCGGTGTTAAGTTTTTGGCTTAAAGCTTCTGGATGGCGTCTATCAGTGCTGTGGTTGAATATCCTTTCACGAAGGGCACTATATGCACTTCACCACCACGGGCAAGGGTTTCGTCCGCCCCCACCACTTTATCCATTGTATAGTCACCGCCCTTGACGATCACGTCTGGTTGGAGGGCGCGCATCAACTCAAGCGGGGTGTCTTCATCAAAAACAGTCACGGCGTCCACGATCTGCAGGGAAGCCATCATCAGGGAGCGGAAGCCTTCGTCGTTCACCGGCCGTTGCGGGCCCTTCAGTTTCTTTACAGAAGCATCTGCATTGAGTCCAACCACGAGAACGTCACCCAGTTGGGCAGAATCCGTGAGTATCTGCAAATGGCCCCTGTGAAGTATGTCAAAGCAGCCATTGGTGAAAACGATCTTTTTCCCCTCCGCGCGCCATGCAGCGGCTTGCTCCGCAAGGGCTGAGCGTGTCATGATCTTATCACTTACCAATGATGTTTCTTTCATGTCTCTTCCTGTTATAAATGGGCAGGATCATCAGGCAGAGGAACCCCACGCCCAGCACCATCAGGGTCTGCACAAGCCATAACAGCCAGCCATAGGCGAGGCCGTTCACTTCGGAGATGCCATACAAAGTAAGTGTTTTTTCAACCGCCAGCTGATAGGCGCCAATGCCGCCCTGGGTGACGATCATGGCAAGGCTGCCAAAAGAAAGGATAGTGAATGATGGTTCCATGCCCAGGTGGGCAACAGGCTCCATGGCATAGAATCCGAGGCGTATGCTCAGGAGGTACATCGCCCAGATGAAAATACTGTGGAGGAAGAATGCCGTCTTCCTTTTCACAAATCTGACACTGGTCAGCCCTTCCCAGATGCCACGGAAGATACCCTTTATCTTCCCGATAACGCTGATGTGGGCATACTTGTGCAGGATGAGGCGAACCAGAAGCAGCAGGGCAATAAAAAGTGCCACCCAGAGCAGTATTCTTGCAGGGTTATAAGATGTACGCCTTAACGCGTTCCCCAGCTCCGCTGACGCAAAGTCGCCAACCACATCCAGCTGTATGGCCACGGTAATGACCATCACGATCATGAGGCAGATAAAATCGAATGCCCGTTCTGCCACCATCGTTCCCACCAGTTTGTCTACGGGTGATCTTTCATACCTCGCCAGTATCGTACACTTCATCACTTCACCCAGCCTGGGTACGAGGAGGTTGAAAAAATATCCCAGCATAACGGCAAAGAAGGTATTTGCCGTGGAAGGCTGGAAGCCCAGTGGCTCCATAAGGATCTTCCACCTCAATGCCCGCGAGTAATGGGCTGCGAGCAACAGTAGCATTGCGGGTATGACGAGGATATAACGCGCGTTGAGGAGTGAGTCTTTCATCATGGACAACTCCTCACCCGTAAGGTTCCGTGTGGTGAGCCATAACAGGAATATTCCCAGGCCTAGGAACACGATATACTGGGCCACCGAGACCAGGGATCTTCTCATATCCGGGTTTAACTTGAAAGTTTGTTTCCGCCCCCGGGGAAAACCACCCAGGGCTTGAAGGTCTTGGCCTTTTCAAAATCCATACGGGCATAGGAAATGATGATAACGATGTCGCCGGCAGCCCCCAGCCTGGCCGCAGGCCCGTTCAGGCAACACACGCCGCTGCCTCTTTTACCCTTGATGAGATATGTTTCCAGCCTGGTGCCCGTATTCACGTTCACCACCTGTATCTTTTCATGCTCGATCATGTTCGCTGCGTCCATCAGGTCCTCATCCAGCGTCAGGCTTCCGACGTAGTGAAGGTTAGCTTCTGTGATCACGGCACGGTGGACCTTTGATTTCAGTACTTCAATATCCATAGGGGCAAAATTAGTCATTTGTGACGGGTCATTGATCATTGTGGGAGGTCAGAACAGTTCCATATTGTCTATTAGCCTGACCCCGTCGAGAAATGCAGCAACCAGTACCACAAGTTGCTCATCGCCATCCCACGAGTCGCGAAGGGCGAGGGTCCGGGCATTGGCGAACTCGAAATAATCCGGCAGGAAGCCACCGGCCTCCAGCTGCATGATGATCTCTTTTCTGATCTGGTCCAGCATTCCGGGCCGTAGTTCATTTTTTGCTTTCTGCAGCATTGCATGCAGTAGCGGGCCCTGGCCCTTGCTTCAGGGGAAAGCCTTACGTTGCGGCTGCTCATGGCAAGCCCATCCGGTTCCCTCATCGTGGGGCATATCCGGGTCCGGGTTGGGATATGCTCCAGGCTGATCAGCCTCCTGATCACCATGCACTGCTGGTAGTCCTTCCGGCCCAGGTACAGCACATCCGGGGAAACGATATCCAGTAATCTGTGAACAACCTTACAAACTCCCTGGAAATGGCCCGGCCGGAATTTCCCTTCCAGGATCTTATCCAGGTCACCAAGGTCATACTGTTTTCCCGGTCCGTAGCCCTGCGGATAGATCTCATCCACAGAGGGCAGGAACAGGACATCGCAGCCTTCTTTTTCCAACAGCCTGATGTCGTTCTCTATCGTAACGGGGTATTTCTCAAAATCCCCGGGGTCATTGAACTGGGCGGGATTCACAAAAATGCTGGACACGGTAACACTGTTCTCAGCCTTGCAGGTCCGGATCAGTCCGAGATGCCCCTCATGAAGGGCGCCCATGGTTGGAACAAAACCGGTTCCCGGGGAGCGGTGATGTGCCCGCAGGTAGCTCCCCAGCGGGGCGATATTCTTGAATATGACCATAATTATAAGCCAGGGCCCGCCGGAAATCCCCATTTATCTAAGATTCATTACCTTTGCACACCTTTTCGGCCCTTAATTAAATTAACGTTAACGGGAATGCTAGCAAAGAAAAGAATTTTATTCATAGCCAATGAGATGTCTCCTTACCTGGAACTCACTGAGTTTTCGGAGATCGTCAACAAGCTGGCTATCAAGGCCAACGACAGTGGATTTGAGGTTCGTTGCATCATGCCAAGGTTTGGCGTGATCAATGAAAGAAGACACCGGCTGCACGAAGTGGTACGTTTGTCGGGTATCAATGTATCCATTGATAACGATGATTTCCCGTTGCAGATCAAAGTGGCCTCACTTCCCAATGCCCGCCTTCAGGTGTATTTCCTGGATAACGAGGACATGTTCAAAAGGAAATTCGTTTTCACGGATGATCAGGACAACTGGTATGAAGACAATGCGCTTCGCAGCATTTTCTTCTGCAAAGGGGCCCTTGAAACCGTGAAGAAATTTGGATGGCCTCCTGACATAATCCACGCTTCGGGCTGGATGACGGGGCTTATCCCTGCCTACCTGAAAACGGTTTATAAGAAAGAGCCTGTTTTCGGCAACAGCAAGATCGTCTATACCATCGGCCAAAACACTTTCAAGGAGAAGCTGGGAGCAGATTTCATCAAGAAAGCACTTATCCATACCTCCATCAAGGAGAAGGACCTTGAGCCATTCAAGGAATGTAACAACACAGGAATGTTCAGGGGAGGTGCCAGCTATGCCGATGCTATCACCTTTGGCGCCGAGAAAGTGGAGAAGAAACTTCTGGAAGAGTTCAGTAAAGTGCGGGGCAAGAAGGTGATACCCTTCAATCCAGAGTCTGATTTAACAGAATATTTGCAGCTGTATCGCGACCTTGCGGAGAAGTAAGCATCGATCAAGATTAATCTATCACCGGTGAATTGGATAAAGTCTTTAGTTGGATATGTTACCCTGTTGTGTTCGTTTGTCACGCTCTTTAGCTGTACCAAGGTTTCCAGCACGGAGATCGGAGCTGACCTGATCCCCGCCGTAGATAATATCAACACCTTCGATACAACGCTTGCAGTTACCACAGAGAATGTGGTTCTGCCAGACAGTATTCTTCCGAGGCTTTTCTTCAGCAACTCAACCGGGGTTCCTGAAATGTTCGCGGGATACATCAGCAATGACCCGCAATTCGGTACCACTAATTCCTCCATGTATTTTTACCTGGCTCCCCCGCAGTTCCCTGCGCCATACCAGGTCAAGGACAGCCTCTATCTTGATTCCGTGGTGTTGTGCCTGCGTTGGTCCGGCATTACCTATGGTGATACCAACCTGGTGCAGAAACTCAATGTCTTCAGGCTGGCAACCAAACCGAACGGTGATTCGGCATACAGAACGGATGCGGACCTTCCCTATAAAGACCTGTTGGGTTCCGCAGCTTCCAGCCCTCGGTACTGGATGACTCATTAACCCTGTTCCGCCAAAAAGTGGGCAGGCAGTTGAGGATAAGGCTGAGTGATGATTTCGGAAGGCAGGTATTGGCCTGGGACACGGCCGCAGGACAACCGCTGAACAATGACACTACTTTCCGTGTGGCTTTGCCCGGTTTTGCGGTGATCCCTGATGTTGCCAGTGCGTCATCTGCCAATGCGCTGATGGGCTTCCTGGTGAGCGATACCAACAGCTATCTCAGGATATACTACCGGTATGATACAGCAGCCATCAAGGATACCACCTACAAAACATACAGGTATGTTTCCGGTGGAGGTTTTGCCAACAGGATCACCCGCAATTACAGCGGCTCTGAATATGCGCAGACCCTTACACCAGGACAAGACAGTATCGTTTATATCCAGAACTACCCTGGTACACACACCGTGATCCGGATCCCGTCCATCGCCGGGTTCAAGGCTGCCAAAGGCAATGTAGTGATCAACAGGGCAGAACTTGTGATGCAGCAAGTTCCGGCCAATGGGCAACAGAATAATATCTTCACCCCGCCGGACCTGTTATATATGGATTATTTCGATTCTACAGCAGGTGCACAGAAGCCATTTTACAACGATGCCTTTAATGCCAATGCGTATTCTCCCTCCCAGTTCGGCGGCATTCGTAAATATGTGAACGGACCCGGCGGAGTACCTGTGGCAGAGTACAGGTTTGGTTTGTCAAGGTATGTGCAGGGACTGATCACAAATAATAACTATAACAACCCCATCTATCTCTATTCGCCTATTATATCCGCTATGCACAGCCCATTGTGTTTCAGTACCTGAACAGGCTTGTGGCTGGCAGGGTGAAGCTGGGGGGGGATCCAATAAGCAACAGAAAATGTATCTAAGGATCATTTATTCTAAAATATAGTCGCTTCGTTATTATATTTGCAACCTATTTTCTAAACAAACTGCAATTATGCCCTACCTATTCACCTCGGAAAGTGTATCCGAAGGCCACCCTGACAAGATCGCAGACCAGATCTCAGATGCGTTGATCGACAATTTCCTTGCCTGGGACCCCCAGTCCAAAGTGGCGTGTGAAACCCTGGTGACAACCGGCCAGGTAGTACTTGCGGGTGAAGTGAAATCAAAGACTTACCTGGATGTTCAGAAGATCGCGCGCGAGGTGATCGCCAAGATCGGCTACACCAAGAGTGAATACATGTTTGAAGCGAACTCATGCGGTATCATCTCTGCTATCCACGAGCAGTCTCCTGATATCAACCAGGGCGTTGAAAGAAAGAAAAAAGAAGACCAGGGTGCCGGTGACCAGGGTATGATGTTTGGTTATGCAACCAATGAGACAGACAATTACATGCCCCTTGCGCTTGATCTCGCGCACAAGATCCTTCAGGAGCTGTCCCTGATCAGGAATGAGAAGAACTCAAAGATGTCATACCTCCGCCCTGATGCCAAAAGCCAGGTGACCATTGAGTATGACGATAATGATAAGCCCGTAAGGATAGACACAATTGTTGTTTCCACACAACATGATGCATTTGACAAGGATGAGAAAATGCTGGCCAAGATCAAGAAGGATGTCATTGATATCGTGATCCCAAGGGTCAAGGCAAAGTGCAAGAAATCCGTTCAGAAGCTCTTTAATGACAAGATCACCTTCCACGTGAACCCAACGGGTAAGTTCGTGATCGGAGGCCCCCATGGTGACACCGGACTTACAGGTCGTAAGATCATTGTTGACACCTATGGCGGAAAGGGTGCGCATGGCGGTGGAGCATTCAGTGGAAAGGATCCTTCCAAGGTTGACCGCAGCGCCGCATATGCTGCAGGCATATTGCCAAGAACCTCGTGGCCGCCGGCGTTGCTGATGAGATCCTGGTACAGGTTTCATATGCCATCGGTGTTGCCAAGCCCATGAATATCTTTGTTGACACATATGGTACGTCCAAGCTCTCACTGACTGACGGACAGATCGCAAGAGTGGTGGAAGGCCTGTTTGACATGAGGCCCTACGCCATAGAGACCAGGCTGAAGCTCAGGAACCCCATTTATAGTGAGACGGCGGCTTATGGCCATATGGGCCGTACACCTGAGGTTGTGGAGAAGACTTTCAAGACGCCCGAAGGCAAAGAAAAGAAGGTAAAGGTGGAACTGTTCACCTGGGAGAAACTGGATTATGTGGACAAGGTGAAGAAGGCATTCAAGTTGAAATAATGAAAGCCCCGGATGGGGGCTTTTTTATTCAGGCCAAATTGATCATATGTCAGAAAATCCATGGAAAGTGTTGGGCAGCAGGGAGGTTTATGACAATCCCTGGATCAACGTAACGGAATACGATGTCATCAATCCCGGGGGAGGGAAAGGCATTTACGGTAAGGTGCATTTCAAGAACAGGGCCATCGGCGTCATTCCCATGGATGAAGAGCGGAATATCTATCTTGTGGGCAGTACCGGTTCGCCCCTGACATGTATTCCTGGGAGATACCGGAAGGAGGTGGCGCGCTGGATGAAGACCCGCTCGAAGCGGCAAAAAGGGAGTTGGAAGAAGAGACCGGACTCGTAGCTTCACATTGGGAAAAGCTTTTTGACTTCCACCTGTCCAATTCCGTTTCTGACGAGTTTGGACATGTTTATCTTGCCACCGGCCTGGAACAGGGTGTTGCCAGTCCGGAGGATACAGAAGACATTACCGTCAGGAAGGTGCCACTTGAGGAAGCGTATCAGATGGTCCTCAGGGGGGAACTCACTGACTCTATGGCGGTATCGGCAATTTTCAGGCTTAAGATCTTAATACACGAAAGGGATACAAGTGAAAAATAACAGGTCTTCATATATTATCGGCAGGCAGCCCGTGATCGAGGCGCTGAAGTCAGGCAAAGCGTTGGAGCGCATATTCCTGCTTAAAAACGCGGGAGGCGATGTGATCAATGACATCCGCAGGGAAGCCCAGGCAGCACAGGTTCCGGTGAATACCGTTCCCGTAGAAAAGCTGAACAGCATCAGCAGGGCCAACCACCAGGGTGTCATCGCAGTGGTATCGCTGGTGAGCTATATGGACCTGCAGGCGGTTATAGATCACGTGGTGGCCGCGGGAGAAACACCTCTTTTTGTTATGCTCGATGGTATTACAGATGTCCGGAACATCGGAGCCATTGCAAGGAGTGCCGTCTGTTGCGGTGCCCACGCCGTGATCATTCCAGACAAAGGAGTAGGGGCCATCAATGAAGAAGCCATGAAGTCTTCAGCCGGGGCTTTGAACAAGATCCATCTGTGCAGGGAGGCAAGCCTGCTGAAGGCTGTAGATACGCTTCACCTCAACGGTATAAAAGTTTGCACTGCAGAGATGCGCTCGGAAAAAAAACTGGACGCGCTGGATCTTTCAACCCCGCTTTGCGTGATCATGGGAAGCGAGGACAAAGGCATACAACCATACCTTATGAAGGCTGCAGATGAAAGGTTCACCATTCCCATGTCAGGGAAGTTCGATTCCTTCAATGTAAGTGTGGCAGCAGGAATTATTCTTTATGAATGTTTCAGGCAGCGCTCATCGCGTAAATGATGCCTGTCTTTTCATTTCTTTCAGGAGCAACCTGTTCTTCACAAAATCGGGGACTATCCAGTCCAGGGCCAGGAAGAGATTATTGATCTTTCCCGGTACCAGTTTCTTTTTACCACTCAGCAGTGCGTCAATGGCCGAAGCGGCAACTTCATGGGGGTGCATCACCGCTTTCTTGGCAAGGCCCTTCATGTTCTTGTGAGCGTCACGAAGCCTTTCATTGGTTTCAACCGGGCCGGGGCAAACCACCATCATCGATACGTTGCTCCCTTTCAGCCTCAGCTGCATCGAATGTGTAAATGAATGCACAAAAGCTTTTGTAGCACCGTATACTTCCTTATTGGGTATATGGAAAAAACCGCCGAGGCTTCCCACATTCAGGATATGGCATCTGGAAGGATTACCGAGCATTTCCGGGATGAACATCCTGCACAATAGAACGGGTGCGATGATGTTCACCTGAACTTGTTTGCTGTAGAACGAAGGCTTGAAGTCAAGAAAGGGATTGGTGGAACCAATACCGGCATTATTGACAAGAACACGGACATTCAACTGCTCGTGCTTCACCCAATTGAACAAATCTTCACAAGAGGATTCCTTGCTGAGGTCAGCCTCAAAATACTTTACATCCACACCATGCGCAGATGCCAGCGCCAGACTTTTTGACCCGAGGTCTTCCCGGGAAGTGACACCATTACGATATCATATTTCCGGGAGGCAAGCTCTTCACAAAATGCTGCGCCAGGCCGGCCCCGGCGCCTGTTACCACAGCATAATTGCCCTTTACATCCTGTTTTTCCTTATCCATTCCACGGTTTGTTGGATGCCTTCATCAAGGCTCCGGATCTTGTAATCAATTTCATTACAGCCTTACTGCTGTCCAGCTTCCAGTGATAATCATAACGCTTCACCCAGTCAGGTGTGATCATCGGCGCGGTGCCGGATATGGTGGACCAGGTTTTCATGGCATGCGCCACTACGGTCATCAGCGGGAAAGGCAGGTTGTACAATTTTTTGTCTACCCCGCTGTGCTTCCTGATCAGAGCGATCAGTTCATTGAAGCTGGCATTCACCCCCCGAATATATAACGTTCTCCCTTGCCGCCTTTCTGCATGGCCGTGATATGTCCGTCCACAACATCGTCAACATGGCAATAGGAGCCTACGTCTTCACCGTTTCCGGGAATAACATGCCATTTCTTTTTCATGTACAGTTCAACGATCTTCGTCACCGGGTTACTACCGGTATCCAGGCCGGGTCCATAGACGCGTGCCGGATTCACAATGGAAACATCAAGTCCTTTCTGCACATATTCCATGACCACCTGTTCCGCTTTAGTCTTTGTTTCCTCGTAGGCGTTGAAGAAGCCCGTGATCCTGGGATCCTTCTCCGTCATAGGCTTGTCTGAGGAAGGCCCGATAACGCCTGCAGTGGAAGTGTACACCACTTTGCGCACATTTGACACCAGGGCCGCTTCCATCACATTCTCGTACCCTCAATGTTGATCTGCCTAAAGGTATCGGGTTCCTTGGCCCATAACCTGGCATAAGCTGCCATATGGTAAACCCTGTCTATCCCCCGCATAGCCTCTTCAAGAGAAGCTGCATCGGTAATATCTCCCCTGACGATCTTTATGTTGGGCTTTCTGAATTCAGGAATGTCCGGGTCCCGTCGCACAAGGATCCGTATGTCTTCCCCCTGTTCCGCCAGCTTAATGGTCAGCAAGGAACCGATATATCCTGTAGACCCGGTGATCAGTGTTGCCATGTCATTCAAATTCAGCGGCGAAAATACCGCAATCCGTTTACTTTTTCAGCCTGAAGAATGCTTTGGAAAGATTAGTGTTGACCTCCGCCCCGATGCAGATCCCGTTTGCATATGTGTAGAAATTCCTGTTGCCGTCAGGCAACTGCAATTCATAATAATGTGGCCTGATCTCCCTGATGGTAATGAACCGTTTGAAACTTTCGGAAAAGATCCGCGAAAGTCCCTTGGGCTCAATATGCATCAGGCAGGCACTGCTGTAGCTGATCTTCTCTTTTATCTCTGACTTATGCCCTTCGTCCTCGATCACATACCGGTCTTTTTGCCGGCTGATCTTTGTATCGACCCTGGTGCTGTTATTCACCTTCCTGATGGCAGAACCGGATACCAACTGCCCACCGCTGAATACCCCGGTGACCCGGGTATAGATGGCGAGTTCCACCAATATGGAGACCTCCACTTTTGACTCGGTATGGAACTCTGTTATTCCGCCCTGTTCACGACGTGAAGATTCCATCTGCCCTATCACCTTGTCATTCCTGAGCACCTCGTAGCGCAGTACCTGCAGGTCATTGGCCCCATCTTTCTTTTTCTCCGCAGGAAGTTGCGCAGACATGAAAAACAGAATTAATATGATGGTGTTTGCGGTCATTAGCCCACTAATTACGTACCCGTGTTACCTAAAGTTACACTTAGGATAACTGTTTATAAAGAAAAACCTATTACCTTCTGTTTGAAAACAACCATGACCCTTAACATATGGAGAATGCCGGACTGCAATTGAAATTCTTTCATTTGCTTCGCCAGAGATTGTCACCGCACGTTTCACTGGCGGATCAATTGTCATCCCTGCTCAACGTGAGTGAAGACAGTGCCTACAGGAGGATCAGGGGGGAGAAACAGATGGGATTCGATGAACTTGATATTTTGTGTAAGCACTTCAGGGTTTCGCTTGACGATCTTGTTGAGCTCCCCTCACAAACGGTGATCTTCCAAGGGGATTATATAGATCCCGAGAGTTTCAACTTTGTCACCTATCTGCAGAGCCAGGAAAACGAGTTGAGGTCAATTCTTGCAGCACGGGAAAAAGAGCTGACCTTTCTTTGCAAGGACATTCCGGTCTATCATTACTACCATTTTCCGGAGATCGCGGCCTTCAAGTATTTCAGCTGGCAACGAACCCTTTATGATTTTCCTGCCCTTAAAGGAAGGAAGTACAGTTTTCAAAACATTGCCCCGGAAGTATTGCAACTGGGGCGGCGGGTTGCCGATGCTTATTACAGGATACCAGGCACTGAGATACTCAACACGGACAATATACTTACAACACTTCGCCAGATAGAGTATTTCAAGGATGCCTGCCTTTTTGCTTCAGAAGATGAGATAGACAAGATATACCTCGCACTTCACCAGATGGTTGACCATATGGAAGCCATGGCGCAGGCAGGAAAAAAATTCCTGCCGGGTAAGGATCCTGGTGTGAGCACGGGTGAATACAGGTTGTATGTGAATGAGTTTTATGTGGGTGATAACATGCTGCTTGTCCGGGCAGGAAGTTTCAGGAGGGCTTTCCTCGTGCACAGCGGAACAAATTATATCAGTACGGATCATACAGGCTTCTGTGATTACCAGTGGGCCTTTGTGGATGGGCTGATCAGGCGATCCTCCCTTATTTCCCAAACAGGGGAGAAGGACAGGGGGCAGTTCTTTCTTGGTATCAGGGAGAGGATAAGGGCTTTCCAGGAGAATAAAGTTCAAACCCTGTCAAATCAATGATATGATCAACAGGCAAAACGAATTGTTCGCGAGAATAAGGAACCGCATGCAGGATCCTTCAAAAATGGCAGATGAACTTGCCGTTATCTGGGCATTAGCAAAGACAGTGTGTACAGGAGGATAAAAGGCGAGAAGCCACTCTTGTTTGAAGAGATATTCCTCTTGTCAAAGACATTTGATATTTCACTGGATGAGATCCTCAGTATCGGCGGCAACAACATCGTGTTGCAGGGCCAGTTCGTCAACGAGAATGATTTTGACCTGCAGGACTATCTTGGTTCCATCATCAGGAACCTGGAGGCCCTAGGCAGTCGGGACCAGGCGAAGCTATACTACATCAGTAAAGACATACCGCTGTTCTATTACCTGATGTTCCCGGCCATCTCGGCATTCAAGTTCTTCGTCTGGGCGAAAATCGCAAATGCAATTCACCAATAGTTCAGACAAGCCTTTCAGTGATTTTATGCTTACCCCGGAACTGGGGGAGTTGTGCCACAAAGCCGCGATGCTATATGCCAGTATCCCTTCAATAGAGATATTGAATCCTGACAATATCCTTAACGACCTTCGTCAACTAGCCTATTACAAGGATGCAGGCCTCATCAGGGACGGTAAAGATTTTCGCGGTATCCTGGATGAACTGGACCAAATGGTGGACCATATGGAAACGCAGGCCACACTTGGGTGTAAACTGGTCAGGGCGATGATAACGCGAAAGCTCCATTCCAGATGTATGTCAATGATTTTTACATTGGCGACAACACGGTGATCGCTGCAGCGGGAGGTGTAAGGCAGGTGTTCATGAATCACGCAGCCATCAATTTCCTTTCAACATCTTCAGAGCGTTTCGTGGATTATAATATGGACTTCGTGAACAACATGATACGAAAATCCACATTGGTCAGCGAAGTAGGGGAGAGAACACGTCAACGTTTTTTTGCGCTGATCCACCAGCGCATCAACAAGTACCGGGATATCATTCTCCAATAGCCCGGTTATTCCCCAAAGTGCTAACTTGCGCGCATGGACCAGGGATTACAGCTTATTGAATGCCCGCGTGACGCCATGCAGGGCTGGAAGCGCATCATTTCAACAGATGAGAAGGTGGCGTATATCAACAGCCTGTTGGAAGTAGGCTTCCATACCATTGATTTCGGCAGCTTTGTTTCGCCCAGGCTGATCCCGCAAATGGCGGATACGGCAGCCGTACTGGAGCAGTTGAACCCTTCTGCCACCAGGTTGCTTGCGATAGTGGCGAACAGGAGGGGTGCTGAGGACGCGTGTGCTTTTGAAAGGATCAGCTACCTCGGGTTCCCGTTCTCGGTTTCGGAAACATTTCAGCAACGTAATACCAACAGCTCAAGGGAGGAGTCTCTGGAGCGGATCAGGGAGATCCAGACGCTGTGTGAAGGCAGCGGGAAAACGCTTGTGGTATACATGTCCATGGGATTTGGAAACCCTTATGGGGATAAGTATGATTCCAATGTCCTGGCAGAGTGGATGAAAAAGATACGTGACCTGGGGGTAAGCATCATCTCTCTTGCAGATACGGTAGGACTGGCCACTCCGTCAATGGTAAGCGAAGTGGTGAGCGCTGTGATGCCCGCTTTCCCGGAATGTACCATAGGCGTTCACCTGCATTCATCCCCGGCCGAATTGGCAGAAAAATTTTTTGCCGCCTGGGATGCAGGATGCAGGCGCATTGATGGCGCCGTAGGCGGCATTGGTGGCTGCCCGATGGCGGACGATGAATTAGTGGGGAATATGGATACAGCCGCCATCATCCATTGCCTGCAGAACAGGAAGGTAGAAACAGGCATCAATGGGGATGCATTCCAAAAAGCTTCATCACTGGCAAAAAAGATCTTTTATTGATATGGATTTCAGGAGGGAGCTGGAAATAAGACCATTCAATACGAAACTGAATATCAGTGACAAGCTGATGTTGGTAGGGTCATGCTTTACGGACAAGCTGGGGAACAAACTGGCGCAGCACCGGTTCCGTACATTACAAAACCCCAATGGCATCCTGTTCAACCCGGTGAGCATAGCCAGTGCAGTATCCTCATATATTACACCCCGCAAATACGGGCCGGCTGACCTCTTTTTCAAGGATGAGTGGTGGGCCAGCTGGGACCATCATTCCTTGTTCTCACATGCAGACCAGGAATCCCTGTTGCAGATGATCAACGCATCTCAGGAAGAAGCGCATGCATTTCTCCAGAAAGCAGACTGGCTTATCCTCACTTTAGGATCAGCATGGGTTTACCAACTGGAAGATGGTAAAGTGGTAGCAAACTGCCATAAAGTGCCTACGGATAAATTCAGGAAATCACTGTTAAACGTTGAGGAGGTTCTTTCAATGCTGGACAATATGCTGCACCGGCTGTTCCTTTTCAATCCGGGACTGAAGATCATTTTCACGATCAGTCCTGTGCGACATTTACGGGACGGGTTCGTGGAGAATAACCGTAGCAAGGCCGTCTTGATACAAGCAGTGCATCACCTTGTGGACAAATTCAACAAACTGTTCTACTTCCCTGCATATGAATTGATCATAGATGACCTGAGGGATTATCGTTTCTACGCGGAAGACATGGTGCACCCCAATTACCTCGCCACAGAATATGTATGGCAGAAATTCACGGAAGCCTGTATTGACGATTATACCCTAAAATTCATGAAGGAAGTTTCTTCCGTGAACGCCGCCATCGCCCACAAGCCGTTTTTTCCGGACTCCCAGGCGCACAAGAATTTTCGTAAGAAGATGTATGAGAAGGTGATTCAGTTAAAAAAAGAATATCCCCAGGTTGACCTGGATCGGGACCTTGAATGGTTCAGGGATCAGTGAACCCTGTCTCCCCGCAGATCCATGTCACGCATTACCCCGGCTTCATATTCAAGCCATTCCTTCCACCGCTTCCTGACTTTATCCCTGGGAAGGTAGTGTTCCGCAAGTTCAATGAACAGGGTATAATGGCCTGCTTCGCTTTCCATGAATTTGCGGTAGAAGTTACGCATGTATTCATCGTCCAGCCCTTCGCTCAATCTTTTGAACCGCTCACAGCTTCTTGCCTCTATGAGGGCACAGATGAGGAGTTTGTCGAGGAACTGGTCCTCGGGCTTTCCACCCTTGGATTCAAACTCCAACAGCTTGTTCACATATACATCCTTGCGTTGTTTACCCAGTTTCAATCCCCGTTTATTCATCTCTGCAAGAACCTGCCTGAAGTGGCCCCATTCCTCGGTAACTATGGGCGCCAGTTCTTCCACCAGTTTCTCGTGTTCCGAATATTTCTGGATCAGGGAAATACAGGTGGTAGCTGCCTTCTGTTCACAAAAAGCGTGGTCCGTGAGGATCTCCTGCATGGATTTCCCTGCGAGGTCAACCCAGCGCGGGTCAGTTGGAAGTCTAAGCCCCAGGATATTCTTCACATCGGCTTCGTTCATCTTTACAATTTTCCGCAAAGATATGCCGGGGATGCAGTATATGATTTTCCTTATCTTCAGCCCCTAATTTTCAGCCTACATGCGGATCATACTTCTTATCCTGTCTTTCGTGCTGACCCTTTTCCTGGTCTATGCTTTGGATACGGACAAACTCGCGCCAGCTCCACTCGGTAAATTGCTGAGCCCGCAGGAGGGCGTTTGGCAGAACGCCGAAGGAGTGGATGATCACGTCAGTGAGAACCTGAAATTTCCCGGTATGAAAGGGAAGGTTGACGTGTATTTTGATGAGCGTATGGTGCCACACATTTTTGCAGAAGATGATAACGACGCTTATTTCGTGCAGGGCTTTATCCATGCAAAATACAGGCTTTGGCAGATGGAATTCCAGACCCGGGCAACGGCGGGCAGGCTGAGTGAGGTTTTTGGAGAAAAGGCGGTAGACTATGACCGCAGGCAACGAAGGCTGGGGATAGTGTATGCTGCTGAGAAAACCCTCGAGGTCTGGGAAAAGGATGAGGCTACCAAAGCCATGTGTGATGCTTATACCGCAGGTATCAACGCTTACATAGACCAGCTTTCTGCAGCTGAACTGCCTATAGAATACAAATTACTGGGTTACGGGCCGGAAAAATGGACCAACTTGAAATCGGTCATCTTCTTCAAGGCCATGGCCTATGACCTTACCGGATATGATACTGATTTCGAGAATACGAACCTGCTGAAACTGCTGGGAGAAAAGGATTTTTCGATGCTTTTCCCGGAGGTGCAGGATTCACTCTCGCCCATTATCCCCAAAGGGACCCCATTTAACCAGACCGCGGAGATCCCTGTTGCCCCGTCTACTGCTGATTCATCCTATTTCCACAGGACAGACTCTGTATGGTTCGCTGAGGCTTTCAAGCCAGACCCTGATAACGGCAGCAATAACTGGGCAGTAGCGGGAAGCAAGACGAAGTCAGGCAAACCCATTCTTTGTAATGACCCTCACCTGGGTATCACACTTCCGTCCATCTGGTATGAGATACAGATATCCACGCCATCATTTAATGCTTATGGTGTGAGTTTCCCCGGCTTGCCGGGCGTTGTGATCGGCTTCAATGATCAGGTGGCCTTCGGCTTCACCAATGCTGGAAGGGATATGAAAGATTATTACGAGGTAAAGTTCCAGGACAACAGCAAGGAAGCTTACTGGTTCAACGGAAAGTGGCTGAAGGCAGACCAGCGCATAGAAAAGATCGGTGTAAAGGGAAAGGGTGAGGTTCTGGATACAGTGGCCTATACGGTGTTTGGTCCGGTAATGTATGACAGAAGCTTCCAGGATAAACTCAAACAGAATAAAGCGTATGCATTGAGGTGGATCGCCCACTTTCCCTCCAACCCCATGCGCATGTGGTATGACCTCAACCGCGCGAAGAATTATTCAGATTACCTAGAGGCCATCCGTCATTTCAATGAACCGGCGCAGAACATGCTCTTCGCATCCAAAGACGGGGACATCGCCATTTGGCAACAGGGCAACTTCCCCCTGCGGTGGCCGGGACAGGGTAATTTCGTAATGCCCGGTACGGACAGCAGCTATCTCTGGACAAGCTTTATTCCAAAGGAAGACAACCCGCACATCCTCAACCCTGAGCAAGGTTATATCAGCAGTGCCAACCAAAGGCCCGTTGATTCAACATACCCCTATTTCATCCCGGGCCACTATGACCTTTACCGGGGATCAGCATCAACCGCAGGCTTTCAGCTATGAGTGATATCACTCCTGATGACATGAAGAAACTGCAAACGGATAATTACAATGTATTCGCTGAACATGCAAGGCCCGTGCTGCTGAAATACCTGGTGGCGGACAGGCTGGACCCCGATGCAAAGCGCTACGCCAACACGTTTGTAAAATGGAACCTGGTAAGTGACCCGGAACAGCAGGGGCCAACAATTTTTGACCATTGGATGGACACACTCTCGGCAATGGTGTTCAAGGATGAACTGGTCCGCAATGAGCTGCCAGTCACCATGCCAAATGATTATATACTTGTTCAGTACCTTCTGAAAGACAGCACCACGTTCAAGTTCATCGACAATGTGAATACACCAAAAACAGAGACACTGCAGGATGTGGTTACAGAAGCGTTGAACAGGGCAAGTGACCAGTTAAAGAAACTTGAGGCTGAAGATAAGCTGGCATGGGGCAGGTTCAAGAATGTGACCCTTTATCACCTGTTGCGGAACAACATGATGCCGTTCGCAAGAACCGGACTGGTTGCGGGAGGCGGAGAGCACATCATCAATGCCACCAAACATTCGCACGGCCCCAGCTGGCGGATGATCGTATCCCTGACAACGCCTGTAGAGGCCTATGGAGTTTATCCCGGTGGGCAAAGTGGAAACCCCGGAAGCCATTTCTATGACAATATGGCCTCGGATTGGGCCAAGGGTGAGTACTATCGCCTTTGGATCATGAAACGGGAAGAGGCCAATGACAAAAGGGTAAAAGGAAAAATGACATTCAGTTTATAACATCAGCCATGAAATTTTTCATATCCATCGCGCTCACAGCGCTGCTCGCATACGCATTCGGGATCTATCTTCCCTGGTGGAGTATTACGATCGCATCCTTCATTGTAGCGGTATTCATTCACCAAAAACCCGGTTGGGCTTTCTTGTCTGCTTTTCTGGCCCTGGCCTTGTTGTGGGGCCTTATGGCATGGGTGATCAGTGGCAGCAATGATCATATCCTGGCCCACAGGGTCTCCCAGCTGGTTCTCAAGAAAGATACACCGGGCGCCCTTATCAGCCTGTCCGCTCTTATAGGTGCACTTCCCGCCGGGATTTCCGCCGTATGCGGAAGCATACTTAGAACCATCATAGCGCAAAGGCAGGTTGGGTGATCAGGTTGTTTTGGTGTATTTTTGCCACGCTTTAGGAATTTTGCCTGGCCTGTAACCAGGGTTCCTCAGGAATTAAAATTCATGTTATGGCAACACTTCACAACCGCGTCTCCCGCAAGGAGCTTAAAGACCGTCTTGCACAGGATCCCACGCCCAGGACAACGATCTCATTCTACAACTACCAGCACATTCCTGATGCACAGTTCTTCAGGGATGAAATGTACCGGAACCTGAGTACGCTTGGCGTGCTCGGAAGGGTCTATGTTGCCAATGAAGGCGTCAATGCACAGATATCCGTGCCCAGTTCCAACCTCGATGCATTTCGTGAATACCTCTATTCACTGGAAGGATTCAACGGGCTTCGCCTTAATATCGCCGTTGATGACAACGGTAAATCCTTTTTTGTCCTGGACATAAAAGTGAGGAAGAAGATCGTTGCCGATGGCATAGATGACCCGGGATTTGATATGCGCAACAAAGGGCGTTATGTAGATGCAGAAGCTTTTAACAAGCTGACCGCAGACCCTGGTACTGTTGTCATTGACATGCGCAACCACTATGAATATGAAGTGGGGCATTTCAAGGGAGCCATTGAAGTTCCCAGTGACACATTCAGGGAGCAGTTGCCGATGGCCGTAGACATGTTGGAAGCAAAGAAGGATGCCAACATCATCATGTATTGTACGGGTGGTATCCGTTGTGAGAAGGCCAGCGCATATATGCTTCACCGGGGATTCACGAACGTATTCCACCTGGAAGGGGGGATCATCAATTACACGAGGCAGGTAAAAGCCCAGGGGCTGGAGAACAAATTCATCGGGAAGAATTTCGTGTTTGACGACAGGCTGGGAGAGCGCATCTCACCAGACATCATCGCCAAGTGCCACCAATGCGGAAAGCCCTGTGACACCCATGTCAACTGTAAGAATGAAGGCTGTCACCTGCTCTTCATTCAATGTGATGAATGTGCAGGCAAATATGAGCAGTGTTGCAGTAAGGAATGCCAGCAGGTCATCCATCTCCCCGAGGACGAACAGAAAGCACTCCGCAAAGGCCAGGATAAAGGGCAGAATATTTTTAATAAGTCGAGACGCAGGAAGATCGGTGCGATCGAGGGTGAGGGGAAAGGGTGAGGATCCCTTGCCCTATTTGCTTGTGCTCTTCCCTGCGAACTTCAAACATACCGGTGTAGGTACGTTGATCCGTTTACCCGTATCCGTTAGTTTGCCTGACCTGCTGTCTCTTTTGAATACCACTACCTGGTCTGAATTCATATTGGCCACCAACAGGAAGTTCCCTGACGGATCGATAACAAAATTCCTTGGAGCAACTGCCAAGAACCGGCTGGCTTCCCACAAGCTTTAGCATGCCGGTCTGGCCGTTGACCTCGTATATAGCAATATCGTTGGCATCCCCGCGGTTGGAAGCATAGAGGAATTTGCCATCCTTCGACATGTGGATGTCCGCAGACCCGGCAAATCCCTTGAATCCTTCTTTTGTGGAGGCAACCGTCTGGATCTTGGTGAGTTTGCCTGAACCCGCATCTGCCCTGAACACAGACACCCTGCCCTTCAACTCCTCCATCACATATGCGAATTTCCCGTTGGGGTGGAATTCAATATGCCTTGGTCCGCTGCCCGGGTCAACATCGGCCTCTGAAACCTTAGCGAGGTTGCCTTTGCCCTTATCGAAGGAGTAAGTGACGATCTTATCTATACCCAGGTCCGGTACGTATACGAACTGCTGGTTGGGAGAGAAGAAAGTAGCGTGCACGTGTGCTTTCTCCTGTCTTTCCTTGTTAGCCCCGCTGCCTTCATGCCTCATTATCCGGTTATCTTCCTGTAATGTTCCGTTTACTGACCGCATGGCTTTTACAGACCCGGAGCTGTAGTTGCCTGCAACAACCCACTGTCCGGTCACGTCAACGGCCACATAGCAAGGGTCATCGCCGCCGGATGGCTGGCTGTTGATCATCTTCAGGGTGCCATCCCGGGATTGAATCCGAAAGACACCACTTTCCCGCCATTGCCTGCATTATTGACCTCAGAAACCGCATAAACATATCTGCGATCAGGCGAAACCGCGAGATAGGATGGGTTGACTATGCCTTTGGCAACCGAGAGGAGCCTGGCATCGCCGGTATTACTGCTGAAATCATACACATAAATGCCTTCACTTTTACCTGTAGTGTAGGTTCCGATGAGCAGAAAGTTATTTTGCCCGTTGACGGCGGACCAGATCAAAAGGGAAAGGCAAACCAATAGATTTCTCATGCTGATCTTTTTTATAGCTGCTCGTTTTAAGCATGGAGGGAGGATATCCAGGAAACAACCGCTGTATTGATCTCCTCATCAGTTACAGGCGTTGGCTTGAAAGGCTGGCCGATCACTTTTTCGAAAAGTTCAATGTAACGCTGTGAAATGGTGCGGATCCAGTCGTCCGTCATCTCCGGCACCGTCTGGCCTTCCTTGCCCATAAAATCATTCGCGATCAGCCATTCCCGGACGAATTCCTTGCTCAGCTGTTTCTGTTTCTGGCCGGCTTGTTGCCGTTCATTGAAGCCATCGGCATAAAAATACCTGGAGGAATCAGGGGTATGTACTTCATCCATGAGGCAGATCTCCCCGTTCAACAGGCCAAACTCATATTTGGTATCTGCTAATATGAGGCCTCTGGACGAGGCGATCTGGCGTCCCCGCTCAAACAGGGCAAGGGCATAATCGCAAAGCTGTTCCCATTGTTCTTTTGTAGCCAGCCCCTGGGCGATGATCTCTTCCGCCGAGATGTCCTCATCGTGACCGGCAGCCGCTTTGGTTGAGGGGGTGATGATAGGATGGGGGAAGAAGTCGTTCTCTTTCAATCCTTTAGGCATTTTCACCCCGCAGAGCATGTCCGTCTGCTGATAGGTTCTCCACGCATGGCCCACCAGGTTACCCCTGACCACCATTTCTATTTTAAAGGGTTCGCATCGCTTTCCTGCGAAACGTTAGGGGCGGGGGTAGCCATCAGCCAGTTGGGGCAGATGTCCCTGCTGGCTTCCAGCATGTACGCTGCGATCTGGTTCAATACCTGGCCCTTGAAAGGGATAGGACGGGGGAGGATCACATCAAAAGCTGAAATGCGGTCACTGGCTATCATCACGAGGTGGTCACTACCTATCGCATATACGTCACGTACCTTGCCTTTATAATAAGAAGTCTGGTTGGGAAACTGAAAACTCATGGCGCTAAAGTAAATCCAAGGCCGCACTCAACCAACTTCTCAACTTCCTGTTGTTTAATTTTTTTTGGGGGAAACTTAACTATTCCTATTTTGTCCCCTGAATTTCAACCCAACTGAATTAAAAAACTGCGTATGAAACGAATAGGCAGCATTCTAGCATTGCTGATGTTGATCATGTACTCTTCGGTTGCTATTGCCCAATCCAATGTCATCAATGGAAAAGTGAGGACGGGGTCCAATGCCTCTATTGGACGACTTTCCGTTACCATCAAGGGTACCACTTCCGGTACTACCACTGATGACGCCGGCAATTTTGCATTGAACGTTCCACAAAACACAAAGTATCCATTCACCCTCGTGATCTCCGGTGTAGGCATTGCCACACAGGAAGTGGTGGTGAAAGCGATTACGGATGTGATAGATGTGGATGTAGTTTCCACTTCCACTCTTTCTGACGAGATCGTGGTATCGGCCACCAGGACCCAGACAAGGGCACTGGAGTCTCCCGTTACCATTGAAAGGATAGGCCTCAACACCCTGAGGCAGGCGCCCGCAGCCAGTTACTATGACATTATAGGCAATGTGAAGGGTGTGGACCTCGTTGCATCAAGCCTTACCTTCAAGACCGTTACCACACGCGGTTTTGCAGGTTCCGGTAACACCAGGTTCAACCAGATCGTTGACGGTATGGACAACCAGGCACCGGGCCTCAACTTCTCTGTGGGTTCTGTTGTGGGCCTTACGGAACTGGATGTTGAGAGCATGGAACTTCTGCCCGGCGCGTCTTCAGCCCTCTATGGCCCGGGCGGTATGAACGGTACACTGCTGATCAACAGCAAGAACCCGTTCAAATATGAGGGTTTCTCTTTCCAGTCCAAAGTTGGTGTGATGCATGTTGACAATAAGCATCGCTCCTCATCTCCTTATTACAACTTCGCGGCTCGTTGGGCACAGAAACTGTCTGACAAACTGGCCTTCAAAGTGACTGGTGAATTCATACAGGCACAGGACTGGCTTGCTGACGACCAGCGTAACTATATCCGCCCAACAGCGGCCAACGGCCTCACTGTGGGTAAGATAGCGCCTGGTACCCGCGAAACGGATCCTGCATATAATGGTGCGAACGCTTACGGTGATGAAACCCTGCTTGACCCTGCCACCAACACCTTCATTCTCAGGTCTATTGCACAGCAGGCTCCTTTCCTTAACAATGTAGTGAACCAGATCATTTCAGAAGGCGTTCCCGGCGTATCCCGTACAGGATTCAGGGAAGGCCAGGTGGTTGATCCCAACACCATCAACTTCAAAGTGACAGGTTCCCTGAACTATAAGATCAGCAGCAATACGGAACTGATCGTTGCCGGTTATTGGGGTACAGGGAATACTGTTTATACTGGTTCTGACAGGTACTCCCTGAAAGACCTGAAGATGGGCCAGTACAAAGTGGAACTGAACAGCAAGAACTGGTTGCTCCGCGCTTATACTACGCAGGAGAACGCCGGTCAGTCCTATAACCTGACTGCTGCTTCCAGGATCTTCAATGAAGCCGTTAAGCCCAGCACCCAGTGGTTCCCCGAATACTGGCAGAACTATATTAACGGCAGGGTTTCCGGCCTGAATTCAATGGACGCACACAACGCTGCCCGTACTATTACTGACCGCGGTACGCCCCAGCCTGGTACACCTGCTTATAATGCGATCTACGACAGGATCCGCAAGACGCCCATCAGCAAAGGTGGAGCCTTGTTCCTGGATAAGTCTGACCTCTATGCGGTGGAAGGCCAATACAACCTTAGCCAGTGGACTGGCAAGGTTGCGGACATCCTCGTGGGTGGTAACTTCAGGAGGTTTGTCCTGAACTCCAGGGTACGCTGTTCATTGATACAGCCGGCACTATTCCCATTAATGAATACGGTGCTTATGTTCAGGTAGGCAAGAACCTCGGTGAAAGGATCAGGTTGAACGTATCAGGACGCTATGATAAGAACCAGAACTTTGCGGGCAGGTTCACTCCAAGGGCAACCGCTGTGATCAAAGTGGCACGCAACAACAATATCAGGGTTTCATACCAGTCAGCATACCGCTTCCCCTCTACACAGCAGCAGTATATCAGGCTGGGCGTAGGCGGTGGTGAGACACTGCTTGGTGGTCTTCCCGTTTTCTACGACATCTACAACTTCAAGGGCAACCCTCCCTACGATCTCCCGTTGGGCAGCAACCCCAAGGTGTCCACTTTCCAGGAGTTCAAGCCTGAAAGCGTACAGTCCATCGAACTTGGTTACAAGGGTCTGGTGGCGCATGACAAACTGCTCATTGACGTTTACGGATACTTGGGACAGTATACTAACTTCATCGTAAGAAGGGCAGTAGGCCAGAAGATAGACCCCAACGGTGCTATCACTGCATCCAACCTGAGGACGCTTTCCATTCCTGTCAACTCAACAGCGAAAGTGAAGACCTATGGTGCGGGCCTTAGCCTTGAATACCGTTTCAGCCGTGGTTTCTATGCAAACCTTAACGCGTCAACAGACGTACTCCAGGATGTTCCTGAAGGATTTGTTGCGTTCTTCAACGCTCCAAGGTACAGGTACAACATTACAGCTGGTAACAATGCATTTGGTCCCAAGAAGCGTGTTGCTTTCAGCATAGCTTACAGGTGGCAGGATGCGTTCATGTATGAAAGTGATTTCGTATCAGGAACTGTTCCCGCCTTCCATAGCCTTGATGCACAGGTGAGCTACAAGCTTCCTGCTATCAAGTCGCTCATCGGCATCGGCGCAAACAACCTGCTGAACCAGTACTATTACACCGCGATGGCAAACCCATCAATCGGTGGCCTGTATTATGTACGCTTTGCATATAACATTTTCTAAACCGGAGTGAAAACAGAAATGATCATGAAACAATTCCAAATAAAGAACTGGCTCTTTGCAGTACTGGCAACGGGTGTTTTATTCACATCATGCAATAAGGATGTTCCCGATCCGGAACCATTGCCAACGCCTCCTGTTCCAACCGGCAAGACCATTGGACAGGTGATCACGGAAGACACCACTTACAGCTACCTGCTGGCAGCTGTGAACAGGGCGGGTTTGTCTGACGCGCTCTTTACACAGACCCTCAATTTCACGGTGTTTGCGCCTAACAACGCAGCGTTCCGTGCATCCGGCATTCCCAGCACCGCAGTGATCAACGCACTGCCGCTGACCTCGCTGGTTCCCCTGATCCAGTACCATGTACTGGGCTTCCGGGTACCTGCGGCAGGCATTCCCGAGTCATTCCCCAATTACCAGGCGCTGACGCTGTTTGCACCTCCCGGCGCACCCGCTCCTTTTGTAAGGGTGTCCAACTTCCCTTCAAGGCGTGGCACCCAGGCCTGGGTGAACAATATCCCGGTAACACAAGCAGATATCGCAGCCTCCAACGGCGTGATCCACAGCGTTGCAAGGGTTGTGAATCCTCCCTCACAAACGCTGACGGCTATCATGAGCGCGGATACCTCCCTGACTTTCTTAAGGGCAGCGATCGCCAGGGCTGATTCCGGACAGACCGGCCTGAACAGGCTTGATTCTGTACTGAATACGCCAATAGGTCCAAACCTGACGATCTTCGCTCCGGACAATAACGCGTTCAGGGCCTTGTTGACCGCACTGGGACTTCCGGCTTCTACGGCAGCCTTCAACTTCCTTCCGGTGCAGACCGTAAGGGCGATCGTTTCCTATCACGGCCTTGGAACAAGGGTATTCTCACCCAATATCCCTGCTACAAATACGGTTGTGCCTACACTGCTCACGGCAGCGGTTCCGGGCACCACGCTCACATTGAACTCAACAACGGGAGTCAAGGGCTTGGTGAACGCCACACCCGCAACCATAACATCTGCAGACAGGCACGGGCTCAACGGAACACTTCACGTGATCAATCAGGTCCTGCGTTTCCAGTAAACTAGGGAATCCTTAACATAAAAAAATAAGGCGTCAGATGACGCCTTATTTTTTTATCGGGATAACAAAGTAACAAAGGAAAGAAAGAGAAAGCCGACGCTCTCCCTTTATACGTTAAAGCGGAAGTGCATGATATCTCCGTCTTCCACCATGTAATCCTTGCCCTGCACAGCGAGCTTGCCATTGTCCCTGCAAGCCGCTTCAGAGCCATACTGCACAAAATCATTGTACTTGATCACCTCGGCACGGATGAATCCTTTTTCAAAATCCGTGTGGATCACACCGGCGGCCTGGGGCGCCAGCATTCCCTTGGTTATGGTCCAGGCCCTGACTTCCTGCACACCTGCAGTAAAGTAGGTGGCGAGGTTAAGGAGTTTATAGGTTGATTTGATGAGCCTCGCCACACCACTCTCAGAAAGGCCCATATCCTCGAGGAACATCTGCCTGTCGTCATAACTTTCCATCACTGCTATTTCACTTTCAATGGCTGCGGATATGAAGATGATCTCTGCTTTTTCGTCCTTCACTGCGTCCAACACAGCTTGTGTGTGCACATTGCCTTTTACTACGCTCTTCTCGTCAACATTGCATACGTAAAGAACAGGCTTCATGGTCAGCAGGAAAAGGTCATCGAGGTGTTTGGCCTTGTCTTCCGGTGTCACGGAGAAGGCCCTGGCATTCTTGCCCTGTTCGAGGTGGGCTTTCAGCGCTTTAAGGATCTCATAGCCCTGCTGGATGTCCCTGTCCCCGGTCTTCAGCATTTTTTCCGTACGCTGGATCTTCTTATCAACGCTTTCCAGGTCTTTCAGCTGTAGTTCCGTGTCAATCACTTCCTTGTCGCGCACGGGATTCACGTTCCCGTCCACGTGGATCACGTTATCGTCCTCAAAACAACGCAGCACATGAATGATGGCATCCGTTGCACGGATATTGCCGAGGAACTGGTTACCCAGGCCTTCACCTTTGCTTGCGCCTTTCACCAGGCCTGCAATATCAACGATCTCTACGGTAGTTGGAACCACCTTGTTGGGCTTAACAAGCTTTTCGAGGACAATGAGGCGTTCATCAGGAACGGTGATCACGCCGATATTGGGTTCGATGGTGCAAAAGGGGAAATTCGCTGCCTGCGCCTTGGCGTTGCTCAGCGCATTGAAGAGGGTTGATTTTCCCACATTAGGCAGACCTACGATACCAGCTTGTAATGCCATAATTGTTGACCTTGTTTTTTTGAGGGTGCAAAGATAGGCTATTGCCAAACAATTGCCCAGTGAAAGCGGAATACGTAACTTAGGGCCAATACTGGTCCAATGACGCTAAGCTATATCTGGCTCGCTTTTTTTCTTGTCGCATTCCTGATCGCCTTCATCAAGTGGGCTTTTCTCAATGACCCAATGATCTTCAAGGTAATCGTTGACGGCATCTTCAAGAGTGCAGGAGACAGTGTTGACCTGTCTTTCAAACTCATAGGGATCATGACGCTTTTCCTTGGCTTCATGAGTATAGGGGAAAAAGCAGGGGCCATTCGTTTCCTGTCCAGGATCGTGGGTCCTTTCTTTTCCAGGCTGTTCCCGGAGGTGCCCAGGCAACACCCCGCCATGGGCCATATGATGATGAATTTTTCCGCTAACCTCCTGGGGCTAGATAATGCCGCCACACCATTTGGGCTAAAGGCGATGGAGAGCCTGCAGGAACTGAACCCCAAGAAAGATACGGCCAGCAACGCCCAGATCATGTTCCTGGTGCTGCATGCCTCAGGGCTCACCCTGATCCCTATAAGCATTATCGCTATGCGGGCAGCGGTAAAGCCACCCGCCGCCAACCCCACGGATATTTTCATTCCCTGCATGATCGCCACTTTCGCAGCTACCGTTGCCGCCCTCGTGATCGTCTCGGTAAGACAAAGGATCAATCTCCTTCAACCCGTTATATTGGCCTGGATACTTGGCATCTCCGCCTTGATCGGGCTGCTCATAGCATATATGAAGATCTTCTTGGACCAGGCGGGTATCGAGAAATTCTCCACCATATTAAGCAATGGCCTCATTCTCCTGATCTTCCTCGTATTCCTGCTCGGGGCGTGGAGGAAGAAGGTCAACGTTTTTGAAGCATTTATCGATGGCGCCAAAGGGGGATTTGACATTGCTATCAGGATCATTCCCTACCTCGTTGCCATGCTTGTGGCTATCAGCGTACTCAGGAATTCTGGCGCGTTCGATTACCTGTTGAACGGTCTTTCCGCGATGTTCTCAGCGCTGGGCTTCAACACGGATTTCGTTGCAGCATTGCCAACCGCATTGATGAAACCGCTGAGTGGAAGCGGAGCGAGGGGGATGATGATCGATACCATGACGAAATACGGTGCAGATTCGTTTCCCGGCCGGCTGTCTGCCATCTTCCAGGGATCCAGTGACACTACATTTTACGTAGTGGCCGTTTATTTTGGTGCCGTGGGTATCAAGAACACAAGGTATGCCATCCCCTCCATGCTGCTGGCAGATCTTGTAGGCATGGTCACCGCTGTTACGGTTGCCTACCTGTTCTTTGGCGGTTAAACAGTATCCGATGAAATACACATACATTATCCTGCTTGCGCTGTTGAGTGTGCAGGCCTGTAAAACAAAAGACGAAACAACAGGCAATAGCGAAGACGTGCCAGGGGAGGAGGTTATGCAATGGAAGGAGAATGATACCCTCAGGCTCGCTGCCCAACCCATGGGCTTGAATACCTGGCTATCCTATTACCAAGAGTCTGACCTGCGGTTCAGGCTCGGAAACTTTAAGGCATCCGGCGTTGTGTTGCATTTCGGTGACCTGCCGGAATTGTCAGGGAAGCAGCGGGATAAAGCCACGGAACAGTATTTTATCTATTCGCCGGACAGCAGCCGGTATATAGACCTTTTCAGCTATGACCATTTCGCGGACAAGGGTATGCTGGCAGATGGCGAAGCAGACCAGGAGGTTGTACTTGCCGATACCAACAAACGCCTACGTAAACAACTGTTGTTCAACGGCCCGTTCCAGTCGGTAGACTTTGCAGACTGGCTTGGTAGGGACAGATTCCTTTTGGGAGTGACAACAATGTCAGAGGATGGAAAAACTTTAGGCGCCCAGTTGCTGTTATTCAACATCTCCGATTCCACCTACACCAACTTCGATCTTGACCACAGGCTGCCGATCGATTCGATCAAGGCAGGGCCACAGAGTTTTGAAGAAATATACCTCAATAAGTTCAATCTGAAATGACAAGGATCACTGTATCGCTGGATAAAATAAAAATATTCGGGCATCACGGCCTGCACCCGGAGGAAACCCATGCGGGGGCTGAATTTGAGGTGGATATGCATGTTGAGTATGAAGTGGGGAACAGAATAGAAAGTATTGAAACAACAGTAGATTATACAGTTGTCTATTCCATTGTAAGGAGATACATGAATAGTCCTTACGCGTTACTGGAAACATTGTGTATGGACATTGTGGAAGAAACAAAGCGTGTGTTCCCCCAGGTAACAGGAATTAACATAACCATAAGGAAAATAAATCCACCTGTTGTTAATTTACGAGGTCAACTAAGCGTAACCGTACACAAACGATTTGAATGATGAAAAGAACCTTTTTTCTGCTGTGCCTCCTGGCCATTGCTTTCAGTAATTCATTTGCCCAGGATGTGAATTATCTCCTGAACGAGGGTGCACAACTGGAGAAGGAAATGAAAGACGGCGAAGCACTTAAAAAGTACCAGGAAGCCCTTCAGCTATCCCCTACAGATCCAAAGGCCCTTTCCAAATGCAGTGAGCTGAACAGCATTATCGGCAATAGGGAGCAGGACAAGAAGAGCAAGCAGGAATATTTCAACGCTGCGCGTACTTATGCTGAAACGGCCCTGAAACTAAACCCCACGGACCCGGATGCAAATTATGCCATGGCACTTGCGCAATTCAGGTATGGCGCGGCAAGTGGTATCAAAGAGAGGATGGACGCGGTTAAGGATGTCAAGAGTTATCTCGATAAAGCGCTTAGCACCGATTCAACCCATTTCAAGGCATTGCATTTGCTGGGACGATGGAATGCGGAAGTGACAGGCTATAATGTGGCCGAGAAAGCCGCCTTGAAAGTTGCCTTCGGAGGCCTTCCCTCCACCAGTTATGCAAAGGCGGTAGAACTGATGGAGAAAAGCCGGCGGAGAAATCCAAACTACCTCCTGAATTATCTTGACCTGGCGAAGGCGTATAAATCCAACGGGCAGAGCGACAAGGCGATAGAGGTGTTGAACAGGCTTGTCAAGCTTCCCCCAAAGACAGCTGACGATGAAGGATATAAGGCTGAGGGCAAAAAATTGCTCGAAAGCCTTCTCTAATTTGTAAATTGCACACGTCATAACTCTTATCAATAATGAAAAAACTGATTGCAGGATCTTTCCTGCTTTTCTTTTATCTGACCGTAGTAGCGCAATCCAATTACAATCCCTATGATCTTTTTGCGCCATCCACCTATCCATATGGATCAAGCCTTTTGAGAACAGGGGCAGGTGAGCCCGGTCCATCATACTGGCAGAACAGGGCTGATTACAAGATCACAGCCTCGCTGGACGAATCAAAGGATGAGGTCCGCGGTTCCGTGATGATCACCTATTCTAATAACAGTCCCCAAGCCATTTCCCATATCTGGTTGATGCTGGAACAGAACCTTTTTACCCAGGAATCAAGGGGCTTTGCAAAACTCCCTGCAACGGGCAACAGCAGGTACGGTAACAGCAGGAGCGGTTTCAAGGGGGGATTCAATATATCATCCATCAAATTTGTTGATGATGCGGGGAAGGATGTGCAGGTTGACACCGTGGTCACCGATACGAGGATGCAGGTCAGGCTTCCAAGGGCGCTCGCATCAAAAGCAAAGGCCCAGATACGTGTAGACTTCAGCTTTACCGTTCCCGAGCACGGGGCAGACAGGATGGGTTGGTTGAATACGTCAAAAGGAAAGATCTATTCCCTGGCACAGTGGTACCCCAGGGTCTGTGTGTATGATGACATCCGAGGCTGGAATGCAGACCCTTATCTCGGTCCTTCGGAATTCTACCTGGAATACGGCGATTTTGAGGTGAACATCACGGCTCCTGCTGATCACGTTGTAGTTGCTTCGGGGGAATTGCTCAACCCGCAGGAGGTGTTGACCAATGAGCAGTTGAGAAGGTATAATGAAGCGAAGGGAAGTGATAAAACCGTTGTGATAAAGCCCGCTACCGAAGTAGGCAACGCAGCGGCCACCGTGAAGAAGCCAACACTCACCTGGAAATACAGGATAAACAATGCAAGGGATTTTGCATGGGCAAGTTCAAAGAGTTTCATCTGGGATGGCGCTAAGATGAACCTGCCCGGCGGGAGATCGTCTTTCGCACAGTCCGTATATCCTCAGGAGTCTTCTGCGCCAAAGGCCTGGGCACGGAGTACCGAATTCGTAAAGGCATCCATCGAGAATTATTCCAAACGGTGGTTCGAGTACCCTTATCCCGCTGCGGTAAATGTAGCCTCTAATGTGAGCGGTATGGAGTATCCCGGGATCGTATTCTGCGGATGGAAAGACGCAGGCGAGGATCTCTGGGGTGTGACGGACCACGAGTTCGGCCACACCTGGTTCCCCATGATCGTGGGCTCCAATGAGCGTAGGTATGGATGGATGGACGAAGGGTTCAATACTTTCATCAACCAAATAGCTTCACAGGATTTCAATAAAGGCGAATTTGAACAGGCGCCAATGAACGGCATGGTAGCGGGGCAGTATATGACCAATGAGGCGGCAGAGAAAGTGATGCTCACGCCTGATGCCATGGCAGAAGATAATATAGGCGTTAACCTCTACGCCAAGCCAGGGTATGCGCTGGGACTGCTTAGAAACCATATCGTAGGGGAGAAGAGGTTCGACTACGCATTCAGGAAATACATCAGGGACTGGGCTTTCAAACACCCAACACCGTGGGATTTCTTCAGGAGCATGGAAAGCAGCCTCGGGGAAGACCTTCACTGGTTTTGGAAAGGGCTCATCCTTGAGAATTACAAGCTTGACCAGGGCGTTTCGGGCGTGGAAACCACCGAAGGAGGTGTATTGGTCACCATCGTCAATAATGAGAAGATGGCCATGCCCGTGGTTGTAGATATCACCACAGCGTCAGGAAAACTGATCCGGAAGACCCTTCCGGTGGAGATCTGGCAGCACGATGATAAGTACGTCCTCAGGGTTCCCACCACAGAAAAAGTAAGGAAGGTAGTGGTTGACCCGGAGCTCGTTTTCCCTGACGGGCAGAGACAGAATAATGTGTGGCAGGGACTTAAATAGAAGGGTTAAGGGTTTAGGGTTTAGGGTTAGGGTTTAGGGAGTTTCAGCCCCCAAGCCTTGGTTATTATGGGTAAAACCCCTACCTTTGCTGCCCAATTAACCCAAACGGTTCCAAAAGAGCACCGCCTGTGCGGGCCACCAGCAGGGTAATATGTAAATGAAAAGTAATGCCAAAGGTTAAAAACGCATTCCAGGGCAAAAAAGACTTTTAAAGTTTCCGCAACCGGAAAGATCATGTACAGGAAGCCATACAGGGGCCACCTGCTCACTAAGAAATCAACCAAGCGCAAGCGCTCTTATCGCATCGAAGGTGAAGTGAACAAGGCTAACATGGACTTCGTGAAAAGGCTTCTCAGGTTGAAGTAAACCATCAACATTAACTTTAAAACTCTTTTGATATGCCACGTTCAGTAAATTCAGTAGCATCTAAAGCGCGCAGGAAGCGCATTCTCAAACAAGCCAAAGGTTTTTACGGTAAGCGTAAGAATGTATATACAGTAGCCAAGAACGTCCTCGAGAAAGGCCTCCAGTACAGGTATGTAGGTCGTAAGCTGAAAAAGCGCGAATACAGGGCGCTGTGGATCGTCAGGATCAACGCCGCAGTAAGGGAAGAAGGCCTGACCTACTCCGAGTTCATCAACAGGCTCAAGGTTAAAGGTGTGAACGTTGACAGGAAGATCCTGGCTGACCTCGCCATGAACGAGCCTGCCTCTTTCAAGAGCCTGGTAGCTTCTGTTAAATAATTGGCGCTAAGCCATAAGGAGACCGGATATGATATTTTCATATCCGGTTTTTTGTTTTTATCATATATTTTTGCTGGTCGAAACCCCATTCATTTACTCTAAACTTCAAAACAGGCATTGAGCAATAACACTTATACCGACCTGGTTAAACAGACATTCTATTTTCCCCAGGAAGGTTTCCATGTAGAGAACGGATATCTCCAGTTCAACGGCCTAGACATCAAAGCCCTGATCAATAAATACGGAACACCGCTCAAAATATCCTATTTGCCTAAGATCGGCATGCAGATCAACAAGGCCAAGGATATGTTCGCCAAGGCCTTCAAGAAGCACAAGTATGAAGGGGATTATTTCTATTGTTATTGCACCAAGAGTTCGCATTTCTCCTTTGTGGTGGAAGAAGCGCTGAAGCACAATATTCACCTTGAAACGTCCTATGCCTATGACATAGAGATCATAAACAAGCTTTATGAGAAGAAGAAGATCAACAAGGAGATCTTCATCATATGCAATGGTTTCAAGCAGAGGTCTTACACGTCAAGGATCGCAAAGCTGTTGAATTCCGGTTTCAAGAACGTAGTGCCTGTACTGGATAACAAGGAAGAACTCGAATCATATAAACGCTCCGTAAAGGTTCCTTTTAAACTGGGCATACGCGTGGCCGCTGAAGAAGAGCCTACTTTCCCGTTCTATACTTCACGCCTGGGCATGCGTGCAAAAGACATCCTGGAGTTCTACGTAGACAATATAGAAGGCTACGAAGACAAGTTCCAGTTGAAGATGCTGCACATTTTCCTGAACAAGGGTATAAAGGATGATATCTATTACTGGTCAGAACTGAACAAGGTCATTAACCTTTACTGCCAGCTCAAGAAGATCTGCCCTGAACTGGATTCCATCAATATCGGCGGCGGGTTCCCGATCAAGCACTCGCTTGGATTTGAATACGATTACCAGTTCATGGTGAACGAGATCGTGGGCAATATTAAGAAGGCATGCAAAAAGGCCAAGGTGCCCATGCCCAATATTTACACGGAGTTCGGAAGCTTCACTGTAGGAGAGAGCATGGCACATATCTACAGTGTGGTGGGCCAGAAATACCAGAACGACCGTGAGACATGGTACATGATCGATTCCTCATTCATCACCACGCTGCCTGATACCTGGGGGATCGGGGAAAGATTCCTTATGCTTCCCGTGAACAAGTGGGATAATGATTACCAGCGTGTGGTATTGGGGGGAATAACCTGCGATAGTCACGACTACTACGATTCAGAAGAACACATCAACGAAGTGTTCCTGCCCAAGGTACATTCCAACGGTGACAGCGAGAATGATAAGGAACCGCTTTATGTAGGTTTCTTTCACACGGGCGCATACCAGGACCAGATCAGTGGATACGGCGGCATCAAGCATTGCCTGATCCCATCGCCCAAGCATATCATTGTTGAAAAAGACAAGAACGGCAAACTGGTTGACTGGGTGTACGCAAAGGAACAGTCGGCCCAAAGCATGCTGAAGATCCTGGGATACATTAAATAGTCAATTAGTCATTAGTCATTGGCCAGCAGCGCGCGGCCAGTGACTAACGATTTCTGACAATTACTGTAGTACCTCCTTTTTTCTTCTGCTGACCGGGAGCATAGTCCCTGGCAGAGCCTCCATATACTTTCTTAGCCTGCCCGGGAGGAAGGTGTGTACGGTTTGCAGTGCCTGCCGAAACCACTACAGTTGACCTTCTGCTGCATGAAGCAATGACAAGCATTAACATGGCAACCAGGGTAAATCCGAGTGAACGTAGATTCATAAGCGGGATTTTATACGTACGGTACCAAATAATTTGCCAAATACCATACTTTCAATGCATGAAAACGATTTTTACCCTTCTTTTCACAATGATGTTTTTGGTTTCGGGTGCACAATCAACAGAGGATTCTGTAAAACAGGCGGTTAACAGTTTGTTCAGGGGAATGAATAATGCGGACTCAGCAGAAGTGGTGAACGCATTTCATCCCAACGCCGTGCTGCAGACGATCACCAAAGATGGTGTGCGTACAGACAGCTATAAGGATTTCGGTTCATCAATGAAGCGACTCAAAAAAGGGCAGCTGGATGAGAGAATAGTTTTCGGGGCGATACATATAGACGGCAGCCTGGCTTCCGTTTGGACGCCATACCGTTTATATGTTGACGAAAAATTCATCCATTGCGGCGCAAATTCCTTCCAGTTGGTAAGAACCGGAGGTACATGGAAGATCGTCCATCTGATAGATACCAGGAGAAAAGACTGTGTTGGCAATTAGCGATTAACGTTGGCCTCAGGGCTTTGCATCAGTTGACTTTTATCTTGTATTTCTTGATCACCTTGGGATCGTTGAAGTATTTTTCTGCATCCTCGGGGCTTATGTTCTCCATTTCCACCATAGGCAAGTCAACCAGCTGAAGTTTAGCCTGCTTCAATTCATCCCTGAGTTTTTTTGTTTTTGCCAGGACGTCAGGGTCACGGTCCCCAACAAGAGCGTTTTCACTTCGGATATATTCAAGCCTCTTGGTAACACCCCTTAGCTGCGCAGCTGTGTTCTGTTCCTGGATCTTGTTGGGAGCAACGGCTTCCTTTACCGGAACGAGGGTGAGGCCTATGCTGGGCATGATCTTTCCGAGGTCTTCTACGCTGGGGTTGCTTGCAGTGGTAGACAGTACGGTGCCAGCCAAGGCTGTTGTGGATCCGGTTATATCAAATGCAGTACGTGTTGATTTGTTTGACTTGATCGTTTTGCTCATGGCATAAAAAGTGAGCTTCAGATCCATGATGTAAGATTCCATTTCCTTGCTCACCATATTGTGTTCCTGGTATTTCTGGGGGTAGTTGATGCCGGGCCTAACAGCTATGCGTACTTCAGCCGTGTCTTTGTTCCGGAACTTATCCGCCCCAACGAACTGCAATGTAACAAGGCGTTGCTTGGCGGTATCAGCATCCTTGATGAAATCGAAAGGTATGGCCCAGAGGAATTCATCATCACATTTATTGATCGGCCTCACTGTGGTCAACGGAATGCTGCTGTTGTATACGATCCTTTCAATAGGAAAGGATCCTTCTTCGCATTGTACACGGAACCTGACTGTATCACCTTCCTCAGCGTATACAGTGCCCATGACACCGGGCTTTATCCTTGACAGGCTGATCTCCGTGCTGTAAAAAAGAATGGTGATGGCTGTGTCAACCCTCTCTTTGGGGTCATTCATATTCTGCACTCCCAGCTCAACTTTATAGGGCAGGTCATAGCGAAGTTTTCCGCTGCGAAAAAAACTCTTGTCGGCCTTGAAATAAAGGTTTCCCGTATTCCTGTCGAGTTTGACGCCCACCGGTGCCTGCTTCAGGTACCAGTAGTAAATGGAGGAGTCCCTGTTGATCTTGAGGTCATAGCTGAGGATGGAATCAACATGGATGGTGAAATAGGGATTAAGGTTAATGATCCTGAGCGAACTGTCTGCCGGAGATGCAAATTCATTATGTGTGACGGCAGTGTCGGCTTTCTTGTCCTGGGCAATACTTGCGCCAGCGGTCAACATGAATGATAGGATCAGGATCAGAATTCTCAATGGATTGGTATTTGAGTTCGCCGCGAATTTAAAAGTTTATTCGTTGCCTTTGGATAAGGAAAATGTAAAAAAATCCCTCCCCAGGAATGGGGAGGGTGAATCAAAACCAACTGCTAAGCTAAAATCATCATGAGATGCTGATCTCTTTCGGCTGTATCCGGGCTTCCTCTTTTTTTGGAAGCTCAATGTGAAGTACGCCACTGTCGTATTTCGCGCTGATATGTTCCGCGTTGATGGTTTCATCGAGCGTGAATGTACGGGCGAACGACTTATAGCTGTACTCCCTTTTCACCTGGCGCTCATTCTCGTTCTGTGTGTTCGTTTTCTTCTCGCCGGTAATGGTCAACACATTGTTGTCAATGTTGACTTTAAAATCCTGTTTGTCCATCCCCGGTGCTACTACTTCGAGTAGGTAGCTTTCTCTGTTTCCCTGATGTTCACCGGCACAGTTTGCTGCGGGAATTGGAACTCTTCATTGAAGAATCTTGAAGGGAAGCTGTTGAATAACTCATCGAACATGTTATTCACTTTCCTTTCCATTGGCCTCTGGTTGAATTTAACGAGTGTCATATGCTTCGTGTTTTTAGGTTTAACCATGATGATCAAAGGGAGCAAACAGGATACCATCTGGAGGAAAGGGAGAAGATGGCAGGGAAAAGGGAAAAGCATGTGCCAGAATGACTGCAACCATTCTCAAATAGCGACATATTGACACATATTGTTCGTTTGTAACAAAAACAAGTAATTTTGTGTTCTATTAAAAACTGAAACAGTTATGTATCCAACAGAGATAGTTCAGCCCATGAAGGAGGAATTGACGGACAACGGGTTCGATGAGCTGATAACCATTGACGAAGTTGACCAGGCTATCAAAACGGAAGGCACCACGCTGGTAATGATCAATTCCGTTTGCGGATGTTCTGCAGGCAGTGCAAGGCCGGGGGTGTTGATGGCAGTAATGAACAGTGACAAGCGCCCGGACAGGCTCACTACCAGTTTCGCCGGTTATGACATTGATGCCGTAAGGAAGATCAGGGAATACCTGCTGCCTTATCCTCCATCGTCTCCTGCCATTGCCCTTTTTAAGGATGGCAACCTCGTACATATGATCGAAAGGCACCAGATCGAGGGAAGGCCCGCGCAGATGATCGCGAGCAACCTGATCGCCGCGTTCTCGGAGTATTGCAATTAAGAGGCTACTTTGCTTTGTACATAGATGAAGAGGTCCCGCATATGCGGGATCTTTTCTTTTTATGGCTACGGTAATGGTTTTTAAAGTATACTTGCAGACCAATCGAATTGCATGTATCCCAACCTCTATTTCTTTCTTAAGGAAACCTTCAACATCGAGCCCTGGGGATTCACCAAATACATCAATTCATTCGGTTTTTTCGTTGCCATTTCATTTGTTCTGGCTGCCTGGCTTTTAGCTAAAGAGTTGAAAAGGAAGGAGAAACAGGGGTTGCTTCAACCAAAAGAAGAGGAGATCGTGGTGGGTGAACCGGCGAAGGTTGCGGACCTCGTATTCAATTTCATATTTGGGTTTATTGTAGGATATAAGATCATCGGGGTGTTTTTCAATGGTGACGACATACACCCGCAGGATTATATCTTCTCTTCCAAAGGCTCTGTTCTTGGCGGTTTACTCCTCGGGGGTTTGTTTTCCGGGCTGAAGTATTTTGAAAAGAACAAGCAAAAGCTGGCAAAGCCCGAAAAGCGCAGCATCAGGGTTTGGCCGCATGAAAGGGTAGGCGATATCACCATCATGGCAGCTGTGGCGGGATTCCTTGGTGCAAAGGTGTTTGATAACCTGGAGAACTGGGACCGTTTCATAGAAAACCCTATTGCCAATCTGCTCTCACCCAGTGGCCTCACGTTCTATGGGGGACTGATCTGTGCCGCTGCCACCATTCTGATCTATGCACGGAGGAAAAATATAGGCCTGCTTCACCTTTGCGATGCGGCTGCTCCCGGCCTTATGCTTTCCTATGCCACCGGAAGGATAGGCTGCCAGGTTTCCGGTGACGGGGACTGGGGTATTTTCAACAGCGCTTATATGCTGGATGCTGACGGGGCAATTGTGCCGGCTGCTGCGGATGGCTTTAAGAATACACTTGCAGCGAATAAAGACTTCGCCGACTACCTTTTGCGGGAATACGGAAGCATTGAAGCCATTCCGCACACATATTTCAAGGGGCTTGACCTACTGCCCAACTGGTTCTGGGCCTACAATTATCCTCATAATGTGAACGAGGTTGGTACCCGGATCGCGGATTGTGCAGGCAACTACTGCACACAGCTCAATCCTCTGGTGTTCCCAACGCCCTTCTATGAGTTCATCGCCTGCAGTATCCTTTTCGCCATCTTGTGGCAGTTCAGGAAGAAATTGAAGTTTGCAGGCCAGATGTTCGGTCTCTACCTCATCATGAATGGCGTTGAGCGCTTCCTGATCGAAAAGATCCGGGTCAACAGTACTTACTCAATCATGGGATTCCACCCCACCCAGGCCGAGCTCATTTCAACCGCTTTGGTGGTCATCGGAGCCGTCTACTCTTCAGGTCCAGCAAGGGAGCCGCTAAAGCGTAACCCCAGGGGTATCCGGCATCCGGACCTCATAAATCCTATTTACCGCTCATCACTGTTCCAGGTTTTTCTGTAACCTGGTCACCTTCCTTCTCGTATCATTTCACGTTGGGATTGTCCGAAAATCATGATTATCAGCCACCCAACACTTTACAAGCTTCTATGCTTAACATAGTACTTACTTTTGAAATGTACTAGTTTATCAAAAGCACTAAAACAAACTAAAATGAGAAAGGCGGGATTTATTACGGCGGTATTGGCATTATTCAGCCTGGCTTTGAAAGCACAGGACGGCAAGATCAGCTTCTCCATCGAGGACGGCGCAAAGAAAAGGTTGCCTGCCGCAACGGCAACCCTTCAAAGGGCAAAAGATTCAGGCGTGGTAAAAGTGGAACTTTCAGACAAAGACGGGATGGTCCTTTTCCAAAGGCTGGCGGACGGACAATACTTTGTGACGATCACATCCTCCGGTTATTCCAGGGCTATTGCAGGGCCTGTAGACATCAAGGCAGGCGGTTCACAAGAACTCGGGACAGTGCAGATGAAGCCTGCAGCCAAGGACATGGAAACGGTGACCGTAACGGCCCGCAAACCAATCATTGAACAGAAAATAGACCGGATGGTGGTGAATGTGGACGCAGCTGTTACCAACACCGGCTCCACGGTCCTTGAAGTGTTGGAGAAATCCCCCGGCATCACGGTTGACAACGAGGGGAACATCAGCCTGAAGGGAAAGCAACAGGTGATGGTGATGATGGATTGCAAGCCAACCTATCTGGGGGCTACAGAACTTGCCAATCTCCTGAAAAGTATGCCCGCCAGTGCTGTGGAACAGATCGAGATCATGACCAACCCTTCTTCCAAATATGACGCCGCGGGCAACTCCGGCATCATCAACATAAGAACCAAAAAGAATAAGCAGTATGGTATGAACGGAAGTGTGAACCTGGCCTATACACAGGGAATATACTGGAGGACCAATGACAACTTCAACCTGAACTACCGCAACGGTAAATTCAACTTCTTTACCAACGGTGGCTACAGCAGGTGGAACAGTTTCCAGGACCTGGAGATCAAGAGAACCTTTGTTGATCCCAACCAAAATTCAGTAGATGCCATTTTTGAACAGCTCACCCGCATGAGGAATATCAGTGACAACTACACGCTGAAGGTTGGCGCGGACTATTTCATGAACAAGAAAACCACATTGGGCGTAGTGGCCACAGGACTGAGGAATCCCGAGGACTTCAGCAGCAGCGGACTGAGTTTTCTCAAAAGCGGTACCGGCCAGACAGACAGTATAGTCAAGGCTGTGACCAGGAATACCAACACTTGGAAAAATGGAACGCTGAACCTGAATTTCAGGCATAGGTTTGACAGTGCTGGCAGGGAGCTGACTGCAGACCTGGACTATGCGCGTTACTCTTCGCAGACCAGGCAGGTGTTCAACAACTCCACTTATGACCCCAAGATGGACATGATGCATGAAGAGAACCTCCGGGGCTATTTACCGGTGTCCATCAATATCTATGCGGCGAAGACGGATTACACGCAGAACCTTGGTAAAGCCAAGCTGGAAGCGGGATTGAAGAGCAGTTTCGTCAACACCACCAACGAGGCCAATTATTATGTAGTGAGCAGCGGAGGAGAACTGGTTGACTATAGCAAGACCAACAAATTTGACTATAAGGAGAACATCAATGCAGCCTACCTGAATTACAACCGGCAGATGGGCAAGTTTGGCCTGCAGGCAGGATTGCGTTACGAACACACGAGGCTGGAAGGGTACCAGTATGGCAACTCCATGAGGCCTGACTCATCTTTCAAAAGGTCCTATGGAGACCTGTTCCCTACGGTCTTCATATCCTACCAGGCAGGAAAGAACCACCAGTGGGGTTTCAATGTTGGCAGGAGGATAGACAGGCCGGCCTACCAGGACCTGAACCCCTTTCTCTTCTTCCTGGACAATTACACTTACGAGGCAGGAAATCCTTACCTGAGGCCACAGTACACCAATAACGTGGAACTGTCGCACACCTTCAAAGGCTTCCTCACCACAACCCTGAACTACAGCCATACCAAAGACTTCCACACGGAGACATTTGAGCAGGCACAGTTGCCCAATGGCGACCAGGGGTATGCCACCATCGTCAGGCAGGGGAATATAGGAAAGAGGGATAATGCGGGCATCGCCGTAAGTGCACAGGTGCCGGTCAAAAAGTGGTGGACGGCCGTATTGTATACCAACCTTAACTACAGCAAGTTCAGCGGAGAGCTGAACAACGAAATGGTGAACGTGGAAGCCTCAACGCTCCTGGTGAACGTGAACAACCAATTCAGGTTCAAGAAAGGATGGGCAGCAGAACTGAGTGGTTTTTACCGTACGAAGGGTGCAGAAGGACAGATACTCATCAACCCCCTGGGACAGGCTTCTGCAGGCGTATCAAAGCAGATCATGAAAGGAAAGGGAACACTGAAGATCGCAGCCAGGGACATCCTATATACCAACAAGGTAAGCGGCAATATCAACTTCCAGAATACACAGGCCTACTTCAGGAATGTGAGGGATACGCGGCAGGTAACCTTCAGCCTGACATATCGCTTTGGAAAACCCGTCAAGGGAGCCCCCAGCGCAGAACAGGAGGATCAAGCGATGAACAGAACAGGGTGAAGATGGGGAACTCGAACTGACAATTAACAATCAGCGATCAGCAGTTGGCCTTGATATCCTGGTACTGGTCCCCATTGCTAATTGTTAATTGTCCATTGCTAAAAACTAAACTAAATTTGAGGTCCGGGGACGGTGGTCCCGGGCCTTTAAATTTAGTTTTTAGTATGCCCAGTTTTGATATCGTAAGCAAAGTAGACGGACAGTTGTTGGACAATGCCGTCAATGTAACCAGGAAAGAGATCACCAACCGGTTTGATTTCAAGGACTCACATGTGGTGATAGACCTGAACAGGAAAGAATATAAACTTAATATTGAAGCGGATGATGACATGAAGATGCGCCAGCTGATAGATGTCCTCATCAGCAGGGCCAATAAGCAGGGGATAGCCCCCCAGGCTTTTGACCTTAGCAAGGAAGGGTACCCCAGTGGGAAAGTGTTCAAAAAAGAAGTATCCGTGAGGAATGGCCTGAAGCAGGAGGATGCCAAGAAGATCGTGAAAATGATCAAGGACTCCGGCCTGAAGGTGCAGGCCCAGATCATGGATGACACGGTTCGGGTAACCGGTAAGAAGATAGATGACCTCCAGGAGGTTATACAGCTATGCAGGGCTTCAGAACTCGATATTCCCCTGCAATATGAGAATATGCGGAGCTAAAGGGAAATAAATTTGCAGAAAAGGCTGGAAATCCTAACTTTGCAGCCTTATTTTATACCTGCATGGCAAAATCCATGCGCTAAAATGAATAAAAATTATGAAACAAGGTATCCATCCGGAGCAATACAGGTTAGTGATCTTCAAGGACATGAGTAATGGCCACACTTTCCTTACACGCTCTGCAGCACAGACAAAGGAATCGATCGTTTGGGAAGACGGTAACGAGTACCCCCTCCTGAAGCTTGAGATCTCCAATACTTCACATCCTTTCTTCACCGGTCAGAAAATGCTGGTGGATACTGCTGGTCGTATTGACAAGTTCAACAAGAAATACGGTAAGAAGTAACATTGCCAAACATATCAAAAAAGCCCTCTTCCATAAGAGGGCTTTTTTATTTTTTGTAGCTTAGTGCTTCATGTTCCTATTCAGAGAAAGCCCGGCACGGGAAAACCTTTTTCCGATCACACTTACACGGCCGGTTGCCGATATAAGGGTGGGCATTCTCACCATACGCGAGAAATGGGGCTTTCCGGTTTGCCAGCCATTCCAGAGGCCATAGACCCGGCCATCATACCCAATGCCAGCCTGTTCAGGGCAATTGCATCATTTGGATATGAGGATGCCATCAACCAAAAAGACCTCTGCCAGCGCCTTGAATTTCCCTGGCAGATCCCTGCATTGGCAGCCAAAGCGATCGGGGATGACCTTGAACTGTTAGAAGGCAGCATTGCCCCGACCATACTTCCGGAGCACGTGAAAGTCACAGGGAACAGGGAAAATGTAATTATTGAAGAAGGCGCACAACTGGAGCATTGCTATATCAACACAACGCAGGGCCCCGTGCATATCGGGAAAGGAACCATAGTGATGGAAGGCGCCATGCTCCGAGGACCCGTCTCCATTGGCAGCGGCACGGTGGTCAAGATGGGTGCGGCAATTTATGGCTCAGCCATCGGCCCAAATTGTATCATCGGGGGAGAGATCAAGGGAAGCCAGTTCCTGGGCAACAGCAACAAGGCACATGAGGGGTATATCGGTGACGCCTTAATAGGCGAGTGGTGCAACCTGGGTGCGGGAACATCATGTTCCAACCTCAGGAATAATGCAGGACCGGTGAAGGCATGGCACATGAAAAGCGGTACATACGTTCCGGCAGGAATGAAATGTGGGTTGATCATGGGTGACCATTCCAAATGTTCCATCAACACGTCGTTCAATACGGGGACCGTTGTTGGCGTATGTGCTAATATTTTCCAGGCGGGACAGCTGACGCCAAAATTCATTCCGAGCTTCAGTTGGGAACTGACGGAAGTGAAAACTATATTCTTGAAAAGGCCATCAGTGATATCAGGCATTGGATGGCATTTAAAGGAACGGAGCTTAACAGCGAACAGATCAAAACCTTAACAGATATCTATAACAGTCAACTATGAGAAAAAAGATCGCAGCAGCAAACTGGAAAATGAACCTGCGTTTTGAACAGGGCGTATCATTATTGGATGACCTGCTGGCAGGAATATCTCGCTGGGAGAGAATGAACTGGTAGTGTTCGCAGTACCGTTCCCGTACCTCGCGATGGCCATGGAGAAAGTAAAAGGCCATCCGCAATATTTTGTAGCGGCACAAAACTGTCATCATAAAGTGTCCGGAGCCTATACCGGTGAGGTATCAGCAGAGATGCTTCAATCCCTGGGCGTACCCTTTGTTGTGCTTGGGCATTCCGAGCGAAGGGAGTATAACGCTGAATCAAATGCGCTGCTGGCAGACAAGATCAACGAGGCATTGTCCAAAGGCCTGCAGCCTATTTTTTGCTGCGGCGAGCCTTTGCAGGTACGTGAAGAAGGAAACCAGAACGCGTATGTGGAAAAACAACTTCAGGAGAGCCTTTTCCATTTGAATGAGGAACAATTGAAGAAGGTCGTGATCGCTTACGAACCCATCTGGGCCATCGGCACCGGGAGAACGGCATCCTCTGAGCAGGCGCAGGATATGCACCAGCATCTTCGTTCCGTGCTTGCCGGAAAATATGGTCAGGCTGTGGCCAATGATATATCCATCCTCTACGGTGGCAGCGTAAAAGGTTCCAATGCAAAGGAACTCTTCGCAAAGCCGGACGTGGACGGCGGCCTGGTGGGCGGTGCTTCCCTCATCGCAGATGATTTCTCATTGATCATTGAAGCGATAAAATAAGTTGATGTAGACCGATAAGGATATGGGGCTGGCAAAGCAGATCAAGGAGAACGGGATGTACAGGATCGTGTTCCTGGCGTTCCAGTTATTGGGTACCATCCTGCTTTCCAGGCTTACCGGCCCCTCCGGCTTCGGTATATATTCACTGTTGGTAGTGAATGGCAGTTTCCTGCTGATGCTGACTTCGCTTGGCATTCCCTCCGGAATGCTTTACCACGCATCCATAAGGGACGTTCCCTCTTCCTCTCTGGTGAGGATAGCATGGGTCAGTACCCTCATACAATTATTGTTGATCATCCTTGCAGAGGGAGTACATTTTTACATGACAGGAACATTCCTGATCTGGAGGGATGAGCATGTTTCTGCAGGTATATGGGGCGTTGTTTTTTTTCTCTTCATTGTGATCACCGAAAAATATTATGCGCTGTTCAATGGCTATGGCAAACTTGCAACGTACAGCAAGATCGCCGCTTTGTTCAACGTATTGTTCTTTGCAGCCCTGCTTATCATTTTCCTGGTGCCCCAACGTCCGGCAACTACTGTTGCCATTCAGCTCTTCGTGGCGGTGCAGGTATTGCAGTTCATCGTTCTGGCAATCGTTTACCACAATACCAGCCCTGTTGCAACTCTAGCCGGCGAGAAGGGAATGACAATGAAGCTGGCCAGCTATTCCTGCAATCCTATCTTGCCAATCTCTTGTTCTTTGTCTTCACGAGGGTTGATTTCTGGATACTGGAATATTACCATGGCACTGAAAAATTGGGTATTTATGCGCTTCCCGTGCGCATAGTACAATTGCTGTTGATCCTGCCCGCACTTGTGAGCAGTGTTGTGCTGCCCAATATCGCCTCGGGAACCCTTGAGTTGAATACCATGCAAAGGGTATTAAGGATATTGAACACGATCAATCTTCTGGCTGTTCTCATGATGCTTATTTTTTCATGGTGGCTTATCCCTTTGTTATTCGGGGAGAGATTCAGTGCAAGCGCCAGCGTATTGGTCCTGTTGCTCCCGGGAATTCTTTTTCTTTCCGTGAGCACATTGCTTTCCGCATACTTTGCCGGGAAGCGACGGGTCAGGGTGAATATTTTTGCTTCCCTGTTTGCGCTGCTGGCAGCGGGTTTGGCTGACCTTCTGCTGATACCAGGGCTGGGTCCCGCAGGCGCTGCCATTGCATCTTCCTTAGGAAGTCTTGTTTGTTTTACCTACCAGTACATGCTATTCCGGAAGCAAGAATATCCATCGCGGCAGCTACTGCTCATGGGCAGGGAAGACCTGGGATGGATACGTGCATTCGTGAAACAGGAGTTACCTTGGACGAGGGAAAATGGAAAATAATACCGTTACATATAAGCACCTGGAGGAACTCCCGCTGGAAGGTAAATTCCCTGTGATCTGGCTGGCGAGCTGGTATCCTTCCGTCACTACTCCGGTAAATGGAGACTTTATACAGCGCCATGCTGATGCCCTAGGTATGTTCATGCCCCTATTGGTGATACATGCCATTCATGTACAGGATCTTGATGCTGACACTTGTTACGCACTTACGCAAAGGGGACAGGTCACTGAAGTTGCATTGTATTTTAAGCAAGAAGAGCCTGTTGGCTTTTTTGACAGGCTGCAATACAATCTAAAGTTTTACAAGAGTACACGTGACCTGTTGAATCATGTTGTCAAGTTGTGTGGAAAGCCATCGGCCTTTCATGTTCATGTGCCTATGAAAATGGGAAGGCTGGCAATTTGGGCAAAAAGGTCCATTGGCGTACCATACGTTGTTAGCGAGCATTCCAGTAAATACATCGGTAACGCAGAAGACAGCTTTCACCGCCGTAGTATACTTTACAGGATAGGGGTGAAACAGGTGTTCAGGAAGGCAGAGGCCGTTACCAATGTTTCACAGGCTTTAGGTGAAATCCTAAAACAGCGGTTTGGACTCAAGGAAGTGAAGGTGATCAGGAATGTGGTTGACAGTGCTGTTTTCCGTTACAGGGGTAAAAATGTTGGAGTGAAATTCCGCTTTCTCCATGCTTCCACGCTAAAGGGCCAGAAGAATATAGAAGGAATGCTAAGGGCGTTCGATGGGTTGTACAGGATGCGACAAGATTTTGAACTTCTGATGATAGGGGGAACATTGCCCATACATCACCAAAGGCCATGGCTTTGCTGTGTGGGAGAGGTTGCCCACCGGCAAGTTGCAACGCATATGGCCGATGCCGATGCCTTTGTTCTGTTCAGCAGGGAGGAAAACTTCCCTTGCGTGATCATTGAAGCGCTTTGCAGCGGTCTCCCGGTAGTGACCTCTGATGCAGGAGGATGTGCCGAGGCCATTCATAATGGCAACGGTATTCTGGTGCCCTCAGAAAATGAAAAAGCGCTCCTGGGAGCGCTCAATGCGATGATCAGTGATCGGGATCTGTACAACCGGGCGGCTATTTCTGAACAAGCAGCTTCACTGTATTCATACCAGGTCATCGGACAGCAGTTCATGGACTTGTACAGGCAGCTCGGCTATATTTCCTGATCAGCCTTTCAGTTTATTCACGAGGTCAATGTATTCCTCCATAGCCTTATCCGAGGATTTGCCTGCCTGTTCGGACCAGGCGTCATATTTAGCTTTTGCAACAAAATCGAATGGATTTGCCGGAGGCTCGGACTTGTTATCGCCTTCGGTTGCCTGCTTGTACAGGGAGTACAATTGCAGGAGTGTTTCATTGCTGGGTTTGGAGGGGAGTGTCTTACTTTCAGCTACTGCCTTGTCAAAGAGGTCCTTAAGTTCCATTTGCTCAATTTGTGCGAAAATAAGGGAACGGCTTGAAAAACCTACCCCTAAATCAGACTAAGCATCCCTGCATGCTGTTGAGAATTCGCACCATTCCCCTTCTCTTATGACTGCTGCCGATGATATGTAGGACACTTTGCTTTGGGCATACTCTTTTTGCCGTCCTAAGGACTATTGATAACATTAACTCATTCATATGTCTACGAAAAACGAAAATGGCCAGAATGGCAAAGAGAACAAGGGCAAGGGAAGGGGATTCGCTTCCATGGATGCCGAAAAACAAAGGGAGATAGCGAGTAAGGGTGGAAAGGCCTCTGCACTGGGTAATACGTCCAACAGGGGATTTGCTTCCATGGATGCGGAAAAACAAAGGGAGATATCCAGAAAGGGCGGACAAGCTTCCCACAGGAACAGGGATAAGGGTAAAGACGGGAGGGATAAGGCCGAGGGAAAAGAGGAATAAATAGATAGCATTACACTCCCCGGGGCAAAGTCTTTTCCGTAACTTTGCCCCTTCTTTAAGGGAGATCATCGAATGAAGAATATCAGGAATTTTTGCATAATAGCGCATATCGACCACGGGAAGAGTACGTTGGCAGACAGACTTCTGCAGGTTACCAATACCATCAGTGAGCGGGATATGATGGACCAGGTGCTGGATGATATGGATCTTGAGCGTGAAAAAGGTATTACCATCAAGAGCCACGCCATCCAGATCAACTATCGCCAGGATGGGCAGGATTATATATTGAATCTTATTGATACGCCCGGCCACGTTGACTTCAGCTATGAGGTAAGCAGGGCCTTGGCCGCCTGCGAAGGCGCCCTGCTGTTGGTGGACGCCACCCAGGGAATACAGGCCCAGACCATCTCCAATCTTTACCTCGCCATAGAGAACGACCTTGAGATCATCCCCGTTATCAACAAGATAGACATGGATGGCGCCATGATCGAAGAGGTAAAGGACCAGATCGTGGAACTGATCGGCTGCAAGCCCGAGGAGATCCTTCTGGCCAGCGGACGTACCGGCCTTGGCGTGGATGAGATCCTGAAGGCCATCGTGCAGCGCATTCCCGCCCCGTCAGGGAATCCTGACGCTCCGCTGCAGGCACTGATCTTCGACAGCGTTTTCAACAGCTTCAGGGGAATCATCGTCTACTACAGGATCCTGAATGGCTCCATAAAGAAAGGGGACAAGGTGAAATTCGTTTCCACTGACCAGGAATATGAGGCCGATGAAGTGGGTATACTTAAGCTAAAGATGACCGAAAAGAACGTGGTCACCTGTGGCGACGTAGGCTATATCATCACCGGTATCAAGAACGCAAAAGAGGTGAAGGTGGGTGATACCATCACGCTGGCCAATAATCCCACACCCGAAATGATCAAGGGTTTTGAGGAAGTGAAACCAATGGTATTCGCCGGTATCTTCCCGGTGAACACGGACGACTTTGAGGAACTCCGGGAATGCATGGACAAACTCCAGCTCAATGATGCGTCACTTACCTATGAACTGGAAACATCACAAGCCCTTGGCTTCGGTTTCCGTTGCGGATTCCTTGGTCTGCTGCACATGGAGATCATCCAGGAAAGGCTGGAAAGGGAGTTCAACCAGACCGTGATCACCACGGTGCCGAACGTAAGTTTCATCGCCTATACCACAGCAGGGGAAAAAGTGATCGTGAACAACCCTTCAGAGATGCCGGATCCGGTGAAGATCGATATCATTGAGGAACCCTATATCCGTGCACAGATCATCACCAAGCCGGAATATATCGGCAATATTATGACCCTCTGCCTGGGCAAGCGGGGCAACCTGCTCAACCAAAGTTATCTGACCACCACCAGGGTGGAGCTCATATTCGAAATGCCGCTCACGGAGATCGTATTTGATTTCTATGATAAGCTGAAGAGCCAGACACGTGGCTATGCTTCGTTCGACTATCATCCCATTGGCATGCGTGAAGCCAATATTGCCAAAATGGATATCCTTCTCAACGGTGATAAAGTAGATGCGCTGAGCGCCCTCATTCACCGGAGCAGGGCAGAGGATTTCGGGCGCAAGCTCTGCGAGAAACTGAAAGAACTGGTACCGCGCCAGCAATTCCAGATCGCCATCCAGGCTGCCATCGGTGCCAAGATCGTTGCCAGGGAGAACATCTCGGCGCTGCGTAAGGACGTGACCGCGAAGTGTTATGGTGGTGACATCAGCCGTAAGCGCAAACTGCTGGAAAAGCAGAAAGAAGGTAAGAAGCGGATGCGCCAGATCGGATCGGTGGAAGTGCCGCAGGAGGCATTCCTCGCTGTTCTCAAGCTTGACTAATTCCCAGGTTAACAATTTGATATCTTGACAGCTTGGTATCTTGGTATCTTGATACCGATGCACTGACGGCCTGATCGGGTTGTCAATTTGCCGGTATCTAGGTATCCAGATATTAAGTTGTCAAGGTATTAAGATATCAGATTCCGCCGCCTTTCTTTTTCTTGGGTGGTGTGGCAGGCGTGCCGCCTTTATTGCCGAACTTATCTTCAGAGAGTGGCGCAGGAGCAGGGGCTTCGCCATCTTTCAGTGCAAAGTTGAATACTTTATCAATGTGCACCCATTTACCATTTTTCCACTTGAAGCCTTCATAGTCGCCATCCGGGATATAAGTGTAGCGCTTGTCTTTCTCACCATTCTCGGGTATGAGGTGGTCAAAGATGATCATATCCATTTCCTCATCGAACTGCAGGCGTGCATTGCCTTCTTTTTTGTACTCAATGGCAAAGCGCGACTGTACGGGAAGTTTCACGGAGTCTTCCTGGAAACTGAAGAACGGTCCGCCGAACACGGGTTTTCCGGCTTCGTCAAAATACATCACTTCTATGCGCTTCTTGGTACTGCGCATCGTATTCTCATCATAGCCCAGAAAAGTGTAGTAATCCTTATTGTTATGCTTTGTCTTGATGATCCTGTAATAGATAGCGCCTATCCATGAGTCAGGACCTGTGACCGTATCCTGTTGTGAGGCGATGAGCATGGTCTTGTCGATCAGCGGAAACAGCTTCAGCGAGCCATCCGGGGTGCGTACCTGTATGGCACCATGCCTTCGTGCGAGGGTCTCGTCCTTAACCACCTGCCACGTGAACACACGGAAACTTGAATCAGGTGCATATAGGCGGGATATATTCTTAACTGAGTCAAAAGGGTAGTAGAAGGAATTGGAAACCTTTAAAGCACGTACGAGGACACGTGTGAACAGGCTGTCTGACCTGAAACGTTCACCCGCATCACGCGCCATGACGATCCTGGGTGCGATGACTTTCATGGAGTCTTCCTTGCTGCGGAGCGTTTGCAGGTCCAGGTTTTTCCTCGACTGGGCCGATGCCATCCCGGCGATGAACAGGGATAGTACGACCATAGATATGCGGGTCATTGTCATAGCAGCAAAATTGAGGAAAATTTACTGTCCGTCGTCACCATTTTGCAAAGCTTTAGCAACAGCGAGCAGGTCCGGGAAAATGGCATCCACCAATGGATCCGGCAGGTTGACAGGGGGTTTGGCCGATGGGATGAATATCGTGCGCATTCCCAACGACTTGCCAAATTTCATATCGCTCATGGTATTTCCAATCATAAGGGAACGTGAAAATTCTATCTCCGGGAATTCCAGCTGCGCCTGCAGCGCCATACCGGGATTGGGTTTACGGCAGGGATGGTCATTGTCCAGGGCGGTACAGTAATAGATCCTGTCCAGCCTGCCACCTGCTTCTTCCACTTCGCGCGCAAGATGGCCATGGATCTTTCCCAGGTCATCAACACTCATCAGGCCTTTGCCAACGCCTTTCTGGTTGGTGACCACAAAAACCCTTTGGAACACAGCACTGAAAACCTGGAATGCAGGCATGATGCCGTCAATAAAACGAAACTCTGACAGGTGGCGGATATAATCACCTTCTTTTTCAATATTTATGACGCCATCCCTGTCGAGGAACAGTGTCCATGTCCGGTCGATATCTTTCATCCATTCAGTTGCCATAAGCAGGCATATCATGTTGTGCGCGAAGAAGGTCTTGCGGTACACCTATATCAATAAAATATCCATCCTGCACCGATCCGTAGAAACCATGTTCGCCTACGAATTTGCCAAGATAGTCTTTCTCAAACGAGAAAACATCAGGCATGGCACGTTTCATGAATCCAGTTCTGTTCAACAGGTAGATGCCACCATTGATGATACCTTTTCCTGGCCTCCCTTTTTCTTCAAAAGCATTGATATTATGATCCGGAGACAGGGATACATTTCCATACCTGGAAGTATCTGGCATCTTCCTTAACGCAATGGTGCACTCGGCATTCTTCTCTTTGTGCATGGAAGCAACGAGGTGCAGGTTGGCCTCAAAATATGTATCGCCATTGGCAATGAAAACATCTTCACTGTTCACATGAGACATCGCTAAGCGTACAGCGCCCCCGGTATCCAATGGCCGGTTCTCAACGATGATGGTTTTGTCCAGATCCGGAAAATGCTGTTCAAGCGAAATAACAATGGGCACATGCTGGTGGCCCAGGCTGAATATGAAACGCCGGATACCTTGTTGCCGGTAGTAGTGTATGGTGTAATGCAGGAAGGGCTTACCCCTGATCAGGGAAAGGCATTTGGGGATGTGGGGCTGCAATGATGCCAGTCTTGTTCCCTTCCTCCTGCAAGTATGATGATCTCGTCATTTTCCATTGTCCCTGAAGAATTCTTCTTCCGCCAGCTGGCATATAATATGCCCGAGGAGGATGTGTGATTCCTGTATCCGGGGCGTATCCGTGGAGGGAACGTTGAAGAGATAGGAGCAGAGCCCCATTAACCTGCCACCGGTCTGACCGGTGAATCCGATGGTGATCACGCCCTTGCCGTTCGCGGTTTCAAAGGCGTTGCAGATATTCACTGAATTTCCCGAAGTAGTGAAGCCAAAAAGAACATCGCCTTCCATACAAACACCATCCACCATTCTTGCATATACCTCATCATAACTGTAATCATTGGCCACAGCGGTGAGGTATGATGTATTGCAATGGAAAGCTTCCGCAGGGAGTGCGCGACGGTCCTTGTAGAATCTTCCGGTGAATTCAGCAGCGAGGTGCTGCGCGTCCGCGGCACTGCCACCGTTGCCGCAGAACCAGAGCCTGTTCCCTTGTTTCAGGGCAAGCACGGTTACCGAGACGGCATCTTTCAATGCCTTCAATATCTTTTCATCCTGCAGGATCTGTTGCTTCACGTCAATGGAAGCGCTGATAATGGACCTGATCTTGTTATCCATGTTATTCTGTCCAGGAGCTGAGACCTTTATCTGTAAAATGAAAAGGATACTCCTGTCCGTCAAATTTAGCTAAAGCCTGTTGAACCGCAACCCGTTTAGACGGAGGAGTGTAGAATAGGATGAATCCGCCGCCCCGGCACCCGAGATCTTTCCACCCTCTGCACCGGCTTCCATTGCAGCGTTGTATATGATATCCAGTTGCGGGTTGGAGATACCCGAAGCGATCTTTTTCTTATTCATGAATCCTTTGTGGAGCAGCAGGCCGAGTTCAGGAAGATCCTGCCGCCTGATGGCATCTGCCATCTGCCGAGCCATCTGTTTCAGCTGGTGCGTGGCATGCAATTCTTCCTTTTTCCTGTCACCGATATGCCCTTGCTGCTCCAGGATGATGGACGCAGAGTGCCTCTGCTGGCGTGTATGGTAAAGCACGAGGCTTTGCTCCAGCATAGAGACGGCGGATGCGGAAAGAGCAAGTCTTTCCGCATCAACTTTTCCCCAGGGGTGGAACGTGTAGTGATGGAAGCCTCCAAAAACGGCTGCATACTGGTCCTGCTTCCCACCGGGCCAGTCCAGGTTCTCCCTTTCTATGGAGAAAGCGTATTCTGCTATCCTGCCCGGTTCCCATTGTAAACCATAGAGCTTCAGGAATGCCCCGCAAAGGCTAACGATAATGGTAGATGAAGTGCCGAGGCCGGATCCTATCGGCACCTCGGGGACCACTTGTATCACCAGACCTTGAGCCGGTTTGCCATGGTCCTTATAAAAGCGGTTACAGGTGGCTGTGATGAGGTCTGTAGCGTTGCCACTAAGAGGAAGGCCGGAGCCAATGCGTGCTCAACAGGCGGCAGGCCTTTGAATTCGGCATAGTACATGCCGTCTTCCGTAACCTCGATCATGGTTCTCGCATAAAGCCCGACGGTTGCATTCACTACCTCGCCCCCAAACATGGACAGGTATGGTTCCACGTCAGTGCCGCCTCCTGCAAGGCCTATCCGGAATGGTGCTTTTGATTTAATGATCATTTGCCAGGGCTAGGATTTCTTCACTGAACTTTCTCCACGAATATTTTTTCTTTTCCTCGTTGATGGCTTCGATGAACCTTGATTCTCCAAGCTGGTAGAACTCAAGGATATGATCTGCTATGGAATTTGCCGTGGGTTCTGCCACAAGGCCAACCTTGCCATCGGGAACCATGGCCGGCAAACCGCCAACGTTGGTCACCACCATCGGTTTGCTGAAATGGTAGGCGAGGGGGGTAACGCCGCTCTGTGTAGCATTGCGGTATGGTTGTACGATGAGATCCGCGGCACTGCAATAATACCTGACCTCACTGTCTGTGATGAAGTCTGTTCTCAGGATCACACGGTCTTTGAGTGACAGCCTTTCGATCTGTTGGTGATAGGGTGCAGGATCCTGGTAGAATTCTCCCGCCACCAGCAGCCGGATACCTGCATCCTTTATACGAGGGTCTGCCATGGCATCGAGCAGAATATCCAGTCCTTTGTAGGCACGGATAAAGCCAAAGAACAGGATCAGTTTCCCCTCCACCGGCAGGCCGAGATATTCCCTGGCTTTGTCTTTGGGCAGGGCATCGCCAAAATTGTCGTACAACGGATGTTGGAGCAGCTTAACCTTTTTCTTTTCTTCGAATGAACGAAGGTCCACCATTACTTTTTCACTCATCGTCACAAAAGCATCCGGGGCATTGAGAAAATAGCGGGTGAACCATTTATCTCCCGGTCTTTTTTCATGTGGCACCACATTATCCGCAATGCATACCACTTTTGTTTTCCTGTTCTTTTTGGCAAGGCGAAGTATCCTTCCCAGGCTGGGCCCATCAGTGGAAGCCAGAAACGCACTACGATGAGATCAGGAGCAAGGTCACGAAGTTCCCTTCCCACGATCTCCCAGTTAAAAGGATTGATGGAATTGACCATCACACGTATGTCCAGGTCCTTGGGAGCGGGTTCGGTGGAATACTGCGAGGTTCCGGGAAAAAGAAACGATGGGTATTGCAGGGAAAAAGTATACATGGTCACCCTATGTCCCATCTGCATATACTCCCTTGCCAGCCTTTCGTTGAAGGTGGCCATACCACCGCCCCTGAGCGGATAAGCGGGACCAAGTATCACGATATGTTGCTGATCAGGCATTGCCCAGTCCCAGTGTTTCCTCTATCATGTAGCTGTTGCGCTCCGGCGAGTTCCTCGCTATGAGTTCACCGATGAACCCGGCAAGAAAGAATTGGGAGCCGATGATCATGACGGTAAGCGCCATATAGAAAGCCGGCTTATTGGTGACGCCAAACTCGGGCTGGAGGAGTTTGGACACCGCCAGGTAAACAATGAAAAGGAAGCCGATAAAAAAGAACAGGGAACCCACCAGTCCGAAGAATTGCATCGGTTTCTTACCGAATTTACCGATGAACATGATGGAAGTGAGGTCAAGGAAGCCGTTGATGAAGCGTTCCAACCGAACTTGGTAGTGCCGTATTTACGTGGGCGGTGCTCAACGATCTTCTCGCCGATCTTGTTAAAACCGGCCCATTTGGCCAGCACCGGGATATACCTGTGCATCTCCCCGTATACTTCAACGGATTTGACCACTTTACGTTTATATGCCTTCAGGCCGCAGTTGAAATCATGAAGTTGTATGCCTGACATCCTGCGGGTCACTGCATTGTAGAACTTTGACGGTATGTTCTTGGTCACCACATTATCATACCTGACTTTTTTCCATCCACTCACCAGGTCAAATCCATCCTGTGTGATCATCTGGTAGAGGCCTGGGATCTCGTCCGGGCTGTCCTGCAGGTCTGCGTCCATCGTAATGACCACATTTCCCTGCGCTGCGGCAAAACCCTCATTGAGTGCAGCGCTCTTGCCATAGTTCGCTGGAACTTGATCCCTTTGATCTGTGGGTCCTGTTTACCCAGTTCCTGGATCACATCCCAGGAGCGGTCCCTGCTGCCATCGTCAACCATGATGATCTCATAGCTATACTGGTGCTGGTCCACCACGCGCCTGATCCATGCACAAAGCTCAGGCAGGGATTCCTCTTCGTCTTTGAGGGGGATGATGATCGAGATGTCAATATCCGGTTTCAATACATTCTAGTTGAAGGGTGTAACAGGTTTTTTCTTGGCTATGGCAGCGCCCAATAAGGAGCCAATCAACCCCAGTATCAGTGTCATGAACAGTACCGATGCGATCATGAAAGGCATGAAATAACTCTTCACGAATCCAAGGGAGGCATCTATCTGTTCTTCGGAGATCTGTTGGCCTTGCATCAACATTTGTTCGCGCATCTTGTCGAATATCACATCCTTGGTGCCGGAAATATCATGAAGTAGATCACCGTAAATGCAAGCAGTATCAACGTGGCCAATGCGGTCACCTTGAAGCCATAGCCAAAGAGCTTCCCAAACTCGGCGCGATGGTCAATGGACTTGGCGTACATAAGTACTGCGGCAAGAACAGCGCCAATGGTCAGGACATAAGACAGGCGGGCCAGCGTGGTGTTGGTCATTTCGCCCATGAGATTCAGGACAAGGGAGTACATGACAAGTATGAGGCCCACAATGGCACCGGACACAAAATGGGAGAGCGGTTCATTTTTTTCTTCGGCCATAACATCTATTTGTTCAAATATAAACTATCCTTGATCACTGTCCCTATCACCTTACCCTTCAGCACTGTTCCTATAAAAGCTGTATTCTTTGATTTTGACCGGATATCATCCTTGGTGAATTCGTGTTCATGTCCCGGCACAAAAAGGGTTAGGTCCGCTTTTTGCCCTGCGTCAACGCTTGCCCTGTCCAGGCCGAAGATCTCACGGGGTTTGATGGTCAACAGGTCCACTATCCTTTCGGTGCTTAACCCCAGCTTTCCGAGTACGCCGTAGCAGGTTTCCAGGCCTATCATTCCTGGCTTGGCATATTCAAACTCACAGGTTTTGCTGTCCCATTCGTGAGGTTGATGGTGGGTGGCGATGCAATCCACGGTGCCGTCTTTTACCGCTTCCAGGAGTGCGTCACATCTTTTCTTGTCCGAAGCGGGAGGTTCACCTTCAGGTTGGTATCATAGCCTTGTACATCTTCGTCCGTAAAGAATAAGTGGTAGGGGGTAACGGAGCAGGTGATGTTGATCCCGCCGTCTTTTGCCCTTCGGATATATTCCAGTGATTTTGCCGTGGTGATGCCCGTGAAATGAAGTTTTGAATCCGTGTACCGGGCAAGTTTGATATCCCTTGCCACCATGATCTCTTCGGCCATGGCGGGCTTACCGGGAAGGCCCAGGCGGGTGGACACCACCCCTTCGTTCATCAGGCCATTAGGGGCGATGGACTTGTCGTCCGGGATCTGCACTACCACCCCGTTTATGGCTTTCACGTATTGTAAAGCCTTGATCAGCAGTCCGGCCGACTGTACCGCGTTGAGGCCGTCAGTGAATGCTACCGCTTCGTAGGAACGCATGTCATACATTTCCGCAAGTTCCTTGCCCTCCGTATTCCGCGTAACTGCTCCCATGGGGTGCAGGTGAACGGGGAGTTGCCGGCTTTTTTCTATAATATATTCCACTTGGCTTTTGGAATGGATAGCCGGGGAGGTATTGGGGACGAGGAGAACATGGGTGTATCCCCCCGCGGCGGCGGCAGCGGCGCCTGTTTCCAGGCTTTCCTTGTGCTCGTATCCGGGGTCACAGAAATGGGAGAACGCGTCCACCCAGCCCGGGGAAACCGCCAGACCTGGCTTTTCTACTACCGTTTGCGTTTCCGCATCAATATTATCTTCTATGGACTGGATCTTACCATCCTTACCAGAATGTCTTTGACCGTATTGTTGAAAGGGGAGGAAGGGTCCTGAATATGAGCCTTGCGTATAAGGATATCCATGATTTAGGAATTGCACGAAGATAATGTTCACGATTGGATTTTGCAGAAAGGAATAAAGTCTTATTTTTGCAACCCCAGTTCGGGAAGTGGCGCAGCCCGGTAGCGCACTTGTATGGGGTGCAAGGGGTCGCAAGTTCGAATCTTGTCTTCCCGACTACGATAAAGAGGTGATAGTCAGAGACTTCTAAAGTCTACGATTATCGCCTCTTTTAGTTTTTAGAAAGTTTTAGTCCGAAGTATTAGGGAGAAGTAAGGGTAGGTCAGTCTGATAGACCCAATGGTGTATTTTTTTTGTCTTTCGATACTGTTGCAGATTCCCTTTCTTTCCGCATGATATTAATAGTGTACCATTTTTTTTTGTTAAAAATAGATCCGGGGGTTCATCTAAAAGACTACATGTTATCTTAGAGGTGGTTGTACTTAGTCACTAATTGCTTAATCTATGAATATGAACATAAGACTACTCACCTTGTTTCTGCCAGTGTTATTTGCTTCGTGCAAAAAAGATCAAGACTTAGTAAGCGGGAAAGAAAAACTCAGTAGAATAACTTTTAGCTACCCTAGTATCCAGGCGTCAAATACTCTCAACTTCAAATACGACCTTTCAGGAAAGTTAGTAGAGGTGTTATCAGTTGGTACAGGCGGGGAAATATCACAAAAATTCTCGTTTGACGGTTCCGGAGTGCCAATCTCTTCAAAAGTTTCGAAAGTTGGAGTTGGTGATCAGTATGGTTATGAGTTTGAGGTTGATGCCATGGGAAGGGTTATTAGCGCGAAAGGTATATCTTATGTCAGCGATCTTTTTGTCGAAGATCACAAGTTCATATACGATGCAAAAGGGCGTATAATAATAGATTCTGCTTTTTCTAAGTCCGGAACTTGGCAGTCGTACGTTTCCTACGAGTACGATTCGGGTGATAATGTTGTCGGATATCAGCAATTCTTTAACCACGGCTCATCCACTTACACAGACGGACGCTGGATGGTTGAGTACGACTCAAAACGAGGACCGTATTCTGAAGTTGGAACGCTCTTATTTGTAGCGGGAGGAGCGGGTAATTTGAGTTATTTCAACTTGTCTAAGAACAATCCTTTAAAGGTCTCACGCAATAATGAAGTGGTAACACCTGGAGGTAGGTTTAAGTATGAGTATTATGATAATGGCTTACTTAAAACAAGTTCTTTAAATGTTCCCATTGCGCCGCTTACGACATTTTACTATATACAGTAAAAATTGGTGTGCCCTGACGCTCGGTGCGAGCTGGTGAAACTCGAAAAGCCATAAAAAAAGCCTTACGCATTTGCGTGAGGCTTTTTTGTTTTTCCCCTGTTTTCAAGGGCGGGGATCTGAATTGATCTGCAATAGGTGTTTTCATCGGGTTTGAGAAAAAAGGGGCAAGTAGCAGATTGCCCCTTTCTCATTATCAGTATTCATTCTTCATGATCCTGAGGTTGGTGATCTTGCTGCCATCCACGATCTGTATCATGAACATGCCATTGGTCATTCCCTTGACGTCCATCGGGATAGTTGCGGAACCGCGTGTGGGCAAAGCTACCTGTTCTGCCAGTCGCTTTCCGGTCATATCCAGCAACCTGATCACCAGTGTGGTTCCGTACTCACCCTTGATCCTGACCACAAACCTTCCGGTAGTGGGTTAGGATAGGTTTCCGCTTCAAAGGTTGCCCCGAGGAGGCCGGTGGACGAGAGGATGCTGGTCTGCAGGCTTACCGTTGCTCCACCAGCGGTGAAGTTGGGTCCTGGGGTTGCCGTTCCTGCCACACCATTACAGATCGGTGTGATCCTCCACTCATAGACCGTACCTCTTGTCAGGCCGCTGAGCGTGTATGGGTTGGTGACACTGTTCACCGTTGTCCAGGTCTTGGCTCCACTCTTCCTCCATTCCAACCTGTATGTAGTGGTACCTGTTGAAGGTCCGGTCCATGACAGCCTGGTGGATGTAGTGGTCACTGATGTGGCGGTTAAGCCGCTGACCGTGCATGATACCGTCGCTGTCTGGGTAGTGAAGCTGGTCCTTGCTGACGTGGTGCTTCCGCTGGCGCAGTTGTTCTGTATCCACCATTCATACGTGGTCTGTGGCTGGAGTCCTGTCAGGCTGAAGCTGGTACCGGTTACGTTTGCCGTGATCACGGTGGTGCTGTTCAGCACCCTGTAGTTCACCACATATCCGGTAGTTCCTGCTGCACTGTTCCAACCCAGTGTTGCACTGCTGCTGGTGATATTTGCCGTGGTCAGGTTGGTCACCGTTCCGCACGCTGCCAGCGTGGTGAATGACAACGGTGTGGTCCAGGCGCCCGTGCTGCTGCAGATCGGCTGCACCCTGAACTCATACGCTGTGTTGGCATTAAGCCCTGTCAGGCTGTAGCTGTTGGTGGTTGCCAGCACGTCTGTCCATGCACCCGGTGTTGCCTGTACAAGTCTCCACTGGAGATTGTATCCGCCCGTTGCCGTAGCAGGGCCGTCCAGTTGAGCTGTGCCGTGCTGGTGGTGAGTGCCGTCACATTCAGTCCGCCTGTTACACAAGTAGAGAGGGTAGTGAAGGACACTGGTGTAGCAAAGGATCCGGCAGTACCCGTACAAGCGTTCTGTACACTCCACTCATAGGTAGTGGTTTCTGTCAGTCCGCTGAGGGTATATGACGTACCGGTCACATTGTTCACCGTGGTCCATCCGCTGACACTGCCCTGTATCCTGTACTGCAGGTTGTAAGCTGCTGCTCCTGTAGAGGCCCAGTTCAGGACTGCACTGGTTGCCGTGATCGAACTGGTACTCAGTGTTGCAGGTGCAATAGCGCAGTCTGCAGCCGTCCTGAAGGTGGTGCTCGCCAGGGTACTGGTACCGCCACTGCAAACCGTTTGTACCGTCCACTCATATGCCGTTCCTGCGGTGAGGCCGGTCAGGCTGTACGTGTTGTTGGCTGTGTTCACGGTTGTCCAGCTTCCATTTGCTATCCTGTACTGTACAGTGTAGCTGGTTGCTCCTGATATCGCATCCCATCCAATGGTAGCCGAGTTGGCCGTAATGGATGTAGTGGCGAGGTTGTAGGCGTGCCGCATGTTACGCTGGCGCCGCCCCCGTGTTCTGGATATTGATGTTACCGCCGTTGATGGTCCGCTGTGACGTGGTTGCACCCGTTATATAGCTGGAGAACATCAACTGGCTGGTGTTGCCATCATAAAGTTCCACGGAGATCTTATCCCACTTGCCCTGGCTGCCCGCTTCCCTGTTGTCCCATGCCACGATCTTCAGGTTCATATTACCACCCAGGCTGATGGGATTCAGGTTATCCGTGATATCGCTCAGGTTTGATTTGGTTGTCATGACGCCTGTGCTGTAGGTCCTGGTCACACCGTCTACATCCCTGAATGTGGTAGAAGAGACCGTCATCGCATCTATCGCGTTGCTCTTGATGTGGTATACTTTCTGGACACCGTTCTCCATCCTTCTGAAGATGATATTCAGGTTACCCTGCAGTGCCTTGCCGCTCTTGTTCCACTTCATGTTGAAGCCGAAATTCATCCTGCTTCCGAGGGTTCCGGCATAGAGACCGCCAGACTGTTCCATGGTATAGCGGCCGCCGCCCGTGATGTATTCACTTCCCGGCATGGCCAGCGTAACCACGTTCATATCCCTGCTGTCCTGGCCCGTGTAATAGTTACCGGCCTTGGCCCATTCAACCCAGCTTCTACCGCCATTCGCGATCTCGGTGTTGTTCAGGGTATAGTCGAATGTGTAGATCGATACGCCCTTGGTGAGGTCTGCGGGGTTTACAAGACCCACATTGCGAGGTCCTCCGATGTTTGTTCCTGCACCGGTACCGTCCATGAACTGGATGGTTGCGTTGCGGATGTCACCGCGACTGCTGTCTGCAGCATCCTCTACATTGGCCTTGAACCAAACCGTACCCTTGTAAGTGGTGGGGCTTACGGTAAAGTAGCCTTCTGAGTTGTCTACGATCACATTTGCCTCTTCAGTGGTCACCGTCAGGTTCTTGCTGTCGCCACTGTTCATGTAGACCGGATCTGCACTGGCTTCATTGCTCTTGAACGATGCGGTCACTGTCTTCGTTCCCGGAGCCAGAGGTCCTGCCGTTGCAGAGCCGTTGTTGTAGCGGGAGAAGTCGAGGATCGACTGCACTTCATTCAGCGGAACCGTCAGTGTTGCCTTGCCGCCTGCGCCTACGCTCGCTTCGCCCATTTTCTCTGTGCCGATGAAGAAGCTGACTTTTCCATCAGGTGTTGGCAATGGTGTTACGGGATTAGAAGGCCATGGGCTTACAGTGACTTCCATGGTGACCTTGTCGCTATACTGTTGCGTCACAGCAGGAGCAATGGGCGCCGTAGTGCCAGGGGCGGTTGTTGGTGTTGCCTGACCGGGCACAGTGATCACCAGGTTCGAAACCGTGGTCACATTATCCACATTGACCGTGAATGAACATGAATCTGCATTTCCGGTGCTATCCGTCACTTTCCAGGTCACGGTGGTGATACCGAAATTGAACACACGGTTGGCAAGTGAAGCAGAATCCACATAACCGTTTGTGGTGGTCACACCGCTGAGTTTGAATTGTACCGACTTCACTGCGCAGTTGTCCGAGTATGAAGTCAGGTCAAACTCTGTACCTACTGTTTTGTACGTGGTCAGTCCTGCATCGGTATTCTTCACTTTATTCGTCTTGCAAGCCAGCTTGGGCTTTTCGTCGTCCGTTACCCTTACCAGCAACGTATCCGTATTGGTGTTGCCTGAAGAGTCAGTGGCGGTGTAGACGATCATGCTTGTTCCTTTATTAAAGATCCTTGAGCCTACCTGTCCGCTTCCTGAGCCGGTTGTTGCTCCCGTCATTACCCATGCAAGCGTTGTTTTGACACAGTTGTCGCTGAACGTTGCATTGGTGACGTTGACGGTTACGGTGCAGTTATAGTCGGTTTCAATAGATGTGTTGACATTGATATCGCTGGTGGCCGCTACGGAAGGCTTCTCATCGTCCCTTACCGTGATCACCTGGCCAGCAGTATCCCAGTTGCCGGAGCTGTCCGTTACTTTCCAGATCACCCTCGTTGAACCGATGGGGAACTGGTAATTAACGGTATCTATCTCAAGGTTATTTACATAAGCCTTAATGGTGAGCATATTTACTGCTGTGCAGTTGTCGGCAACGGTTGGCCTGCCCAGGCTTGTTGTAGTTGAGCAGTTGCCAGTGCCATCGTCAGAAGTCTTCACTGCCTTGGCTGCAGGTGCAGTGATACTTGGCTTCTCATCATCTGTTACCGTGATCACGGTTGGCCAGCAGTATCCAAGTTGCCAGAGCTGTCCGTTACTTTCCCAGATCACAGGTCAGTGTTACCGATGCCGAACTGGTAGGTGGACGTATTGATCTCTGCATTGTTCACATAAGCCTTGACACGGTCAGGCTTGCCGTAGCGTGCAGTTGTCAGATACTGTTGGCGTACCCAGTGTTGCGGTTGTAGCGCAGTCCCGGTGCCATTGTCTGAAGTCTTAACGACTTGGCTGCAGGGCCGTGATGCTAGGCTTCTCATCATCCGTTACGGTCACGGTCTGGTGGGCCGTATCATAGTTGCCAGAGCTGTCTGTCACTTCCCAGATCACGGTTGTGTTACCGATGCCGAACTGGTACGTGGACGGATTGATCTCTGCGTTGTTCACATATGCCTTGACTACCAGGTTCGCAGTTGCGGTGCAGTTGTCAGATACTGTTGGCGTACCCAGTGTTGCGGTTGTAGCGCAGTCGCCGGTGCCATTGTCTGAGGTCTTACTGCTTGGCTGCAGGTGCCGTAATGCCTGGCTTTTCATCATCCGTTACAGTCACGGTCTGGTGAGCCGTATCATAGTTGCCAGAGCTGTCTGTTACATTCCAGATCACAGTCGTGTTACCGATGCCGAACTGGTAGGTAGATGTGTTGATCTCAGCGCCATTCACGTAAGCCTTGACCACCAGGTTCGCATTTGCTGTGCAGTTGTCAGATACAGTTGGCATACCCAGTGTTGCGGTTGTAGCGCAGTCGCCGGTGCCATTGTCCGAAGTCTTCACTGCCTTGGCTGCAGGTGCCGTGATGCTTGGCTTCTCATCATCCGTTACTGTCACGGTTTGGTGAGCAGTATCATAGTTGCCAGAGCTGTCCGTCACTTCCCATACCACGGTAGTGTTACCGATGCCGAACTGGTAGGTAGATGTGTTGATCTCAGCGCCATTCACGTAAGCCTTGACCACCAGGTTCGCATTTGCTGTGCAGTTGTCAGATACAGTTGGCGTACCCAGTGTTGCGGTTGTAGCGCAATCTCCGGTGCCATTGTCTGAGGTCTTCACTGCCTTGGCTGCAGGTGCCGTGATGCTTGGCTTCTCATCATCCGTTACGGTCACGGTCTGGTGGGCCGTATCATAGTTGCCAGAGCTGTCTGTTACTTCCAGATCACAGTCGTGTTACCGATGCCGAACTGGTAGGTAGATGTGTTGATCTCAGCGCCATTCACGTAAGCCTTGACCACCAGGTTCGCATTTGCTGTGCAGTTGTCAGATACAGTTGGCATACCCAGTGTTGCGGTTGTGGCGCAGTCGCCGGTGCCATTGTCCGAGGTCTTCACTGCCTTGGCTGCAGGTGCCGTGATGGTTGGCTTCTCGTCATCTGTTACGGTCACGGTCTGGTGGGCTGTATCATAGTTGCCGGAGCTGTCTGTCACTTCCCAGATCACGGTAGTGTTGCCAATACCGAACTGGTAAGTGGATGGGGTGATCTCAGCGCCATTCACATAAGCCTTGACCACCAGGTTCGCATTTGCTGTGCAGTTGTCAGATGCGGTAGGCGTACCCAGTGTTGCGGTTGTGGTGCAGTCGCCGGTGCCATTGTCTGAAGTCTTGGCGCTTACAGCTGCGGGAGCAGTTATGGTTGGTTTCTCATCATCTGTAACAGTCACAAGCTGTGTTACCGAATCTGCATTTCCACTACTATCTGTTGCTATCCATTTCACGGTAGTCTGGCCAACACTGAACAAATAGGTGTCTGTATTGATGGCTATTCCATCAACATATGCTTTAACATATACAGTATCTGAACAGTTGTCACTGACAGTGGGAGTACCAAGGCTCACAGTAGTGGATCTGTCACCAGCTCCATTGTCAGATGTTTTTGCAAACACATTGGCAGGGGCTGAAAGGGTAGGCTTTTCATCATCCACAACCTTAATTGGCTGGTTCACCGATTCCATATTTCCCGAGCTGTCGTAGACATTCCAGGTGATATCAGTATTTGGATCTGTGGCGAAGTTCGACCAGATCAGTGTGTCAGCAGGACTTACGCCAAGGGCAAAATAATTGAAATCGGGATCATTGTTGTCTACAGTAGCAGGAGGCGTAAGGCTTACATCCGCTTTACAGTCGCCGGTACCATTATTGGACGTGTATACGGTCACCAGGGTTGGCGCGAGTGACAATGGCTTCTCATCGTCCTTTACGGTTACAAGCTGGACAGAAGTATCCGCATTTCCGCTCGCGTCTTTACGATCCATGTTATTTGGGTTTTGCCCGTGGTGAACGCAGCAGAAGCCGTATCAACAGCAACGCCGTTAACATAAGCCTTCACATCGAGTGCCCCCGTGCAGTTATCTGTCGCCACCGGTGTGCCCAGGCGAACAATCACCGAATTGTCGCCAGCACCGTCATCGGAGGTTTTGGCGATGATATCAGCCGGTGCTGTCAATACAGGCGCGATCGTATCTGCGATGACCGCTATTGCTGAATCTGACAAGGTAGTAGAACACCAGTCTGTGTAAACGGCAAGCAGTTTTAATGTCTGCGCTGTGTCTGCATTACTGATCCTGACTTCACCAAAGCCTTCACCCAATGTGAGCGTATCTGAGCTGCTGGAATTATTGATGCGATAGATCAGTCTTGCTCCATCCGTTCCTTCGATATTGAACGTAACCTCGCTACCGCGACAGGCAGGTGCGCTGATCCTGGTGATCGATGCCGTGGGAGAATTTCTCACTACTACGGTCTTACTTGCAGTATCCGAACATCCATCTGTGGAAGAAACAGTGACACGATAGGTGGTTGTTTCTGTGGGTGCAATTTCAATTGAAGAAGTGGTTGCACCATTGCTCCAGAGGTATGTAAAGGACTTGTCAATATTGAACGCCTTAGCGCTGCTCCAGGTAGCACCACCCAGCAATTGACCATTGTGTCCGTTACCTGATGCATCTGCTGCATTGCTGCCATCGCCTTCGTTGAAGCGATAATAGGCGATCAGGCTCGTATCAGCGGTTGAAACATGGCGGTTCATGTTAGCATATATCTGGGCAGATGTCCTTTCCCCGTTCCATATCCTGGCTTCATCAAGTATACCCTTATAGTGGCCTTGCGACTGGCCTGCATAGATCTGGGCACCGATAGAAAGCGGAAGGTCACCTGAAGCCGGTGTACAGCCTGCAGTAGAATATTCAACCGGCGTACCGTTCTTATAGAACACGATACGTTCATGGGTTTCATCGAATACCACCGCAATATGCTGCCATGCATTGAAATCTACGGGTGCAGGTGTCCATATGCCACATCCAGTGCTTACTGCAAAGTTTCCGCCATTAACTGCTACGAACCTGCCAAAACCGCCTCCGTCAACACTGTAAATAAACTGGTATCCGCCCGCAAGCTGGGTGGGATAAACCCATGCCTCCCAGGTTGTAGTGGGCACGGCAGACCTGCTGACCACAGCATTGGTCCTCACATGTCCATTGATGCCGTCAAACTCAATGGACGACTGGCTTCCGGCTTTCAGAATTGTGTTCGATCCCGCGCAGACGCTATCTGTGCCGGTATTGAAACATAAGGATTGATAGAAGTCTCATTTCCACTTACCGGGATGGAATCAACCAGTTCACCGGACTGTACATAAACAAAGCCCGATATTATGCCAATGGCATCGGCCTTGGCTCGTATTTCGATGGTGGTGGAGTCTAGATTTCCGTTTATGGTAGCCAATTGGATACTGTCTGCAAACAGGGTTTCATTTTGTTTCCTTACCTGGAATCCTGAAGGTGAATAGATGCTTATCAAAGTGTCAAGGTCTGCCGCGGCAACTTTGAACGTCTGGACAGCTGATGGCTGGGCCTGGCAGCGATCGAAAGAGGAGAGGCCCGCCGTTGCAGTCACACCCAGAACAGGCATCCGGTTGGTCACCTGGATAGCACCGGAAATGTCGCTGCTGTCAGTACATCCACCCGCGTTGGTGCCAATGACGAAATAGTAGCGTGTACCAACCGTATCTGTTGGCGGTGTGAAACTTGTATTTTGAGCATTGGCGATGCGGAATGCGCCGCTATAAGAAGCGGACGTATTGCCGTACCACTGGTATCGCATGGTATCTCCCTGGGCAACAGTAGAAGAGACAGCCAATGCCGTTGCTGTTGCGTTTAACGCGTACAGCTTTGCCTCTGTCTGCATACCAGTTACAACAGGCTTTGCGAGTACCCTTATTGAGGACACTTCAGTGTATCCGCCTACTTCATAGCTGATATTCACGGTTCCCGCAGTAACACCTTTCACTTTTCCGGTCAGGGAGTCCACGGTAGCAATGGTTGCGTCCGCTGTTCTCCATTTTCCATTGGCCGTATTGTTGACAAGGGTAATGCTGTCCCCGATACAAAGCGAAGAAGGTCCTGTATTGAATTGAACGAGGTCGTTCTCGATGACAGCACCGTTGTTCTCAACAGCAGCACCGATCTCGGGAAGGCCATCCCCGTTCAGGTCGGCAGCGGATACTGACAACACCTGGCTAAGGTTGGGAATGTCATATTTAGCAGCGAAAGATGACGCATTGATGGTGTTGGATGTCATCTGGTTCCTGAATACAGAAGCGGTATTGCTGCCGTAATTGCCAACGATGATGTCAGCCTTGCCATCGCTGTTCACGTCAGCGATAGCCAGGCCAGCAGGGTTATTTCCCGTTGAGAAATCTGTCCGGCTATACGATGAACTGTTCAGTGTGGTATCTGTGCTGGTATTCCTGAGAATAGATACTTTATTGTTATAGAAATCCGTGACTACGATATCGAGTTTACCGTCATTATTGAAGTCATGGGTTGCGATTCCATGCGGTTTACCCATGGGGTTACCTGCGGAAACCTGTACTTGTACGAAATTACCCGTAGAAATTGAACCATTGGTGTTGTAGTTCTTCCAGATATATACGAGGTTATTGGTAGAATCCAGATAGGCAAGGTCATTCCTTCCATCCCTGTTAAGGTCTGCGATGATACAGTTAGGGAATGGAGGCGTGCCTGCGGGGCTGAGGTTGCCGATATTGGCGAAGTTGGTTGTCTGAAGGCTATCTGCAGCGTATTGATTCTTCACAATGCTCACGGTACCTATGCTATGGGTAACGGCGATATCTGGAAGTCCATCATCGTCAAGGTCGCCTACGGACACACTTGCACCTGAAACGGAGGTACTAACCAGTCTTGGCGATGCAAACCTGATGGTTCCGGAAGAACTGTAGTTCTGCACGATAAATACACCGTTGGATGATCGGGATGCCGTAAGGATCTCAGGCTTGCCGTCGCCGGTAAGATCTGCAATACTCAACTTGCCTATGGTTGCAGGGAAGCTGATGTCCACCTTTGTAATCAAAGGATGAAGAACTTAGCGTTCCAGAAACACCTTTATTACGATATAGGGAGATCGTGGAGGCTACCGCATTGGTGACCACCATATCCTGCCTGCCGTCACCGTCCAAATCAGCGAATTGGGCACCGTTAGGAATGGCCCCTGTAGACAGTAGCACCCTGGGCTTGAAATTGATGGCGCTGGTGTCATATTTGGCAAGGTCTGCAATAGGGTGGAAGGGCAGGGCAGAAGCACCTGTAGACTTCCTGGTAGAATCTGTAACCGTAATATTGGCAAGCTGTACACCTGCGGGAATGATCACCCTAAGCAATGAATCGTTGCCGGAGATCACGGCAGACCTGATGTTCCCAAACTTACCATATTGTTGGTTGGAACAGCGTTGAAGTTTGCTCCCCTGATCAGCACCGTATCCCTTGGCTTTGCCTTGGCTGGCGTGAAAGAGCTGATCACAGGGGGCGTCACAAATGACGAGTTCCGCATGGTGACATAGCCTCCGGTTGCAGACTGGATGAAATCAGGACGTCGCGTCATTGTTGAGATCCCCTAAAGCGAAGGCTGAAGTCAAACCGCCGGATACAGTTACTTGGCTTGTACGATTGAAATTGACAGTTCCACTGTTATTTTGTGCAGAAAGTAGCGGAAAGACGTTCACCTGGGACAACAAAGTCAACCAGACCGTCACCATTCAGGTCAGTTACGTCACCCTTTGCGGAGAATATCGAGTTGGCTGGCACAGTTATATCGGTGAATGTTATCGTTGATCCTGAGCTGGTGTTGATCTTGACAAGGTGTGAAGTGTTCAGGGAGTTATTGGAGTGGAATACAATATCCTGCTTGCCGTCATTATTCACATCAGTAACGATCATCCTTTCATATACAGCCATGGATATGGGCGTGAGCTGTGTAAAGTCCGTTGCACTGATCGAACCGGGGGTTGTATTGTTTCTATAGACATACAGTTTCGCGACCGTTAAAAGAATAATTTCTTTCTTGCCGTCATTATCCAGGTCGACTCAAACCAAGTGCTGTCAGGGGTTTCATTGACGTTGTAGAAAAGCTGATTGTCGCAATACTGAATTTCGAAGCATCCAGAGAACCGGGCACAGTTCCATTGCGATATATATTGAATGATGGCTGTATTGTGCCTCCATATGCGGCCAATACATCTGTTTTGCCGTCACCATCCACGTCCCCGGTAATAATGTCCCTATATCCGATGGTTACAAGTGGAAATGACGTAATGGATCCGAAATCAATGGTGCCCGGGGACCGACTGATTTAAAGCCATTTTCAGCGGCGACCCAGAGCGCCAGGCGCAGTGATCAGGTCTGGTTTTCCGTCATTATCCAGGTCTGCAGCTTCATGTTGATCCCTGAGATAGGAACAGTAGATCAGAGAAACTGATGTTTCCTTCTTTCACGACTGGTATTAAGCAGAGTATTCGAGTTGCTATTGGTACCATTGGCAGTAGACATAAGTACATCTACTTTTCCGTCGAGGTCAAAGTCAGCAGCAACCTGCCCGTTCAGTGATCCGGACAATGTGTTGCTTGGTGCGAACGAACTGGTATGGTAGTGACTGAATCCTGCGTGGGATATACTGTAGCCAATGACTCCGCATTCAGGCCCAGGTCACTATTGAGCACTATTACCGGTGCAGCGGTGATGCCAAAAGGTATAATGGCAGAAATGGTAGAGTCGGTTGACGACTGAACCGTAGCCCTGACCGCACCTATCCTGACGATATTATTTTCCGCTGTGGGAGAAAAGTTAGTACCCTTGATGGTCAGCAGCTGTCCGGGTTTCAATGCAATGGGTGAAACAGAACTGATCGTGGCTTTGACCCTACGGTGACCGTTAGGGTATCTGTGTAATCACACAGCTCATAGGTGATCCTTGCCGTGCCGATCTTTAAACCGCTTACCACACCAAAGCTGTTGACGGTTGCGATGTCTGTATTCCAGGGATGCCCATTTTCCACCACCGTTGTTGGTATACAGGCTGGTCTGGCTGGACAAACCTACAATTGCCTTTCCTTTGATGGACGTGAAATAGGACTTGCTGAAATTGGAAAGCGTATCCGTCAGGTTGAAATTCCTCGGATGCCGTTCACATTATTGCGACCAATATCAGTCAACGTAGTTGCAGACAGATTATTGGCGTTAGGTGTGGCTTCATCAAAGGTGTAATACACCATCCAGGCTGTCTTCGCCACCCGTGAATCTTATGAATGACGCTTGCAGCGCTTCCTGCTCGCTGGCGATGGCAGCCTTGAAAATAGCAAGTTCGTCGATATCACCCTTCCAGAATTCCGCACTGTTGCTGGTATTCACACCGAGTTTGAACTTGCTGGTACCGTTATATGAGATAGCGGACACAGTGTTGCTGAACGAATCTTTCTGAATGCCATCGATAAAGACGGTAACGGCCGGTGCATTATAGCTAACGGCTACGTGGTGCCATTTGCCATCGTTCACCGCGAGGCTTGATACATCGCCTTCAAAAGCAGTGGTACCATTGGAAAGCGATACTTTGAGGAATCCGTTCTGGATGCCCAGCTTGAATCCTGATGTGGGGTATTGCCACTGGTTGGACAAGATGGTTCCTGTGCCAGCATCGGTAGTCCTGATCCATGTGGACAGTACAAATCTTGATGATAGCTGCAGATTCACATGGGCAGGCATCTCTACTTCATCATCCACACCGTCAAAACGTAAGGAAGCTGCCGGCTTGGTAATAACAGGCAGTTTCAACATATCTGCACCCGAGACAATAACGATACTGTCAGTAGGCGCCGAGAGCGCAGAGGATTTGATCCTTACATACACAATTGAACTGTCTGTCAAGGATTTAGCGTCTAACACCAGTGTATCGCTGTATCCCGCATCGCCGGAGAGACTGAATTCGATACCGAAGGGCCGGATAACATATGACCCATTCCCCTGCCAGCTATGGTAATGGCCCTTGCTGTGGAGGCGATCCCTGGCAGTAGGTGAACGGCTTTAATGCAGAAACCTTCAGGGCGGGGCTGCAACCAGGCTATCTTCATAAATAGCTATGCTGCTGTCCAGGGCGGCGATCAGTTCCGGTGCGCCATTGCCGTTGAGGTCAGCGGCAGTGATCCAGGAGCCTTGGTGGCATTAGGGATCTCGGCCTGGGCTGCAAAACTGTTTTGGTCAAGCTGGCCATTGTTGATCCTATTCCGAAAATAGGAAAGGGTGTTGTTGCCGCTGCTTGCGGAACAATATCAGGCTTACCGTCACCATTAACGTCCGCAATGGCTATTGAGCGGGGTGTTGAACCAACAGAAAGGTTATTTACGAATGAGAATGTGCTGGTAGTACCGCCAACGGCGAGATATGTTTTTATACAGCTTGATCCGGCTCTCCAGATTGTCTGTAACCACCATATCCGGCAGGCCGTCATCGTCAAAATCATGGAATGCTATGCTGTTGGCTTTAAATGATGTAGAGTTTATCTGTGTTGACGTCTTAGTGAAGTTCGCAGCATTGACTGCAGTATTTGTATTGGAATTGATCAGTACGGAGATGTTGGCTGTTGACGCTAGCAGATCCGAATAAGCAATGTCATCCTTTCCGTCTTTATTCAGGTCCAGTACCGCCATGCACGCAGGACCGGTGGTGTTGACTACTGCCGTTGTGTTTGCAACGGAGAAATGTGATCGCATTCAGGGTGTCACCTTTAAAATAATTGTTTGCGTAAATGTAGAAGGCAGTCACGTTCATTCCGTGAACTACGTCAATCTTTCCATCATTGTTCAGGTCCCCTGTCTGTGAAATGACCCCGGTATTCACAATATTCACATTCTGGTTCAATGACCCAAAATGAGTGAACCCGGTGCGCTCTTGTTCTCCAGGAAATAGATTCCGGGACAGACAGTGGTGCTATGACCAGATCCAGTTTACCATCCCCGTTCAGGTCAGCGATCGAAACATGTTCAACTCCTGGGCAGGGTGATATCGAACCTTGAGGCATATCCTGCAGCGGTAATGTTTCCCGTTGTGCCGAGTGAGCGATATATGCTCACCACTTTGCCTGTATCCGCATAGATAAGATCAGGGAAACCATCATTGTCGAGGTCTCCTGTCAGCACGTTGACAGTAGCACCATTTGTTGGCAGCTTCACAGGTTGGCGGAAGCCAACGGAAACCAACTTTGTGGTGTCCCTTATGGGTATGAAAGGCTGGGGGGATTTCCCTGTCAGCTGCAGGTCAAGATTGGTCACGGTTACTTTGCCCAGAATGGCACCAAAAGGAACCTCAACCCTGAGAAGTGAGTCACTGGCACTAAGAACCGTTGCGGACACTTTATCAAACTTGACCACATTCTTTGCAGGGTCAGGGTTGAAATACGAACCTTTGATGCTGACCACATCCTTTGGTTTTGCCTTGAGGGGCGTTACCGAAGTAATGGTGGGTGGCGCTATGAGAGGCTGATTCAGGTAGGTATCCAGGCCTGTTGTAGAGGTCCTGTAGGATACAAAGTCCGTCAGGTTATCATTGTTGATGTCCATCGCCACAAACGGCCCTGCGTTCACTCCTGAAGAGATCAATACACTCCTGTTGAAACCAAGGGTTGTACCGGTAGAATTACCAAGTAATAACCTGTTCGCGCTTGAGCTCCGACTATGAGGTCAAGCCTGCCGTCGCCGTTAAAATCTGCTGCATCTGCATTTGAGATCGCTATACCGAGACTGCTCTGGAAGTCATTAACAAATGTAAAAGAGGATGTGGTGGATGTATTGCGTCTAAGGGTGGTGGACCCCCGCTTGTACTCTGGAACGTTACAATATCCGGTTTACCGTCGTTGTTAAAATCTTTTACCAGGGAAGAACCAAACGTAGTAACTGTTGCAGTACTGACAAGTTCAAATGATTCGGCTGTGAGGTTACCGCGAGTTGAGTTATTCTTGTAGATGACGATAGTAGTGAGCAAAAGCAATGATATCCTTTTTACCATCACCATTCATGTCTGCGATAGCAATGATGATGGGATTGCGCTTCCAAATGGGGTTATAGTGATTGTTCCAGCAGTCCTGAGATCAATTTGGCCCGTTGTAGAATAGTTTTTGATCAATTGTATTTTTGAGTTGGAGCCCAACGATATCAGGTCCGGCTTTCCGTCAAGGTCAAGATCTCCGCCAGCGAAGTATACCGGTGTGGAAGTGGGGACTATTGAAGGTCCACTGCCAAATGATACAGATCCCGGGGTAGAGGTATTGGTCCGGATCGTAATATCCGTACTGGTTAAACCCAAAGTACAAGGTCACTCTTTCCATCGTTGTTCAGATCTGCAGTCAGTGAGGTGTTAAGTCCGCTTGGGGTGCCATATATGGTGGTTGAGTAGGCAGGCGTTGGCAAGTTGGACGTATTCTCGGCAGTATAACTGGTGAGTAAGCCTATGCCTCCTACAACGATGTTTGACTTTCCGTTCAGGTCAATATCTGCGGCAGCCAAAGTTTTGACTGTTGAAGTTACAGGAAAAATCGAGGTGCTCCTTACCATGTTGGGAACAGTGTTCAACGACGGTACAGAGTCAAATGTAGGCACAATGTCTGCAAGTGATTCTGCACTCAGCTCCACCTCCCTGTTCATCACTACAAGGGGCCCGGGCCTTGCACCACCGGGCATGGTCACGGTCAAGGTAGTATCAGTACCTGCCGTCACTGTTGCCTGTACGCCGGATATCAACACCATGTTCTGTGACGGTGTCAGGGAGAAGTTGCTGCCCTTTATGCTGATGGCAGAACCGGGTTTGACCACCGTTGGTGTAACCGTGCTGATGCTGGGAACACCGGAAACGGTGAATACGAGTGTATCTGTCTTGTTGCAGACGCTGTAGGTAATAATGGTTTTCCCCACTTTCAGACCACTCACCACACCAGTTGAAGAAATGGTGGCCACGGCAGTATTGGAAGACGCCCATGTGCCACCAGGCAGTACAACGAAAGGGTAAGGGATGACCCTTGACCACGCTGGATCCGCCGAGATCGATGGCATGATCCCGCTACGAAATTTGAGGCGGAATCCTGAGGTTGAATTGGTCATTGTCCATGCGAAATTGTTGACAAACTGGACAATGATGTGAACCAGATTGTCGCCATATGCAAAGCCCTGGTCGAAATTCTGGTAGAATACCAACCCGGGTTCAGCGCCTGAATATGACGAACCATAGTAGCGCCACTTCCTCAGCGAGAGTGCCTTACTCCAATAGGAAATCTCATCAGATCTCCTTTCCAGTTCTCCATGCGTTGTATGTTTGACGTCCGATGAGCAGGTTTGCTCTGATCAAAGAAGTAAAGGACGAAATACTATACTCGCTGTATCTATGGCTCTGCCGTCAATGTAGATGACATTGGTGCCAGAGTTGAAGGTCCATGCGATATGGTGCCATTTGTTATCTGCAACAGCCCTTTTGTCAACTCTCTGGTTACAGGAAAAAGAATTCAGTATAAGAATAGAAACGAAACCGTTGTTGAGCCCAGGATCACTCCGTTATCCTCGTCAAACTGGTTAGCAATGATAGTCCTTTTACCGTTTCACCCGTACGTATCCATGCGGAAATGGTAAAGTTATCGTTGGTTTGTACCCGACGGCGTTCCAAATTCAATGAAGTCGTTCGTACCATCAAGCGAAGCGCTGTCCCGGACTTACCTTCACCAGAAGTTTGGAGGTTTTGAACCTGAGGTTAGCGAAAGGCTATCTGTAGGTGTTGAACTCGCCGAAGATTTCACCCTTGCATAGAACAGGCTGTTGGTCAGGGTACCGGTAAGCGTATTGACCTGGAGGGTATCCTGGAATCCTGAATTATATGTTCTGCTGATCTCCAAACCGCTCGGGGCAGTGATGGTCAGCGCTTCTACGATGTTGGATCCGGAAACCGTGAAGGGTTTGGCAACTGATGCAGATCCCGGGCAATAGGTGAGGGGCGATGTAGATGCACCGGATATTGAAGTAGTGACCTGGGCAGATCCGGGAATACTGTCTCCTGTGTTGGCAATGAGATAGGGGTACGATGCGTACCCGTTATTTACACTGGGCTTTTTGATGGCCCAGACCGTGTCAAAATCCATGAAGAAAATGTTTCTTTATTCAGGAACTGGATGGTGGTCTTTGACTGGCCCAAGAATTGCTCACCGGGGTGTCGGAAAGCCAAAAACAGTTTGAAGTTCCGGGGGAACAACCACCCAGCCAATAAGATCGCCGACATAACTGGATCCGGCAATGGTGCCGGCATTGTAGCAGTTGAAGACTTACTTGCCGCACTTCCTGCCGAAACCCCGGCAAGGCCACCGTGTATTTGGGACATTCGATCCTGGAGGTGTTATAACAGTTAGAGATCTCCATGGCGTAGGTGGTATTGCACATGATATCACCCACCAGACCGCCTGCAGCTTCAAGGGATGCGTAAATGCCCTCCTTCATGGAGGAATAAGAACTGCTCAACTTCGTGTCAACCGCAACGCCAAAAATACCGCCTGCATAAGATGTTGCGTTTACCTTTCCCCCTTCAACAGCAATATTGCTTACAGTAGCATTGGACGACCATCCTGCCAGTACGCCTACATAGGTTCTGCCCGTCACATCCGGGTTCTTGAACCGAAGCCGGGAGACCGTTGCCCCATCCAGTTTATTGAAAAGGCCAACGCCATCGTACCAACATTGATGATCAATCCCTCAAGGTATGACCATTCCGTCCAGTACGCCGGTGAATGCACACTCAGAGGTGCACAACCGATAGGGGAAAATCCTCCTGCACATAGGTGCATAACCCGGTGACGATGGTCCCAGGTCATTCATGAGAATATAACTTCCGGAGAGGTTGTTGCGTACGTTGTGCAGTCCTCCCATGTGGTAATGGGTATCTGCGCATCCCGCCGCGGCGTTGCGTGTAATAGACAGGAATAGAACTGCTACTGCTAACAGGAACGGATAGAGCCTTTTCATTTAACCTTTTTAAGTTGCTACTTGGCTTGCGCAGGATTTGGGAAGCAGGTTTTTGGGAAGGATGAGCCGGAGATAAAACTTCGGCAAATATGTAGCACTTAAAAAGGTGGGGCAATAGCGAAATGTCGCTACCGATCAGATCAACCTCTTTTTCAACGTCACGGATACCGCTTCCTGAAGAGAGTTCACGGAGAGTTTTTGATAGATCTTGCGGATATGGGCATTGACCGTATTATAGCTGATACCCAGCTTGGTAGCTACGAGTTTATAGCTCATTCCTTCGGTCAGCAGGGTGAGTACTTCTTTCTCCCGGGCTGACAGGGTTTCCTGTTCCTCAGAAATGGTTTCCCGGAAATGCCGGGTGATCCTTATGGCAATGGAAGGCGTGATCACGGCGCCGCCTTTCATGACTTCGTGTACCTGTTCGTATATAGCGTCAAGGGAGGCGCTTTTCAACAGATATCCATCGGCACCGGCCCTGAGGCTATTGAAGATGTTGTCCTCGTCATCCACCACGGTCTGTATCACCACCTTGGTATCAGGTATTTTTTCTTGATCATGCGTGTGCCTTCAATACCGTTGATGCCGGCATGCGTATGTCCATCAACACCAGGTCCGGTCTCAGCTCCGTCAATTGCTGCATTATGTTACTGCAATCGGGGAAGCTGCCAACGCAGGTCATGTCTTCGCGCACGGAAAGCACATCCCGGAGATTCTCGCGTCGCTCGCTGCTGTCGTCATATATCACTATCCTGATCATATCTTAACCGTTTTTCTGTCATGTTAATTATTGGGAATGTACCCGCAACCATGGTCCCTGTGCCAAAATTGATGGGCGATAATATCTTGACTTCTCCGCCCATGGACCGTGCCCTGGAGTCCATATTGGCCATCCATTCCCCGTCCTTCCCGGGAGATAACCTATTCCGTCATCTTCAATTGTCAGGTAGATGTTCAGGGTGTCCATATACATGGCGATGTTGATATTCCGCGCCTCACTGTATTTAATGGCATTGTTGATGGCTTCCTTGGCAATGAGCAGCAGGTTCTTCCTCGCACCCACCGAGGTGATGATCTGCTCTGAGCCGGGATCAAAACTGAAGCGAAAAATGATTCCTGCGTCTGACATCATCTCCCAATAGATATCCTTGAGCCTGGCACTTAGTGTTTTGTTGTTGGTGTTGTTATTCAGCGCCCAGATCACGTCATTCATGTTTTCCATGGCCGTCCTGATATTGGCGCGCATCTTGGAAAGATAGCCTGTGCCGGCCTGGACATCCTCCTGTATGGTCCGCTCCGCCAGGGACGCGTAGAGTTTGATGCTGCTGAGGATAGATCCTACGTCATCATGGAGGTCCTGGCTGATGGACAGGCGCTGCTGGTACAGTTCTTCCTGCCTGCCGAGTTCTATCCGGACCTTCTGCTTCTCCACCTGCCTGGCCCTGTATATAAGCGCATAATTAAGGAAAAGGGAATCGATAAAAATACCCAACAGGACATACTGCAATGAACCAGGATCGGTTGGCAAGGTCCCAGCTTTGAAATATGGCACGAGGAACCATTTTACAAAACTGCTCATGATCACACCACCCAGCATCACCAGGTAATTCATGATATCCCGGGTTTTAAGAATGAAATAGATCAGGTAAAGCTGAAACAGCAGGTTAAGCCCATAAGTGATCCGTGCCGGTATATTCATCCAGTTGATACCATCAAAAAGAAGGGTTTCAGTGAACATCAGCAGGGATATCACGAGGAACAGCCACTCCATTGCTTTCAGCAGCGCCGTAGCTTTAGGATGATGCTCCGCAGGTCTTGTATAAAAACGTATGAACCGGTAATACATGAACAAACCAACAGCAGGGTGGAAAAGCAGAACTCACGCTCCTTCCCTGAAAAAACAGCCAGGCCGGGCAGGGAATGGTAAGGACTCAGAAAGACAAAGATCACCAGAGTAAAGCATGCAGTGAAAAGGATATAATACATGAACTCCTTCCGCCGGAAGAAGAAATAGTGATACATCATGACCAGGGTCTGCATGAACACAGTACCCAGAAAGAATTCAACAACAGGCATTAAATCTTGAGTAAATGCGGTGTCCGCCAGGCAGCGATCCTCAACCATCAGGAGGAATGAAACCGGTAGCCTCGCATTGAAATTAGAGTGTTTTTTTGGTCTGGAATGGTATGCTGGTTAACTTGAGGTTCGGGCGACCATCGCTCATTTCCCCGAAACCCTTGACAGACATGCTGACCATGCGAAAACAGCACCGGCTGTGTATCCAAATAAATTAACCCAAATCAATTTCAGACATGAAAAGATCTGTCCTCATTGCTGTTGCATTTCTCCTTACCATCTCCGTGAACGCACAGGTTACCGCGCTTGTTGGCGGTACCATGGTTGATGGTTTTGGAAGTAAGCCCCTCTACAATTCTGTTATCCTGATCAAAGGTGAGAAGATCATCAAGGTAGGAAGGCAGGGGGAAGTGGATATCCCAAAAGATGCAAAACTGATCTCTACTGAGGGCATGACTGTCCTCCCCGGACTATGGGATATGCACGTGCACATGATGATCAATGGGCACTCGGACTATGCATACTGGGATAAAAAATACCCGCCGCTGCAGGAGAAAGTGATCATGCCTGCTTCCGCATACCAAGCTTCTGATGGCAGGCGTTACCAGCGCACGCGACCTGGGTGGCCCCTGAAGGAAAGCATTGCCGTGCGCGACAAGATCAATAAAGGCGAGATCCCGGCGCCACCATGTATGTATCGGGCCCTTTTCTCCAGCATCGCCCTTATCCCGGCACAGAAGACTTCAGATGGGGAATATATGGCGTGGACGATGCAAGAAAGAAGGTACAGACTTTGGCTAAGGCAGGAGTGGACTGTATCAAGCTCATAGACCAGGACGAAATGACCGAGGAAGAAGTGGCAGCCATCATAGACGAGGCGCATAAGAACAACCTGAAAGTGGTAGGCCATTCCCATCGTCCCAACGAGATCCGTATAGGTCTTAAATACGGGGTTGACAATTTTGAACACACAGGCCTTTCCTCTGCACCAGGTTATCCTGATGATATCCTGGACGCCATAAAAGAAAGGACGGCCAATATGAGCAGGGGACCATTATTCTGGACGCCAACCGTGGAGGGTCTGTACAATTTTGAAGAGGTAAGGGATAACCCCGAGAAAATAGATGACGACTCCTGGCACCGCGGCCTGCCTGACTCCGTGATCGCTGATATCAGGAACTCGCTCAAACACCCGGAACAACTGTCCTATTTCCAGCTTACCCCTATACGCAAGCCTACGCTGGTCAACAAGTTCAAACAGCTTCAGCAGGCAGGCGTGGTTTTGCTGATAGGGACAGACAGCGGTATCCCATGAAGTTCCATAGCCAAAGCACCTGGAATGAACTAGACGTATGGGTACGCGTAATGGGTGTTGATCCCCTGCAGGCTATCAAGTCCGCCACCTACTGGCCCGCCTTTTTTATGGGTGTAGACAAGAAGACCGGTACTATTTCCGAGGGCAAGGATGCCGATATCATTGCAGTGAAAGGGGATGTGCTTAAATACATCAATCTGCTGCAAAAAGTGGATATGGTGATCAAAAAAGGCAAGCGATACAAATGATTGTTATTTAGCGCCCCTTTCCATCGTATCTGTTAAAAAAGTAAAATAAAGCACGGGATCCGGGCTAGTTCGGCATTTAACCACGAAATTTGGACTTCAGTTAACTATGCCTATGAACGGATCTCGTGTTCTCGCTTTTTTCATTGGCCTGCTGTTCACCACCCCGGCCCTTTCCCAACAATGGGCTGTTGACGTTTTTGCAGGCACCTCCAACTACCAGGGGGATATGATGGAAAAAAGATATTCCATGCAAAACTCCAAGCTGGCAGTAGGGTTTGGCGCCAGCTATATTTTGAACGGGCATTTCCGTGTGAGGGGTTTGCTGAGCTTTGCAAAGATCGGCGCGAACGACAAATACGCAACGGACCCCTTGCTTGTTGCACGTAACCTTGACTTTGGCACATCCATCACAGAGTTCTCCGGTACACTTCATTATGACTTGCTGGACCTTGCGAACTATAAATTCACGCCATTCATATTCGGTGGCGTGGCCGTCTTCCATTTCAACCCCTACACTTTTGATTCTTCCGTAGGCAAGGTATTTCTCAAGCCATTGAGCACGGAAGGTCAGGGGTTATCGGCGTACCCGGACAGGAAGCCATACAGCCTAACCCAATTGGCCGTGCCCCTGGGCGGAGGTATCAGGTTCAGGGTCAATGACGATATAGCTATCTCCTGGGAAATAGGCCTGAGAAAAACATTTACGGACTACCTTGATGACCTCAGCACCACATATGTTGACCAGAATGTATTGTTGGCAGAACGTGGCCCTCTTGCCGTTAACCTTGCTTACAGGGGTGATGAACTCAAGGATAACCCGGGCACCTATCCGGCAGATGGAACCGTAAGGGGAGGAGCAACATATAAAGACTGGTACTATTTCTCCGGCGTTACCGCTACCTTCAAGCTTAATGTGGGGAAAGGATACAAAGAGTCAAGAAAAGGCAGCACCGGATGTCCCAGAAAAGTCTACTGAGCAGCTAAAATATTGATAATGAAGGGGTGAAGGGAGTCCTTCACCTTTTTTATTGCCCTGCTAAAAAAGAAAGAGGCTCATGGAAATGAGCCCCCTTTAGTTTCAACCCTAAACCCTTGAGAAAGATATTATGAATTAATCCATAATTATGCCAAAATCTACGAAGCCAATAAATGTGGATAACTCCGGCAGGGCGCAGTTGTTAAAGAATTGTTACTCAGTTGGTTTTAACGATAATGAGTTTTTGATTGCCGTCTTCCATCACTGCATCAAAGAATTTTTTCGCATCCTTATATTGTGCCGCCGGTATCCTGGCATCTTCTACTTTAAGGCTGCAGGTTGAATATACTCTCCGCTTATCAGCTTCAAACCAGTACTTTGATTCAAAACTGCCGAGTCCAAAAGATGCTGCCTTGTTCTTAGGAAGTGTTTCAACACTAAATCCATCCGGGATCTCAAAGATGGTAGTGTCCGTCTTGATACAGGGAAACTCCAGGAAATAATCATATTTCCTTTCCTCTGCTCCGCAAGTTTCTGGGTCCAGATCCTGAAAACGCGCGGCCTTAAAAAATGCTTGGAACCTGCCTTGAATTCGTATCCTTTTTCAGAATAGATCTCGGTAGTTGTTTTATAGCCTGTATTTCCATCTGCAAAGGCCATCTTCATTTCATCGGGCTGGTTCATTCCGAAATGGTCCAGGAAGTATGTTTTTTGCCTGTCTTCCGGTACCCGGCTCAGGTTGATCATGAGGTATTTGAATTCCCCTGTACTTGCCATTGTGGACGTCACCTCTGCGTTACCCTCCGGGCTGAACTTCAGTGTTGTAGTGGTTATGAGTGTATTGGAGCCGGGCTGGCTCTTAGGGGTCATCACCAGTTTACCGCCCTGATCCGTCATGACCAGCACATATCTGTTCTCCGTGAATGAACCCAGATGGGCAAAGTCGTTATAGTTGCTGGTGCACTCCAACCAAATGGAATCCTTGCCCATGGGAACCATAAGGATCTGATGGTCAAAGTCATCACTTGTGAATTCCGGATCCAGGTTCACATCGTCCTTGTCTGAATTCACCCAAACCTGGTGGCTTTTGATACCGATGGCGGCAAGGCAGGCTTCCATATAATTACTGAGTCCCTTACAATCGCCATACTTTTTCTCATGCACGAAATCTGCCGGGAAAGGCCTCATACCACCGATGCCGAGTTGAATGCTCACATACCTGAAGTTCTTCTGCAGGTGCTGGTACAAAAGCCTGACCTTCTCCCTGTCGCTGGAAACGCCCGCTACCATGGCGCGGATCTCCTCCTGGTACTTGGGCGACAGCCGGTTGATGTTCCCAACAAGATAGTTGTACCACAGGCCAAGCGTTTTCCAGGACGACATATCACCTGCATATCCATCATATATAAAATTACTCATGTTGAAACTGATCCTTGGCACATTGAACCGCCAGTCGCCTGAATTGGACTCACGAACAACAGAGCCAATGGTGGATGCCTCCCATTGCAAGACTTCATTTTCTCCGGCAGACAACCGCTTGGGCTGCGTGTTGAAATTGTACGCCTTGTGGTTGATCTTCAAACTTGCAGGATGTGTAAGAACAAGGGTGGTATACTCCACGGACTGGAATGGTTGCGAAAAATAAAAACTGGGAAGTTCATAGATCCCCTTGAACCGCATTACATACTCCTTTTCAACTGTAACAGGGTAGGAGGCGGCAGCCAAACGGAAATAGTAGAGTTTCCCGTCTTCCACAAGGCCTGACCCCGCAGCGGTGGAATTCAGGTCTTTCTTCCTGTGCCGCTCCAACAGTTTGCCTGAAGCATCATATAACTTCAGGTCCGCGTCTTCCAGGGATTTGAATTTGTCTGTGTAACAGGTGAATATCAGCTCATCAGCACCCTTTGAATTCAGGATGGTCAGTACTTCCCTGAACCTCATGGAAGCTTTATCCGGCCCTGAAACTTCCATTTCGGTCTTGTTATAGCGGACAACGCTATTGGCATTCTCTTTCAAGACCTGGGGAACAGTTTCGGCCTTAAAAATATTGGTTGAATCACCTGCCTGCAGCAGATGCCAGCACAGCAGCAGGATAAACGAGCTTGAAAATTTTTTCATCGCACTATTTTTTCTTGACCACAATCTGCTCATTCAGCAATTCGTACATTTTCTTGTTGAACTCCCTGAATACATCATACTCATCCGGCGAGTAGAAAGGTTTCTTGATGTTGATCTCGATCATGTACTTCACAGCGTTGCCATCCACCTGGAATACCCTGCTCATTTCGATACTCTTATCCGGCATTACCATACGGAGGTTTTTGGGCGGTTCCTCAAACAGGAAACCTTCGGGGATGGCTACAGAACCCCTGATAGTTATCCTCTGGCCATATCCGAAGAAAATATCCGTAGATCTTTCTTCTGACAGGAAATGGTTCTTCTCCAGACCGGAAAACAGGTTGACACCAAATGTGAAATAGTCGCCATTTTGCTCTACAGGAACCTCAAACTTGAAGCTATGCTCCATCGGCAGGTTCTCATTCTTGTCATTTCGTATGGCCAGGTCCATTACTTTGGCCTTATCCGTGGTTGACGCGAAATAAGAGATCGTTTTCTCCACTTCCGGTTCAACCGCGGAAAGAATATAGGGCCTTGCATAATCTTTGTGCATGAGGAATGCCTCACCGGTCACTTTCTCCTTTCCGTCAAATGACGCAGACACATTGACCAGCCTATTGAATATCTGGTTCTCATTCCAGAGCGTTTTCCAACCCCAGTCTTGCTCAGACAGCGACTTTTCCAGGTCTATCTTACTGATCAGAAGCCCTTCGGAATAAACCACTGACGATGGTATGAGGTGGGGAGGCGTGTACTTATCCGTGGCGTCAAGCACATAGAAATTGGTATCTATGGTCACATATGCCATCACCGTGTTGAATTGGGTGTAGCTTGGATCCATGGGTTTCACACGACCATGGTCACGGGTGCTTACCAGTACCGGTGCTGCTTTCAATCCGGCATCCTTCAGGAGGTTCACCAAGATGAGGTTGATCTCTCCGCTGTTCCCCCTTTTCTTTTCCCATGCTTTTTTCACGCCATCCAGCGCCCACTTGCTTGTGGTTCCATCCCATGCCATATTCTTGCGCACGTAATCATGAACAGTGGCCATTCTCTTGTAAGGATCCGTTGTTTTCTGGAGTTCCTGGTCCAGGTCCGCAGTTCTCGGAATGTTCTTCTTGATCTGCATGCCAAAGTCTTCATCTTCCATCATGGCCTTGATGATACCCGGCCAGGTTCTTCTGAGGTCGCGTGACATACCACCCACGGGGTTATAACCGATCACCTCGAATTTCATTTTTTGCATATAGTCTTCAGAACAGGTAATGAACGGCTCTATTTTAAGGGCGGGGACATTACGCATTATATAGCTTTCCCTGACGGAGTAGCCTGTTGACTTGGAGTTGGATTCAATGGGCAGGCTTCCCTGTGGAACCTGTTTGAAAGTGAACTCGGGGGGATATTCAAACTGGCAATGACTGAACACAACGGGAATGGTTCTCTGAAAATACCAGTCGTCAAAATATATCAGCTTTCTGCGCATGAAATATTTATACTCGATCACACTTCCTGCTTTCACTTCGGGAAGTGTGAAAGTGAGCTTGGAGTACATGTTGTCCACCTGTTTGTCGAACATTGTCTTCTTGTCCAGCTTGCTGACAACCATATTACCGGACCCATCAAGGTTATAGGTCTGTGCCTCAAGTTTGGAGATCACTTCCATGCCCTGCCTGGGGATATACGGGATCGAAATATTAGCCTCGTCCAGGCCGTTCTGGTTGTAGATCTTGATCCTGGTGTGTTTCCTTATCTGGATCTCCGGGTCTCCGTTGACCACGCTGAAGCTTATGTCTGATACGTCAAACAGCACTTCTGCCTCTGCACCCTTGTCTACCAGGGAATTTGCCTTCCTGAGAAGCAAAGGGTCCACTTTGCCAAAATCACTCACGTCCTGTGCATGAGCGCTAACAGTAAAAATGATAAAGGCAATGGCCCAGAAAAGTCTGGTGGCTTTGGTTGTGTTTATCATGGTTGAGGTTTTCTTTTGATGACTACCGGCTCGTTAAGCACGCCATACATCTTCTTATAGAATTCCCTTACGTCGGGATACGCATCTGCCTCATAAAAGGGCCTGTTGATCTCCACTTTTATTTTGATCACAAAATGTTTTCCGTCCTGTGAAACGTCAGAGAGCCTGCTGATCACCAGGCTGGTATCTGCAGTACGCAATGCCATAGCCTTCGGGAGAGACTCAATGGCCAACCCGTCTGTGAGTTCAAATGACTCATTGAATGTAATACTGCGTTTGCAGCCAAAATTGATATCCGTGTACCGGTTCTCAGACACGAAGGGATTCTTCTCCATCCCGCTGAATAGATTGGGGTAGAGGAGAAGGTAATCACCGGATTGTTCCAGTGGAGCCTGGAAGTCCACCAACTGCTCAAGTGGGAGGGTGTCTGCCTCCAGGTTGGTAACCTTGTGGCCTTTTACCTCAAGGGAGGTATAGGGCTTGATAAAATTCATACTGATATACCCATCCTTGTCAGCGCGTATCTGCCTTTCATGGACCAACCTGGAGTAATCCTGGTCCATCAGGAAAGCCTGCGCCACCATCTTGCCTTCAGCATTTACCTTACCTGCTATGTTGATGCTCCTTTTCTGGTAATGGAGCGGGTCCTGAATGGTGATGAATCTCGAGTTCTTTTTGATAACGAGGTAGGCGTTGGTATTTAACAGGGACTCCGGGATAAGTTCAGTTTGCACGTGATTGCCTGAAGCATCAAGGTAGTAGGGACGCCCTCAATTTCCACGTAGGCGATCACCTTGCTGAACTGCGTTATGAAAGGATGGTCCTGCGTTACGCGGCCATGGCTCCTGTCACTGACCAGTAATGGATGTGCAGGAACCCCTGCTTCCAACAGGAGGTTCAGCAGTACCAGGTTGATCTCAGGTGCGGAGCCGGATTTCCTGTCCCAAACCGTCTTCAATTTGTCCTTGGCATAAATGCCGATGTAGCGGTTCCAGTTCAACTGTTGTTGAACATTCCGGAACACGAGGTCCATGCGTTCCTTTAAACCGGGTAGCATTTTGGCGGCGTTGGTGATGTGTTCCGTGCCCGCGATCCGCTTTCCCAGGAGAAGGCCGAAGTCTTCATCCTTCAACAGTTCCAGTGTGAGTTCCTGCCAGTTACCCACGAATTTCTGGCGCTCTATACCTGCGCCGGCATAGTTCATCTGCAGCTCAACCCTGCTGAGATAATCCCGTTTTGAATCCATATATGCCTCGTCCGGGATGCCGGGCAGCTTATCCATGCCAAAGATCAACCGTCCATTCATTTTATCATGCTTCAATGAAACGGGCAGGTGGTCCGGCTTAAGTACCCTGTAGGAAAATTCCGCGTTAGGGAGAATGGTATAGTCAAAATTGGAGTGTAACACAGGCAGTTCGTCCTGGAAATACCAGTAATCCACCATCTGGTAGGAAACGCGCTCACTGATGTAGCTGTACTCCACTATGGACCCTGGCCGCACTTCCGGCATTGAGAAGGTTATTGCAGTATAGAACTGGTCTTCCTTTGTGTAGTGTATATCTTTCTGGTTAAGGACGGTCAGCTTCTTATTGCCGGACTCATCATAATTAATGGTCACGGCCGTGATATTGGTGATCTTCTCATAGCCGCCATAATGATAGAACTTGATACGGATGTTCCCTTCATCAACACCATTATCTTTCAAAATCTTTATCCGGTTGCGGCAATACTTGAACATTTTCTGGCCGTCAGGCAGAATGGTAGCGTCTTTCCGAAGATAAACGGCAGCAGCATCGGGATCGAAACTGCAGGAGGTAAGGAATACCTCCTCACCGGCAGGGGCGGCAAAATCCTTGAAGAACTGGTCAGAAAAAGATTGCCCGTACAGATTGGCCAGCCCCAGGACGAGCAGAAGGGTTAATAGTGATCTCATAGTTGTCAGCAACCCTAATATAACGAAGGGCAAAAAAAAATCATATCCCGGGGATATGATTTTAAAAATTTTATGGCATCCATGCCATAACAGCGGACAGCTTATGCGATCTTTTCCAGGCCGGAGAAGAAGAATGCGCCTTCTATGGCGGCATTTTCATTACTGTCGCTTCCGTGGATGGCATTACGACCGATGCTCTCTGCAAATCTTTTCCTGATGGTACCTTCTGCGGCATTGGCGGGGTTAGTGGCGCCTATCAGCGTCCTGAATTCCTCCACAGCATTGTCCTTTTCCAGGATAGCCGCTACAATGGGGCCGCTGCTCATGAACTCAACCAGTTCTCCGTAGAAAGGCCTTTCCTTATGCACCGCATAAAATTCGCCAGCTTTCTCCGCTGAGAGCTTGGTGAGTTTCATGGCCACGAGAGTGAATCCTGCCTTTAGGATCTGGTCAATGATCGCTCCGGTGTGTCCATTGGCGAACGCATCAGGCTTGATCATGGTGAATGTTCTATTGCTCATAATTGTCATTTTCGGGCCGCAAAGATAGATAAAAAAGGCAAAGCTCATTAGTCATTGGGCATTGGCAAGACCTAATTTGTGTATATTCGCGCCTCATGAAACCGATCCAGGAACTGTTCCCTTTCCTCACCCGTGAACCCAAAAGGGTAGTGGTGACCATGCACCAGAAGCCCGATCCGGACGCCATGGGCTCCTCTTTGGGCCTGGCACATTTCCTCCGGAAACTGGGGCATACCGTGACCGTGATATCCCCCACCAACTGGGCAGATTTCCTCAAATGGATGCCGGGTTGCAGGGATGTGATAGACTATGAGGCTTCGAGGGAAAAGGCAGATGCGGAACTTGACAGGGCGGAATGGCTGTTTTGCCTGGACTTCAATGCTTTCCACAGGACGAGGCATATGGCTTCCAAACTGGAAAGCATGAAATGCGTGAAAGTGCTGATAGACCACCATGAGGAACCCCAGACCGGGAACTTCAATTACGGCATCAGCGTGATCCCCATGAGTTCCACCGCTGAACTGATATATGACTTCATCGTGAAGTCAGGGCATAAGAACCTGATCGATATACCCATTGCGGAATGCCTTTATGCAGGCGTTATGGCAGACACGGGCTCGTTCCGTTTCCCCGTCACCTCTGCTTCCGTACATGAAATGGTGGCCGAACTGAAAAGAACAGGTTTTGAGCACTCCAAGGTGCATGAGGCTGTATATGATAATTTTCTGGAGAACAGGCTCAGGTTCATCGGACATGTGCTGACCAACAGGATGGAAGTGCTGTATGAATATAATACAGCGATCATAGCCGTTCCCAAATCAGATATCCTGAAATACAATATAAGGACCGGCGATACCGAAGGACTGGTCAACTACCCACTCTCCATACTGGGGATCAAACTTGCCGCGCTGGTGATAGACCGTGATGAAGAAAGAAAATGGAGCTTCCGCAGCAAGGGTGATTTCGACTGCAACAGTTTCGCCCGCAAGTATTTTGAAGGTGGCGGCCACTATAATGCGGCCGGTGGCAGGAGTTACGACAGTGTGGATGAGAATGTACGTAAATTCAAGATCGCACTTAAAGAAACAGCTTCTCAATTACAATAATCATACGCAAATGAAATTAAACAAAACAATGTGGCTGGCTGCGGCATCGATGGCTATCCTTGGCGCATCCTGCACAGGCGTTGGCTTCAAGAAAACAAAGTCAGGGCTCGAGTACAAGATCTTCGAAGGCAAAACAAAAGGCCAGGCGCTTAAGCCAGGCGATATCGTGAAATTTGAATACAAGATCACATATAAAGACTCCGTAGTGGCACAGTCTTATGGGCTGGTGCCAGGCTATGATATGGTTGACAGTGTAGGCAGGCCCCACGATTTCTCGGAAGTGCTGAAACAGCTTAAAGTTGGCGACAGCCTGGTGACCATGCAGCTGTTTGACACGCTGAAATCCATCAACCCCATGCAGGCTCCCCCTTTCATGAAAAAGGGCGATAAGCTGAAGACCACCATCAAGGTGCTCGGTGTGTTCAAGGGCAGGGAAGAGACCATGGCCGACTACCAGAAGGAAGTAGAGAAACTGAGGGACAGGGAACTGGCGGTGATCAAGAAGTACCTCGACAAGAACAATATCAAGGCCGAACTCACCAACGGTGTTTATGTTGAAGTGAAAGACAAGGGCACGGGAACGCCGGTAGTTGCGGGGAAAGAAGTTTCCGTGAAATATACGGGCTACAACTTTGATGGCAAGTTCTTCGATTCTAACATCGACAGCACTAAGCAGGCCATGAAGCATGACCTTACGCCATTCTCATTCATCGCCGGCCAGCAAGGTGCCATACAGGGTATGCTGATGGGTGTGATGAACTTCAACAAGGGCGGAAAAGGAAGGCTGTTTGTTCCATCCATGATGGGCTATGGCCCCCAGGGTTCACCTCCTGTTATCCAGCCTAACGAGAACCTCATCTTTGACATCGAGATCGTTGATGTGAAAGATCCCGTTATGCAGCAGCAGCCGATGATGCCGGGAGGGCAGTAAGAAAGGGAGAAGGGAGAAGGGAGAAGGGTTTAGTCGGGGACTGGACCCTTCTCCTTTTTTATTTTACAAGTGCGCTGGTGAGAACTATGGCTTCGCGCGCCTCGCGGACGTCATGTACACGGAGGATATCAGCGCCGTTCAGGAGCGCAACGGTATTCATCACTGTTGTTCCGTTCAGGGCATGCTCAGCATCGGTACCCAATAGTTTATAAATGGTCGACTTGCGGGAAAGCCCCGCAAGAATGGGAAGATCAAAGATCCGGAAGGCGGAAAGTTCCCTGAGGAGGCGAAGGTTATGTTGTATGGTCTTGGCGAAACCGAAGCCGGGATCAATGACAAGGTCTTTTATACCAGCCTTCCTGCAAGCGGCCACCTTAAGGATGAAATGGTCAACCACTTCGCGCAACACATCCTCATACACGGCCAGGGTCTGCATTGTACCGGGGTTCCCTTTCATGTGCATCATCACATAGGGTACACCCAGTTCAGCGACAGTGGGGATCATATCAGGATCCAGGTCGCCAGCGGATACGTCGTTCACCAACAGCGCCCCTGATCTTACGGCTTCTGCTGCAACCTGGTGGTGATAGGTGTCAATCGAAATCAGGGCTTCCGGATACCGGTCAAGTATTGAACGGATAGCAGGTATCACTCTTTCTGCTTCTTGCTCTGCATCAAGGGCCGTGCTGCCCGGACGCGTGCTTTGTCCGCCAATGTCAAGAATATCTGCCCCCTCGTCCAGCATCCTGCCGGCTCTCGTGACCACATCGTCCAAAGCAACCCTGCTCCCGGAATAGAATGAATCCGGCGTGATGTTCAGGATGCCCATAACCATGGGTTTATCCACAACAACAATTCGCCCCCTGCAATTCCACGTGGCAATAGGCCGCTTTATAGTATTTTTGGCGGTATCCATAATTCAGATGCAAAATACGATAAACACAGAAGCGCAATACGATGGAGCCATACAGCAGTGCCGTGACATCTTTCTGAAGAAGACCCGGGATTATGGCACTTCCTGGCGTGTGCTGAGGATCATATCCGTGACGGACCAGATCTTCATCAAGGCCCAGCGCATCAGGACCATCCAGGAAAAGAAGCAGCAGATGATCGGGGACGATATCGCTTCCGAATTCAAGGGCATTGTAAACTATGGGATCATCGGCCTCATCCAGCTTGACATGCAGGCGGGAATTGAGGATATGGACCCTGCAGAGGTAGAGAAGCGGTACAATGAGAAATACACCTTCGTCAAGCGGATCATGACAGACAAGAATCATGATTATGGCGAGGCCTGGCGTGACATGAGCCAGGAGAGCTTCGTGGACCTCATCCTGATGAAACTGCTGAGGATCAGGCAGATCCTCCAGAATGACGGAAAAACGCTGATCAGCGAAGGCATTGACGCCAATTTCACGGACATTGTGAACTACGCGGTATTCGCGCTCATCCTTATTGAAGAAGGCAAACACTGACATGAAGAATCTGCTTACCATCACCAGGTACATCGTTGGCATACTGTTCATTTTTTCGGGGCTCGTAAAAGCAAATGACCCGATGGGCCTTAGCTACAAGATGCAGGAGTTCTTTGAGGTATGGGGCATCCATTTCCTCAATGACTACAGCCTTGCACTGTCCGTGCTGATGATCGCATTTGAGATCATTGCGGGCGTTGCCGTGATCATTGGATGGAGGTTCCGGTTGTTCAGCTGGCTGCTGCTCCTGCTCATCATCTTCTTCACTTTCCTCACGGCCTATGCGATGTTCTCTGGAAAGATACGGGAGTGCGGATGCTTTGGGGATTGTTTCAAGCTGCAGGCAAGAGACTCCTTCATCAAGGACCTGGTGCTCACCGTTCTTATCATCTTCCTGTTCATCAACAGGAACAAGGTGGTTTCACAGGTGGGCAACAGGGCGGGGATGGCCGTCATGCTGATCACCACGCTATTCTCATCGGGATACAGTGGTATGTGTTGGAACACCTGCCCTTGGTGGATTGCCTCCCCTACAAAAAGGGACATAACATTTTGGAGAAAAGAAAGATACCCGCGGGAGCCATTCCTGACAGCACGGTGATCAATTTCGTATATAGGAAAGACGGGAAGGAGATCGAGTTCGATGCGGACCATTTTCCGGCTGATTTCAACGATACCGCCTACGAGTTCCTGAGAAGATATGACAAGCTGGTACGCAAGGGAAATGCGGAGCCACCCATCAAGGACTTTGTGCTGATCAATGAGAACAATGTGGATTCTACGGAGGCCATACTCAGCCAGCCGGGTAACAGGATCATCGTATTTGCCAAGACATGGGACCAGGGTTGGAGCAATGATATCCGAGAACTGGCGTCTGTGGCAGGCCAGGAAAACATTCCCATCATGATCGCCTCCGCCGCCGCTGAACAAACGAGAAAAGATGTGAATGTCCCGGTCATGAAATCAGACCTCGTTGCCATTAAGACGGCTGCCAGGGTTGACCCCACCATATACCTGTTGGACGGGGGCACCATTGTAGCGAAATGGGCGCTGCAGGATGTTGACGATGCCCAGGCATTCATCAGAAAGAAATGACCATACTGCGCTTCATCACCAGAAAGTTATTCTACGGCATACTAGTCATGCTGGGTGTGGTGGTGATCGTATTCTTCCTGTTCCAGGGCTTTGGAGACCCTGCACGCCTGGTGCTGGGACAAACGGGAGATAAGGCCACTCTTGAGAATATTCGTAAGGAGCTTTACCTTGACCAGCCCCGCCCGCGGCAGTTCCTGTTCTACCTGAGAGACATTTCTCCGCTTTCCCTTCATTCAAGGGAAGAAGTGGAAAGTAAGAAGCTGAAAGGTATTTTCATTGGCGGTGAAACCAAGCTTGCGTTCAAGTTACCCTACCTGAGGCGCTCTTATCAAAGCAAGCGTGATGTACTGGAAATACTCATGGATGCGTTGCCGGGAACCTTACTGCTTGCCTTTGCAGCAATGATGTTCGCCACCATTGCGGGGGTTTTGCTGGGGATAGTGGCAGCTGTAAAAAAGGGAACATGGATGGACAGCAGCGCCATCTTCGCATCAGTGCTGGGCATATCGGCCCCTTCATTCTTCATGGGCATACTCATCGCATGGCTGTTCGGGTTTGTCTGGAGCGATGTCACCGGCCTGCATATGACGGGAAGCCTGTTTGACACTGATCCCTTTAAAGGCAGGGAATTGCAGCTGAGCAACCTTATTTTACCGGCGCTAACCTTGGGTATCCGCCCTCTTGCCATCATTGCACAACTCACCCGCAGTTCCATGCTGGATGTACTTGGCCAGGATTATATCCGGACGGCTTATGCTAAAGGTTTGACCAGGAACCAGGTGGTATTTGGCCATGCGCTGAGGAATGCGATCAACCCGGTGATCACGGCCATTACCGGCTGGTTTGCTGAGCTGCTGGCGGGCGCATTCTTCATTGAATTCATATTTGGCTGGAAGGGTATAGGCAAGATCACGGTGGACGCCCTGGAGAAACTGGACTATCCTGTAGTAATGGGCTCGGTCCTGCTCACCGCTGCGCTTTTTGTAGTCATCAATATTTTAGCTGACCTGGCATATACAGTGGTGGATCCTAGGGTTAAGCTATAGGCCAATGGCCAGGGGTTGGCAGTTAATTAAGGAAAATGTCTTATCTTAAGCTAGACCAAACTATGACTAGCATGAAATTCGTTGCAGACATCTTCAAGAGAAAAGGCAAGAGCAACATCACCGTTACGCCTGACACTACCGTACTTGATGCGCTTAAGATCATGGCCGAAAAGAACATCGGCTCCGTGGTGGTAATGCAGGACGATAAGTACTGCGGGCTTTTTTACCGAACGCGATTACGCACGCAAGGTCATCCTTCACGGTAAGTCTTCGGCAGATATACAGGTGGGGGAGATCATGAGTGAATATCTTCCGCATATCACGCCCGCCGCAAGCCTGGAAGACTGCATGGAGATCATGACCAACCACAACATACGCTACCTTCCTGTTTTCGAGAACGACGAGTATGTGGGCGTGATATCGATCATTGACGTGGTAAAAGAAACCATACTGTCTCAGAAGGACACTATCCAGCATTTGCAGAACTACATTCACTCTGCCATGTAAGGTGATGGCCAGGGGATAGGGTGGGCCTGTACTATCTGATCACTACTTCACGGATAACATGATCACCGAGCGCTTCATTGACGCGGCGGATGATGGTGTCTTTCTGGTAAAGCAGTTCATTTTTGAGCGGTGCAACGGATGTGCTGATGAACAGCGTTCCATTGGCGATCTGGATGGAGTCTGTGTATTTGGCGATGGTCTTTCCCATGATCTCCTCCCATACATCCGTGATCTGGATGGCCTGCATATTTCCCTTGATCCTGCTTTGTTTGAGGAACTGTTGTAAAGCTTCTGCGAGAGAGTATTGGCCCAAGGTGGATCAGGTTTGAGACACGAAATTAATCATTAAGACAGCTGTTCTATCTGGGCAGGGACATTTAATTTTTCGAGGGCTTCCCTGAGCCTCTGGCAATGTGTGTCCGTCAGGAAAACCTGCCCATTGTTCTCCACGCAAGCCCAGTGCAGCAGATTATGCATGCGGGCCGCATCCAGTTTCTCAAAAACATCGTCCAGCAGCAGCAGTGGAGGAAAGCCTTTATACCTCAACAATACGTTGAACTCCGCGAGGCGGAGTGCAAAGAGCATGCTTTTGCGCTGGCCCTGCGAGGCAACCTGCCTGAAGGATTGACCGTCCAGCCTGATATCCAGTTCATCCCTGTGTATACCTGTGTTGGTCCTTTGCGAGTAGCGGTCTTTTTCCAGTGATCCGTCCAACAGGCTGGCCATATCTTTTGCCTGCAACTGGCTTTGGTACTCAAGGTCCACCTTTTCTCCCGACCCGGCGATCAGTGCGTACATACGCTTCACCTCTGGCATATAGGTCTGCAGGAACAATGAACGCTGCCGGAAGATGAGTTCAGCCGGCTTCACGAGCTGCTCGTTGATGACGCTGAGCAAGGCGGTATCCATTCGCCCGAGTTCCGCAAATTGCTTCAACAGGCTGTTTCGCTGTTGCAGGATCCGGTTATACTTGATGAGCTGGCTGAGGTATTCCGCATCAACCTGGGAAAGGATGGTATCGATCATTTTCCTTCTTTCCTCCGCACCTTCCGTGATCACGCTCACGTCGTCAGGTGCCACCACCACCACCGGGAACTTGCCAACATGCTGGGAGAACCGTGTATAGGATTCCTGGTTGAGCTGCATCTCTTTTTTCCCGGTCTCCCGGAGGATACATGCGGCCAGGAACTGTTGCTGCTGGTGGGTAAACCTGCCCTGGATCCGGAAGCCCTGTTCGCCGAACCTGACATTGGCCGCATCCGTTCTCCCGAAATACGTACGGGTGAGGCAGAGATAGTAAATGGCATCCAGGAGATTGGTTTTGCCTGTGCCGTTGGGGCCGCAGAAACCTACCACCCTTTCATGGAATGCCAGCTGTTTCTGACCATAATTCCGGAAGTTGTAGAGGGAAAGGTCTTGTAAAGTCAAAGGTCAAAATTAAAATGTCAAAAATATGGTGTTTGGGCCCCTTTTTGACTTTTGAATTTTGGGTTTTGAATTGTTCCGGGCTTGCCGTATTTACGATGATTTCAATTATCTTTGCCCCTCAAATTTGTGTAAAGTGAGTACTACCAACGCAGTTGCAACAAAGTTCAGTAAAGAGACTTATTTGTACTGGTACGAGTTGATGCTCCTTCTCCGGAAATTCGAAGAGAAGGCAGGCCAGCTTTACGGTATGCAAAAGATCAGGGGTTTCTGCCACCTGTACATCGGTCAGGAAGCCCTCGCGGCAGGCTGTATGACAGCCACAAAACCTGAAGACACCTTCATTACCGCATACCGTGACCACGGTCTCGCCATTGCCAAAGGGATCACAGCCAACGCTTGTATGGCTGAGCTTTATGGTAAAGCTACCGGATGTTCCAAGGGTAAGGGTGGAAGTATGCACTTCTTCGGTGTGAAAGAGCGTTTCTTCGGCGGACATGGTATCGTAGGTGCCCAGATCGGTACCGGCGCGGGACTGGCCTTCGCTGAAAAATACCTGGGTACGGACAATGTGTGCCTCACCTTCTTTGGTGACGGCGCTGCACGCCAGGGTATGCTCCACGAGACTTTCAACCTGGCCATGACCTGGAAGCTCCCGTGATCTTCATCTGCGAGAACAACAATTACGCCATGGGTACCTCCGTTGCGCGTACCTCCAACGTGGTGGATATCTACAAGCTGGCTGATGCCTATGACATGCCGGGTGACTCCGTGGATGGCATGGACCCGGAAGCAGTTCATGAAGCTGTGGCAAGGGCCGTGAAAAGGGCAAGGGCCGGTGAAGGGCCCACGCTGCTGGAAATGAAGACATACCGTTACAAGGGACACTCCATGAGTGACCCCCAGAAATACAGGACCAAGGAAGAAGTAGAGCAGTATAAGGAGAGGGACCCGGTGGAAACGTCAAGGGAAAAGCTGCTGGAGTTTTTCAAGGTTCCCCTGGAAGACATTGAAGCAATAGATGAACGCGTAAGGGCTGAAGTGGAGGAATGCGTGAGGTTTGCGGAAGAAAGCCCCTGGCCTTCAGACGATGAATTGCTCAAAGATGTATATGTTCAGCAAGATTATCCGTTCATAACAGATTGATCCTTAATTTTTTGACTTTTAACTTTTGAATTTTTAATTAAAGCAGATGTCAGTTAAAACACAACCTGAACCTGAAGTGGAGGTTTTGGAAAAAGCCATAGGGTTCTGGGAAAAGAACAGCAAGAAGATCCTTTATGCCAGCGTGGCCGTCATCGTACTGGTGGGTGGTTACCTGGGCTATAAATACCTGGTGCAGATCCCCAACGAAACAAAAGCACAGGAAGAGATCTACAAGGCTGAAATGAATTTCCGTAAGGATTCTGTTAGCCTGGCGCTTAACGGCAACGCCTCTACGCCCGGGTTCCTGAAGGTGATCAAGAAATATGGCGGTACAAAGTCTGGCAACCTCGCGAAACTTTATGCCGGTGAATGCTATCTGCTGCTGGGTGACCATAAGAATGCCGTGAAATACCTTGAAGATTTCAATCCGTCAGGAGCGAAGCAGGTTGAGGCCAAAGTAGAGGGAATGCTGGGCGATGCCTATTCCGAAATGAAGCAGAATGACAAGGCTGTTGACCATTACAGGAAAGTGGCCTCCATTTTCCCTGATGACGCCAACATGGCTTCCGAGTATCTTTTCAGGGCCGGACTGCTGCTGGAAATGAACGGTAAAACAAAAGAAGCCGTTGAGGTATTCAAAGAACTGAAAGAGAAGTATCCAAGGACCGAGAAAGGATTCAGCGTTGATAAATATCTCGCCCGCCTCGGTGAAACAAAATCATAACCAGTATGGCTTCCAAAGGAAACGCCCAATTGGTGAAACTAAATGCAGGCGCCCGCGAATACACGGGTGCCTGTGTTGTTATTGTCAAGACCGAATGGAACGCCGTTGTGGTGGATGAGCTCGAAAAAGGAGCCATCAAAGTGCTTGAAAAAGCAGGGTGTCAGGGACATCAGGTCTATTGTTGTCCCGGCGCGGTGGAAATACCTTTTGCCGTTAAGGCTTTTTGGGAGACCCATAAGTACAAGGACGTGAAGCCGGATGCATTTATCACCCTAGGGCTGTGATCCGGGGGGATACCCCTCATTTCGACTATGTATGCCAGGCGGTCACCCAGGGCGTGGGCCAACTCAACCTGTCCCTGCCCGTCCCAACCATTTTTGGTGTACTCACCGTGAACAACAGTGAACAGGCAGAAGAACGTATCGGCGGCAAACACGGCCACAAGGGTGAAGAGGCCGCACTGACCGCACTGAAAATGATCAGCCTGGTTAAAAAGATCAAAGCAGAGCGTTGATGGATGTACAATTATTCATTCCGTGTTTTGTGGATCAGCTTTATCCTGACACCGCGTTCAATATGATCAGGGTACTGGAGAAGGCAGGCTGTAATGTCATCTATAACGAAGACCAGACCTGTTGCGGACAACCCGCATTCAACGCGGGCTTCCGTGAAGAGGCAAAAACGGTCTGTAAGAAGTTCATACAGGATTTTTCAGGAAAGGAATTCATTGTTGCCCCAAGTGCATCGTGCGTAGGTTTTGTAAAGAACTATTATCACAGCCTGCTGTCGGGTGCCTCCAATATCAATGAGATCAAGGCCCTGCAATCGCGCATTTTTGAACTCAGCGATTTCCTCGTGAACGTAGTGAAGAAAGTGGATTTTGGCGCTTCCTTCCCGCACAAGGCCACCTACCACGATTCCTGTGCCGGCCTTCGTGAATGCAGGATCAAGAACGAACCAAGAACCTTGCTCCAACACGTGAAAGGCCTCGAACTTACGGAGATGAATGACGTGGAGACATGCTGCGGGTTCGGGGGAACATTTGCCGTTAAATTCGGGTCCATATCATCGGCAATGGCAGACCAGAAAGTCAGCAATGCTTCAGATACAGGCGCAGAATACATCATCTCCACAGACCTCAGCTGTCTCATGCATATCAACGGTTATGCGGAGAAGCAGGGACGGAACATCCGAACCATACATATCGCTGATGTGTTAGCCAATTTCTAAAGACGATCTCCATATGGCGTATTGGTTAGTAAAGTCTGAACCTTTTAAATATTCGTGGGACCAGTTTGTTGCCGACAAGAAAACTTTCTGGGATGGCGTGCGCAATTATGCAGCAAGGAATAACCTCAAGGCCATGAAAAAAGGCGACCAGGTCTTTTTCTATCACAGCAATGAGGGCCTGGAAATTGTGGGCATCGCCAAGGTGGTGAAGGAGTTCTACCAGGATCCAACAACGGATGAAGAAGCATGGGTAGTGGTTGACCTGGCTCCCGTGAAGAAACTCAAGAACCCTGTACCACTCGCGGCCATCAAAGCAAACAAGAAACTGGCCAATATGGCGATCCTGAAGCTGGGCAGGCTTTCTGTGACGCCTGTTACGGATGAGGAATGGCAGGAGATCATGGAGATGAGTTCGCAGTGAGCAGGTCGCAGGTCGCAATCAGCAAATCAACCAATGAGAAAATTAGTAGTCCTGACGGGTGCCGGGATCAGCGCAGAGAGCGGATTAAAAACATTCCGGGACAGCGACGGCTTGTGGGAAGGTTACAATATTGAGGATGTGGCTACCCCGGAAGCATATGCGAGGAACCCGGAACTGGTGCTGGACTTTTATAATTTCCGCAGGCGCAATGTGGCCGATGCAAACCCCAATAAAGCGCACTACATTCTCGCAGAACTGGAGCAGCATTTCGATGTACAGATCATCACGCAGAATATTGACGACCTTCATGAAAGGGCTGGCAGTACAAAGATCCTGCATCTGCATGGTGAGATCTTCAAAATGCGAAGCAGCAGGGACCCGGAGCTGGTCTATGATATACATGGCGATATCAGATTAGGCGATAAGGCAGAGGATGGTTCCCAGTTGAGGCCCCACATCGTATGGTTCGGCGAGGCAGTACCGATGATAGAACCCGCCGTTGCCCTTACCGTTGAGGCAGACCTGTTTGCCGTGGTTGGTACCTCCCTGGTAGTTTATCCCGCTGCGGGACTTGTTGGTTACACCAGACCGGGAACACCCATGTTCGTAGTGGATAAGAAGATACCGGATATAAAGGGCGGCTCCTCATTGACCCTGATCGAAAAGCCTGCCACGGAAGGCATGGAAGACCTTAAGAATATCCTGGTCAGGAAGTATACGTGAACCGGATACCGTTCTTTTCCAGCTCAGGAAGCACGATATCGTAAATCTCTTTATGAACAGGTATGGATACCCCGGGCTTGCGGATCCTTCCCTCCAGAATGGCAATGGCAGCAATGGCTAATGGCATGCCCACTGTTGCTGCCATGGCAGTATGTTGCTGGTCGCGCCCCTTCACAACCAGGTAAGCGTTCTTTCTCATGTGCTCTCCGGACAATGCATATTCCAGTTCATGCAACATGATGATCATGTCTTTGTCGGACGGTTCCAGTGCCAGTTTTTTTTCAAGGATCCACTGAAGCACATCGGCAGACGAACGTTCTCCGTCAGGAACCGCAAGGCCGGCTTCTGCACCGAGGAATTGGAACTGGTCCCGCAGTAGTGGATCAATGGTATCCGGCCTGTATCCGTGGCTTTCAAAGAAATCCCTTGTCGTAAAGTTTGTGAAATGCTTTTTGTTCTCCTCGTTGGTCAAACCCATTCGGACCACCGTGCTCCAGCCCTTTGAAAAAGCAGGATGACGCAATGTGGTCCTGACAAAATTTTGAACACCTTGTAATCCGTATTTGGGAATGTATGCGATGGAATCCCGGTTTGCATACCAGCTCCAAATGCCGTGGCCGGGAATTTCAAGTACCTGTTCCGCATTAAAAAGCTTTTGATACGGAACGAATATCTCCTTTCCCTCTTCAAGATATACTGCTCCGTCCTTACCAGCCATCACTATGTTCCTGGGGTTCCAGCTGATCTTGTAATGCCAGGGGTTGTTGTCTGACTCAGGGGAGATCAGCCCTCCGCAATGGGAGCGGAAAGCAATTACTTTGCCTCCCTGCCGATGTATCCCATCGATCATTTCCATGGCACTCATATGATCGATGCCGGGATCAAGCCCCATTTCACAGATGAAGGTCAGCCCTTTGGATCTCGCTGCTTCATCAAGTTGCTGCAGTTCAGTAGTGAGGTAGGATGCGTTTAGGAAATGCCTGGCATTTTCAACGCAGCAGGAGGCAACGGCAGGGTGGAGAGGGGGAGGCAACATGGAAATAACAAGGTCTGCATCTGCCACCAACCGGTTCAACTGCTGCACATCTCCCGGTATGATCCGGTGAGCCTTTGCACTTTGGCTGGACCCGGTTTTGGAACTGGCCAATTCAAGGTCAACGTCCGCCACATGAATAAAAAGTCCTTTTTCTTCAGAGAGCTGAAGCAGGTATTCGATCAGAACCGTTGCGGATTTTCCAGCGCCAAGAATTAGGATCTGTTGCATAACATCAGGGTGTCATGCAAGGTAAGCAAATGGAGGATACTAAAGATTCTCTGAAACACCTGCCTGTGACGAGGTGATGTATGTGATCCTGCTTCTGGCCTGTATCCCTTTTGTTGTTTTGGGAGCTTGTATCACGCGTTTCGCACCCGCCGCGATATTCCTGAAACGAAGGGTTTCCGTCTTGAATACTTTATTATTGGATCTCAGGTAGTTCACTTCAACCAGTACTACATCCAGCAGATAGGGCGAGTTGTTCTGTACGGTGATGTCAAGGTCATCAATCCCGCCAAAAATATTCACACGGTAATCTCCGGTGACCAGTTTCACTTTACCAGATAATGTTATGGCTTTCTTTTCCGGAATTGGCTTGTTCACTCCAGGCTTAGCAGGCACGGCACCCCTGCTTTCTTTCGGGGAGCAATTTTGCGAACCGGCCTTGCCTCCGGTGTTTCTTCCTCCACCACCGGTTCAGTGACCGCTGGTGCGGTATTCACGGCCTGTATAGATATCATCTGCTGCACCTCAGGCTGTGGTTCGCTTTTCACGGGGGCCACTACAGACTTTGGCGGCGCCGAGTATGTAGAGGCTCCATAGGGGTCAGACATCACCAGGTAAGCGATCAGCACCATGGAACCCAATCCAACGCCAAGTGCAAGGAACTTCATCAGGTCAGGGGATGCAGGCCTTTGTCGTTCTTCTTCCAGCCTCTTTTCCGTCAACGGATTGGCCAGCGCATTAGCCGGCAACACTTCCTCTTTCGCTTTCTCGGGAAATATCGGCTGCAAAACCTTGGCTTCCTCCACTTTCAGTTCCACCTTCTTCCTCCCAGCTTCTCCCTTTCTTCCCGGAAGCGTGACAGCAACGTATTTCCTGGTAGTTGGCTTTTTCTCCTCCGTGGGATGATCCACAGGCTTTTCTTCATGTATGCGTTTACGCTCACCCAATTGCAAGTGCTGTTGTTCTTCACGGATGGGCTTGCGGAAAAACCTGTCGAACGGTTGTTCTTCCACGGCGGGTGCAAACGGCCGCATTTCCTCGATCTCCCCGGCGTAACGCCAGGCGGCGCTTTTACCTTCGATCCATATAAGGTCATATTTCTTCAGGCCGATCTCCTTGATCTCATCAAGCGTATGCGGCCCTGATTGCTTATTGTCCCGAAGGAGAAGGTATTTGGTCATATGCGGCGGGCTTAATGGACAATAAATGTACTATCATTTACATGCCCGCCGGTGTGAAGGATAAGTGAAAAAATCAGGGTAGGATCTTCTCCAAAACGAGTGCCCCAACGTCGGTCATCCGTCCCTGCTCCACAGCTATCCGCTCCAGCCGCATATCCTTGAAGCCCGGCGCCGCGTCAATAAAGAGCTGGTAAACACCTGGCTTTACCGCGGCAGTGAAAAAGCCGTTCACAGGGGCCACCTTCAGGCTGTCTGTGCCACCGGATATAACCGTTATCGACTCAACCGCTTCCATAGGACTGACCGTGCCCCTGAGGCCGGTATCCTGGTCAAGGCCAAATGCCGTCAAGGCCGCAAATAAAAGAAAGAAACCTGCTGTTTTCATAAGATTTATTTTAAGGACCTGTATCCCTTCACTTACATACCAGCGCGATGCCAAGGGGGTAAAAAATCCCTAAAAAACTGTTATACACATAATGTTGAAATGTGCCCAAATTGGCCATTGGCGGTCAGGTTTTACGGCCTAAAAAAGGTAGATTTGCCAACGCTGAAAAATGGGGGTTTTTAACGAAACCCGATATCAAAAAAAAGCCAATCAGCCAATAAGAAAATTAGCTAATTACCATGGATGAGCTGAACAAGCCGGACCAGACACAGGACAACGACCGTATCATTCCCGTTAACATTGAAGAGCAGATGAAGCTTCCTACATCGATTACTCCATGAGTGTGATCGTTGGCAGGGCACTTCCGGATGTGAGGGATGGATTGAAACCCGTTCACAGGCGTATCCTGTTCGCCATGAATGAGCTGGGGATCGACTACAATAAACCAACAAAGAAATGTGCGCGTATCGTGGGTGAGGTATTGGGTAAATACCATCCGCACGGCGATACGGCTGTATATGATACCCTGGTGCGTATGGCACAGGAGTGGAACATGCGCTATCCAATGATCGACAAGCAGGGTAACTTCGGCTCCCCGGACGGTGAAGGCCCTGCCGCCATGCGTTACACGGAAGCCAGGATGCAGCGCATCGCCCATTTCATGCTCGAGGATATCGAGAAGGAAACGGTGGATTTCCAGTTGAACTTTGACGACTCGCTGGAAGAACCCACCGTGTTGCCAACACGGATACCGCAATTGCTGGTCAATGGATCCAGCGGTATTGCCGTGGGTATGGCTACGAACATGATGCCCCACAACCTGAGCGAGGTGGTGGACGGTTGCATCGCCTACATAGACAACAGGGACATCACCATAGAGGAACTGATGCAGTACGTGAAGGCTCCCGATTTTCCCACTGGAGGCGTGATCTACGGTATGGAGGGTGTGAAGCAGGGAATGATGACCGGCAGGGGCAGGGTAGTGGTACGTGGCAAGCTCCATGTTGACACCAAGGCCAATGGCCGCGAGCAGATCATCATCACGGAAGTGCCCTACCAGGTGAGCAGGGACGTGCTTACATCAAGGATCGGACAACTGGTGATCGATAAGGTGATCGATGGTATCACCAATGTAAATAATGAATCCAACAAGGAAGGTACCAGGATCGTGCTTGACCTGCGCAGGGATGCCGTGGCCAACGTGATCATCAACCAACTCTTCAAGTTCACGGAACTGCAGACCTCATTCGGTATCAACAACGTGGCCCTTGTAAGGGGCAGGCCGAGGACGCTCAACCTCAAGGACCTCATCACCGAGTTCGTTGACTTCAGGCATGAGGTTGTGATCCGCCGCGCCAACTTCCAGTTGCGTGAGGCCGAGAAAAAAGCGCATATCCTTGAGGGTTATCTCATTGCGCTTGACCACCTGGACGAAGTGATCCAGCTGATCAGGAACAGTGTGAACCCCGAAGCGGCCAGGGAGGGATTGATGTCGCAGTTCGGCATGACGGAGATCCAGGCACGCGCGGTGCTTGACCTTCGGCTTCAGAGGCTGACGGGTATGGAGATAGACAAGATCAAGGAGGAATACGCCGAGATCATGAAGTTCATTGCAGAGTTGAAAGCATTGCTTGCTGATCCCCAGCTGCGTTATGACCTGATGAAGAAGGAGCTGCTGGAAGTGAAAGAGAAATTTGGTGACGAGCGCCGCAGCGAGATCACATACCTTGACAACGAGATGCGCCTGGAAGACCTGATCAAGGAAGAGGATGTGGTGATCACCGTTTCTCACCTGGGTTATATCAAGCGTACGTCGGCTGCAGAATACAGGATCCAGAAAAGGGGAGGCCGGGGTTCCATAGGAGGCAAGACAAGGGAAGAGGATTATATCGAGCATCTCTTTGTGGCAAGTACGCACCACACCCTCATGTTCTTCACAGAGAAAGGAAGGTGTTACTGGCTGAAGGTATACGAGATACCGGAAGGGGAAAAGCAGAGCAAGGGCAGGGCGATACAGAACCTCATCCAATTGCCGCCTGACGACAAGATCAGGGCTATCATAGACGTGAAGAACCTGGAAGACAAGGACTTTGTGTCACAGCATTATATCGTTCTCTGTACCAGGAACGGTATCATCAAGAAAACGAATTTAGAAGACTTTAGCAGGCCACGTGCAACCGGCGTGAACGCCATTACCGTCGTGGAAGGTGACCAGTTGCTTGAAGCCAAAATGACTGACGGCAATTGCGAGGTGATCATGGCAGTGAAGAGTGGCAGGGCCATACGTTTCCCCGAGGAAAAGGTAAGGCCAACAGGAAGGGGGGCCATTGGCGTAGCCGGTATAGAAGTGGAAGAGGAAGGCGATGAAGTGGTTGGTATGATATGTGTGAATAAGGATGATGTTTCCCGTACCGTATTGGTGGTTTCCGAGAAGGGGTACGGCAAGCGGACTCCGGTTGACGAATACAGGATCACCAACAGGGGCGGTAAGGGTGTAAAAACCATCAGCGTCACCGAGAAAACCGGTAAATTAGTGGGCATCCTTGATGTGACTCCTAAGGAAGACCTGATGATCACCTGCGTTTCCGGTATCACCATCAGGATGTCCGTCAACCAGATCAGCGAGCAGGGAAGGGCAACGCAGGGTGTTAAGCTGATCAGGCTTGACGATGGCGACCAGATCGCGGCGATCACGAAGTTGGATGAGGAGGAAGAAAGAGTGAGTGAGCAGGGCGAGGGTGAGGCCGGTCTACCGCAGGGAGAACAACAGAATGAACAAGCACCTGAATAATTAAACAATCATCATCATTATTAAAAGAATACAAATGAAGCGAGTTCTTCTTACGGCTGCGATGGCCGTTGCCGGAACAGTTCTCTTTGCGCAGGATGTGAAGAAAACCAAAGAGTTCCTCACGGCAAATGATCTGGAAAAGGCTAAGGCATCCATTGATGCAACACTTGCAAACCCAAAGAACGCCAAGAATCCTGAGGCCTGGTGGCTGAAGGCCAAAGTATATAGTGCCCTCGCACAGTATCCCAATCCTAAGCAGCCCAATACGTTCGAGAACAGGAACACTGCACTTGAAGCTGTCAAGAAACTACAGGAAATAGACAAGAACCAGGCCCAGATCCTGATGACCATGGACCAGTACAAGCCCGTGTACGACCTGTACACCACCAGCTTTGAAGAGTCAGCGGATAAATACAACCAGGAGAAATACCCTGAAGCACTGGAATCATTCAAGAACACCGGCGTTTATGGGGACTATATCTTCGGACAGGGCTGGGGCCTCTACAAACTGGACACCACGCTCACTTATTACACGGCTTTGTCTGCGCTGAACGCGAAGAAGGACGATGACGCCGTAAAGTATTTTACCAAACTGGCTGACGCTAAAGTTGGTGGAAAGCCGGAAATGGCCACACCTTACCGCTACCTGGCGAAGTATTACTACGACAAGAAGGACGAGGCCAATATGATGAAGTATATCACTACAGGTAAGGAGCTTTATCCCAAGGATGATTATCTGCCTTTGCTGGAGCTCGACTTCGTCAGGGATAAAGGAGACAAGAACGCACTGTACAAGAAGTATGAAGAGATGATCGCGGCCAATCCGAGAATTTCGACCTGCTGTTTGAATACGGTAACGAACTCTTTGCTGAAACGCACGTTCCTGATGCTTCCAAAAGGCCCGCGAACTACAGTGAGAACCTCAAGAAGATCGAAGACCTGTATACCAGGGCTGCCAACCTGAAGCCCGAAAATTCTGATATCTGGCTTTCTCTCGGTAAGCACTATTACAACCAGGCTTTATTCAAGGAAGATGAGGTACGTGCCATCAAGGGCACAAAGCCTGAAGACCTGAAGAAGAAGGCAGACCTCAATGCGGAGATCGCTGCACTTTCTGAAAAGTCTATCGCTCCCTGGAGAAAGTATTCAATATGTTTGACGGACAAGGTAAGTTGAAGACCCATGACAGGTCCAACTTCAAATCAGCCTGCAGCCTCCTGAATTATGCTTATGGCATCAAGAAGGATAAGGCAAAGGCAGATATGTACCAGAAGAAGTATGACGAGGCTGACAAGACGCACGGTTAATCCGCCATTTGTCATTGGGTAAGAATATCGATTGGCGCTCTTCGTGAGCGCCAATTTTTTTATATTGCCTGCATGAGACTGGACAGAACAACATTTGGGGATCCTTCCAATAAAGGGAATGTACTCAGCCGCGAAGAAGCAGTTTCACTGCTTGATGCCTGGGTATTGAACGACAGGCTGAAACTTCACATGTACCAGGTGGCACATGCCATGAAATGCTGGGCCCTGGAAAAAGAAGGAGCCGATGAAGCCACGGCCTGGAAATGGGAAATGGCAGGCCTGCTGCACGATGCCGACTGGGACCAGTGGCCAGACCAGCATTGCCGCAAGATCATCGAAGAGCTGGAATCCCGTAATATCGATCCTGAGGTCATCCGCGCCATTGCCTCACATGGTCCCAATCACTTTGGCGTTGACCCAGAATCCCGGATGGACCACATGATCTACGCCATCGATGAACTAAGCGGTTTCATACACGCATATTCCTTGATGCGCCCGGAAGGATACGCGGGCATGGAACTCAAGGGAGTCAAAAAACGCCTCAAGGACAAGGCCTTTGCCGCCAATGTATCCCGCGAAGAGATCGCTGACGCAGCCCAGCGCGCCGGCGTTGCGGTTGACGACATCATTCAGTTCATCATTGATCACCAGGCATCGGTTCACCTGTAGTTGGAAGGTGGAAGGGAGAAGTGACAGTCTCTTTAGCCTTTCATTCTACTTAACATAATATAAATTATAATGACATTAAGACTCTCAGAAAGTTGTGCTCCAGAGGCAGTCCCGGCGATTGGTTTTGTGCAAACTTTGCAAGATGTTCCTAATGCCCCAATGCCCATTGCCTAATCAATCCCTTAGCGACTCAAACTGTAATTTGGAAAGGCTCTTATACAATCCCTCCGGCACCTGCATCAGTTCTTCGTGCGTGCCGTTCTCATTGACCTGGCCTTTGTCAAGCACGTAGATACGGTCTGCATTGCGCACTGTGGAAAGCCTGTGCGCGATCACGAATGACGTGCGGTTCTTCATCAGGTTATCCAGGGCGTCCTGCACAAGGGCTTCTGAAGCCGAGTCCAATGAACTGGTAGCTTCGTCCAGGATCAGGATAACGGGTCCTTGAGTATGGCGCGCGCTATGGCGATACGCTGGCGTTGTCCGCCGCTGAGCTTGATCCCGCGCTCACCCACAATGGTCTGGTAGCCTTCGGGGAATCCGGAAATGAACTCGTGGGCGTGCGCCTTGACTGCAGCGTCCCGGATCTGCTCCTCCGTTGCATCCGGCATTCCATAAGCGATATTCTCGCGAATGGTTCCTCCGAAAAGCATCACATCCTGCGGCACAAAGGCCATCTGCTGGCGTAGCTGGCTCAGCGGGATATCGTTCACATCCATTCCATCGAACAAGATCCTTCCGCCGTCTGCCTTATAGAATTGCAGCAATAATGATACGATGGTAGACTTGCCCGCACCGCTGGGGCCCACCAGGGCGATCTGTTGGCCGGGTTGGCTTTCCATGTCAACACCTTTCAGGACCTTTACTTCAGGCCTGGACGGATAGGAAAACCCAACATTCTCAAATCTCACATCTCCGGTGAGTTTGAACTGCGGGAGCAATGGTTCGCGTGAAACGTTCACCACTTCAATATCTTCCTTCATCAGCTCGCGGACACGCTGGGTGGCACCCAGTGTTTTTGCAATTGCCCGTAGAGGTCAGCGAATCCGGCCATCGAACCGCCAACGAATGATGTATAGATCACGAACGCGGTAAGGTCGCCAAAACTCAGCTCGCCTCTTTGCATCAGTCCCACACCGTACCAGACCACAAATATGATGGTTCCGAACAGCGCAAATAACAAGAAAGACACGAACGCACCGCGCACCATTCCGTTCTTCACGGCCAGGTCAACCACTTTCTTCAATGAATCACTGTAACGCCTGATCTCAAACCACTCGTTGGAGAAGGCTTTTACATTGGTGATACCCTGCAGCGTTTCCTGCACTACGGTATTGGAATCCGCCAGCTGGTCTTGCGCATGCTGGACAACTTCCGGATGCGCTTGCCAAAGACCACCGCGATAACGATGATCACCGGGATCACGGAAAGCATTACCAGCGTGAGTTTGGGTGAAATATAAAGTATAAGCCCGATGCCGATGATAAGCGTGAGAATGCCGCGAAGGATCTCCGCGAGCATCAATGTCATGGCGTCCTGGATCTGCGCAAGGTCCGCACTCAGCCTGCTGGAAAGTTCCCCTACACGGCGCTGCGCAAAAAAATCCATCGGCAATTGTATCATCCTGTTGTATACCGCCCTCCTCAGGTCTGCAAGCGCGTGTTCTCCCGCATAAGCAAAAGTGTATACCCTGCCGAAAGAAAAAAGCATCTGCAATACCAGGATCAATACCATCCAGATGGCGATGGTATTTGGGGCGATCGCCGTTTCTCCCTTTGCCACAGCCTGGGCACTGTCTATCAGCTTCTTCAGGAAATAAGGGAATGATAATGTGGTAAGGCTGGAGAACATGATCAGCACCAGTCCTGCTATGAAATACGATCTGTAGGGGCCGATGAACCGGAATATGCCCAGCGCCTCTTTCCAGTTCTCTTTACTCAGCTTCACTTTCTTGTCTATATCTTCCACCTCTCTCCGGGCTCTTGCCATCTTTTGATTGATTTGGGTACAAAAATAGAACTATGGTGTTATTTATTAACTTCCATGCATGAAACGCAGAAGATTCCTCCAGGCAATACCCGTACTGGCGCCGATCGCCTCCCTCCAATCCACAACCTCCAACCTGCATCCCGGGCCCATAGTAATATCCACCTGGGATTTCGGCAAGGTGGCCAACAATGTTTCCTACAACACGATGATGAAAGGCGTTCATCCCTGGACGCCGTGGAGAAAGGCATCAACGTGATAGAGGAAGATGCGGATAACCTTACCGTAGGCATCGGCGGATTGCCGGACCGTGAGGGCAACGTAACACTGGACGCATGCATCATGGACCAGGACGCCAATTGCGGCTCCGTCATGGGTCTGGAGCATATCGTCAACGTGATCTCTGTGGCGCGGAAGGTGATGGAGAAGACGCCGCACGTCATACTTGTGGGCGATGGCGCACTGCAATTCGCGCAGGAACAAGGCTTCAGGAAAACCAATCTGCTCACGCCAAAGTCTGAACAGCTCTGGAAGGAATGGCTGAAGACATCCAAATACCAGCCAAAAATGAATATCGAGAACCAGCTCTATAAGAAAGATCCCATGCCAGGCGGAAAAGACAACCATGACACCATCGGCCTCATCGCTATGGACGCCAAGGGCAATATCAGCGGCGGTTGCAGCACCAGCGGAATGGCTTATAAGATGCGCGGGCGTGTGGGCGACTCCCCGGTCATCGGCGCAGGACTTTTCGTAGACAACGAAGTAGGCGCCGCCACTGCAACAGGCGTAGGTGAAGAAGTGATCCGATGTGTTGGATCCCACCTCGTTGTGGAACTCATGCGCAATGGGCTTTCACCCGAGGATGCCTGCAAGGAAGCTGTTATGCGCATCGTCAAGAAAAGCCCCGCGAAATCAAAGGAGATACAGGTGGGCTTCCTCGCCATGAACAAGAAAGGCGAATATGGGGCATATGCGCTGCAAAAAGGCTTTTCATATGCGGTCAGGACGGCCGATAAAGATATCGTGATCCCCGGCAAATTCTATTACCCATGATCCAACTGGAAGTTATCGCCTTCAATATCAATTCATGCCAGGTGGCAGAGCGCGCAGGTGCAAACCGCATTGAACTCTGTGATAATCCCGGCGAGGGAGGTACCACGCCCTCCTATGGAATGATACGCATGGCAAGGGAAAAAACATCTATCCAACTCTTCCCCATCATCCGCCCCCGCGGCGGTGATTTTTTATATACGGACGATGAGTTCCGCGTGATGATGCATGACGTCAAACTGTGCAGGGACCTGGGTTGTGACGGTGTTGTGATCGGGCTGCTGAAAGAGGACGGCACAGTTGACACGGACAGGACCGCTGAACTGGTGGAAGCAGCATATCCGCTGGGCGTTACTTTTCACCGCGCATTTGACCGCGTCTATGACCATCGTAAGGCCCTGGAAGACGTGATCCGCTGCGGCTGTGAACGCATCCTTACTTCCGGTCTCAAGCCCACCGTGAGTGAAGGCGTTGAAACATTGAAAGAACTGGTTGCCAGGCAGATGGCAGGATCATCATCATGCCAGGCTCGGGCCTGCGTTCCAATAATATTGCGGAGATCGCCGCGGTAACGGGCGCAACCGAATTCCATTCATCCGCACGCAAACTGACACCATCCCTGATGCATTACCAGAGCCCCAAAATGGCGGAGCAACTGCAGCAGGTGAGCCTGGATGAAGAAGAAGTGAGGCAGATGAAACTCGTGCTCCAGCAATTGGCACAGCGCTCATAAATCCTTAATTTAGGAATACCATGGCCAGGCTGCTGCTTAACAAGGTATTCCTTTCCATCGCACTCATCAGCATTGCGATCCTTGCGTATTCATTCATCTTTACACATAAGGTGGATTACAATACGGAAGTCAAGCCCCTGCTGAACAAGAAATGCATCAGCTGTCATGGAGGAGTGAAAAAGAAAGCGGGTTTCAGCCTGCTTTTCCGCTCCGAAGCATTGGCACCCACAGAATCAGGCAAACCCGCTATCATACCGGGTGACCCTGACGGGTCGGAAATGATCCGCAGGCTCACGCTCTCCGATCCCGAAGAGCGCATGCCCTACAAAGAACATCCGCTTGATGATGATGAAGTGGAGCTGCTGCGAGATTGGATCAGGCAGGGCGCCGAGTATGGCCAACACTGGGCCTATACTCCCATCCAGCAACAGGATGTTCCTGCCAATGGCCGGTTCTTCGGGATGTTCGCAAAAGACAGGGACTGGTCAAGGAATGAGATCGATAAATTCATCTTCCAAAAACTTGATGAGTCTGGGCTGAAGCCCTCTCCTGCAGCAGACCCCGCCACGCTCGCAAGGCGTGTTGCTCTTGACATCATCGGAATGCCCGCGGATGAAAGCATCACAGATGCTTTCATCAAGGACCCATCTGACAAGAATTATGAAGCACTGGTAGACACCCTGCTCCACCATCCCGGATACGGTGAACGATGGACGGCCATGTGGCTTGACCTGGCGCGTTATGCGGATACAAAGGGATATGAGCGGGACGACAGGCGGCAGATCTGGCGGTACCGCGACTGGCTGATCAAGAGCTTTAACAGGGACATGCCATACGACAGTTTCCTGACGGAACAGATCGCCGGAGACCTTATCCCCAATGCAACAGATGAACAACTCATCGCCACGGCATTCCACCGCAACACCATGACCAATGACGAAGGCGGCACCGATAATGAAGAATTCCGCACCGCAGCTGTCATTGACCGGGTGAACACCACCTGGGAAGTGCTCATGGGAACAACTTTTGCCTGCGTGCAATGCCACAGCCATCCCTATGACCCTTTCCGCCACGAGGACTATTACAAGTTCATGGCCTTCTTCAACAACACCCGCGATGAAGATACCGAAGCGGAATATCCCCTGCTATATGAATACAAGGATGAAGACAAGGACAAATACGAACAAGTGGTAACATGGCTGAAGAACGAGCGTGATAAAAAGACATCGGAACAACTCATTTCCTTCCTCAGAACAAGACAACCTGCCATTAATTCGCTTACTGCAGATTCATTCCGAAACAGTGAACTGGCGGATACCAAATGGCTGGTGATGCGTAAAACATCGGCAGCACGTATCCGTAACGCAGGCATCATGGGCCAGGACATGATGACCCTCAGGTACTCCTGCTGGGTGCCCGATGCCAGCCTGCAGATCAGGCTGGATTCTCCAAAAGGTAAGTTGCTTGCAGACCTGCGCATCGGGAAAACAGAGGGCTGGCATGTGAAGCAGGTAGCCATTCCCGTTATTGAGGGATCACATGACCTTCACCTCAGCTTCCATTCACCCTCGTTGAAGAAACAGGATGATAACGGAATGATGTTCGACTGGTTCTACTTCTCCCCTTCTTTTCCCGGACAGGGCAGGGCAGGCTATGATTCTGCTTATACGCGTTTCATGCACCTGGTTTCAAAAGGCAAGGCCAATACCACACCGGTCATGATCGAGAACCCATCGTTCATGTCAAGGACCACCTATGTTTTCGAACGGGGCAACTGGCTCCTGAAAACGAATACAGTGGAAGCGGGTATCCCCTCCTCCCTCCCTCCCTGCCGGACCAGTCCGCCAAGAACAGGTTGGGACTGGCAAAATGGATCACTGCAAGCAGAACCCCCTCACTGCAAGGACAATAGTGAACAGGCTTTGGGAACAGTTATACGGACAGGGCCTTGCAGAAACACTGGAAGATATGGGCACACAGGGCATCCCGCCAACGCACCGGGAGTTGCTGGACCATCTTGCATGGAAGCTGATGCATACTTACCAATGGAGCCTGAAGGGCTTGTTGAAAGAGATGGTCATGTCAGCCACCTATCGCCAGTCTTCCGCCGCGGTCCGGAGCAAAGGGAAAAAGACCCCTTCAACAAGTACTATGGCAGGGGGCCTCGTGTGCGACTCAGTGCTGAGCAGATCAGGGACCAGGCACTCATGGTCAGCGGAGCGCTTGACAATACGATGTACGGGCCAGGTGTGATGCCATGGCAACCCGAAGGGATCTGGAGTTCGCCTTACAACGGGGACCGATGGAAAACCAGTGAAGGCCAACAAAAATACAGGAGGGCCATATACACGTTCTGGAAACGCACCAGCCCCTACCCTTCCATGCTCAATTTTGATGCTATGGCCCGTGAGGTTTGCGCTGCAAGGAGGATAAGGACGAACACGCCACTGCAGGCACTTACGTTGATGAACGATGAAGCGTACCTTGACATATCGCGCCGGTTCGCGTGGCGCAGTTCACAGTTCGCAGGAAACAGTTCGCAGGCACGGATAAGGTGGGCATGGAAGAAAGCCACGGGAAAAGATGCGGATGATAAGCGCCTGCAGGTATTGAACAGGTTATATGAGACATCGTTGCAGAAATTCAGGAAAGATGCAGAAGCAACATGTGATATGGTGGGAATGATGGGTGATGGCACAACGCCTGAAATGGCAGCGCTGATCGTCACCATACACAGCATGATGAATACGGATGAAATGATCACCAAACACTGACATGGCGAGGGAAAAAATATTCATAGAAGCAAGGGACAGGACGCTTGAGCACGTCACCCGAAGGCATTTCCTGAAAGAATGCAGGACGGGTTTAGGTATGATGGCATTGGGATCCTTCCTGTCAGGATGTGACCTTTTTGGCAGCAAGGCCCCGGTAGCCACTACACCTGCCCTGCAGGACCCTTTTGCACCCAGGGCTCCGCATTTCCTGCCCGCGCAAGGGCGGTGATCTATCTGCATATGGCAGGCGCACCTTCCCAGCTTGAGTTATTCGATTATAAACCGGAATTGGTGAAATTGAGCGGCCAGGACTGTCCGCAAAGTTTCCTGGAAGGAAAACGTTTTGCATTCATCAGGGGTGTGCCGAAATTATTGGGCCCTGTTGCCAATTTCGCGCAGCATGGGGAGAGCGGTATCTGGCTCTCAGACAGGCTTCCGCATTTCAGTACCATGGTGGATGAAGTATCCATTCTGAAGGCGGTGACAACGGACCAGTTCAACCACGCCCCGGCACAATTGCTGATGCATACAGGATCTGCAAGACTGGGAAGGCCATCAATGGGTTCATGGGTCACATATGGATTAGGATCGGAAAACGCCAACCTGCCCGGTTTTGTGGTGCTCACCTCCGGGGGCAATAATCCTGATGCGGGTAAAAGTGTTTGGGGAAGCGGATTTCTTCCTTCTGTTTACCAGGGTGTGCAGTGCAGGTCAGAGGGCGATCCCATCCTGTTCCTGAAAGATCCCAAAGGCATGGACCGGGATCTCAAGCGTGCATCAATAGATGCGATCAATGAGATCAACAAGGCTGACCATGAAACATTTGGCGACCCGGAGACCCTGTCCCGCATCGCACAATATGAGCTCGCATTCAAAATGCAGGTCTCGGTTCCTGAAGTGATGAACATTAACGACGAGCCCGAATACATTCACAACATGTACGGCACCGAGCCGGGCAAGGCATCGTTGGCAAACAACATTTTGCTGGCCAGGAAGCTTGTGGAGAAAGGTGTCAGGTTCGTCCAGATCTTTGACTGGGGTTGGGATACGCATGGGACCGATCCCACCGGTTCGCTTGACCAGGGTTTTGTAGATAAATGCAGGAACGTTGACAAGGCTATGACGGCCCTGCTCAAAGACCTCAAGCAGAGAGGCCTGTTGGATGAGACCCTGGTGGTATGGGGTGGCGAATTCGGAAGAACGCCCATGCAGGAGAACAGGGAGGGAAAACAGAATATGTTCAAGGGCAGGGACCACCACGTGGATGCGTTCAGTATGTGGATGGCCGGTGCGGGTATCAAGCAAGGCTTCAGCCATGGGGAAACGGATGAGATCGGGTATAATGCCGTCAGCGGGAAAGTGTCCGTGTATGATATCCAAGCCACCATCCTGCAACAGCTGGGCTTTGATCACGAGAAGCTCACCTATGAATTCCAGGGAAGGCCGTTCCGCCTGACCGACGTCCACGGTAAAGTCATCAACGAGATCATCAATAAAACATCAGCATGAGTATCAACAGGAGAAACTTCATTCAAAGAACAGCCATGGCAGGATCCGCATTTTTCCTGCCGGAATCAGCGGCTGATGCCACCACTGTTCCAGGGCCGGTAAGTGCCGGTTACGAACTCAAGATCATGGCCACCAATTGGGGATTCAGCGGAGACGCAGAGGCATTCTGCCTTGCCGCAAAAAAGGAGGGATATGACGGTGTGGAAGTATGGATGCCGGGTGATGCAAAAGGAAGGGATGAGATCGCTAATGCTACGGCCAGGCATGGACTAGCTTTGGGTTTACTGTATGGCGGGGGCGACAAAGACCACGTTAAGCACCTGCAGCAATTCAAGGATGGCATTACTGCCGCGGCATCACTGAAACCGATCTATATCAATTGCCATTCAGGCAAAGACTATTTCAGCTTTGAACAGAATAAAGCGTTCATGTCATTCACAACAGAAATGGCTGCCAGAACGGGTATTCCATTTTACCATGAGACACACAGGGGCAGGTCTCTCTTCGCAGCGCATGTGTCCAGGGATTTTCATCAACAAAATACCGGACCTCAGGCTTACACTTGACATATCGCATTGGTGCAATGTGCACGAAAGCACACTGGAAGACCAGGAAGAGAATGTTGCCCTTGCACTTGAGCGCACAGACCATATCCATGCACGGGTAGGGCACAGTGAAGGCCCCCAGGTCAATGATCCCCGTTCACCGAGTGGGACTATGTAAATAAGCGGCACCTGGCATGGTGGGATGTGGTTGCCCAGCGCAAACGCAAGGAAGGAAAAAGGCTCACCATCCTCACGGAGTTTGGTCCACCAAATTATCTTCCTACGGTTCCCTACACCAGGCAGCCGCTGGCAAACCAGTGGGAGATCAATGTATACATGATGCAGACACTAAGGAAACGGTATTCCTGATGCATTGGATTGAGATCATTGGAAGATCACATTCCCTCTGGGTACATCTTCCCATCGGCATACTTGTACTGGGGCTGTTGTTGTTCTGGAGGAAAAGGCTGGGATACAGGACAGACAACCAACTCATGGTGTTCATTTTTGGACTGGCCGCCGTTACAGCCCTGTTGTCCTGTATCAGCGGCTACACATTGTCGTTAGAAGGAGATAATGATGCCCAGGCAACGGAATCTCACAGGAATTCAGCCCTGTTCCTGACATTCATAGCGCTGCTGATGTGGTGGCTGCTGAAGAGCGGCGCGGATGAAAGGATAAGCAACCTGCTGTCCATTCTGATGGCAATGATGTTATTGGTAACGGGACATCTCGGTGGAAGCCTCACACACGGTGAGGATTACCTGTGGGGTGAAGAAACAAAGACCACCAAAGGAAGAAAGCCCGTTGCGGACATTAACGCGGCCATTGCCTATACGGATGTCATCGATCCCATACTCCAGGACAAATGCGTGGCCTGCCACGGCCCTAATAAACAGAAAGGCAGGCTGAGGCTTGACAACATGGAGCATATCCTGAAAGGAGGAAAAAGCAGCGCCACAGTAGTACCAGGAAGTGCGGACAAAAGTAAGATGATGACGCGCATCCTGCTGCCTCCTGATGACGAGGACCATATGCCGCCAAAGGAGAAACCACAGTTAACAGAGGCCGATGTAAGCCTGATCAGGTGGTGGATCGTTAACGGCGCAAGCGCAACGGCGAAAGTGGTGGACCTGAAACCGGATGCCACGGTACTTGCCGCGATCACGACCACGGAAATTGCTGCCGGGGATGAAGAACTGCCTGTGGTTGCAGCTGCACCAGCACAACTGATACAGGAACTGAAAAGCCAGGGCCTGGTGGTTGCACCCGTTGCACAGGGGTCCAACCTGCTCTATGTCAGCCTCGTCAACTGCAATACCATTACTGATACCATTGTGAAGGAACTTGCTTCATTAAAGGACCAGTTGTACTGGCTCAAGGCGGAAGGCCCCGCCGTGACGGATGAACTGGTTGCAGCTCTCGGTGGTTGTAAACAGCTGAAATATCTTAGCCTTGCGCACTCGTCCATAACCATCAGTGCCGGTGAGAAGCTTAAGGGCATGAAAACCCTCAAAAGAATCAATGTATACGGTACGGCCCTGGACAGTTCAGGCATTAAGAAGTGACTGGAGCAATTTGAGCTGGTTCTTAGCCCGGATAAGGTTGTGCCTTCATATTTTGCCCCGTAATACACGTCATCGTTCAAATGGTCCGTGTAGAAGCGAAGTGCCTGCATGTAGATCATGAAATCGCCCGCATAAATGAATGCCCCCCTCTCCTCTTCACTCAGGTGGTCATACATTTCTTCACTGTATCCTGAGACGATTGCATCCAGGAAGTCTTTCCTGACCATCACTTTGTCGAGGTCCTGCTCCTCTTCATTGGCGGGAGAAACATAGGTACGTATCATATCACCAACATCACTGATGAAGAGTCCGGGCATTACCGTGTCAAGGTCAATGACGCAGACCCCGTTCTCCTGGTCATCGAACAGCACATTGCTGATCTTGGTGTCGTGATGGGTAACCCTTAACCGGAACGAGGGTGATGCCTTGTAATATTCGTAACGCTTCACTATACCAACATGGTCCAGAAGTGCTCGTGACACATCCTTGGTATCTTCTATCCTTGTTGTGTTCCCGTTCTTCAGGGCTTCTTCAAATTGCCTATACCGCATGCTGAGGTCATGAAAGCCGGGGATGGTGTAGCGCAACAAGTCCGTCTTGAAATCGTTCAATACAGCCGTGAATCTCCCGAACTGCCTGGCTGCTTCCCAGGCCTGTGAGGGAGCGGTACACACATCAATGGTATGTGTTCCGCGGACAAAAGCGAATAACCTGTAATAGTCCCCACCGTCCATGACATAGTCGTTCCCCTCCCTGTCCGTTATAGGCGTGGTAAAAAGATAACCGGTTGCCGCTGCTGCAGGAAGTCATCGATCACGCGAATGTTATGGGCAATGTCTTGTGGCTTCCTGAACACGTGGTGGTTCACGCGTTGCAGGATATAACATGGTTCATCGCCCATGCTGATGAGATAGGTGGCGTGGATAAGACCTGAGCCAAAGCCTTCCGCCGTGTGCGTGTTCAGGTCAATGCCGAACTGGTCAAGGATTCTTTGCAGGTCAGGCATCAGTACAACATTCTGACTTTAATGGTTTCCTTCACTTCGCGCAGCAGGGCCACTGCCTTGGATGAAAGTTTCTTGTCAACGTCCAGGACCACATATCCGATAGCGTCATTGGTCTTCAGGTACTGTCCGAGGATATTGATGTTGTTCTTTGAAAGCGTGGAGTTGATGGAGCTCAATACGCCCGGCACATTATTGTGGATATGCAATATACGGTGAGTGCCTTCCTGTGGTGCAAGACTGAGTTCCGGAACCGTATGGGATCCTGTTGTGGCACCTGTTTCCAGGTATTGGAAGAGTTTGCTGCTCACATCAAAACCGATGTTCTGCTGTGCTTCCTCCGTTGAGCCTCCGATATGTGGCGTGAGCAGTACGTTGGGCAGCCCCTGCAGTGGCGTGGTGAAACTATCCCCGTTCTTTTCCGGTTCCCAGGGGAACACATCTATGGCTGCCCCGCTGAGTTGTCCGCTTTCCAATGCTTTTGCCAGGGCAGGTATATCCACCACTTCGCCGCGGGCATAATTGAGCAGGATCGAGCCTTTCCGGAACTGCTTAAGCACGGCCTTGTTGATCATGTTCTTGGTCTGCTCGGTCTCGGGGACATGGAGCGTAACGATATCTGATTTGCTTACCAGTTCTTTAAGTGTACGGCATGACTCAGCATTTCCCAAAGGCAACCTGGTGGCTACGTCAAAGTAACGCACCCGCATGCCCACGGCCTCGGCGAGAATGCTCACCTGTGTGCCGATGTTACCGTAACCGATGATACCAAGCGTTTTACCGCGGAGTTCATAACTGCCTTTGGCATCTTTCTGCCATATGCCTTTATGCGCAGCCGCGTTTTTATCTATGACCCTGCGGATCAACATGATAGATGCGCCTATTACAAGTTCTGCTACAGATCGTGTATTACTGTATGGCGCGTTGAAGACCACAACGCCTTTCTGCCTTGCAGCCTTCAGATCAACCTGGTTTACACCAATGCAAAAACAACCTATGGCCTGAAGTTTGCTTGCATTATCCAGCACGCGTCGGGTGATCTGGGTCTTTGAACGTATGCCGAGCAGGTGAACATTTTTCACTTCTTGGATCAACTGTTCCTCACTCAATGCTCCGCTGAGTTTTCTGACATCAGTGTAGCCCGCATCGCGAAACTGTTTAACGGCTGTGTCACTTATATTTTCAAGGAATAGGATACTGATCTTGTCCTTCGGATAACTTGTTGGTTTGGGGTCAGCCATAAATTTGTGTTACAATAGTTTGCGTGCGAAATTAATAACTAATATCTTAGTATAAGTTTTCGAAGCGTCCAACCATCATCCTGCATGAAAAATAGTTTATCCATCCTTATGGCTATGCTCCTTGTGGGCTGTTTTGCCACTACTGACAAACGTATAGTGGACAAGGCCCAGAAGGGTTCCGCGCCCGCGGGCCTGGTGGAGTCGTCAAGTCTCTCCAAGGCCGACATCGAGAAGTACTACAACGTCACCCAAAGTTTTTTTGATCTCTACCTTAAGCCCAGTGGATTCAACGGTGCCATGCTGGTTGCCAAGAACGGGCAGGTGGTCTTTGAAAAATACAGTGGATTCAAGCACCTCAATGGAGAGAAAGACAGTATCGATGCCAATACATCTTTCCATCTGGCTTCCGTTTCCAAAACATTCACCGGAATGGCCGTGCTCAAACTATGGGAAGAGGGTAAGCTTGATATCAATAATGAAGTCTCCACTTACCTCCCCGGCTTCAATTACCCCGGCGTGACGGTAAAAACCTTGCTGAACCATCGGAGCGGCTTGCCTAATTATGTTCACGTAATGGAAGAGAAAGGCTGGGACAAGAAGGTTCCGGTGACCAATGCGGATGTCCTCAATTTCATGATCACGAGAAAGGACGAGCTGATGGTTGGCAGGCCGGACAGAAGCTTCACCTATTGCAATACAAACTATGCCCTGCTGGCCCTGGTGATTGAAAAAGTAAGTGGTAAGAAATATCCGGAATATCTCAAGGAAACCTTCTTTGAACCCTTGGGCATGGAAAACAGCTTCGTGTTTGAACCCGGAATGGAATCAACCGTTCTCCCTTCCTACAACTGGCGCAACCAGCAGGAAGCGTTCACTTATCTTGACCAGGTGTATGGTGACAAGAATATATACAGCACCCCGAGGGACATGCTCAAGTGGGACATAGGCCTTACCTATGGCAAGCTATTCAAGCAGGCCACACTTGATTCCGCATTCACGGGTTACAGCAATGAAAAGCCAGGCGTGAAAAATTATGGCCTTGGATGGAGGCTCTATCTCTACCCGGACAACCGTAAGATCGTTTATCATAACGGCTGGTGGCACGGGAACAATACTGTGTTCACCCGACTGGTGCAGGACTCCGCCACCGTGATCATCCTGGGCAACAAGTACAACCGCAGGATATACGACGCAAAAAAACTCTATTCCGCATTCGGAGAATACGATGCACAGTCAGGGGAAGAGTAGGCAATAGCTTACGGGAATAGCTATTTTTATACCATGAAGATCTTCACGGCCGAGCAGATACGTGAATGGGACAGGTATACTATCCTTCACGAACCCATATCATCCATTGACCTGATGGAGCGTGCGGCGCGGGCATGTATCCCCTTTATCGTTTCACATCTGCGATCTCCTTCCCGGGTAGTGGTATTGTCTGGCAGCGGCAACAATGGCGGTGACGGCCTGGCCATAGCGAGGTTGTTAAAAGAAATGGGGGTTGATGTAGTGGTGTTTCACCCATTGACGGATGCATTGTCAGAAGACAACCGGATCAATCTCATGCGTTGGCAGAAGATGGGTGGCGAAGTGTTGCCGCTCTCGTCATTCACGGAACAGGAGATCAAGGAAGGACAAGTGATCGTGGATGCCCTCCTCGGAACCGGCGCGAGCAGGCCCGCAGAAGGCGTGTTCAGGCATGTCATCGAAAAGGTCAACGATTGCTGGGAACTGTCATAGCGATAGACATTCCCTCCGGTATGATCGCCGATGGCCCCTCCGACCTTTCTTCCATTATGCGTGCCCGTTATACCCTCAGTTTTCAGCAGGTGAAACTCGCATTCCTGCTGCCATCCACGGGGCCGTTTTGCGGAGAGGTTGCGGTAATTGATATTGGCCTGAGCAGGCGTTACTATGAAGAAACGGAAAGCAGGTATGAACTCACGGAGGGCGATGATATAAAGCGCATGATCAGGCCCCGGCCGGGTTTCTCACATAAAGGAGATTTCGGGACGGTGCTGATGCTCGCGGGAAAGAAAGGCATGATGGGTGCGGCCATCCTCGCAGCGAAGGCCTGTTTCAGGGCAGGTGTTGGTAAACTGGTATGCAGGATACCGGGCGGCGCATTGGACATCATGCAAACTGCCCTGCCGGAGGTAATTTGCCTTCCGGATGAGAACCAGGACCTGCTTGAGCATCTCCCGCCATTGGAAGGTTATACTGCCCTGGCAGCAGGACCGGGTATAGGAACTGACGATGCCACGGCAGGACTAGTATGCCAACTCCTGGACGGCGCAAAAGCTCCTCTTGTCCTGGATGCAGATGCGCTTAACCTGATAGCATTAAAAGGATGGCAGGACAAGCTCAGGGAAGGCATGGTGATCACCCCCCACCCGGGTGAGTTCAAAAGGCTTTTTGGGGAGTTTGACAGCGATTTTGACCGGATTAAGGCCTGCCTGGACTTATCCACAGTTAAGAAAATGTGTGTCATATTAAAAGGCCGATACACGTTTTTATCCACAGCAAGTGGAAAGGGATACTTCAATTCCACGGGTAATCCGGGCATGGCGAAGGCCGGTTCAGGGATGTTTTAACCGGTGTTTTATCCTCCTTTTTGGGGCAGAAATACAGTATTGACGCGGCTTCCAGGCTTGCCACCTATATTCATGGCAAGGCAGGCGACCTGGGGCTTGAGCAGTTCGGGGAGGCGGGCCTAATGCCCTCAGACACAATTGATTTGATCGGGAGGGCCATCGAAGCCGTCTGATGTATTGTTTATTGTTTTTTCCTACCTTTACTATGAATATATCCACGCCATCCTAGGGAAGATCAAGAATCTACCGTACTCATAATGAAAGCAATTCTTTTCGAGTAAAATCTGAATTCTTGATTATGAGAAAAAACTTTACCCTTTGTTTAATTACTGCTAGCCTCCTGAGCCTTCAGTCTGCGTTAGCTGCAGACTTCACTGTGACCTCTACGGCAGATAGTGGCCCCGGCACCCTTAGGCAGGCTCTAATTGACGCAGCAGCAAGCCCCGGAACAGACAACATCCTGTTCAACATCAGCAGTTCACCTGCCATGATCACACTGAACAGTGCGCTGACCATCAGCACGCCTGTTGTGATCGATGGTTATTCCCAGCCGGGTACCGTTCCAGGCCCCATCAATGCGAGGCAACTGGTGATCGGACTCAACTTCAATGGATTCAACACCACTCCCGCTGCCACGGATGGTATCGTGATCACTACAGGTAATGTGACCATCAGAGGACTTGCGGTCTATCGTGCCCAAAGGGGTATCGTATTGAACGGTACTGCAGGCACAGGTGGAGCCGTGAGGATCCAGGGTTGCACAATAGGTCTTACCGAGGCCAACCAGACCGCGATCGAAGATCCGAATACTGGTGGCTTCCTTGGAGTAAGGAACAGCGGCAACGGTATCCACTTCCTCCAGACCAACTCCGGCTTCGTGATCCCCAGGGTCTATATAGGAACCGATGGTGATGGCACCAATGATGCAAACGAAGGAAACCTCATTTCCAACAACGCTGGCGATGGCATTTTCCTTCAGGTTGCAGACTACAATGTTATCGCGGGTAACTTCATTGGAACTACCGCAACAGGAGCCACTCCATCTTATGCAGCTTCTAATAACAGCGGTATCGTACTGAACGGCAACAACACCGGAGACGGAGCTTCCAATAACAGGATCGGTACCAACGGTGACGGCGTAAGTGACAACCTCGAGGGCAACCTGGTCAGTGCCAACCGTTTTAATGGTATAGTTCTGCAATCAAAAGGAAGCTTCAATACGATCGCTGGTAACACCATCGGTCTTTCCCTGACCGGTGGTGCAGCAGCAAACGGACGCGTAGGTGGCACACCTACCGCTACGCCCGCTTTCCCCACCCAGGGTAACGGTATCCTCCTGAATAACGTGACCAACAACATCATAGGCGTGACTCCTGTTACCGGTGTTGCAGCACAGCGTAATTTCATTGGATCCAACTTCTTCAATGGTGTAGCTATGCTTTCCACTGTAGGCCTTCCTAACGGCTTCGTCAATGGCAACAGTATCATGGGTAACACCATTGGTCTTAATGCATCTGGCGTAGCAAGGGGTAACCTCGGCTATGGTGTTTACGTGGCAAGCACTGTAAGCGGCACACTCAATTACCAGAACCTCATTGGTTCCGATGATGACGGCAGCGGCGATGCACTGGAAGGAAATATCATCGCCAACAACCAGCGTGATGGTGTAGGCCTGCTTGAGGCAAATGCAGGTACCGTATTCAACAACAGGATCTCCCGCAACAGCATCTATAGCAATGCCGGAATAGGTATCAACCTGCTGTTGACAGCATCAGAAGGCACAACGCCCAATTCACCTGCCGGTGTAGGCCCTAACCTCGCTTTCAACTATCCTGTTACCACATCTTTCGGTGTTAACGCTACTGACCAGAAGATCCAGGTAACCGGTACGGCACCTTCCGGTTCATACATCCAGTATTATATTGCGTCTACAGACCCTAACCCGGATGCTCCCGGTTATAACGAGGGACGCACTTACCTCTTCGGTGCTACTGAAGGTGGCCTGTTGGACGAGGATTTCGCTGATGGCGCTTTCAAGTTCACCCTTAACTTTTCCCAGTTGGCCAACGCTATCACAGCCGGTCAGAATGTTGTGGCCCTGGCGCACGACGTAGAGACGGGTGTTGCCAATACATCTGAATTCAGCGCAACAGCGGTATCTGTGGTTCTCCTGCCTGTAACATTCGTTAACTTCCAGGCAAACCTGCAGAACGAAAAGGTGCTGGTTTCATGGTCTACATCATTTGAGCAGAACGCTTCACACTTCGATGTTGAGCGCAGCACTAACGGTACAGACTTTGCCAAGATCGGAACAGTGAAAGCCAAGGGCAACTCCTCTACCCTGACCAACTATTCATTCACTGACGCTAATCCTGCGCTGGGTGTGAGCTACTATCGCCTCCGCCAGGTTGACCTTGATAACAGGTTCGTATATACCAAGACAGTGGTGGTTCGTAACCAGTCCGCAGGCAAAGCCTTCTCAGTATGGCCCAACCCTGTGCTGGACAACGTGAACGTGACCCTCCTTTCTGATAAGAACCAGAACATCAGTATCAGGGTGGTTGATTTCAACGGCCGCATCGTAAGGACCCAAATGGTGAATGCCACCAAGGGTACCAACCAGATCACGGTCAACATGAGCACCCTCACAAAAGGTACTTATGTGATCCAGCTGGTGGGCGACAACCTGAACATGAATGAAAAAGTGATCAAGCAATAAGCATAATCATATCATTCTCAAAGCCCCGGAATACCGGGGCTTTTTTTTGCCCCAAAGCCCCAAAATACGGGCACGGATACCATGGTTTTTGGGTTTAAACCCCTAATTTTGCCGCCCCGTGTACTGTATAAGCAGGAAGCTTACGGTGCGGAAAAAACAAACGAAACTGTTTATGGATAAGTTATTCTATCTCGTGCCCTTGATGGAGTCATAGGGTTGCTGTACACTCTCGTGAAATTCAAATGGGTTTCAAGCCAGGACGCCGGTTCTGACAGGATGAAGGAGATCAGCAACTACATCGCTGAAGGCGCTATGGCCTTCCTGAAAGCTGAATGGAAGATCCTGGGGTATTTCGTGGCCATCGTAGCTATCCTGCTGGCCGTCATGGCACAGGCTAACCCCAACTCTCACTGGTCTATTGCCGTTGCCTTCATCTTTGGTGCGGTTGCCTCAGCCACTGCCGGTTATATCGGTATGCGCGCTGCCACAAAGGCCAACGTAAGGACCGCACATGCCGCACGCACCAGCCTGAGCAAAGCGCTGGATGTGTCATTCACCGGTGGTGCCGTTATGGGCCTCGGTGTTGCAGGCCTTGCAGTACTCGGCCTTGGCGGTCTCTTCATCGTTCTCAAAATGATCTTCGCCCCTGACGCAGCAGTTGATTCTGTTGAAATGGTGCGCACCATTGAAGTGCTCACCGGTTTCTCCCTGGGTGCCGAGTCCATCGCGCTGTTCGCGCGCGTAGGCGGCGGTATCTATACCAAGGCGGCGGACGTAGGCGCTGACCTTGTTGGTAAAGTGGAAGCGGGTATTCCCGAGGATGACCCCCGCAACCCTGCCACCATCGCAGATAACGTGGGTGATAACGTGGGTGACGTTGCCGGTATGGGTGCCGACCTTTTCGGATCCTATGTGGCTACCGTACTTGCCACCATGGTACTGGGACAGGAAACCACATCATCAGATAATTTTGGCGGCCTTGCACCTATCCTCCTCCCCATGCTGATCGCTGGTGTTGGTATCATATTCTCGATCATCGGTACCTTCTTCGTAAAGGTCAGCGACTCTGCCGGTATCAGCACAGACAACGTACAGAAAGCCCTGAACATGGGTAACTGGGGTTCTATTGTACTGACTGCGATCGCATCAGTTGGCCTTGTGTATTATATACTCCCTGAAAGCATGAGCCTCCGCGGCCACGAGTTCACCAAATGGGGTGTACTCGGCGCTATAGGTGTGGGCCTGCTGGTGGGAACCCTGATGAGTATCATCACTGAATTCTACACCGCAATGGGTAAACGTCCCGTGCTGAGCATCATCCGCCAGTCTTCAACCGGACACGCTACAAACGTGATCGGTGGCCTGGCCATAGGCATGGAATCCACCTTCCTGCCCATCCTTGTGCTTGCGGGCGGTATCTACGGTTCTTATGCATGCGCCGGTCTCTACGGTGTTGCTATTGCTGCAGCAGGTATGATGGCCACAACAGCCATGCAGCTTGCTATCGATGCATTCGGCCCGATCGCGGACAATGCAGGTGGTATTGCAGAGATGAGCGAGCTTCCCAAGGAAGTACGTGAAAAAACAGACGTATTGGATGCCGTAGGAACACTACTGCAGCAACCGGTAAAGGTTTTGCGATCGCCTCTGCGGCCCTCACGGCGCTGGCGCTGTTCGCAGCCTTCGTTGGTGTTGCCGGTATTGACGGTATCGATATTTATAAGGCCGATGTTCTTGCCGCCCTTTTCATCGGCGGTATGATCCCCTTCATCTTCTCCTCACTCGCCATCCGCGCGGTGGGTGAAGCTGCGATGTCAATGGTAGAAGAAGTGCGCAGGCAGTTCCGCACCATCCCCGGCATCATGGAAGGTACCGGTAAGCCTGAGTATGATAAGTGCGTGGCCATATCCACGGAAGCATCTATCAAGAAGATGCTGATGCCCGGCGCCATCACCATCATCTCCCCCTGGTGATCGGATTCGTGTTCGGCCCTGAGGCCCTCGGTGGTTTCCTGGCAGGCGCTACGGTGAGTGGCGTACTGATGGGTATGTTCCAGAACAACGCCGGTGGCGCCTGGGATAATGCCAAGAAGAGCTTCGAGAAAGGTGTTGAGATCAATGGAGAAGTTTACTACAAGAAATCAGAGCCGCACAAGGCTTCTGTGACAGGTGATACTGTAGGTGACCCCTTCAAGGATACCTCTGGCCCTTCCATGAACATCCTGATCAAACTGATGTCTATCGTTTCCCTGGTGATCGCTCCTACACTGGCGCAAATGCACGGTAATGGCGGCCACGGCGCTGCACACGCCACAGAGAAGCAGACCAAGGAGATATCAGTGACCGTCATCAACAATGATTCTACCAAGGCTGAGACCATTAACCTGGAGGGCAATGCGGACCAGGCACTGGTGGACGCACTGAAGAAGGACGGCGTGATCACCGGCGATGCGTATACCATCGAACTGGAGAACGGCGTACTGAAAGTGAATGGAAATGTTGTGGATGCTGAAAAGTACAAAGGCCTGATGAAAGGCGATAAGATCAAAATACAGGTGAAGTAACTATTTACCGGTTATAATGTTGATTGGGTTATCGGGTAAACCGATAACCCAATTTCTTTTTACCTCCTTCCCACTTTCCCCTTCACCTTCCCAACTTTCTTCTCCTCCGCCATCAATGCCTTCCTGGCTGCTGCAAGTTCTTTTCTTCCTGCCTCATCCAGCACCGGATAGCTGAAGTTGAGCTTCTGGAATTGCTTATAGATAACGGCCGCGATGGCAATACGCGCGAACCATTTATCATCTGCGGGTATAACGAACCAGGGTGCATGGTCTGTGGAACAATTGCCCAGCATCTCTTCATATGCGTGCATATAATCACCCCATCGCGCGCGTTCCTTGAGGTCAGCGGCTGAAAATTTCCAATTCTTGGCCGGATCATCAATACGCTCGAGGAACCGCTTCTTCTGCTCTTCTTTTGACACATGGAGAAAGAATTTCAGTACGATGGTCCCGTTCTCATTCAGGGTCTTTTCCCAGCTGTTGATCTGCCTGAAACGGCGTTGCCAGAATTTATCATTGATGTCTTGCACGGAACTGATGCCGGGATTATTCTCATTCAAAATATACTCCGGGTGTACGCGTGTTACGAGTACGTTCTCGTAATGGGAACGGTTAAAGATCCCGATCTCCCCCTTGGCGGTATGTGGGTGTAATGCCGCCATAAATACCCGTGATCCAGTTCGGTTGACGAGGGCGTTTTGTAACTGGTTACCCTCACGCCCTGAGGATTGAGCCCTGACATAATGTGCTTGATCGCAGAATCCTTACCCGCCGCATCCATGGCCTGGAACACGATAAGCATGCTGTACTGGTTATGCGCATACAGCATGTCCTGCATTTCTGAAAGCCTTTTCACCCCTTCCTGCAACAACAATTCCCCTTCTTCCTTTGTCAGCATCTTATGGTCATAATCCGTATCCCATTTCCTGAGTTTGACCTTCTCACCGGGTTTTACCCGGAGTGTCTCTACGTATTTGAACAGTCCTTTGACATCCATGAGCGTCCGTTTCCTTGAAAATAGTTAAACCCCTGTAAATTTTATGAATGGTTATGGCGATATATGTTCAATTCGTATATTTATTACGACAAAATTCGTAGTAAATGAACCAGAAACCATTGAAGCCAACAGAAAGTGAACTGGAGATCCTGCAGGTGCTTTGGGAAAAGGGCGAGGCTACGGTACGGGAAGTACATGATGAATTGGCATTGTCAAAGGAGATAGGCTATACCACCGCGCTGAAGCTACTGCAGATCATGTTCGAGAAAGGCCTGGTGACCAGGGACGATTCTGCTAAAACCCATATTTACAAGGCCGCGTGAGCCGAGAGAAAACGCAGAAACAACTGGTTGGCAAAATGATCAATACCCTTTTTGCAGGTTCGCCCGGGCAATTGGTCATGCAGGCGCTGGGTAACCACAACGCCAGTAAGGAAGAGTTGGATGAGATACAGAAACTGATCGATAGCCTGAAGAAAAAATAGAAGCTTATGGAACAGATCTTCCAGTCTGCAGTATTACAGTCCCTGGGTTGGGCCATCGCAGACAGTATCTGGCAGATGGCCCTGTTGTGGCTGGTATTCCAGGTGGTGGTTGCATTGCCTTTCAGGAAGCCTGCCATAAGGCATCTGGGCGCAACTGTTGCCCTGTTCTGTGGAGGTGCATGGTTCATAGGAAATGTTATTGCCAGGATATCCAGGGCTTCCGGCTTCGCGGTGTATGGCAACGGTACCATACATCCCTCGGTGACCACCTGGATACAGGCCCTGCTGCCTTATCTCTCTACGGCCTACCTGGTTGTACTGGTACTTATGCTGGCGAGATATGTGTTCGCTTTTGTGTCAACCCAACGACTTCGCACAGCCGAAGAACAACCCGGATCGGAATGGCAGCAGTTCGTGGACGAGATGGCGCTTCGTTTTTTTATTTCCAGGAAAGTCAGGTTACGGGTCACAGAGGTGGTGAATGTGCCAGCCACCATCGGTTTTCTCAAGCCCGTGATCCTTTTGCCCCTGGCATCTGTGAATAACCTCAGCGTGGAACAGGTGGAGGCCATCATTATGCATGAACTGGCCCATATCCAGAGGCACGATTACCTGGTGAACCTGATCGCATCATTTGTTGAGACCATTCTTTTCTTCAACCCCTTTGCACACTTATTGGGCAACCAGATGCGCAAGGACTGTGAGTTGTGCTGTGACGATGCGGTATTGGGTAAACAACAGGATCCCGGCCAATATGCCTATGCCCTTCTTCTACTCGAAAGGAACAGGCAACAGTTGCCACTGGCCATGGCGGCAACAGGAAAGGAATCTTTTCTTCTCGGTCGTGTCAAGCGAATACTCAACCAACCGGAACAGAAGGTCAAATACCGGCATAAACTGCTTGCGCTTTTGCTTGTGGCTGTGCTGATCATGGGACTTTCACTATTGGATGCGCCTGCGAAAAAGGAAAACAGGCAAGTCACTTCAATGGACACTGTTACGAGAACTTACCGGAATAACGAAAACATCACGCTGAAAGAACTTGTATCGCAACCACCGCCGCCCCCGAGGCCAAGACTTGCGCCGGCAGCAAAAACAAGAAAACCTATTGATATCATCAATACTCCTGAACCGGAGAACGGGCCATTCCCCCCGGTGCTCCCTTACCTCCCCCGCCGGCACCGCCGTTTATGGCAGATCTGAATGAGGCGATGGGCCCTATGGAAGTTCCCGGGCAATTGTTGGTGATCAACGATCTGGATGAGAAAAGGCTGGCCGAGGTAATGAACCATTTTTCTGAAGGTAAAATGATGATGGAATTGGATAGGAGGATTATGGAGATGGACAGGCATGAGGCGGAATTACGCAGGATAAAAAGAAACGAAGATCGGTTGATCGAAGAAATGCACCGCGTTCAGGAAAACATCAACAGGCGGGAAAAGCAGGTCATGATCAGGCGAATGCAGCCCGCACCGCATGCAGTTCCTGACAGGAAACCACTGCAGGGGCAGCGCATCACTCCGGAGCGGCATAATGATGAGGAAAAGGACATCATTATTTATCGATCAACAGCAAAAGCAAACATTAAAGGATCACAGGTAAGAACCTTTGTTACAGAGGAAGGATTTACATTCAGTATTGTGGACAACGAGAACAGCATTTCGATCCGCTTCAGCAACAAGTGATCACCATACATTCCTCGGACACATATCGCCGTATTTATTGTTGATCAGGAAACCGAGTACGATCTCATGGGTTCCCCTTTGCATGGAATTGAGCATATACTTTGAATTATTCACGTCATATGCATAACTCACATTGAAAGTGTTGGAGATATTTACGCCAGCCATTCCGGCGAATCCTTCATTTACGCGATAGCTCCCTCCTATCCAAAGCCTATCCTGGTACTGGAGCTTTACGTTAATGTCCGTATACAAAGGCATAGAGGCTATGTACCGGAACATGACACTTGGCAGCGCGGATATGTCTTCCGTCAGGAATAACCTGTATCCTGCTGTGGCGAACAAGTGTGGAACGGTGGTGGATTTATTCAGCCCGGCATCGTTCAGGTAGAATTTGCTGGGGATCACCTGTTGCGCGGAAATGCCCGCAAAGTAATTGGCACTGTACAGCCACAGGCCCACATTCAGCTCCGGGTTGATCTTATTGTATTCACCCGTCCCATTGGCTATCACAGGATCAAACGCATTGGCAAGTTCTATCTTGGACCTGTCAATGTTGGTTCCTGAAAGACCAAGCCCGAAACCCGCCGCAAGATTGGTTGTTGCATTCAACGCCAAGTGATAGGCATAGGTACCCGTTACATAAAACCTGTTGATATAACCGGTTTTATAGTTCACGATATTCATACCCAGCCCGTGATGTGGTTCTGAAGCCGTGTATTCTTCCCAGTAACGCCTGCCCCTTGGATTTTCTCCGTTCATTCCAAAAGACGTTGCATTCTCCTTGAGGTCTGTTTTCCCTATTGGACCGTGAATGGTGGCATAGAAGGTTTGGGGAGCACCGTTGATACCCACCCATTGGTTTCGCATGCTCAGCTTGGCGTCAACATAATTCTCAATGCCGGTAACGGCCGGATTGACGATATAGTTGTTGAGTATGTACTGTGTATAATGCGGCCTCTGTTGGGCCCCAGCCACCGTCACAAGCAATAAAAACAATGACCCCAATATTATCCTCATTTTCCCCATCATCTTAAAACAGTTACATATCCCGCGACCCTGGGCCTGCCGTTCCTGGGATCGATCACATAATAATAAGTTCCTGCAGGTACCTGCTTCCCGTTCACTGATCCATCCCACGGTTGCCCGTAACCGTTAGAGCGATATAACAACGTTCCGGCAGTATTGAATACTTCTACTGAACAGCCTACATACAGTTCCAGCCCCCTTATGTCCCATTTATCATTGATACCATCACCGTTGGGCGTGAATGTGTTGGGAACAACAAGTTTGGGCAGGAAGCGGACGAAAACATCGTCCGTAGCCAGGCAACCCTTGCTCGTCTGCACGGTGAGCGTATAAGTGATATCCCTCTTTGGTGATGCAGAAGGCTGGAGCACTCCAGGATTATCCAGCGCTTCTGTAGGTGTCCAGGCGTAGACTATCCCCACCGGAGTGCTGGTCCCTGCAAGGGTAACGGATGTCCCGTCCAGCACGGTACGATCCGGCCCTGCACTTATCTTGGGTGATTCATTCACTGTGACCTGTCCTTTCACTGTGTCCGTGCAACCCAGGTTGGTGGTGCTCACGAAATAAATATCATGTACGCCCTTGCCCACTTTGGCGGGATCGAAACTGTTAGTGCCAAGGATCCCTGTGCCGATATAGCTCGTGTTCACATTCAGGCCTGAATTGTCCGTACCCTGGGAGAGCTGGAACGGTTTATCATTATCGCACAGCTCGGGTACCACTGCCAGCAATGGCTTGGGAGTGCCCTGCAACGTGATCTGCCTGGTCAATTCGTTCCTGCAAACCCCACCTGAGAAGGCGATGACCTTGATGGTAACGTTCTTAGAGGCAGGCTGGTTAAAGCTCTTGTATTGATAGTTGTAAATTTTGTCCGGCGCAGGGTCTTCATCAACGGTTACCAGTGTTGGGTCGGACACATCCCATTGAATGATGAGCCTCGTGACTTTACCAAAGTCTACCCCCGAGCGGTTCTTTATGGAAACCTGCCTGTTGCTGCACAATGTGCCGCCGAGCACGTCGAAAGCCGCGTCAGGAACCGCCCCGTTAACAGTGAACGATTGTGTAAGGGTGTCCTTGCAGGCATTGGGCGATGTGATATACTGCGTCACATTGTAATTTCCGGCGGCTGTGTACTTATGGCGTGGATCTTTTCCGGCACCGGTGCCGCCATCACCGAATTCCCAGGTATAGGCCAGCCCGGTGTTGTCCGCTATTCTGCTGCTATCCGTGAACTGGGCAAAAGCATCGCTCAGGCATACTTCAGGCAAACCGAAATTTGCCACTGGCTTGGGATAGATGTCCACCGTTTTTACCATAACATTGCTCTTACACCCTATCTCATTGGCAAGGGAGAGCTTGACCTGGTATTTCCCGAACTTGTTGTATGTATGTTTGAAGGGAGTGGTTGTAGAAACGGAATCTGAAACGCCGTCACCATAGTCCCAATACCATTTCTTTATGGGTGTGCCTTTGGCATCACTCTTGTCGTCCAGGGATATCTGGAGGTTTTCACAGAATGGCCCGGTTGCCGTAAAGTCTGCAACGGGCATATTGGCTACGGTAATGGGTTTGGTAGTTACGGTGGATACGCATCCGATGTCTGTTACCACCTGCAATTTGGCATTATAGGTTCCGCCCGTTGAATATTTGGTAGCAGGATTGGGTATGGCTGATGAAACACCATTACCAAGGTCCCAGAATCGAAGGATTATCGGCCTGGATGTACTTGCGGCACTCAGGTCCGTGAAACGGATGGAATCCGCTACGCATCCTGTATAACTGAAATTATAGGTGGCCTGGGGCTGTTCAAAGATCTGCAGGTCATAATCTATCTCCTGTTCACCCGCGCACCCGTCCGCGGTAGGGTTGAAAGCGATCAGTTTGATGGGATAAGTGCCTATCGCGTCAACCTGGTATTTCCTGTCCAGTTTGTACCGGTAGATATTTTTCCCGTTGACCACCCAGCTGGAATCAACAACGGGCGCCACCACCGTAGTGTCATTGAACAGGCCGTTGAATTTCCAGGTGATGGACAAAGGCTTATATGGAAAGGTCATGGAAAACTCCAGTGGCGAGCTCTTACAACCTGCCGGGAAGCTGACCGTACCGTAAACATTCTTGATACTGATGAACTGGTAGAGGTCTTTCAGGTTGGTACCTGCTGAATAGCCGTATGACTCGTTGCCGCCAAAACCATAGGCGATCGCATTGAAAGGCGTGTCGCAGTAGAGGTTATGGGTTCCCCTTGTGACCTCTATGCGCGCATAAGCATAACCCGGCGCTGCAGGGTGAGGCTGGAATGCCGATCCGTAATTGGTCCCGTCAATGGTAAAGGTGGAATATGCCGCAGGATCATTCTTGATGATCACGTTGATGAAGTGTTGGTTGATCACCGTATTGACCGCCGGCTGCATGGCGTTCAGGGTAACCTTGTTGATGGTCTGCTCTACGGGATTCAGGTAGATCATATCCGGATCGCCCAGTCCAACGTTGCCGGCGCAGGCTTGGGTAGGGAAATACTGGGCCACCATGACCGGCTTATCGGATTCGATAATACCGGGCTGGTTGGTCAGCGGAAGGGTCACGAATTTCTGCCCGGTGGAGGGATATACCGATCCGTTATAGGTGATCACGGCAGAGGGGTCAGACTTGACCACCCGGATGTAATTGTTATTTCCGTTGGGGTTGGCGCTGTTGATACTGGGGGCGAAAAGATAGGTCTTACCCCAGGTACTGGTAGGATACATCTGCTGGTAGAGGTTGTCAGAAGTTCCAGCACCGCTGCACCCGATGGATATTTTACTGCTTCCACTGAAAACCGCGATCCGCTTACAACCGCTGCCGTCGTTTATGGAGCGGATGGTGGACCCTGTAAGGTCAACGGACGACATCACCTGGTGCACTTCCCCCTGGTTCAACAGAACAGTGTCAGGCTTATTGGCCTGCTTGCCGCCTTTGGTGTTGGAAGTGGGGATGATCTCCACCTTGGTAACGCCGGGATCTGTTGCAATGACAAAAAAGTATGAGAAGCAATTGGGCTCATTGGAGACCTGGTCAAAATTCACGGAAACATATTCACGGCCAAGCGTGGCAACGGGCAGGCAAAGCGTAGCGCCTGATATCGAACTGACATAGATAAAACTGTAAACAACCACAGGCTTCTCCGCTGTAACATGGATGCCTGATTTGTATGTCCCTTCGTCAGGCAGGCCTGCGGCACGAGGTATCTCAACCGTGGTGATCTGGTTGGCTGTCACCGTATAGGTCTGGCTGAATCCTATGCCCGGTATCTCAACTTTTCCTTGAGTTGACACATCGGAGGTAATGTACAATTCCATCTTTTCCGGGCAAACGGTATTGTTTCCGGAACGGATACAATCTGTGGCCGGCCATGGCGTACTGTTCTGCATACGCACGTGGTTACCGTAACCGATCCAAAAATCCTTGCCTTTATTGGAAAAATCCTGGGCAATCGATGGAACGAACGCCAGGGACGCTAAGAGGGCAAACAGGAAAAACTTTCTCATGCAGTGAGCCTTCGGGAGGGTATGATGCAATATATACGAAAAAGTTGGTTGCTAACAGTCATCGGTCGAAAAGCCTGAGAGAATTCTTTCCTGCACAGAATAGCATATCGATACTACTCATATTAGGTATAAATCCCAGTCGGTCCATGAATACCTGCTGGTACCGGGGCAGCGCCGCCGTGATCTCCTGTTCCTGAAAATTCTTAGGCAGCACAGCTCCCACTACCTCCCTGCCGATGGGTTCACGGACATCCTCGACAGTAATGTCCAGTCCGTACTGGGCAAACAGCCATTCCAGTGTAGCCCTGTTCCATTGATGGAGGAACTCGAATGGGGTTTCGAAAAGTTGCTTCATCCCGTAAGCGTAATACTCGAAAAAGGGCGAGCGGTTGTATGCAGCGGTGATTGTTCGCCAATGCCGGGTTTGCCATCGCTGGGAATTATCTATCCTGACCTCTCCAATGACCTGGTTATTTTCCCTGCCTCCCCTGAGTGGGACCGAGAGGGCAACAAGACCATTTGCCGTTGGGATGACGCAACGGTTCTGAAAACTCATTTTCCTGAACCTTTCATATAAGGGTATTTCGATATGAGATTCTTTATATAAAGTTTTAAACGAACTAAGTACTGGAAAATATTGACTTTCAATTAATAACATGGATAAAGTACTTAAATACTAACAGGGATTGAATTGGTTTAGATCGACTGAATATTTACACCTTTTATTCTATGTATATACTTGAGTTGACTTAACCTAAAATGTTGATTAACATTAATTAAGTCAATGATTTTAAAACTAAGGATATTAGCTTTCTGACTTTGGGCGTTTTTCTAAGATTTTTAGCACACGTTTTCCTGCTTCCCAGGCAAAAGTCGGCAGTTTTATCAAACCTTTCTAATTTGGTTTTCTAAATTCGTTTGGTGAAGATCCTGTTTACGTTAGCACTGTCCCTCCTGCCTCACCTGGACCTGTTCAAGGAACCCGAGTTCATAGATGCCCGGAACTTCCGGCTGGCCTCCCTCGGATTAAAAGAGTCACGGGTAAAGACGGACCTCTATTATTTCAACCCGAATAATGTGAGCCTGAACCTGAGGGCGGCGGAACTTGACGTCTTTGTGAACAATAAATATGCTGGGCACTCGCTGCTGGATACCCTTGTGCATGTGCCAGCCAGGGATACTTTCTTTGTTCCGGTGACGGTGAATGTGGACATGAGGAGCGTTTTCCCGAATGCGCTGGCACTCCTTATGATGGATTCCGTGGACATGCGGGTGACAGGCAAGGTGAGGGTGGCAAAGGGCCTTTGGCTTTGAATGTGCCTGTTAATTACCGGGAGAGGGTGTCCATTCGCTAAAAGATATCAGCTGGTTATGAGCAATAATAAATCATCAACATGAATAATATGAAGAGGATATTAAGTGTAGTTTTTTTGCTGGTCGGTATTAGTATTGGCGCCCAGGCGCAGCAGAAAAAACCGGTTACGGTGAAGATCCAGACGCCAACGGCGCAGTGTGAGGAATGCAAACAGCGTATAGAGGAATACCTCAAGTATGAGGAAGGTGTGACCAAGGTTGTTGTATATCCGAGGAGCAAATACACCATGGTCACCTACCTGGCAGACAGGACCAATATCGAGAACATCAAGACGGCTATTGCCAATATCGGATATGATGCGGACGATGTGGCGGCGAGTGAGGAAGCGTATAAAAAGCTGCCGAAGACCTGTAAACACCCAAAGAAGATCCAGACGCCATAATACCGATACCCGGATTTCCCGACGGATCAGACTCCCCAGGTGTCCGGGGACTCCCTCCACGACATAAGCGTCTTCTGGAGGTCTGCGTTGACCTGCCCTTTTCCACCGCCAGGTCAATGAGATGGGGATAGCTGGTAAGGGACCTGTACTTCACGCCTTTCTCGGCAAAGTTATCCTCGGCTTTCTTGAAGCCATAAGTAAAGATGGAGACCATACCCACTACATCAAGGCCCGCATTGCGCACAACGTCCACCACTTCCAGGCTGCTTTTGCCGGTAGAGACCAGGTCCTCTATGATCAATGTTTTTTTGACCGGGTTGGTAGAATCCTTCGATCTGGTTGCCGAGGCCATGGTCCTTGGGCTTGGGGCGTACATATACATAGGGTAACTTAAGCTGGTCAGCTGCCATCGCCCCCCATGCGATCCCTGCGGTGGCCACGCCCGCCAGCAGTTCCGCTTCAGGGAATTCTTCAAAGATGACATTGCACATTTCGCTCTTGATGAAATCGCGGATATAGGGGAAACCAAGCACCTTGCGATTGTCGCAATATATAGGGCTTTTCCAGCCCGAAGCCCAGGTAAAGGGTTTTTCTGGGCTAAGTCTTACCGCTTCCACTTGTAACAGCTTTTCGGCTACCGCTCTTTCATTTGTCATAATGCTGGGCTTTTCGTTTTCTTTGTAGGACGCAAAGATAAACCTGGCTGCTATGAGGTATAAAATTTATTTCGGCGATTCCCCGCTCTACCTGACGGATGAACTGGATGCGGACATGCAGGAAATCATGCATCATGATGACGGGGTGTATATGGATGAGCTGTCAAACTCGGCAGTGAAGTCAATGATCCATGAAATGAAGGATCCGCGCAGGCATGCCGGGGTATTCTACCATGAACACCTGGACGAGCTGAAGAAGCAGTTCTTTCGCCATTTTACCGTCATACAGGCGGCCGGTGGACTTGTGAGGAATGACGATGGGAACCTGCTGATGATCTACCGTCGTGGCAAATGGGACCTGCCAAAGGGCAAACTGGATAAGGGCGAGTCGCTCGAGGAATGTGCAGTACGCGAAGTGGAAGAAGAAACAGGAGTCAAAGACACGCAGCTGATAGGCTTTCACGCCGTCACCTATCACGTGTATGACGAATTCGGGAAGCATATGCTGAAAGAGTCGCACTGGTATGATATGCGATCCCCCGGCAAACAAGCCCTGCATCCGCAGGCAGAAGAACAGATCACGTCTATCGAATGGGCAGATGCCAGCCGTATAGCACTGCTTCTCCCGATGCTTATCCCCTAATCCGCGACCTGCTTTCCGCACGCTAAGGCCGGCTCTTGCAGAGCGGGTTCAGGATTGTTTGATACGAATATCGAACACAAAATCTTCCACAGACACGAGCTTCACCTGCCTGCTGTCAGGATGCAGGGGATTGATGAGGTAGTTATATTCTTTTGGCACAACGGTGGAGGTACCCGGATAATGAGGTGCTTTGCTTCCGTGAGCAGTGCAGAGCCCAGGTCACGTGTAGAGGAAGGAAAAGGCCAGGCGTTCCAGTTACCGGGGAGATCCTGCAGTTTCATTTCATGGAATTCATCAGGGACCCTGATGGTTGCCAGTGAAAGCGCCCGCGGCAGGTCTTCGAGTGAGGCGTGGACAGAAAACTCCAGTACCGCCAGGCTGATGGATGAGGCCGTATATAAACAGGGTATTCCTTTTTTGTTCCATCGCCCACCAAATAAACGTGCGCCCTCTCCGGAGAGGTCCTTTGCGTATTTGGTTCTGCTTATTCGGTAGACTAACAAAGAGGAGGAATTTTAGCATTGAGTCCTGCGACCTGTGAACTGCGCCATGCGAACTACGAAAACACTCCGTATTCTATGCGGCCCAGGATATTCCGTATTTCTTCCCGGCCGAAAACTGGTATGCAGAACGTCAAAAGGGGCTTTGCCTCCCAACGAACGCAAGGGTGCATGGATCCATTTCCGGAAACTTTCCTTATCCTCAAAGACCTCGAAACCATATGAGAAGATATCAGCGAGAGACATGATCTTGTCACTGAGGTCAGTATTGAATTTCTCCGGGGATTTCTTGTTGATGAGGGTAGCACGCGCCACGTTCAGCAGTTGGGCAAGCTGGTCATAATCAAGACCTGCCATGGCTTTGAATGACTCCAGGTTTTCCTTGGAAATACCGCTTTCAACCAGTTCCATTTTCTCCATGACGGAGAGTTGGTTTTCAGGACGCTTTACCACAAACAGCATTGAACCCCTTGTATTGTACAAGGGAATGGCTTCACCTGCTTCACTCTTCCTTCCCCTTTTTCTTGGCGCCGTCATAAGTATAAATTTGTATTCAGGTAAGACCAAATTTAAACTAAAAAGGCGTTTTTGTCAAATTTATTTTTGGAGAGACCTGATCACGGCTTCAGGCAGGAAAGGGCTGGCATCACCTCCGTTCCGGATGATATCCCTCACAATGGTGGAGGCCACAGACGTATATTTGGGCTCGCCTGTGAGGAAAATGGTTTCGATGGAAGGGTCCATGGTCCTGTTGGCGTCCGCGATGGTTTTCTCGTATTCGAAATCACTGACATACCTGATCCCGCGAAGGATGAACTTCGCGCCGATCTTCTGGCAAAAATTAATGGTGAGTCCTTCGTATACTGCGCCTTCCACCACGGGGTCATTCCTGAAGATATCGCTGATCCACTGGAGTCTTTGTTCCGGGCTGAACATGGGCGACTTGGATGCATTGATACCCACGCCACCACGATCTTGTCAAATAGCGGAATAGACCTCCGGATGATGTCCACATGGCCGAGTGTCACCGGATCAAAGGTTCCGGGGAAGAGGCAGATTCTTTCCATGTGTTGAAGATATATATTTTATTCAGCAGATTCCCTCTGCCCTGCGAGAAGATACAGTACTGCCATCCTGACCGCCACACCATTCTCCACCTGCTGCAGGATCAGTGACTGCTTACTGTCTGCAACGTCACTGTCAATCTCCACGCCCCTGTTTATAGGCCCCGGGTGCATGACGAAGATCTCCTTGTCCAGTTCATCCAGCATTCGCTTGGTGACGCCGAAGGCGAGATTATATTCCGAAGCGAGGAGAAGAGGACCTGGTTCTGCCTTTCCAGTTGAATGCGCAGTACGTTAGCCACGTCACACCACTGCAGTGCTTTCCTGATATCATATTCCACGCGCACATTAAAGGCTTCGCGGATATACTTGGGGATCAGCGTGGGAGGACCGGCAACCATCACCTCGGCTCCCATTTTCTGGAGCAGGTATATATTGCTCAGGGCAACACGTGAGTGCATGATGTCACCAATGATGGCGATCTTCTTGCCTTGCAGCGTTCCCAGTTTCTCCCGGATGGAGAATGCATCAAGCAGCGCCTGCGTGGGGTGCTCATTGATGCCATCCCCGGCATTCACGATGATCGCGGGAATATGTTTAGCGAGGAAATGTGGCGCACCGCTGGCACTGTGGCGCATCACCACCATGTCCACCTTCATGGAGAGGATGTTATTCACGGTATCAAGCAGGGTCTCCCCTTTGGATACAGATGAACCGCTTGCGGTAAAATTGATGGTATCAGCACTCAGCCTTTTCTCAGCGAGTTCAAAGGATATCCTTGTACGTGTTGAGTTCTCGTAAAAAAGATTGACGATGGTAACGTCCCTCAGTGATGGAACTTTTTTGATCGGCCGCTGGAGAACTTCCTTGAACTGGGTGGCGGTATCTAAAATGAGCTGTATATCCTGGGCTTGCAGGTCTCTAATGCCCAACAGATGTTTTGTGCTGAGTTGCATTAGGATGCTAAGTTATAGTAAATTCAAAAGTCAAAAGTAAAAAGTCAAAAATTACTTCTAGTACAGCACTACCCTTGGGTCTGCACTCCAATCCACTTTCACTTTCTGGCTGATGATGGAATCGATCGCTTTTCCCACATAATCCGGCTGTATGGGTAACTGGCGGTTGAATTTCCGGTCTACCAGCACCACCAATTCCACTTTATCCGGCCTGCCGTGATCTATGAGTGCATCCATGGCGGCCCTGATGGTCCTGCCTGTATACAGCACATCGTCAATAAGCACTATCTTCTTGCCCTCAATGGAAAAAGGGATATCCGTTGTAGTGGGCACATGCAAGCCGGAGCGAAGGTCATCACGGTAGAAGGTGATATCCAGCTTTCCATAGTTGATCTGGATCTCCGGATATTGCTCCCGTATATAGCCGATGATCTTGTCGCTCACATACAAACCGCGCGGCTGCATACCAATGAAACAGGTATCCGTGAACGGATAATGGTTCTCTATCAGTTGGTGTGCGAGCCTGCGGAGTGTGAGGTCAAGTTGGTATGTGTCAAGAATAGTTACCATGTAATTTGTCAATTGTCAATTGCCAATTGTTATTGTTCACCAAGGAATGGATACCTGTAATCCGTAGGAGGATTAAAAGTTTCCTTTATGGTTCTTGCGCTCAGCCAGCGGTAAAGATTGAGGATGGAGCCCGCCTTGTCATTGGTACCGCTTGCGCGTGCACCACCGAAGGGCTGCTGTCCCACAACTGCACCGGTTGGCTTGTCGTTGATATAGAAATTACCCGCGCTGTTCACCAGCTTTCTTGTTGCAAGCTCAACAGCTGCCCTGTCCTGCGCGAGAATAGATCCTGTCAGCGCATAGGGAGATGTCTGGTCAACCAGTTCAAGTGTTTCCTCGAACTTATCCTTATCGTACACGTAAATAGTGAGTACGGGGCCGAAGATCTCTTCACACATTGTAACAAACTGTGGATCTTTGGCTTCGATGACGGTGGGTTCGATGAAGTAGCCTATGCTCTTGTCGCAGTTACCGCCAACCAGGATGGACGCTTTATCTGAAGCCTTTGCATTGTTGATGTACTCGCTGATCTTGTCGAAGCTTTTCTCATCGATCACCGCGTTGATGAAATTGGAAAAATCTTCCACTGTGCCCATCTTGAAGCTCTTCACGCCCTCCACCATCAGTTGCTTCACTTCATCGGCCAGGTTGGACGGTATATAAGCGCGGGAAGCCGCTGAGCATTTCTGTCCCTGGAATTCAAAGGCACCGCGAAGCAGGGCTGTTGCCACTACTTCAGGTTTTGCGCTATGATGGGCAACAACGAAATCCTTACCGCCGGTCTCACCAACAATACGAGGGTAGCTGCGGAACCTGGAGATATTCTCACCTATAGTCTTCACATGTGGTTGAACACACCAGTGGACCCGGTGAAGTGAACGCCCCCGAAATCACGATGGAGAAACAAATATTTCCGAGTGTGGGCCCGTCAACATAGATCAGGTTGATGACGCCATCGGGAAGTCCCGCTTCCTTGAGTATGCGCATGAACATTTGTGCGGAATAGATCTGTGTGTGGGCGGCCTTCCATACTACGGTGTTGCCGCACATGGCTGCTGACGTAGGCAGGTTGCCCCCTATGGCTGTGAAATTGAAAGGTGTTATGGCCAGAACAAAACCTTCCAGCGGGCGGTACTCCAAACGGTTATGGATACCCGCAGAGCTGATGGGTTGCTGTCTGTATATCTCGGAGAGATAGTGCACGTTGAACTTGAGGAAGTCTATGATCTCGCAGGCAGAATCTATCTCGGCCTGGTAAACGTTCTTGCTCTGGCCCAGCATGGTGGTGCCGTTCATGTAAGGCCGATATTTTGTGGCGATGAGGTCAGCAGCCTTGAGGAAGATGTTCGCCCTGTTCTCCCAGCTCATTTCGGCCCAGCTTTTCTTGGCTTTCATTGCTGCGTCGATGGCTGCGTGAACGTGGGATGCATCTCCTTCATGATAATATCCCAGTACGTGCGCCCTTTCATGGGGTGGGTGTATGGGCGATGTCTTGCCCGTGCGCACTTCTTCTCTGCCAATATACATAGGCACATCCACTTGCTGGCCCTTGAGCTCAGCCAGCACTTCTTTCAAACGCTTTTTCTCCGCGGAACCTGGGCCATAATTCAAAACGGGCTCATTGGCGGGCAAGGGATAATTAAAATAACCAGTATTCATATCAATTATCTTATTTGCTGATTTACTTATTAGCTAATTATGGGAACTGCCGACTACTTTGTGGCCACTTTCAACCCAACTATGGAAAGGACCAAAGTTGAGAGAAAGAACAGTCGCCAGAACGTTGCGGGTTCCTTGAACCAGAGTATTCCAACCAGCACAGTTCCAGCCGCCCCGATGCCAGTCCAAACGGCATACGCGGTACCGATGGGAATGGTTTGTACGGCCTTATTCAGCAGCACGATACTCAGGATGTAAAAGAACACGAAAACCACGGTCCACCTGATATTGGAGAAGTTCTCCGTCAGCTTAAGCGAGGCCGCGAATGCGATCTCACAAAATGCCGCCACTATAAGGTAGAGCCAGGCCATCAGCTGGCCTCCTCTTCTTTCTCCATCATCAGGAACGCCTTGATGAATCCATCCAGCTCCCCATCCATCACGGGTTGTACGTTACCCACTTCATAATCTGTACGGTGGTCCTTGATCATCTTATACGGATGGAATACATAGCTCCTGATCTGGCTGCCCCATTCTATTTTCTTCTTACTCGCATTGTTCGCATTCTTGATGGCTTCACGCTTGCGCATCTCCTCTTCATACAAACGGCTCTTGAGCATGGTCATGGCCTTCTCACGGTTCTCTCCCTGTGTTCTCGCCTGCTGGCATTCCACGATGATTCCCGTGGGCTTATGGGTAAGCCTCACCGCCGTTTCCACCTTGTTCACGTTCTGTCCTCCCGAACCACCGGAACGGAAGAAAGCCCACTCGATGTCTGCGGGATTCACTTCGATCTCAATGGTATCATCAATGAGCGGATAGACATAGACTGAAGCGAAGGAAGTATGCCTGCGTGCGTTGGAATCAAAAGGAGAAATGCGTACAAGCCTGTGCACGCCGCTTTCGGCTTTCAGGAAGCCGAAGGCAAATGGCCCGTCGAACTGGAAAGTGCAGGTCTTGATCCCTGCGCCATCCCCGTCCTGCCAGTCGAGCTCGCTCACACTCCAGCCCTGCTTCTGCCCGTACATCCTGTACATCCTTGCAAGCATTTCGGCCCAGTCCTGGCTTTCCGTACCACCGGCGCCAGAATTGATCTGTAATACAGCAGGAAGTTCGTCTTCGGGTTCATTGAGCGTGCTCTTGAACTCCGCCTCTTCAAGGGCATCAAGCGCTTTCTGGTAGGCGGCTTTCACCTCCTCCTCATCCCCTTCGCCTTCTTTCCAGAACTCGAAGAGCACGGCAAAATCCTCGACGGCACCTTCGGTATCCTCGAAAAGTTTGACCCAGAATTCGTTCAGTTTAATATTCTTAAGGATCTCTGTGGCACGTTTGTTATCGTCCAGAAACCGGGGGAGAGCGACCGCTGCCGGTCTTCGTTTATTTTATATTGACGGTTGGCGACGTCAAAGAAACCTCCTCAGGACAACAAGGCGGTCCCTCATATCTTTTAATATTTCTCTTACTGTCATTAGCCAGCGCGAAGGTAAAGGAAAAAAGGTGTGAAGGGAAAAAGGGGTTTTGGAAAATGAACAATATTGCCTCCCAGGGGTAATAGCTACAGCGTTTTATTACATTTGAACCATGCTGAAAGCGTATAATTTCCTGGCCAGTTGGCAGTTGTTTCCTGAAAAGTGCACCTTATGAGCAGGGCGACAGGCCAAAAAGCGGCACCTACCGTATTGAAGGGGATTCGGAAAAGAACGAACTGACCATACATCATAACTGGGTAAGCCTGGAGAACCAGGCCTTTTCATCGGAATACAGCATTATTGCGGATGGCGACCTCCATAGCATGGCCGAGGATAGTTTTGCAGACGAGGTGCAGGTGAACTTCCCTGACGGCATCAGTTTCGAGATACATTTCTACCGCGGCGGCAAGGCCCATTTGCACGTGGTGCATGAGATCATGCCCAATGGCTACCTCAGCATCACCTCACAGGGAAGCACAGCCGAAGGAAAGACCTATACCAACAGGGAGATCTACCACAAGCAGATGAGCGTTCTCCCCTACTCGTCATCTGTTTCCGGTGCCGTGATCAAACCCACGGAAGAAGGCGTCATCAGACACAAGGCGCTTACGGCCATGGAGGAGCAGACCAATATGCAGCTGGCACAGATCCGTAAGCAGATAGAACTGCTGGCACTGCAGGCACAGGAGATCCAGAAAAGGAAGGACCTGTCCATGATGATCTATAATGCCAAGCTGAACTTCCAGCCCGTCATCGGCCAGGTATACTACCTCTACGAGAAAAAAGATGACTCCATCATGATCTCCATGATCTCTCCGAGGGAATGGGGCGCTTCCGGGCCGTTTAAACGCTTTGTGGCCAAGGTACAGTTGCTTGCGGACCATACGTGGACGGAGATCCTTTGATATCCCGGCAGCATGGTATCTGAACATCCGGCCCTTAAATACTAACTTTCGGGATGGAACTGGATAAGATCAGGACGTTCTATGATGATTTTGTTGCGGAACAGGTGAGGTCCGGCGCCAACCCGCGGATACGTGGCCTGTTCCGACGTATGATCGCTTCTGGATTGAAAAAAGACGCGCGCGTCCTTGAGCTGGGCTGTGGCGTGGGCATGCTCACGAAACTGTTGGCGGACCATGTGAGCAATGGACTTGTGGAAGCCGTTGACCTGAGTGAAGCTTCCATCCGCTATGCCAGGGATCATTTCTCCGGGCCCAATGTCAGGTTTGTTGTGGACGATGTAGTAAACTATCGGCCCCAACTGGCTTCCCCCGATGTGATCACGCTGTTCGATATCCTGGAACACATTCCCATGGACCGCCATGATGCGTTGTTCGCGAATATTTCCACTTTAACTGCGGACCATACCCGAATTCTGATCAATATCCCGAGTCCTGCCTCCATTGCGTACGACAGGATACATAACCCCTCCGCATTGCAGATCATAGACCAGGCACTGCCGGTTTCATTTATACTGGGCAATATCGAAAAGCATGGGCTGGAACTGAAACATTTTGAAACCTACAGCATTTGGGTGGAGAATGACTACCAATACATCGAGGTAGTCAAGCGGGTTACGTACACGGGGCAGTTACTTCCCAAGTCCTTATGGCAAAAGATCCGTGAGAGGTTTTAGTTACTTAATTACCTGCCGCAGGAATGTATTCAAAGGCACGGATCTCCCGAGTGGTTCCAGGAAGAAACAAAACACGTTGATGGCAACCGCAAGCCAGGTTGCCGGGTGGCGCAGCTTTTCATATTTCCAAGCGCCGAGTAATACCATGGCGATGATGATCACTTGTGAGATGAAGAGCGGGAACATAATATCTATAGCAGGCCATTCCTTGATATGCATGCCCACGTAGATGTTCTGAATGCCGCGGCCCAGTGCAGGCATCATGATCACGAATACAGATGAGATCAGCCACCAGGCATGATCCTCTAATTTTTTCCTGCGAATAATGCTTTGGATGATGACAAAAGCGAATGCCGTCATCATCACGATCTCAACGGCCGCTACGCCCTGGAAGAACCAGGGCTCAAAAGGCCCAAAGTTTGCGCGGTCGGCAGCGGACCGGTCTGCATTAGCATAATCACGTTGCATCATGCTCAGTGCCGTCAGGCACACACCGCCTGCCAGGAACATCCCGATGATGCCATAGGTCCTGTGTTTGGGAAGTTGGCCGTGTGTGGCCAGGTAAGGCTGGAAGATGAGGAAGAGATACCATGCAGTGCCTGTCCAGTAATGTACATGCACGGACCATGCATTGTCTGTAAGGTCACCCCAGTAATCTCGAAATATCCCAAACTGCATAAAGGCCATAGGCAGGATCATCCAAAGGTGCAGGCGGGTGTATTTCTTCATGTTGGGTAAGGTATACATTAACGGTGTTAATTCAAATACGGTCGGCCAGCCGTACGCATTGCCCGAAACCCAAAAGAACTCAACCTTTTTGAGTTAAAAAGATTTTTCTGATGCTTGCAAAAACTGGATCTAATCATTATTTTGGACTACAACCTCCTCCATATGCCGGGAAAAACACTCACCATTTTAGGGCTTATCCTGCTGACAACCCTCAGCGCATCGGCCCAGGAAAACGCAAGTGAATTGCGGTATCGCCCAGAGGAAGCATTTGAATTTCAGCCACTGAAACCCTGGTCATCTGACCCTGAAATGAACCGGTACCCGGGTTATGGATATTTCCGGGTGCAGCGGGTATATGCAAGCCGGCCTCCGGGAAAGATCTGGTTAAATACGCAGACTCCATTGCTTGAGAAAGTACCCAGTGACCCGAGGCTTCAACAAAAAAGATCAACCACGTACAACAGATTCTGGCCCGCCTTCGGCAGGGTGGCCGGCACACTGGCTTCTACGTTCCTCCAGACAACCGCCGGCACCAACTGGCTGCGTTGATAAAAGACTTGCGAACCACGAACTACGAACGGCTCTCTGCGAACTAAGTCAGCAGTTAACCGTTCATCTATTCATACATATGCTTAAAAGAACGCTCACCGTTTTGGGCCTGTTGCTATTGTTTGTGCAGACATCGGCCCAAACCTCCCCTGTCCTGTTTGAGAATGTACGCATCTTTGACGGGCGCAAATTGCTGGCCGGCACGCGCGCTGTATTGGTAGACAGTGGAAGGATCGTTTTGATATCCACAAGTGCCGGCAATATCCCTGGCGTAATATCGAGGATCAACGGAAAAGGGAAGACGCTGATGCCCGGCCTTATTGACGTACACGTTCACTTGACATTTGGTGCACTGACCATGCAGGATATGATGGCCCAGGATGCAGACGAGAAAACCATTCTGGCTAAAGTGGCCATCTCGGCGCAGAAAACATTGATGCGCGGTTTCACCAGCGTGAGGGACATGGGTGGGCCGATATTCCCATTAAAAGCAGCGATCGACGGCGGCAAGGTTAACGGCCCCAGGATATGGCCTTCCGGCGCCGTCATCAGCCAGACGGCTGGCCATGGTGATTTCAGGCTTCCATCTGAAGGCTCAAGAAGATTCACCGGCAAACCGTCCAGATCAGAGTTGCTGGGAGCAAATTTCATTGCCGATGGCAGGGATGAAGTGTTGACGGCTACGAGGGAGAACTTACGCTTTGGCGCGAGCCAGATCAAGATCATGGCTGGCGGCGGAACGTCATCGGCATATGATCCCGTTGATGTTACCCAATACACGCTGGATGAAATGAAAGCAGCCGTGGAAGCTGCGGAGGACTGGGGCACTTATGTAGCCGTGCATGCCTACACTCCTCGTGCCGTCCAACGTGCGATCAGTGCAGGGGTCAAATGTATAGAGCATGGCCAGTTGCTGGATGAGAAAAACACTTCAGCTGATGGCGCAAAAGAAGATCTGGCTGAGTACACAGAACCTGGTAGAGGACACGCCGGACATGGACCCGCTGCGACGGGAGAAAAGAAAGCCCGTTGTAGAGGGCAAAAGAAATTATGGCCGATGGCAAAACGACTGGGCGTAAAGCTGGCCTGGGGTACGGACTTCCTTTTTGAGCCGGAACAGAATGAGAAGCAGAACGAATATATCCTGCGATTGAAAGCTTGGTTCAGCAATGAGGAGATCCTCAGGATGGTCACCTATGACAATGCACAGTTGCTCCAGTTGAGCGGGCTTCGCAGTCCCTATCCCGGAAAACTGGGTGTAGTGGAAACAGGCGCACTGGCAGACCTCATATTGGTGGACGGTGACCCTGTAAAAGATATTGAACTGATCGCGCAACCGGAAAAGAAATTCATGGTGATCATGAAAGACGGGAAGATCTGCAAGAACCTTTTGCAGTGAATGCAGGACAGGACCATTGACCCTGCCTGGTTTATTTTTCAATAGTGATTGACTCACTCGGTGCCAGAGGATTTGAGTTTGTATCAATCAAGTGAGTTTTAACATTCTATTGCTTAAACTTTTTGCACCAGTATCTATTTTACCTGCGCAAACCTAAGTTATGAGACAATTAATGTTGCTGACCACCGCGCTCTGCGCTTTAGGTACCAATGCCCAGGAGAAATACACCATGCCTTTAAAAGAAAGTTATACAGGGGTGGGTGAAATAAGAAACAGATTCCTGCCGCAACCGTCTGACGACTTACACAACATTCCTGACGGACTTACCAGCCACAAAGCTTATGTGCTGAAAACGTCCAAAGACGCAACCCTGAAGGGCAGCCTGCACTTACTCTCGGCCTATGACAAGAAAGGGGAAAGACTGGTATTTGTGGACACGGACAATGACGGAGATTTCCGGGATGAGAAAGGCCTTGATGCTTATCATCTCAGACTGGCAGCCAACAGGAATGAAATGTATACCGTAAGGATGTGGAATACAATGACCCCGTATCGGGCAGACCTGCAACAACGAGCATACGTATCTATCCGGAAACGTTCAGTTTCCAGTTCGAAGTCAAAGACAAGCAGCATCATCTTGAGGTGATAGTGAAGAAAGAGCCCAGGATCGCTGTCCTGGATAACGCTAACGTATTGGTGATCCATAGCAAGGACATTTTGCCTTTGTACAATTTGAACAACTGTGTGGTCACGGTCAAGAGCAGGAATAACGGTCGATGGAATTTTGACATGGTGAAAGACAGTAAGCATATTGAAGCGGGACCATGGATCTATTCCCTTGCAAGCATAGACCCCAAGGAGAAGGCATTGAACTTTCTAAAACGCCCAGGGGGCCTGTAGAAGAGCCTGATGACAAATACATTTTCGCGGCAACAGGAAATGATATCAGGACCAATGCACCATTAGAGACCAACGGGAAAATACTGATCCTCGATTTTTGGGGAACCTGGTGTGCCCCCTGCAAGTCGCTCACCCCAGCGCTGAAAGAATTTCATGCGGACCTGGACAAATCCAGATTCAAAATGGTTGGCATTGCGTTGGACCAGGACAGCCTGCAGGTGAAACGGTATCTCCTGGAGAACAACATCCAGTGGCAGAATATATTTGTCAGCATGCGCAATGTGGGCAACACGGTGATCAGCGATCTCAAGGTAAGCTCTTACCCCACACTCATGGTCATAGGTAGTGACGGGAAGATCCTATTCAGGGAATCAGGCTCCGATGCATTGTCCAAACTGAAACCCAAACTGAAGAAGTTGGCGCGCACATAATTTTTTGCAACTGCTTTGAACGAAGTGGCTCCCGCGTGGGGGCGCTTCACTATTCTCCGTATAGGGATCCTTGATCTTTTTGGCTTCGTAGCGGATATTGCTGAAGTGGACGGTACAGGAATTGCCTTCAGGCGATTGCGCGAGGAATCCGAGTGAAAGTGGTTTGTCGTTGGGAAATTGCAGATGCCTTACCAGGAACCACTTGGTATTGTTGGCAGAATAATAGAGCGTGACACGTTTCCTGCCTTGGCTATCTTATAGTACACTTTATTGGACGGTATTTCCACGGAATTACAGTCGTCAGAGATATCGCGGGTGACCACGGACACTACCCTTCTCGCGCCGGTATAGTCTTTCTCGAAACAGAATTTGATCCAGTTCAGGCTATCCCTTCTCAACACGATGGCTCCCCCATCCCATTTGGTGGCAAACTTATGTTCAATAGCAACAGTAAGAACGAAGTCCGCATCCGGCCTGAACATGAGCTTAGGTGCATTGTCTGTATTGTAAGTGACGTTGGGGTCTCGGAACATATCGGTCTTCCCGCCTGCAACGATGGTGAAGCCATCCTTGGTTGGGGTGAAAGACTTTGCCTGGTTCTCCCAATACATGGGAAATGGGATCGATGCGACCCTGACCTCCTGGGCGTTCATAGATGAGGACATTGTCCAAACCAATGCAATGGTGATGATGTATTTCATGTACTTCATTTTACCGCTTCTGCTGTCAAAGCCTGGCCTTTTTCCACCTCCAGGTCTGCATAGCTATACAGGTGACCTAGCCGGTCCATCGCACGCGATGCTTTAATTCTCTTGCCTCCTGAATTAATATAGGATAAGCTCCATAATATTTTGCTCTCCAGGTAACGGCATGTTCCCCCAGGTTGGTGAAAGTTGTTTTGCGATCTGAAACATGCGCTACGGAGACAGCCCCGTTGAACATTGGGATATTCTTTACGGTGACCGACTGCGTATCATTGGTGAACATCGGGCAGGTGGTAATACGTCTTGATGAAGCTTCAGCCTCTATACCCATGGTTCCCGGATGATGCTTTCGATGGCGCTGAATGCACCTTCGGGATAGTCGCGCCGCTTATCTGCCAGTATCTTCTGCAGGAAAGCATAGGCGTCTTCCTTGAGACCATTGCGATAGAAAAGGTATGGCAGGTAAGACAGTACTTCTATCTGGGTATTGCGAATACCGGAAAGAGAGTGTTCTATTCGTTCCCGATCGGTCACCACATCATACCACAAAAGGAATTCACTGGCGGCATACCGCCATGGTAGAACTTACCATCGGTCTTATAAAAACCGTAATACGCTTTTGCGTCCTTATCCCACCACTGCTTTTCAATAAGTCGGCGGTAGGCTTCAGCCTTGTCCAGGTATTTACGGGCCTCATTTCCCGTCCTCTTACTTGCAACATCTTGCCATAGGTACTGAACCCATTGGCGATCATACCGAGCAGGTCGCTACTGACGGCGATATCATCCTGGCCCTCGTCATAAGAAGGAATACCCCGGGCCTGCCTGTATTTGACGGTTCCGGGCCGGAGATTCATAATGGGAGGTCTTTGCATGATGGTATTCACGCCCAATTGCCAACGTTCGACATACTCATTCAGCGTGAGTGTAAAAAAAACGATGGAATGCGGGATCGGCGATATAGGAGTATCTCCGGTCCACTGGTAAAGTTTATAGCAGGCATCGATGATATCAAAGTTTGCATTCAGGTTATACCAGAAATCATCATCAGATGCATAATCAACGGGGGCCGGCTTGTTGTATCGGTTGATCTCCCAGTAGGAGCAGAAATCCTTGGCCGCGCTGATGTTCTCCACAAACCGCTGCATCATGTTCCTGTTCTCCTTCTGCAGGCGAGTATTTCAGCACCGATACTTTGGTGGCTCACATCCCTGATGCAGAAAGCCTCGCGCTTGGGGAGTGCTGCTTCATACCAGGGTCCTACGGATCGTTGGGATCGCCTACATAGCCCAGGGAAGTTTGCTTTGCCCAGTTGAACAGGGAAACGAGAAAAGGATCTGAAGAAGATAGCGAAAGCGAATCTTTCCCTGCGCTGGGACTGAGCGAAAATACAGGGTCCCAGAAATAAGAAAACAGAGACGACAATCAAGCGATAGAACAACATCCATATAAGATAGTGGAATTGCCACTGGTTACAAAATCACGGTTTAGGGGATATGGGCATCCGCATAGCGGTGCTATGTTGCAGGAAACAGCGTGCATGAAAAAGACAATGATCATTTTGCTGGTATCAGCTTTCATTACAGCAGGCCAACTCAGGGCGCAAACAGCCTATGCCTGGATCACCGATGCCTCGGGAAACACCATAAGGGGTGATGGTCTGGAAAGGGGTTATGAGCGACAGTTCACCGTATATAATCTCACCAACGCGAAGCAGATCAATCCCACGCTTTCTTTCCAAACACCTGTGCAGCCGGCCACTGGGACCTTCCAAAATATCCAGTTGAACAAGCAGGTACTTGCCAGGGTTGTTATCACTATTTGCAAGCCGAGGAAAGAAAGTATCCTGCGCAGGGAATATACCATTACGATGGAGAACGTCAGTATTACAGAATGTTCCAATTCCAGCGACAATGGGGTTAACCTTACAAGGCTTGGCCTGCAGGCGCAGCGTGTGGGCTTCACCTACTATACCGTAGATCGCATTACTAACCAGCAGTCGGTATCCTCAAAATCGGGCTACGATTTCACCACCAACAAAGCGTGGACGGCGTTCTGAAACAGAACCCCGTTCCCTAAACCCGCACCAGCTAACCCCTGAACTATTTCGTCATTAAAGGTCCCAGATTCCGCATGCCATATTTTATGGTGAGCGCATCCATCTTAGCGGGTGTAGGATCCTTCATGTCATTAGCTTCGCGGAAGAAGTCTTCCAATCCGCCTGCCGGGCTGACAGCATAGATGAGGGTTCCCTTCTCTGAGAGCTGCAGCCACTGGTGAGCGATCTTCCTGGGAAGGAAAATGGTATCCCCCGCACCCAATTCGGTGACCAGGTCACCGCAAACGAACTTGTAGCGCCCTTCTATCACGGAGAAGTATTCATCCTGTTCATCATGGACATGCAAGGGCACGCTGGCCGGGCCATAACCCGTGAAGAGAAATACGCTCATGGCGCCATCAGTGTCTTTTTTTGAGATGACCACGTCATTGGATGGACGCCCATGTATTTCATCACGGGAGCACCGGAACGGTTGGTGCCTGCACGCACGATGAAGGGTTCCTTAGTGGTTTGTGATGCTGTTTTAACGTCCGCAAGCTGCAGTGCGGGAAATGCCATCAGGGCATTCTGCAAGAAGTGTTTTCGGTTCATTGTTTGAAGATTGTGAACCGAAAATAGAATGCTGACCATCCTGCAAAGTGGTAAAAACCGGACGTTTTATGTCTCTGCCATCCCCAGCAATCGTTCCGGAGCCTGGTTATCTATCTCAAAGAATTGCCTGGGCGAATAACCCGTGAACAACTTATAGTCCTTGACGAGATGCTGGTAATCGTGATAGTCGAGTTGCATGGCTATTGAAAGCCAGTCCTTTTCCGGGTAGCGGTTCTTCATGCGAAAAGCCTTATCGAACCTGGCCATTTTAAGGAACAGTTTGGGTGAAAGCCCGATCCATTCGTTGAATTTCCTGTCTAACTGTCTGGGCGACAAACACGCTGCCCTTGCCAGCTTATCAACTGAGAATGTCCCTTCCATTTGCAGCCAGGCCCGGGTCACTATTTCCACGGGATGTGTATCCATCCGCAGTTTACGGGTAAGCCTGACCAAATACTCTTCCACCATCCTGATCATCTCATTATAATCATTCGCCCCTGCTAAGGTTTCGTTCACCTGTTCCACTTCAGGACCAAAAAGATCAGCGGCAGAAATATAGATATCCGCCAATTGATGGGCAGATACGCCGGTTAACCGATGTACCGAACCGGGCTGGAAGATCACTTGAAGGGCCAGCGTCTTGGCTGCAGGATAGCGCTGCAATACGAAAGATTGTGGCCCCATGAAAGCGGCACCGGAGCATGATGCGAGATCCTTTCTGCCCGCGAGGCTTAAGTATTCCCTGTCCTTCAGCGCAAACTGCAGGCAATGTTCCGGCCTCGGGGGATACCATTTACCGGGCACCTGGAAGCCGGACGGGAAGTTGAAATCAATGATGCGGTAGAGGCGGACATGGTCAGCCAGGAAAGCGCTTGGTTTTATCTCATTGATCAGCATGGTGGGTTAACCTGAAGTTAACTAAACTCAACATATAAGTCTAACATCCAGAATAACCTTTCTTTTGAACAATCGTTTCAAAACTGGAGAACTTTCGATCTCGTCCTTATCGTTCCTAAGGCCAAACTCGAACAGCCAGAATCTTGAAAAAGCAGATTACACTAAATATGTACAAGACTATTGCTGCCCCCACTCCATAAAACTCACAATCATAAAATAGTAAGTCATTAAACAAGTATCTGAAAGCGTGAAACGATTACCGCAAACTGAGGAACATATACAAGATAATAGAATAGGGGTATTTTTGCAAACGCTTGCATTTCCCGGATCTTCTCTCTACCTTCTCTCATCCTGCCCCACTCCTCTCAACCTAAATACACCTATTATGGACAAAGCACTACGCAACACTTCGATCTTTATTGTACTGATCATTATTGGCGTACAATGGGGCTTTTATGTTCCTTACACGAGCCAGTTCCCCAAATTCGTTAACCAAACCAATATCATTCATGTCCACGGCGCATTGCTGATGACATGGTTAATGCTGCTGGTGATACAGCCCATCCTGATCGCTACGGCCGGGCGCAACTGCACCGGACCATTGGAAAACTCTCCTGGGTCCTGGGCCCTGCGATCATCCTGACCATCTTTCTGGTGGGAAGAAGTTCCTACAACAGGCACCTGACTGAAGCGCCCCTGACCTTCAACCTCGAAGTGATGGTCCTCGACATCGCGGATTCCTGTCGTTCGCCCTTTTCTGGGCACTTGCCATGATCAACCGGAAAAATCCCGCCGCACATATGAGATACATGATCTCTACCGCAATCCTCGGAATAGGGCCTGGCGTAGGCAGGGGCCTCATCTCGTCCTTTGGTTTTGACATCTACCAGGCGTTGACCATTGCGGATGTGATAGACCTCGTGATCGTTGGCGTTCTTCTTGGTTATGACATCATCAACAAGAAAAACTACAAGCCTTTCCTTGTTGTGTTCATCACTTTGCTCATCGGCTCCATTCTCTGGCAGGCCCGGGACAGCAACGCATGGCAGTCGTTCGCGAAAGCATATGCGGCATTACTGTATTAAAAAAAAAGCCCGACGATCACTCGCCGGGCTTACGCTATACTTACTAACCCCTCTTACTTCACTTCTTCAAATTCAGCGTCTGTAACGTTCTCACCTGAACCCTTCTCACTTCCAGCTTCTCCCTGCGGAGCAGCACCGCCCTGGTTGGAAGCGTTGTACATATCGGAACTAGCCGCCATCCACGCATCATTCAGTTCCTTGGTACCTGCTTCAACAGCGTTGAGGTCCTGTGACTTGTGCGCTTCTTTCAGCTTGTTGAGGGCTGTTTCGATAGCGCCTTTCTTATCTGCGGGAACTTTGTCACCGAATTCTTTCAATTGCTTTTCTGTCTGGAAGATGAGTCCGTCAGCCGCGTTCAGTTTATCGATCCGCTCGCGCTCGGCCTTGTCGGTAGCCTCGTTGGCGCGGGCCTCAGCCTTCATCTTTTCGATCTCCTCCTTGGTCAGGCCTGAACCGGCTTCGATCCTGATCTTCTGCTCCTTGCCGGTGCCCTTATCCTTCGCACTCACGTGGAGGATACCATTGGCATCGATGTCAAAGGTCACTTCGATCTGGGGAACGCCACGCGGTGCGGGCGGGATACCATCCAGGTTGAAGATACCCAGGCTCTTGTTCTGGCCAGCCATCGGCCTGTCGCCCTGCAGTACATGGATCTGCACGCCGGGCTGGTTATCCGATGCCGTGGAGAACACCTCGGATTTCTTGGTAGGTATGGTAGTGTTGGAGGCGATCATAGTGGTCATCACACCGCCCATGGTCTCGATACCGAGGTTCAGGGGGGTAACGTCCAGCAGCAACACGTCCTTCACTTCACCGGTCAGTACCGCACCCTGCACGGAAGCACCGATCGCTACGGCCTCATCAGGGTTCACGCTCTTGTTGGGCTTTTTGCCGAAGAATTTCTCAACGATCTCCTGCACCTTGGGGATCCTGGTAGAACCGCCCACGAGGATCACCTCGTCTATCTGGCCGGCGGAAAGTCCTGCGTCCCTCAGTGCGGCCTCACAAGGCTTGAGGCAACGCTCGAAGAGCGAGTCAGCAAGTTGCTCGAACTTGGCTTGCTCAGCTTCTTCACGAGGTGCTTGGGCACGCCGTCAACTGCCGTGATATAGGGAAGGTTGATCTCTGTTTCTGAAGAGGATGAGAGCTCGATCTTGGCTTTCTCAGCGGCCTCTTTCAGGCGCTGCAGGGCCATGGGGTCCTTGCGGAGGTCCACGTTCTCATCGTTCTTGAATTCGTTGGCCAGCCAGTCCATGATGACCTTATCGAAATCGTCACCACCCAGGTGGGTGTCACCATTCGTGGACTTCACCTCGAATACGCCATCACCCAGTTCGAGGATGGAGATATCAAAAGTACCACCACCGAGGTCGAACACGGCGATCTTGCTGTCGTGCATTTTCTTGTCCAGGCCATAAGCGAGTGCCGCTGCGGTAGGCTCGTTGATGATACGGCGAACGTTCAGGCCCGCGATCTCACCGGCTTCCTTGGTAGCCTGGCGCTGGGCGTCATTGAAGTAAGCGGGAACGGTAACCACCGCTTCGGTCACTTCCTGGCCCAGGTAGTCTTCCGCCACTTTCTTCATTTTCTGGAGCACCATGGCGCTGATCTCCTGCGGCGTGTACATCCTGCCGTCTATGTCAATACGAACTGTATTATTGTCACCTTTTACCACTTTATAACTCCAGTGCTGCATTTCCTCAGACACTTCATCATGCCTGCGGCCCATGAAGCGCTTCACGGAGGTAATGGTATTAATGGGGTTAGTAATGGCCTGGCGCTTGGCAGGGTCACCTACCTTACGTTCCCCGTTTTTCAGGAATGCCACCACGGATGGGGTGGTTCTGCGGCCTTCATCATTGGCGATCACCACTGGTTCGTTACCTTCCATCACTGCCACGCAGGAGTTGGTAGTTCCGAGGTCGATTCCGATAATTTTTCCCATGATTCGAATGAATTTAATGTACCCCTTAGGTATCAAGTTATATGCCGAGGGGCAGCGGAGTGCCTAAATGGCAGGGTTTAGGGATAAGCGTCTGGGGTTTAGGGCTGGGCGCCGCTTTTTGGCGGCTGACGGCTATCCTGCCCGCCACAATATCAGCGTGGATGCGGGAGTTTTCGATGAACCATTTATTGGTCTGCATACCTCCGCAGATCACCCCTGCCAGGTAGATGCCCGGCACATTGGTTTCCATGGTCTCTGGTGTCATGTTTGGGTATGAAAAGCCCGTCCGTGGGGTCCAGTTCCACGCCCATGGTCTGCAAAAAGCTGAAATCCGGCTTATAACCGGTCATGGCCAGCACATAGTCATTGGGAACAATGATGGTCTCCCCCTCAGCGAACTGTGAACTGCCGGATCCGACCTTAACAACCACGTGGTCTTCATGGATCTCTGCAAGGCCGGAATTAAAGTACGCCTTAATAGATCCTTCCTTGATGCGGTTCTCAATATCCGGCTTGACCCAGTATTTCACGTTATCCCCAAAGGCGGACTCACGGATCACCATGGTCACTTCCGCCCCTTTGCGGTAGCTTTCCAGGGCCACATCCACGGCAGAGTTGGCAGCACCCACCACCACGATCTTCTGCCCGTAATAGGGATGCGCCTCCTTGTAGTAATGGTGCACCTTGGGCAGGTCCTCCCCGGGGATGTTCATAAGGTTGGGGATGTCGTAAAAGCCGGTAGAGATCACGATGTTGTTGGCTGTGTATTGGCCTTTGGAGGTCTTGATGAGGAAGGGAGAAGTGGAAAGGGGAAAGTTGGAAGCCTGCGAACTTTTAACTTCCAAAACACGCTCATATAGCCTTACATCGATCTTCCAATGCATCGCCACCTCCTGTAATACTCCAGCGCTTCATCACGCGTGGGCTTGGGATTATGGGAAATGAAGGGCACGTCGCCTATTTCCAGTTTGTCTGACGTGGAGAAGAATGTCATGTTCAGCGGATAGTTGTACAGCGAGTTCACCAGGGTGCCTTTTTCTATCAGCACATATGAAATGTTATGCTTCTTACAGGCAATGGCACATGCCAGTCCTATCGGCCCCGCCCCTATGATCACCACATCAAATGTTTCCATCGCTTTCATTTCCTTAATTTCTTCCGCTTTTCGCCATAAATTTATCGCAATGTGGCCTGAAAAACTATTACCGTTGATGTTTTTGCTGCTCATGCTCTCCTGCAGCAAGAAACAGATCACCCAGACACCGCCTGCTCCCAATACCGTTGCCTCGCTGGATACCCTGCCATTGTCAGACATTGATATACCCATCCGGATAAACCTCAGGCCAGTTTACGCCATTGCCGAGAAAAATGTGCAACAGGAATACACCACGCCCAACTACCCGCTCAAGTTTGTGGAGGAGAATTGTGATACCCGGTACATGTATAAGTTCCGCCGTGGCCCGCTGCAGTTTTCCGGTGCAGGCAATCAAATGCAGTTCGGTTTCACCGGCTATTATATCATTGCGGGCGGACAAAGGCTGTGCACCGGCACGGGTAAGGACCGCACGCCCCTGACGCCATGGAGCCCCACCTGTACATGCGGGTTGAAAGAGGGAGAGCGGAGAGTGAGAGTGAGTTTTACGGCAGGCATGATGATGAACCCGCAGTACCACATCGTCCCCCTTATCAAGACCAATGATCCGCAGCCGCTGGACAAATGCACTGTCTGTTTCTGGGGACAGGATATCACGCCCGTGATAATGGACAGGCTCAAGGCGCAACTCGAAGAAGCCCGCGCGGGCATGCAGGACACACTGGGCAGGATGGACCTTCGCCCGCAGTTCCAGAAGATCTGGGATATGCTGAATGCCGTTCAACCACTCAACGGCTACGGCTACCTGCAGATCAACCCGGAGCAGGTCAGGATGAGCGACCTGCGCGTGGAAAAGGATACGCTGAAGATGAGTGTGGGCATTTCGGCAAGGCCCCGCGTGGTGCAGCAAAGGCCGGCAGAATTACGTACCGTGATCCCTGACCTGGCTGTGGGCCAGAGCCGAAAAAGGATTTTCCATTTATACCGATGCGCTCCTCAACTATGACTCCCTCTCCAGCATATTGCAGGCGCAGATGTACAAGAAGCGGTTTGATGCGGAAGGCAAACACATCATTGTGGAGAAAGTGCAGGTATACGGCACCGATAGTAAGATGCTGAACCTGAAAATGGCTTTTTCGGGGTCGACATCAGGGACATTCTACCTCGGTGGCAGGCCGGTGTATGATGCCGTTACCAAGGAGCTCCGACTGGAGAACCTGGATTATGATATACAGTCGAAAAGCCTGGTGGTAAAGACCGGCGAGTGGCTGTTCAACGGCAGGATCACCCGCGAACTGGAGAAGTATACCCGGTTCAACGTGAAGGACTACGAGAAGAACCTGCTGGACATGATCAATGCCAATTTCAACAGGGAGCTGAGGCGGGGCATCTACATGAATGGCGGGGTGCAGCAGGTAAGCATAGAAAAGATCTATCCGTTCACTGATGCTTTGGTGGTGCGCTTCTCTGCAAAGGGCGACCTGGAAGTGCTGGTGAATGAACTCAATTTTTAGCCACTGATTCCTTGAAGGTGAAGTGGCGCTGCATCAAGTAGCTGAACAGCACAATGATCACCGTGATGATGATCTTGCGATGGTGGGATAAAAGCCGAAGACCTCCACAAATAGTTTCAGCAATACATAGTTGAGGAAGATATTGATCAGCACCAGCATGAAATAGCGTGCGAGCTGTACCCTTCCGCGCAAGATGGAATCCGTGAATACCACGTGCGCATCAGCATGAAGCCGAAGGGAAAGGTGATGCAGAAAGCCAGCAGGAAGGCGGCGATGTAAGGACTGATGGCGATACCAAAGGGCAGGTGCAGTACTTCTTTCTTGAAGATGAAGTTGTAGCCGATGAAGAACAGGAAGATATCGAGGCTGGTGTTCATGCTGCCACAGGCCAGGTATCGAAACGTTTTTGTATCGATAAAGGCCGGAACGGCGGATGAAAAAAGTCGATAAATGAGGTAATGCGGTCCTTCATTGCTGCCGCAAAGTTACTCAAATCAGCTGAATATGCACCTGTAGGTGATATGCCGCTTCGCGAAAACGGCGCCCGTAGCCTCGTGAATGGCGATCATCTGCTTGTTGAAATCACCTACCCATGACAGCTCCAACTCATCGTATACGGTGTTGGGAACCACGTATTCCTTGAGTTTGATGAAGAGTGCGGATTCCAGTCCGAGCCTTTGGTATTTCTTCTTGGTGCCCATGATCACGGCGCGCATCTTCTTGTTTTTAACAATGTATTTATTCCAGAGGAAGCGCAGTTTGCCGCTGAGGTTCAGCTTTCCGTTGAGTCCCCGGATGAGTTCATTGGTATCCGGCAGGATCAGACGAAGGCGCGGGTTCCCGTCCACATAGGCGAACCATACCAGTTTCTCGTCCACGATGGGCTTCATCTTCTCAAAGCTTTCGCGGATGGTGCGTCTGTGATCTCGGTGAAGTTCTCGAAATCGCGCCATGCGTCATTATAGATGTCCTTTGAAGTCGGCAGAGAATTGCGCCAGGTCCTTGATCACTAAATGCTTAAAACTGATCCCCGGTTTTTTCGATACCCAGGTTGCGATCTTGGTGAAGCGTTCCGGGAAGGGCTTGGTGGCGTAGAGCTTGTTGGAGATCTGTTCATACATCACCTTGAAGCCGTAGTTCTCAAAGAGACGCTTATAGTAAGGCGGGTTATAGTTCATGCCATAGTAGGGAACGGTGAATCCTTCCACCAGCAATCCCCACCACATGTCGTTCTCGCCGAAATTGATAGGGCCATCCATCGCCCCCATTCCGCTTTGTTGCAGCCATGCCTTGGCGGTATCAAAAAGGAGGTCGGCAGCGTCCTGGCTGTCGATACATTCAAAGAACCCACATCCGCCGGTGGGCTGTTCGTAATGGTAGGCTTTCTTCTTGTTGATGAAGGCCGCGATGCGACCGATGAGCCTGCCGTCACTGCTTTCAGTATCCAGCGTGTGCATTCGCCGAAGCTGTGGAAATTGTTGCGTGCGGGATCGAAGACGGATTCGATGTCGTTATCCAGCGGACAGACCCAGAGCGGATCCTTTGCATAGAGTAAACGTGGAACGTCAAGAAATGCTTTTCGTGTATCCTTATCTGTTACTTCGATGACCTTCATGCAGTGCGTTTCGGATGGCAAAAATACGATAATGCTAGAACAGGTTGGGATAATCGCTGATGATACCATCCACCCCATTGCCTTCAGCTCCTCGATGCGGGCTTTGGTGTTGACGGTCCAGGGGATGACTTTGATCTGCCTCTCGTGGCAGTATTTCAGCAGTTCCGGCGTGACCAGCGTGTGCTCGGGGCTATAGATATCCGGCGCTGAAACCCAGCTTTGGAAAGGTTCTGTTCAATGGAATTCTTCTCCGTACCCTCGATGAGATAGGCGATCCGCACCTTCGGCCATTTTTGGTGGATGTACTGTATGGTGCGTTCGTCAAAACTTTGTATGATCACGCGGTCCAGGATCTTCTTTTCAGCCAACAAGCCATCAGCAGATCAGAAAATACTGCCGGCGCGGGTTGCAAACCGTTCTTCTCCGCCAGTTGGTCAGATTTGGTTTCGATGTTATAATGCGGTTTGGGCAGCTTGTGCAGCTGCACATAGGCCTCTACGGAATCAATGAGCTCGGTAAGCAGCGGCTTATAGGCCTTCATTTTCTGCTGCTGGGGAAAACGGAGAACGGGCTTCATGCCTACGTCCCATCGGCGGATCTCGGCATAGTCCATCTTGTACAGGTTGTACTGTAACTGGTCAGCGGCCGTGAAGGTCTTGCCCTCGGGCGTGGTGGAGATCTCCCAGGAGAAATAGGGATCGTGGGACACCACCACATTGTTATCCCTGCTGATCACCACGTCCATTTCCAGGGTGGTGACGCCCAGGTCAAGGGCTTTGATCATGGCTGGGATGGTGTTCTCGGGCATCAGGCCCCGGGCTCCCCTATGGCCCTGTGTATCAAATGCAGGTGTGCTCACGGTCTTGGATGGGGTTTTGCAGTTCAGCGCCATGGTGATGGCCAGCAGTGCCAGCAGCGGGTATAAGCGCGTTCCTTCGTACATTTGCCAACATTTATTAGGCAACAAGTTACATAATCGGCAATGATCACAGATAAAATCAGGGAATCGGTAAACAGTGCGTTGAAGAGCTTATATAACGTGGATGCGGATGCGTCCACCTACCAGGTGAACCAGACCAAGCCCGAGTTCGAGGGCGATTATACGGTGGTACTGTTCGCCCTTGTCAAGAGCCTGCGCAAGAGCCCCGAGCAGCTTGGACAAGAACTGGGCCAGCATCTGGTTTCCGCCGACCCTGGATTTTACACGCTTTCAATGTGATCAAGGGATTCCTGAACCTGTCCATCGCTGACGCGTTCTGGACCGGGTTCCTCACTTCGTCTTACACCAACAGCAACTACGGCCACCAGGCATCCAACGGACGCAAGGTGATGGTGGAATATTCATCTCCCAACACCAACAAGCCCCTGCACCTGGGCCACCTCCGCAACAACTTCCTCGGATGGAGTATAGCAGAGATCCTGAAGGCCGGCGGCAATGAGGTGGTGAAGACCTGCATCGTTAACGACCGTGGTATCCACATTTGCAAGAGCATGATCGCCTGGAAAATGTTTGGCAACGGTGCTACGCCGGCGTCAACAGGGATCAAGGGTGATCATTTGGTTGGCGACTACTATGTTCGATTCAATGATGAGTATAAGAAACAGATAGAGTCCCTTATAGCCAGTGGAAAGACAAAGGAAGAGGCAGAAAGGGAAGCCCCTATTTTCAAACAGGCGCAGCAGATGCTGGTGGACTGGGAAGCGGGCGTACCTGAAGTGATCGAACTTTGGAAAGAGATGAACAGCTGGGTCTATGCTGGCTTTGATGAAACGTACAAGCGCATCGGTTCTGATTTCGGTCAGAATGTACTATGAGAGCGACACCTATCTCCTGGGTAAGAAGATGGTGGAAGAAGGTCTGGCCAAGGGTGTATTTGTGAAGAAGGACGACGGGTCCGTGTGGATCGACCTGACTGCGGATGGACTGGATGAGAAGATCGTTCAGCGTAAAGATGGCACTGCAGTATACATTACACAAGATATTGGCCTGGCCATCGATAAATACAATGAGTACAAATGTGATGAGAGTATTTATGTGGTGGGCGATGAGCAGAATTATCATTTCAAGGTGTCTGAAGCTGATCTGCGAGAAAGCTTGGCCTCCCTTCTGCTGAAGGCATCTATCATCTTCCTATGGCATGGTGGAACTGCCCACGGGCAAGATGAAGAGCAGGGAAGGAACTGTTGTTGATGCCGATGACATCGTTCAGGAAATGGTAAATATTTCAGCGCAGCATACGCAGGAACTGGGCAAGGTGAAGGACTTTACTGAAGCTGAACTTGCCGAGCTCTACGAAACACTTGGCCTTGGCGCCCTCAAGTTCTTCCTGCTTCGGGTGGACCCAAAGAAGAAGATGATCTTCAATCCTGAAGAATCAATCGACTTCCACGGCTTCACCGGACCTTTATTCAATACACACACGCGCGTATCCGCTCCATCCTGCGCAAGGCGGGCGAAGTGCCATTACTGCGGCCATGTCTCCCCTGCTCAAACTGGAGAAAGAACTGATCGTATCCCTGGAGCAATATGGGTCGATGATACAGCAGGCCGTGGCAGACCACAACCCTTCTGTGATCGCGATCTATGTCTACAATCTGGCCAAACCTACAACTCATTCTATACCGAGCACAGCGTAACTAACGCTGAGTCTGAGGAGAAAAAAGCGCTGCGTTTGCAGTTATCATTGATGACGGCAAACGTGATCCGTTCGGGGATGGCGCTGCTTGGTATCCGGGTGCCTGAGAAGATGTAGCACATTATTTTTAGCCAATACCACTAACAAGTATGAAGTTTCTAAAAATTCAATCAATCCTTACTTTAGTGACCTCGTGTGCCTTCGTAATCATAGGTAGTTTAATTGTGGAGATAAGCAAACGGCCAGAGCTTTTCTTGGCTTTGGTTTAGTTGGATCATTAGTCTCTACAATACAAGTGATACTCAGCTCTAGAAATATCAATAAGTAAAAATTCACCAAAAGCGAAAGCCAAGACTGGAATAGCTCTGACCTATTCCAGCTTGTTTGTTTGATATATGGAATTAGTACACAGTAGGTCCTCTTCGTATTAACTTATTTATTTCAACCCTAAATTTCCTCAAAGCTACCTCAACACTATACCGCCCAAGGCAGGCAAATGAACTGTCAGGGCGTATCGGTCATTTTCTTCGTCAGTAACTTAACAGTAATGGAGGATTGAATACATCGCCGGTGCCGTAGAAGTCCTTGCTGTCTGAGTTGAAGATCTCTTTCCACTCCGACTTGCCTGTTACTTCGATGTACCAGTCCTGGCGTACGACGGGCGTCATGTTCATGATGATGAGCAGGTCATCTTCAGGGTTGACGCCTTTGCGACGGTAAGCCACTACGGACTCCGCACGATGGTTGAGGTCGGTCCACTCGAAGCCGTACTGATTGAATTGGTTTTCGAAGAGTGCGGGTTCCTTCTTGTACATGTGACAGAGCGCCTTTACGCACTCGCGCATTTTCAAGGTGGGGTTCAAACTGCAGCAGGTGCCAGTCGAGCTCGCTCTTATAGTTCCACTCCGTGGTCTGCCCGAACTCATTGCCCATGAAGAGCAGCTTCGCTCCGGGATGGGTGAACATATAGAGATAGAGCAGTCGAAGGTTGGCAAATTTCTGCCACTCATCACCCGGCATCTTGTACAGCATGGGACTCTTGCCATGCACCACTTCATCGTGGCTGAGGGGCAGCATGAAGTTCTCGTCATAGAAATACATCATGGAGAACGTGAACTGGTCCTGCTGGAACTGTCGGTATATCGGGTCCTGCTTGAAATACTTCAACGTATCATGCATCCAGCCCATCATCCATTTCATGCCGAAGCCGAGGCCGTCTTCAAACGTGGGACGGGAAACGCCGGGCCAGTCCGTTGCTTCTTCCGCGATGGTTTGCACATCAGGGAAATCGCGGTAGATGGTCTCGTTGAGGTCTTTGATGAACTTGATCGCTTCGATGTTCCCGTTGCCGCCGAATTCATTCGGCTCCCATTGCCCGGCACTGCGGGAATAATCCAGTCGGAGCATGGATGATACTGCATCCACGCGGATGCCATCGATATGGAACTGGTCGAACCAGAACCTTGCGTTGGAGATCAGGAAGCTCTTCACTTCGCCGCGACGGTAGTTGAAGATATAGCTGTTCCAATCCGGGTGATAGCCTTTCCGCATATCGGCATATTCATAGGTATGCGTACCATCGAACATAAATAATCCGTGTGCGTCGTATGGAAAATGCGAGGGAACCCAATCTAATATAACACCGATGCCCTCCCTGTGGAAATAATCGATCATGGCCATGAACTCCTCAGGGTGTCCGAAGCGGGAGGTAGGTGCGAAATAGCCCGTACCCTGGTAGCCCCATGACCCGTCGAACGGATACTCCATCACGGGCATGAGTTCCACGTGTGTGAAGCCCATGTCTTTAACATAGGGTACCAGTTGCTCAGCGATCTGCCAGTAGGAGAAGTATGAGCCTTCATCGTGCTTGTTGGGCCTGCGCCAGCTGGAGAGGTGGACCTCATATACAGAGAAAGGCGCATCCAGGGCATTGTTTTGCTTGCGCGTCTTCATCCATTCGGCATCATTCCAGGTGTATTCAAAGTTCCAGGTGATCGAAGCCGTCAGGGGCTTGAGTTCCCAGTAATGTGCATAGGGATCGCCCTTGTCCAGCTTTGCGCCTTTGAAACCGTGGATATGGTATTTATAAACCTCGCCGCGTTTCACGCCGGGAATGAATCCTTCCCAGATGCCGCTTTTGTCCAGGCGCACAAACAGCGGATGCGTGTCATCATTCCAGTTGTTAAAGTTCCCTTTCACTGAAACGCGGGTGGCATTGGGTGCCCAGACGGCGAAATATGTACCCTCCTCTCCCAGCACCTCCAGTTGTTTGTTGCCAAAATAGGTATAGGCGTTATACAAGGTTCCGTCCTGGAAATTGCGTATCACTTCTTCTGTGAACAGGGAATAGTTCCATACCGGCTTGGTGGAATCCACGAACTGCTCCTCTTCATATTTGCGCTTCGCCATAGAAATGATTTAACAACCATTAAACATAATCGAATATAATGCTTTGAACGTTAGCATTATTTTTAAACTGTTTATGAGAACATACACACTAATGTTCTGGCTATTGGCGCTGTCCCTCACGTCAACGGCACAGAAGCTAACCATCACCGGCGCAGTGCAGGACACATCCAACAAAAAACAGTTGCAGAATGCGTCTATCCTCCTCGTCAAGAAAAAAGACTCATCCCTTGTCACATTTGCCAGGTCCAATGCTTCCGGCGAGTTCAGCCTCAAGGCCGAGCCGGGGCAATATATGCTGATGGCCACCTATCCCGGGTTCGGGGATTATGGCGATAGTGTGAACCTCACAGACCAGCCCCTCAACCTTGGTAACATCTTCCTCACGCCCAAAAGCAAACTATTGGAGGAGATCATCGTGCGGCGCACCATCCCCGCGATCAGGATGAAGGGCGATACGGTGGTCTATAAAGCCGACAGCTTTAGGGTACAGCCCGGTGCCTCTGTGGAGGAACTGCTGAAAAAACTCCCGGGCATTGTGGTGGATAAGAATGGTAACATCACCGCACAGGGCGAGAAAGTGAGGAAGATCATGGTAGATGGCGAGGAGTTCTTCAGTGATGACCCTACCATTGCCACAAAGAATCTCCAGGCCAACATGGTGGATGAACTTGAGGTCTTCGATAAGAAATCCGATAAAGCGGAATTCACCGGTATTGACGACGGCCAGCGAACGAAAACGATCAACCTCAAGATCAAGGAGGATAAGAAGAACGGGTATTTCGGGAAGCTGGAACTGGGATCCAATTTCGACAATTACTGGTCCAATACTGCCATGCTCAATTATTTCAAGGGCAAGAAGAAATTTGCCGCGCACGGCATCATGGCCAGTGATGGAAGAACGGGCCTCAACTGGGGCGAAATGATGAACTATGGCGGCATGGGTAATATGGATATGGAGATGTCGGACGGCGGCGGTGTATCCATCAGCATCGAGTCTTCTGAAGAAGATTTCGACTTCGGCGGCAGGTTCGATGGCGAGGGCCTTCCACGCAGCTGGAGCGGCGGTATGCACTACTCCAATAAATGGGACAAGGACAAGCAGGGTATCAACACCAACTACAGGTTCAGGAAGATGATCAACGATGCGAGGGTTGAGAACCGAAGCCAGAACATCCTGCCGGATACCACCTTCTTTACCAACGAACGCAGCAACGCCTATAATACCAAGCAGAGCAACAACGTGGATGCCACGTACAATGTGAAGCTCGATTCCTCATCGTCCATAAAGGTCTTTGTAGGCGGCGTTTACGGGCAGGGACAGAGTATTACTGACCTCAGCTCTGAAACCCTGATCCCCACGGGGGATACGGTGAACAAGGGAAGGCGCACGGTCACGGGTGACAATACCAACCGCGGTTTCAACAGCACCCTCACATACCGGAAGAAATTCAAGAAGCCGGGAAACACATTCTCGTTGACGTTCCGGCAACGGTATACGGACAAGGAGAGCGATGGATTCCTGCGCGCCAACAATACGTATTACGACAGCAAGGGCTTTATCGTCAGGAATGATACCATTGACCAGGAGAAAGCATCACAATCGAGGTCAGAAATGTACTCGGGTATTGCGAACTATACCAAGTCGCTCACCAAGCGTACCTACCTCGGCTTTGAATACATGCTCTCCACCAATTCACAGTACTCACTCAGGCGAACGCTTGAGCAAAGCGCACCGGGCAGTGGCAAGTACGATGTGGAGATACCCGCCTTCACCAACGAATTTGATTTCCGCTCATGGCAGAACACGGGTGGACTGAGCTATACCTACAGCAAGCCCAAGAAGATGACGCTGACCTTTGGCGCTTCTGCATCCTACACGTCCTTCAACCAGAAGGACCTGCGCAGGGACACGGTGCTCAAGTACAATTTCGTGAACTTCTTCCCACAGGCCAGCATCAACCTGACCATGAAGAAGAATACGAATCTTTATGCGCGGATACAATGGGCGGACGGACCAGCCATCGATCAATGACCTGCAGCCCGTTGCGGATAACACCAACCCGTTCAACGTGAAGATCGGTAACCCGGACCTCGACCTGGCCCTGAACCACTCGCTGTACATGTGGCTAAACAAGTATGATATGCTCAAGGAAAGCGGCTTCTTCCTGAACTATTCCTTCAGCCTCACGCAGAATGCGTTCTCTCAGCGGAGTTTTACAGACAGCATCGGCAGAACGGTAACACAGACAGTGAATGTGAATGGCAACTTCAACAATAACCTTTACTTCAACTACAACTTCAAACCCAAGAAGCTGAAGAATATAGACCTTTCCCTTGGTCCTAATGCCAGCTATGCGCAATATGTGAATTTCGTGAACGGGCTGGAGAACAAGACGCAGAGTGGAAACCTCGGTTTTGAGTTCAGGATCAACTACAGGCTGGAGAAGAAACTGGACCTGAGTATCTCGGCCAACCCGAGTTATAATTTCTCGAAGTCGTCCATCCGAACGGACATCCCCACCAACTACTGGCTGCAGAGCTATGGCTTCAACTATACTTTCCACTTGGCAAGAAATGGGACCTGGGTGGCGAGGTCACTGCCAACCTGCGACAGAAAACGCCGGCCTTCCCCACCAACAACAATGCGTGTTGTGGAACAGCTGGCTGGACAGGAAGCTGGGCAAGAATGATCCCTTCAAGATCAGGCTCTATGCCTTTGACATCCTGGACCAGAACTATCGGCTTCAGGCGTACCATTACCAGCAACTTCATCAATGAGCGCAGGTACAATACATTCAACAGGTATGTGATGCTGAGTTTCATCTGGAACTTCTCCAAGAACGGGAAGCCGATGGATTTTTAGGAGGAATTAAAGAAAGATCATGAAAAAGCTATTTATACTTTGCTTCGCACTTGTTGCGGTTTCGGTGAAAGCACAGCCCAAGTTCATCAGCAGTGGTAAGATCGAGTTTGAGCGCCGCACCAACCAGCACACCATGCTGGAGGAGGAAAGCATGTGGGACAACATGATGAAGGAGATGCTGCCCCAGTTCGCCATCACCTATTATGATCTCTATTTCGATGGCGGCAAGACGCTGTATAAGGAGGGCCGCGAGCCGGAGAACAAGAAGATACACTGGTCCATCAACTACCTGACCAATACCGTATACCGGGAGCTGGAGAAAGGCACGCGCACCACGCAGCGAAATTTGTTCGGCTCGCCCTACCTGGTGCAGGACAGCGCGTTGAAGATCGACTGGAAGATCACCAACGAGCCACGCACCATTGCGGGCTTTGAATGCAGGAAAGCCGTGGCGCGCATCTTTGACTCGGTGGTGGTCATCGCATTTTATACCGATGAGATCCTGCCTTCCGCCGGTCCTGAGTCTTTCGGCGGGCTTCCCGGCATGATCCTCGGCATCGCATATCCTCGGCATCGCCATACCCCGCCTTCCACACTACCTGGTATGCCACCAAGCTGGAGCTGTGTGGACGTGGCCAAGCAGTTGGTGCCCCCCACTGAGGGCGCCAAGTATACAGGGGAACAATACCAGAAGCAGATCAAGACCTTTATGGACAGGAATGAGTGGCTGAAGAAGATCAGTTGGCAGATGGTGCTTTAGTCAATAGTGCAATGGGCGGATGGGTCAGTTGGGTGGGGGGGGGGGGGGGGGGGGGGGGGGGTAGTCATATGGAGATCATTGGGCATTGGATGCGTACATTGTTGTCCATCTTTGGGCATTGCTTTTGGGCATTTTTCAAATGTTTCGCTTTTTTTTTTTTTTTTTTTTTTTTTTTTTTTTTTTTTTTTTTTTTTTTTTTTTTTTTTTTTTTTTTTTTTTTTTTTTTTTTTTTGGTTCGTGATTTGCACACAATTGCTATCTCTTTCTGTGAACACTGCTTGTACAAGGCCTCAATCTGGTATCTTTGACACCGACTGAGCTGTGTGTAGTTTTAGACATGGTACTCCAAAAATGGCACCACTTAGTCAGATGCAGAGGCTTTTTGCTTACTCTGCCATTCTTTTTCTAAAAATTGCACTTATCAGTTGAACTTGGACTTTTAAAAATGGCAAAACGCGATACCGGACCTCGTTTAGGTGCGAGCTTAAAGTTCAATCAGCATGAAGGTTTTTGCGGCAACGGGCAGAGAGCCGGATAGCGAGACATTGGCGCCGCTGATGATATCGCGGCCTGAAGCACGTCCGGCCAGGCTTTCGCTGTAATGTGCGAGGGGTATGGACGCGGGTTTATAGGAGGGATTCATCACGCACATAATGCGCTGCGAGCCGGTGTAGCGGAAGTACACGTACACGCCATTCTGCGCCTGGTATTGCAGGGTCTTGCCGCGGGCGATGGCGTCACTGCCCTTGCGGTAGTTGGCGATCTTACGCAAGAAGTTGAAATAGTCATTTTCAACGGTATTTCGACCGGCGGCGGTGAACTTATTGACCGAGTCGCCTGGGAAACCACCTGGGAAATCACGGCGCACTTCGGCATCGCTGGGGTTTTTGAAATTCTTCATCAGCACTTCGGTCCCATAGTAGAGTTGGGGAATTCCGCGGAGGGTAAGCAGCATGGCCGTGGCGAGCTTCAGGGCGTCAACATCCTCGCGGAGTTCCGAGAGGATGCGGTTCATGTCGTGGTTCTCCAGGAAGATGCAGTTGCGTGAGGGATCCTTGTACAACTGGTCCTGCGCAAGCACGGAATAGAGCGCGTTGATATTGCCGAGGGCTGCGTCCTTGATGGCATAGGCCGTGGGAAATTCTGTTACGCCCTGCAGGTTATGCTTGAAGGGGAAGTTGACATTATTCTTTACAAAGTATGCGCTGGCATAGGGAGAATTGCACCAGGCCTCACCAAAGATGGTGATGGAGGGGAACTCGCGTTCCAATGCTGCGTTCACGTTGTTCATGAACTGTTCGTCGCAGTACTTGTAGGTGTCCACGCGCCAGCCATCGATCCCAAATTCTTCCGTGGTCCACACCGCATGCTGGATGAGGAATTTGGCAAGGTAGGGATTGCGCAGATTGAGGTCAGGCAGGTGGCCGATGAACCAGCCGCCAAGCATGATCTCCTTATCCTTCTTGCTGGCATAGGGATCGAAAAACACTTCTTCCTTGTGGTTGGCGCCCTGGTAGGCGGGCCAGTGGTTGAGCCAGTCCTTCATGGGCTCATCGTGAACAAACCAATGCGTTTCGCCCACGTGGTTGTAGACAGCATCCTGTATGACCTTCATGCCCTTGCTGTGCGCTGCATTGATGAAGCTGCGATAGGCAGCTTCACCACCCATACGCGGGTCGATCTTATAATGATCCGTGAACCAGTAGCCATGGTATCCGGCCACTTTCCCACCCCATTCGGGTTCCAGCGGCATATCGTTCTCGATCACGGGTGTCATCCAAACGCGATGTCACGCCAGAGATCCTTCAGGTAGTCGAGCTTGTCTTCCACACCCTTGATGTCGCCGCCATGGCGGGAGAAGGGATTGGAACGATCGCGCTGTGTATCCCGCAGGGATGAGACCACATCATTGGAGGGATCGCCATTGGCGAAGCGGTCCGGCATGATGAGGTAGACGAGGTCTGAACTATTTACGCCCTTACGCGGGTTTGCCCGTTTCCCTTGTTGCGGGGGTTAAGGGTGTAGGGAATAGGGTTTAGCTTTCCATTTTCGGCAACCTGGAATGTGAGGGTGCCTGGCTTGGTGGTGGGTGCGATGGTCAGGTCTATGAACACGTAGTTCTTGTTCTCCGGTGCGAAGGTCTTGACCATCTTAACGCCCATGTAGGGCGCCAGTGATATCTTGGCCTTGCCGATATCCTTGCGGTGGATCATCACCTGCAGGGAAGGATCTTTCATGCCAACGAACCAGTGTGTGGGGTATACGTTGGTCTGTGCCCATGCGGGCATGCTGAGGAGAAGGCAGAACAATGCCCTGATCATCCGTTTCATACGAAATTATTTTGCCTTTACAGTATCTGCCGGATCGTAAACATAGATCACGGATATGGCAGCGCAGATCATGAATATACCTGCCATGACGATCGCGTAAATGGGTTGGTTGTTGTACAGTGTCTTGACCATGGGGCCGCCGGTGATACCGTTCAGGATCTGCGGCAGCGTGATGAAGAAATTGAATATACCCATGTAGATACCCATCTTCCCGGCGGGAATGGAACTGGACAGGATCACATAGGGCATGGCAAGTATGCTGGCCCAGGCGATGCCTACGAGCACCATGGAGAAGATGAGGAACTCTTTATTGGGTGCGAAGAAAACGGATATCAGTCCGATGCCGCCGATGATGAGTGACAGCGCGTGTGTTTTCTTCCTGCCGATCTTATTGGCGATGGTGGGCAGCATAAGCGCGTACAGGGCCGATACGCCATTGTAAACGCCAAAGATCACGCCCGTCCACTGCTGTGCCTCACGATACTGGTCTGAACTCTTGTCGTCAATGGGCAGGTGGAAAATGTGCGTGGCGATGGAGTCCGTGGTGAACACCCACATTCCGAATAGTGCGAACCATGAAAAGAACTGCACCAGGCCCAGCTGTCGCATGGTCTTGGGCATATTCCTGAAATCGGTGAAGATCGATGAAAGCCCTTTATGCTCTTCTTCGTTCTTGCCATGGTACTGTGCATACTCTTCCGGGGGATATTCCCTGGTCTTCATGACGGTCCAGAGAATGGCGCCGATGAACACCAGTGAGCCGATGTAGAAGCTCCACTTCACGTTGTCGCCCACCACGCCTTCCGGCGCGTCCTTGGATACGCCGAACCAGTTGTTCAGGATATACGGAAGCCATGAGCCCAGCACAGCGCCCACGCCGATCAGGAAGGTCTGTATGCCGAAGCCCTGTGTCCTTTGTGAATCCGGCAGGTTATCTGCCACCAGCGCGCGGAAAGGCTCCATGGCCAGGTTGAAGCAGGCATCCATGATCATCAGGAAACCTGCGGCGATCAACAGCAACGGTGCGATGGCGCCGAGGATGTTCGCATTGGGCATGAGGGCCAGAGCGCTGGCAGAAAGAATGGCGCCCGCGAGGAAATACGGTTTCCTTCTTCCCAGCCTGTTCCATGTCCTGTCTGAATAGTGGCCCACAATGGGCTGCACGATGAGGCCCACCACGGGGGCCGCCAGCCAGAACCAGGAGAGATGCTCCACATCGGCGCCGTAGTTGCGCAGGATGCCGGAGGCATTGGAATTCTGCAATGCAAAGCCGAACTGTATCCCCAAGAAGCCGAAGCTCATGTTGAAGATCTGTGCGGCGGACAGTTTGGGTTTGGGCTTAAGGCCCGGGGTTGGGTTGTGGGAGAAGATGAAGCCATGTAGTCATTGAGTCATGAGAACTGGGCATTAAGTCATTCATTGTCCATTGTACATTGTACAAATGTCAAATGCAATGCTAAAATTAAATTACAAATCCATTAGGGAGTATCGCGCCTTTCTTGACAACAACGATCCCGTCCTTTACGGTATAAAGCGAATGGTCACTGTCTGCAAGGTGCGTTCCACCATTGATGCGCACATCATCGCCGATGCGGCAGTTCTTATCTATGATGGCATTCTTGATATAGCAGCGCTCGCCGATACCCAGCTTGGGCAATCCGCGGGATGCCGCTACATTCATGTCGTCTATCGTTTCAAAATAGTCGCAACCCATGATATATGTATTCACTACGGTGGTACCATAGCCTATGCGGGTACGAATACCGATCACGCTGTTCTCAATGCGCGAAGCATTGATGATGCTACCCTCGGAGATGATGGTCTTCTCGAGCGTGGTGCCGCTGATCTTTGCCGGGGGCAGCATCCTCGCGCGGGTATACACACCTGGTTGTTGTCGAACAGGTTGAACGGCGGTATATCCTGGCAGAGTGAGAGGTTGGCCTCGAAGAATGAATGGATGTTTCCGATATCTGTCCAATAGCCACTGTACTGGTAGCTTACCACCTTATGGTGTTCTATGGACGATGGGATGATCTCCTTACCGAAGTCAGTGGTATTGGCAGCCTCGTCCTGCAGCAGGTCAAACAGCAGTTTCCTGTTGAAGATATAGATACCCATGCTGGCGAGGTAGATCCTGCCTGCGGTGCGCATCTCTTCACCGGTGTCACTGACCCAATCTCCGAGGACGTCATGCTTGGGCTTTTCTATGAATGAGGTGATGTAGTTGTTCTCATCTGCCTTGAGGATACCGAACTCCGTGGCTTCGCGTTCATGAACGGGGATGGTGGCGATGGAGATCTCGGCGCCCGACTTCACGTGGTTGTTCACCATTTCCTGGAAGTCCATCTGGTAGAGCTGGTCGCCCGAAAGGATCAGTACATAATCAAACTCCTGCTGTTCGATGTGCCTGAGGGATTGCCTCACCGCATCGGCTGTGCCCTGGAACCAGTTGGGGTTATCGGTTGTCTGCTCCGCGGCAATGATGTCAACGAATGCAGAGCTGAATGCGCTGAAATGGTAGGTGTTCTTGATGTGTTTGTTGAGTGACGCTGAGTTGAACTGCGTGAGCACGTACATCCTTCCTATGCCTGAGTTAAGGCAGTTGGAGATGGGTATGTCAACCAGGCGGTATTTTCCTGCGATGGGTACGGCTGGTTTACTGCGTGTGGCGGTAAGTGGCTTCAGTCTGGTTCCGGCTCCTCCTCCAAGGATGATGGCAACAACCTCTTTATTCATAAGTCAATGTTTAAGTTCCAATTTACTTTAAAGATCTGTATAGGTTAATATATTCGATAGCGCTCCTGTCCCAGCTAAAGTCCAGTTCCATCATCGTTTTCCTCACTTCCTCAAACTGTTCCTTGTTGTTATATAATTCCACACCGCGATAGATAGCCTGGGTGATATCGCCCACGGCAGCATAGTTAAAGGTAAGGCCATAGCCGCCGGGATCACCAATATCTTTTACGGTATCGGCCAATCCACCTGTTTTTCTCACCAGCGGAACGGTTCCGTAGCGCATGGCGTACATCTGGTTGAGGCCGCAGGGCTCAACGCGGGAGGGCATCAGCAGGAAGTCGGCCCCCGCATACATCAGGTGACTGAGTTGTTCATTGTACCCTATATAGCAGCTGTAATCACCCTGGGACACGTTCTTCATCGCCTCCAGCTGCCCTTCCACTTCCGGTTCGCCGCTGCAAGGATAAGGAAGTTCATCCTCCGTCCGATATAATAGAAGCTATCACCTATCACCTGGGGCAGGAGATCGGCAGCCTTCTCGCCCACCAATCGTCCGATGAACACAAAGAGCGGCTTATGGGGGTCCAAGTTGAACGTGGAGCAGAGTTCCTGCTTATTCTTTTCCTTCCCTTCAGTGGCATTTGAAAGGGCGTAGTGAGAGGTAAGATAGGTATCCGTCTCCGGGTTCCAGACCTTAACGTCAATACCGTTCAGGATACCCAGGCATTTCCCTTTTTCGTACTCAAAAATATCTTCCAGCCCGTTACTCATGAAGCGCAGCTCGTTCATATAGTTGGGACTCACGGTGGTCACTTTCCATGCGCTCTTGATGCCCGCGGCCAGCGGGTTGATGGCGTTGTTCCATTCCAGCATGCCGGACTTCCAGCTGTCCCAGGCCGGGATGTAATTGCTTTTATCCCATCCGAACTGCCCCTGGTATTGTGCGTTGTGGATGGTGAGTACGGTAGGTATACCTGAGAGCCCCTTGAAGGCATAGCAGTTCATCATCATGAAGGGGATCAGCGCGGTGTGGTAATCATGCACATGCACCACGTCAGGCCGGTGTTCCCATTTGCTCATCCAGTCCAGTGTTGCGATCTGGAATGATATGAAACGCTCCGTGTCATCATTGTATCCGTAGACCTTCTCCCTGTCAAGCAAGCCGTTGATGTCAACGAGGTAGAGGTCGAACCCCAGCTTGTTCGTGAGCTCCTTGATGACGGTATAATCGAACCAGCGGTTACCGATATTGGTACCGCCTTTATGGACCACCTCAAACTGGTTGTTGTACAGGAACTTGGTGCGATACATAGGCATTACCACCTTGGCAACATGCCCCTGCTCTACCTGGTACTTGGGAAGCGCGCCCAGCACGTCTCCCAGGCCTCCTGCCTTAGCCACCGGATAGCACTCTGCAGTTACGTGGATTATTTCCATCTATGGTTTTTAGTACGTCTGAAAATAAGAACGTTTTTCCGATTCATGAGCGCCTACAAATAATTTTTATAGATGAAAATCCTTGTTATCTTCAGCACTTGAACAAATAAACATCGACTGCTTATGTCCCAACCCAAACAGCCTACGAATTACAGCGCCCTCAGTACGTTGGTCCTGGTATTCTTCTTCTGGGGATTCATCGCTGCTTCGAATAGTATCCTGATCCCTTTCTGTAAAACACATTTCGCTCTCACGCAGCTGGAATCCCAATTGATAGGTTCCGCTTTTTATGGCGCTTACTTCATAGGGTCACTGATCCTTTTCATTCTCTCCAATGCTTTGGGATATGATATTGTGAATCACATCGGCTATAAAAAGGGTATCATCTATGGCTTGGGCATATCAGTGGTTGGCGCCCTGCTCATCATCCCTTCCGCCAACGCCAATTCATTCTATGCCATCCTCGGCTCTTTGTTCGTTGTGGCCCTGGGATTCTCATTACAGCAGACCTGTGCACAACCCTTTGCTATCGCCCTCGGTGACCCCGCAACGGGCTCACACCGCCTTAACCTCGGCGGTGGTGTGAATTCCTTTGGTACTACCCTCGGCCCCATCATTGTTTCTTTCTTCCTTTTCGGTTCCATTGGTGAATCCAATGTGGAAGTGACCGTTAAGAACATCAATAACCTCTACCTCATTGTGGCGGGTGTTTTTGCAGCCGTTGCCCTTTTCTTCCAGTTCTCCAACCTGCCTGATGGCAAGAACACGGAGCCGTTTGAAAAGGCCGGCAAGGCTTCCGGCGCACTCAGCGTGATGACATTGCTGATCCTTGCGATCATCGTCATCGGCCAGTTCACGGAAGCGTCCAAGCTGGTACTGCTCCTTGCCATGCTGGTTGTAGTGATCGCCATCCTGTTCTATAGCAACGGCCAGGCCGAGAAGAACGGCGCCGGATGGGGTGCGATGAAATACCCCAGCTCATATACGGTATGATCGGCATTTTCGTGTATGTAGGTGTTGAAGTTACTATCGACAATAATTTCGGTGCGCTGCTCAAACAGCCCGGTTATTTTAACGAGTCCGGACTGGATGAAAGCCAGATCTCCCAATACATTTCCCTTTATTGGGGAGCCTGATGATCGGCCGTTGGACCGGAGCCATTTCCGTGTTCAACCTATCCGCAACAGGTAAGAAGATCGCCACCATCATCGTTCCATTCATTGCCTTTGCCGTGGTGCTTTTCGCCAACAGCCTGCACGGAAGCGACGTGAGCAACCTGCTTCCCTACGCGGTTTGTATCGCCATTGCGATCGCAGCATTTTTCTACGGCCAGGAAAAACCCGTGAAACGCTGCTTACACTTTCTATCCTTGCCGCCGTGGCGATGATCATCGGATCCTTCACTACGGGCATCATCTCCGTATACGCATTCATTTCCGGTGGACTTTGCTGCTCCATCATGTGGCCCTGCATCTTCTCACTCGGCGTGGGCGGCCTGGGTAAATACACCAGCGAAGGCTCGGCCCTGCTGATCATGATGATCCTGGGCGGCGCGGTGATCCCGCCACTGCAAGGTGCATTTGGTGACGGCGCCCTCGGCCTGCACAAGAGCTATCTTGTTGCTGCGGCATGCTTCATTATTCTGGCTTTCCTCGCCCTCAAACTGAAGAGCGTGCTGAAGAGCCAGGGACTTGATTTCGACCAACAGATCGGAGGAGGACATTAATACAGTGCATATGACTACCCTATTTCACAGCAATATGCCATCGGTATAGACATCGGTGGCACCAATACCAAATTTGGACTGGTGAACCACCGAGGTGATATTTCCTACCACGGTGCCATTCTCACGCACAAGCATGAGAAAGTAGAAGACTTTATCGATGAGCTTTTTGAGGCGTTGCAACCCGCCATTGCAGAGGCCGGAGGCGAAGCGTTTATCCGTGGCATAGGTATAGGCGCGCCCAACGGAAATATTTACAATGGTACCATCGAGTACGCGCCCAACCTGCGCTGGAAGGGCATCGTTCCACTCGCCAAACTGATCGGCGACAGGTTCAACCTGCCCGCCAGGCTCACTAATGATGCCAATGCGGCCGCGTTGGCGAAATGATGTATGGCTCCGCCAAGGGCATGAAGGATTTCATCATGATCACCCTGGGTACGGGCGTAGGCAGCGGTATTGTTGCCAATGGACAGCTGATCTACGGCCATGACGGTTTTGCCGGCGAGCTCGGCCATACCATCATCATCCCGAGGGCGAGACCATCCGGCACCGGTATCAAGGGCTCTTTGGAAGCTTATGCATCCGCAACCGGCGTTGCCCGCACTGCACTGGAGTTCCTGGAGCAAAGGCCCAAGGAAGACAGCCTGATGCGCAATTATGCAAAGGAAGAGATCGATGCGCGCGTGGTATATGATTGCGCGATCCAGGGCGATAAGATGGCCAAAGATGTATATGATTATACAGGCAAGATATTGGGACTCGCCTTCGCGAATTTCGTGATGTTCAGCAGCCCGAGGCCATCATCCTGTTCGGCGGCATGTCCAAGGCCGGCGATCTCATCCTCAAGCCTACGCGTGAGAATATGGAGAAGCACCTGCTACCCATCTTCCAGAATAAAGTGAAGATCATATTCTCTGAACTGAAGGAAGCCGACGCGGCTATTTTGGGCGCGAGTGCACTGGTTTGGGAGACGAGGTGAAGGCGGCAATGGGGCAATGGGGCATTTGGACATTGAGGCATTAGGGCACCAGATGCCCCAGGCCAATCAACAAAACGGCGGGAACTTTCCGCTGCCCTTCCTTATCTGAAGGTTTGATCGTTTCTTTCCCGTTGACCAAAAGGCAGCTGCTGCCGCCACCGTCAAGGTTGAGGGCCTCAACGCAGCCCAGGTCCATGAGGATCTGTGCGAGATGCACCAGGCTTGCGCCCTCGGCAATGCCTTTATTCCTTCCCTCCACCACAAGGATGATGAGCTTATTGTCACCGGTATAGCCCATTGCGGTACGTGGATGCCTGTCGTCAATGGCCTTCCCGCTGAACATCGCCTCCTCATTATTGGTTATGCGCATTTTGCCACCCTGCACGAGCATGGGCCCGCCACCGATCACCGTCCGCATTTTCCATTTTTCCCCTTTATGGCCGGCGTAATGGTCAAACCATTTTTTCGTGTACTCATTACCGTTACCCTTCCAGGAAGGTGGTGATTGCTGGTAGGCGACGGGGTATTTGGAACTGCTGTCGGAATAAAGCCAGGCTGCATCGGCATGTCTTTTCTTGTGGATACCGATGGCCGCGCGCGTGGTGTATCGGAACAGCATCGTATCCTTTCCTTCAGCGGCGTTTGGTTGACGTTGTACGATACCATTTTGCCATTGCGGACCACCACGTCCAGGTTCTGGTGTGTGGAGAGATTGAAGAAGGTTCCATTGACCACCACCAGGGGCTTATTGTTCCGCTGAAAATATTCCGAAGGCGTGATGCGCCTGTTCAGGGTGGTATCCGTAAAGAAGTCCAGTGACCGTTCCCTGAGGTCGGCCTCCACATAGTAAGCGATGGACGGCATGCCGCCAATACTGTCATCGGAGCGATACACATGGATGCCCTGCGGTCCAGGCCGAAGGCGGTATCCACATTGGTCCACTTCATCTGGCCCCGACTGAATAGCGGGGCGATGACACTTAATGCCAGCAGGAATCTATACAAGTTGGTTGCGCACTTTATTCTCCCATTCTGCCCTGCCGATACCGGGGATGACGTGCCTCTCGCTATGGTAGGATGAACGTACCAGGGGCCGCTCTCCACATAATCGAAGCCCAGCTCATACCCTATCCTTTCGAGTTCACGGAACTCGTCAGGGTGTACAAAGCGTATAACGGGGAGATGTTTCTTGGTTGGCTGCAGGTATTGGCCAAGGGTGATCACGTCCACCTGGCTGTCCCGCAGGTCCTTCATGGTCTGGACCACCTCGTCAAAGGTTTCGCCCAGGCCCATCATAATGCCCGACTTCGTCCGCATGCCGCCTTCTTTCAGGGTCTTCAGCACTTCCATGCTGCGCCAGTATTTGGCCTGGATCCTCACCTGCCGCGTCATGCGTTCTACGGTTTCAATGTTGTGGGATACCACTTCAGGAGCCGCATCAATAACGCGCTGGATATTCTCCTTTTCACCCTTGAAGTCCGGGATCAGGGTCTCCAGGGTGGTGCCGGGACTGAGGGAGCGCACGGCCTTGATGGTGTTGTACCAAATGGTGGAACCGCCGTCCTTGAGTTCGTCCCTGTCTACCGATGTAATCACGGCGTGCTTCACCTTCATGAGGAAGATGGCCTCCGCCACGCGCTGGGGCTCATCCCAGTCGAGCTCCGTAGGCCTTCCCGTTGCCACGGCACAGAAGCCGCAGCTGCGGGTACACACATTTCCGAGTATCATGAATGTAGCAGTGCCTGCACCCCAGCACTCGCCCATATTGGGGCAGTTGCCGCTTTCGCAGATGGTGTGCAGTTTATGGGAATCAACGAGGTTCCTGACAGACTTATATCCTTCACCGATGGGCAGTTTCACCCTCAGCCAGTCGGGCTTCTTGGGCTTTTGCTCCACCACATTATCCAATACGGGTAGTTCCTTCATGTTATTATAACAATGAAAGGCAAAAATAGGTTACTTTCTTGAACCGAACAGAAGGGATAAATAGCCGTTGAAAAACATGGTGTTAGCTTTGAGACCCACCATTTGCTCCACTTTGCCGGGATAATATTCCAAATTGAAGCCCACTTCCGCAGCAGAAATGGTGTTATTGAACCTGCCCCAATCAAAGCGGAGGCCTGTTTTTACGTGTACACCCGGTGCAAGCTTGACCTCGCCCCAGCCTTTGGAGATGCCCGTGGCACCCAATATGCCGGGACCCATGAACTCTGCACTGTCGGCCTGCGAGTAACGGATCGACTTGACCTGGCCCGAGTTGATGGGGGATTCAACATCCAGGTAATATGGCTTGAGAAGACCCAGTGAAAGTCCTCCAACCATGACAGCATACACACCAACACCGTTCTTATTGGCTTTCCCGCCCAGCATGTATTGCTGGCCGATGCCTAATTTGAGCTGGTAAAAGTTATTCTGCTTACCATATACGAAGGGATTGCCAAAGACAACAGCACCGTCACTGCGTGATTGCCTTTCTTCTTTCCTGTGCTTCTTTTCGTTCAGTTCTATCTGGTAGATCGTAGTACGGGTTACTGTCTTGATCTTGCCCAGCTCATAGGCGATGCCATACCCATCGGTGTTGAACTTGAAACCGAAGATGGATTGTTTACGGAAGGCCGGTTCTCCCTCCTCTTCCAGTCTCACGATCTGGTTGATCTTGTCTCGCTTGGCCTGCTTCTTCTTCTCCTTTTCTGACATCCTTTCCTGCGCCGAAACACCCAAGACGATGAAACACGCAGCGAACATTATGGCTATTGATTTCACTCGACAGATTTTAGATCTTTGTAAATTTATTAAAAATTATGGCAATGACATCTTCTGTTATCTATGAAGGCGACCTTAGGACAACCTGTATCCACCTGCGTTCCGGATCTGCCTTTGAAACGGACGCACCAACGGACAACCAGGGCAAGGGCGAACGTTTCTCCCCTACTGACCTGCTCGCCACCTCTCTGGCCTCCTGCATGCTCACTACCATGGCCATCCGCGCCAAGGAACTCGAAAATGTGCTGCGCCAGGTAAAAATAGATGTAGAGAAGATCATGGCAGCCAACCCGAGGCGGGTCAGCAGAATAAATTTAACGTTTCATTTTCCCGACGGCTTTGCCGTATCGCCGGAAGACAAGGCACGCCTGGAAGAGATCGCCTGGACATGCCCTGTAAAAGAAAGTATTCATCCCAGCACTGAACTTGATGTAAAATTCAACTGGCCGGGGTGAGGAAAGGGATCAGGGAGAAGGGTTCAGGTATCTGTGTGGGATATCTTTAAGCATATATTGACCGAGGGCGCATTCCGCACAGCGCGAACGGGAGCAAAAGTTTTTATGCAATTCAAGAAGGCCCTGGGTATCTCGCATATCCCGGGCCTTTAGGCCAACCTGCCGGAACTCCCTGATAATGGAATTCTGTTCTGCATCCATCTCCACCAGCCATTCCAGCGTTTGGTGGGCCTGCTTCTGGTTTCCAATATGTATGTTGTAGGCAACGATGAAGGGGATCAGGGTATTGACCACCAGGTTGCCGATCAAATGATCCCCGGTTTGTTTCTTTTGGTTCACCGAAGACTCGCAGAAACGGTAATGCGTATCCCAGTAACTGCTGGCCTCTACTTTCAACATATCAAAAAGGTGCACGGGATCACGCATCTCTTTGACCATCCTGAATAATTCCGGCACCCGGTGCACCAGCATGGCCAGTTGAGCCAGCCGGATGGTTGGGAAATTGCTTGGCCTCATCCTGAGGAAATGTACAGGCACATAAGACTTTTGCAGCTTGTATTTCTTTTTCAGGAAGCCATATTCGCTGAACAGGTCTTTCGCATATTCATCACCGGTGTCAGGCCTGAGCAGCCCTGCCTGCCCAAGCAGCAAAGCTTCCAGCTGAAATACCCGGCTTCGCGTTTTCAGCATCAGGTTATAGGGAAGTGTTGAGGCAATACTTTCAAATGCATCGGCATTAACTTTATACCCAAAGCTGCGGGCCATCGCCTCCAGAAAGCTTCCTGCCAGTCCATCCCCACCGCCTTTACCTTATCCATTACTTCATCGGCCCTTTTCAGATATCTCTCCCTGGCCATCCATTCCACAAAGGGATAAGCCAGGGCAGGATGGAGTTTTTGCAATTCTTCCCCGCAGGGCACCAGTTGCCGTCTCCACATCCAGTCGGTATATTTCTTCAACACATACGAAGGGATCAACGGATGGAGTTCCACAGTTGGCAGATCTTCGATCATCTTTAGGTCATCTTTCCACACCACGTGGAGGACCACGTTGTCATAGTTATGATCGAACTGGTGCCCATGCGCCTCCCAGTCTGAACTGTTGACATGTAACTCCACGTGCCCCGCCCAAAGCCTGCCATCCACCCGCACCTTTGCACCGAGGAAGTCCGGCCCCTGGTCAATGTTCCATCGCCCGGGATCCAATACCTCCACTCGCTCCCTCCGGGTCGTTTGCAGCAGGTGTGCGTTGAACAACTGCCTGTCCCAGATGTACTGCAACAGCTTCTCATTCATTGATGCAATCTACATCCGGACGCTGCCGTGTTCCAAGGTGAAAGCACCGCCGATCCGATAGAAAAAAACATTGGCAATCTGATATCTTGACATCTTGATATCTTGACATCCTGATACTGACAAGCGGATGTTGTGACAGGGACCTTTCCCTATGACAGCCTGGTATCCGGGCATCCTATCATCCAGGCATCCTGACATCGGCAATCGGATGTTCTTCGCCTGGCTTGCCTGGGCGCGCTTGAGGTACTTTGCAGCATCACGCTAGGATATGATCGGCTCTTCCAAGCCAGCGGTCCTTAAGAACATCAACACGGCGGCCCAGCAGGGTTTATCAGGCTCATGATGGCCTTCAGCGCGAGGGCCTTGACCACGGCAGCAACCAGAGACAAGGGCTCTGCAAGAGCGGCCTCTTGCAGAGCGATGCCGGTACGCCCGGCTGTCGGCATCGGGATGCCGGGATGTTCAATTGCCAGGCTGTCAAGATATCAAAACGAGGCGAGGGCGCGCACCACGCGGGACACGGGCAGCCCCATGACGTTGTAAAAATCGCCGGAGACGCCTTTGATGCCGATGACGCCTATCCACTCCTGGATGGCATAGGACCCTGCTTTGTCGTAGGGTTTGTATTTATCCACGTAGTAGGTGATGTCTTCAGCGGCGATGGGATGGAACTCCACATCCGTAATGTCTGAAAAGCAGACCTCTTTCTCGGCATTGCGGATCACCACGCCCGTGATCACTTTATGCGGGCGCCTGCTAGGGCCGTGAGCATGCGGATGGCATCGTCCCGGTCAACAGGTTTGCCGATGACCTTGCCGTCAAGGACAACGATGGTATCCGCGGCGAGCACGGGAACATTTTTCTCATATCGCTGGTAAATGTCCTGCCGCATAATGGCCAGGGCCTTATTGCGCGCGATGTGGATGGGCACTTCCTCGATGGGCATATCCGGGGGAAAGGACTCCTCCGTTTCCATGGCAAGGATGTCGAACTCTATCTCTGCCCATTCCAGCAATTGTTTCCTGCGCGGCGATTGCGATGCCAATACGATCTTACCCATCAGGTATACCATTTAATGAAGACCATGGAAAGTATGCCGGTAAGCATTACCAGCTTGATCATGGTGCTGATATCGTGAAAATGTGCTGGCACTGCGGCCGGCACAAGTTTTTTCATGATCACACCCAGGGGAACGATGACCAGTGCGAGGCTGTACAGCACAGAGAACCACCAGCCGAGTTGCAGCGCATAGACCTGTAATATCAAAAGGGAAGCGATCAGCACAATGAGCCAGATGGTCACGAACATTTTCGAGACTGGTACACCCCAAACGATGGGCATGGTCCTGCACTCGTAACGTGCATCGCCCTCCATATCCTCAATATCCTTGACCACTTCACGGATCAGTGAAATGATGAATGCAAAACCGCCGTACAGGACGGCGAACTTATAGATACGCATCAGCACCTTCACTTCGTTCTCACTTCCCCTTTCCATGCGATTCACGGCAACATACAGCACCAGCACCACCCAACCGGTGAGCAGGGATATCACAATGTTGCCGATGAGCAACTGCTTTTTAAAGGTTGTGGAATAGAACCAGAGCAGCACCACCGTGATAAGGTTGAATATTGCAGGAAAGGGGTTGCCCATTTGCCGGATACCACCAGGCTCAGCAGCACACCCGCCAGGGAAAAACCAAGGTGCCACAATATGGCCCACCTCCTTTTGATCACACTGCCCACCACCAGCCTTTCGGGCTTGTTGATGCGGTCGATATTCTGGTCGAAATAATCATTGATGATATATCCGCCTGCCGCAATGAGTATGGATGCGGCGATGAGGATCAGCAAATTGATATAGCCCATGGGATCATCCACCCCAAACTTGTTGTAGGTGGGAACCATGATGCAAAAATAGAACAGGGACTGGGTCAGTGCGATGAAGAACAGGTTGGGAACCTGATCAGCCTGAAGAATGCCGCAGCCAATTTCATGGCGTGAAGATACTACTCAAGTGCTGGCCACGGAAATATCTGCCAGCCATTTGCCCTGCACGCGCATCACTTTTTCCACCACGTCCCGCACACAGCCTTCCCCACCCTTGACCGGTGAGATATAATCTGCCATCTCAAGGATATCCCTGCACGCGTCTGCCGGGCAACAGCTGACGCCCGCAGTTCGCATGGCTTCCAGGTCAGGAATATCATCGCCCATATACATTATTTCTTCATCTGCCACGCCATGCTCTGCCTTGAGTTTAGTCAGCAGCTCCAGCTTATCACCTACCTGTTGGAATACCTGGTTGATGCCGAGGCGGTTCAATCTTTTTTCCACGGGTGCCGACTGTGAACCCGTGATCACCCATACCCGAAAGCCACGTTTCACGGCGAGTTGTAACACATAGCCGTCCTTTATATTCATCCTCCTCACCCACTCCCCGTCCGGCATCACCAGGAGGCTGCCGTCCGTCAGTACGCCGTCCATATCAAAAACAAAAGTTGTTACGGGAGAAAACTTAGCAAGAACATTCATCAGTTGATCCTATTTACTAATAAGCTAATAACTCTTAAGGATAAGCGAAGACATCATCTCATACACCTCCCTCAGGTCCTCGTCCCCATCCAGCATTTCCATGTGCCTGTTCATGGTCTCCACGTCATTGCGGATGGCCGGGCCTGTCTGCATTTCTGCCGGGTCATGTTCCCGCAACCGCTCTACCGTCTCATGCAACAAAGGGAGCAATAACTTGAAATCAAGGCCTTCCGCGTAGCAATACCTGCTCACCAGTGTGAAAAGATGGTTGCTGAAATTTCCGGATATCACCGCGGCCAGGTGCATTTTAGCGCGCTGCTCATCGTCCATTACCCTTACCTCGGCACTAAGTGTTCCGGCAAAGTCATTAATGATGGTAAGGCATTCCGGCGTATTGGCGTCTATGACCATGGGCATTGGCGGCGTATCCACCGTTTCCATGCGGATGCTCTGCAAAGGCCACATCACACCATAGTTATGGCTCACGCGTTGCAGCACGTGTTTGCTCACGGATCCGGCGGTATGAATCACCAGCGACCGGTCGAGCTGGAGCCAGCTTCCCGCTTCATACAGGGCACTGTCCGATATGGCCATAAGGTATACGAATGCCGACCGGTCAATGTCACTGAGGGCGCCATAAGCACAGCCGAGCTCATCAGCCAGGCGCTTGGCATGGGAGACATCACGGGATGCCACCTGCATGATGTTATGCCCTGCGGACTTCGCCTTTCGGCCCAGTACCGTAGCCACATTTCCGGAACCAATGATCACTAAGTCCATGCGAAGCGGGTTTTCAAAACTATATTTGCCTAAGATAAGAAATGAAACTTGCACAGAAAATTGCGATCAACTACGTAAGGGCAAGGCTTAATATGCTGGCCGTGATCTCTCCTTCCCTTGCGGCGGAGAAAGCGCTTGACCTTTTTTCCACGCCACAGTACAGGTCAAAGAAAACACCACCGGAGATCTTCAACAAAGCGGAGCGCATCTTCTTTATACAGAACGGCAAGAAGGTCAAAGGATGGCGATGGAATGAACACGCCGAAAAGAAACTGCTGGTGCTGCATGGATATGAATCATCCGTACGCAAGTTTGACCACCATATTTCCAGGGCTATCAAGAAGGGCTATGGCGTATATGCCTTTGACGCGCCGGCACACGGGAACAGCGAGGGAAAAATGATCAACCTGCTTGACTATGTGGAGATGATCCGCAATGTGGTGAAACATTATGGCAAGATGGATTCCTTTATCTGCCACTCATTTGGTGGTATTGCCCTCAGCATGTATATGGAGAGCGTTGCACACGACCAGGATACCAAAATGGTATTGATAGCCCCGGCAACCGAAACCACCACAGCCATAGACGGCTTCTTCAGTTTCCTGCAGCTGAACAAGAAGGTAAGGAAGGAGTTTGAACGAAAGATCCACGAACGCTCCGGACATTGGCCCTCCATTTCTCCATCGCCAGGGCCATTAAGCATATCAAGGCATCGGTACTCTGGGTGCACGATGAGGATGACCCCGTGACGCCCATCAGGGACGTCAAAAAAGTGATGGACATGCATCGGCCCAATGTTGAATTCCTGGTCACCAAGGGCCTTGGGCACAACAAAATATACCGCGACAATGAGGTCAAAAAAAGGATTTTTTCCTTCCTCTGAAACGTGTTTTCCTGTTGCCCGACCGGTGTTATCTATTTTTGATATTTACGACATTAGTGTATTATTGCAAGGCTGAAGGTGCTTTACCGAGCACAGAAAACCCTGGCAATCAACCATTTACACAACGGCCGTTGCCGGATCTGCTTACCTTCATGAACCGAGAATGTTGATAATATGGCGAAAAACCTGTTGATCGTTGAGTCTCCCGCAAAAGCCAAAACCATCGAAAAGATCCTTGGGTCTGATTTCGAAGTGAAGAGTGTTTTGGCCATATCCGGGACCTCGAGAAAGACGACATGGGGATCGATGTCACTAATAATTATAAGCCCCGTTACATTATACCTGAGGACAAGGAAAAAGTGGTCAAGGAACTGAAGTCCATTGCCAAGAAATCCGACGAGGTTTGGCTGGCAACGGATGAGGACCGTGAAGGAGAAGCCATCAGCTGGCATTTGTGCGAAGTGCTCAACCTTGACCCGGTGCAGACCAAGCGCATCGTGTTCCATGAGATCACCAAGCCGGCCATTGAGAAGGCAGTGAAGAATCCGAGAACGCTGAACCTTGACCTGGTCAATGCCCAGCAGGCACGCCGTGTGCTGGACCGTATCGTGGGATTTGAGCTCTCACCGGTCCTGTGGCGCAAGATGAGCATGCGCAATAACCTCAGCGCCGGAAGGGTGCAGAGCGTTGCCGTGAGGATAATCGTGGAGCGCGAGAGGGAGATCAATGCATTCACACCCACCAGCAGTTTCAGGATAGATGCCAATTTCAGCGGAAAGGACATTAATAATAAAAGTGTCAGCTTCAAGGCTGAAGGAAGCAAGGTCAGCAAGGAAGCGGATGCAGAAAAATTCCTGGAGAGCTGCAAGGGCGCAAAGTATACGGTGGCCGACATACAGGTGAAGCCATCGAAGAAATCACCGGCGCCGCCTTTCACCACATCCACCCTGCAGCAGGAAGCAGGCAGGAAGCTGGGCTACGGCGTCAGCAGGACCATGCTGCTCGCACAAAAGCTGTACGAGGCAGGTTACATCACCTATATGCGTACAGACAGTGTGAACCTGAGTGAGACTGCACAGCAGGATATTGCAGCGCATATCAAGGGTACATATGGCGCCAACTACTCGCAACCAAGGCGCTACAAGAACAAGAATGAAAGTGCACAGGAAGCGCACGAAGCCATCAGGCCTACCTATATGGACAGGCAGAAGGTGGACATGCCCGATGCGCAAAAATTATACGAGCTGATCTGGAAGCGTACCATGGCATCGCAGATGGCTGACGCCGAACTGGAGAAGACCACGGCCAAGATCAGCATCAGCACCAATGGTGAGATGCTTTCCGCCCAAGGTGAGGTTCTTAAGTTTGACGGGTTTCTTAAAGTGTATATGGAGGGTCGCGATGACGAAGATGAAGGTGAGGAGAACGAAAGCATGCTGCCCCAACTGGCCGTGGGCCAGGACCTGCAGTTGAAAGAGCTTCGCGCCACTGAGCGTTTTTCACGTCCGGCGCCGCGCTACACCGAAGCTTCCCTCGTGAAGAAACTTGAAGAACTCGGTATAGGCAGGCCATCCACTTACGCTCCCACCATCTCCACTGTCATCAAGCGTGGATACGTGGAGAAGCGGGATAAGGAAGGCGTGGTCAGGGATTACAGGGTGCTGGCGCTTGCGAACGACAAGATCAGCAAGAAGACCGAGCAGGAGAACACGGGCGCGGAGAAATCCAAGCTATTCCCCACTGACCTCGGACTGGTGGTCACGGACTTCCTCCTCCAGCATTTTGACAATGTCATGGACTTTGGTTTCACGGCACGCATCGAAAATGAGTTCGATGAGATCGCCGAGGGCAAGGTGAAGTGGAACAAAATGGTGGATGATTTCTACCAGCCTTTCAAGCAGGACGTTACCAAGACCATGGAGACCGCGGAAAGGATCCGTGGAGAAAGGGAACTGGGTGTTGATCCTGCCAGCGGAAAAAAGGTGATCGCCGCATGGGCCGCTTTGGCCCCATGGTGCAGATAGGCGATGTGAACGATGAAGAGAAGCCTCGCTTTGCCAAGTTGAAGCAGAACCAGAGTATCGAGACCATCAACTATGACGAGGCGATGGAATTGTTCAAGCTTCCCAGGACGCTGGGCGAGTTTGAAGGTAACGAGGTCACCGTGAGCATTGGCAAGTTTGGCCCCTATATTGCGCACAATAAATTATTCTATTCCCTCTCCAAGGATTTTGATCCATATACTGTAACACTTGAGGAAGCGATGCCCATCATCGTGGAGAAGCGCAAGGCCAAGGAAGAGCGCACCATCAAGGTATTTGAGAAGGAGAAGATCCAGTTGCTGAGAGGCCCCTACGGTCCTTACATCAAGAAAGGGCTGCGCAACTTCCCCATTCCCAAGGAGCAGCAGGAGAAAGCCGCCGAGCTCACTGTTGAGGAGGTGAAGAAGATGATCGATGACGCGATCGCAAATCCGCCGAAGAGAGTTCCGAAAAGGAAAAAAAGCTGAAAGTTAAATTAGGCAATTGGCCAATGGGGTAATGCCGCATTACCCCATTGGCATATGGCCACATTTCCACATTATCTGGGTGTTTGTGGAAAAGTAACCTTATGGTATTGAATGCAATAGCACGATATTTATTTTGTAATTCCCTAACAATAAAACTCCAATGCCGTACGTCATATCTGTAGAGGATATGTTTAAAAACCCTTTAACACCTTATGGAAGAGAACAGAGAGATATCGGCCCTTCTTCACCTGATCGATGATCCGGACGAGGAAGTGTTCACTACGGTGAGCGAGCGCATAGTAAGCCTGGGGAAGGAGATCATTCCCAATCTCGAAAACCTGTGGGAGAATACGCCGGCTGAGGATGTGCAGGAAAGGATCGAAATGCTGATCCACCGTTTACATTTTGACGAGTTACAGCAGGACTTCCGCGAATGGCACGGTAGGGATTCCATAGACCTTCTCGAGGGCGCATTCCTTGTTGCCCGTTATAAATATCCTGACCTGCAGACCACCCCTATAGTACAGGAGATCGAAAAATTCAGGCGTAACATCTGGCTTGAACTGAACAGCTACCTTACAGCATTGGAGCAGGTGAATGTGGTGAACAAGATCCTCTTCTCCTACCACAAGCTAAAAGGTGTGGAGATCTCTTACACACACCAGGAAGAGTTCTTGTTGAATAAAGTAATAGAGACAAGAAGAGGTAATTCCATCACTAACGGCATACTGTACCAGTACCTCTGCCAGATGCTGGACATACCCGTTAAGGTGATCAACATTCCGAGGCAATACATCCTTGCCTATTTTGATACCACACCGGATTATTTCAATGAGAACCCTTCCGGCAATAAGATCCATTTCTTTATTGACCCCATGACGGGGCAGGTGTATACGCAGAAGGACGTGGAGAACTATTTTGCAAGGATCAATGTGACACCCACGGCTTCACATTTCAAGCCCATGAGCCACCGCCGCGTGATCCAGTTCCTGCTGAGGAATTCGCGAAGTGTTATGATGACCAGAAGAGCTGGCAGAAGAAGCAAGAGCTGATCACCCTCTCGGAAATACTTTCGCGCTGAGCTGATCCAACAATAACCAAACAAACAAAAGACTGACAGGTCAACAATTGCAGCCCACTGGTCTGCAGATGTTGACCTGTCAGTCTTTGTTTATTACCGTGTTGCTTCGCTGAATCAGAATTTGCGGTATTCGCGCTTCACGAAAGCATTGGCCTCATCAAAATTCGTGATCTTCATATTCTTGCCGTCCCACAGCAATTGCTTGCGCCCGGGATAGCTGTACCCTCCGTCCTTGTTGGCCCTGCGAAAGTTATAACTCCTGGTGGCCAGGTTACCCATTAGCACGGTTTCCGTCAGCGGTCCAGCCATAGAGAACGGCGAACTGGTATAGGCGCCCCATCCTTTCTTGCAGGCTGAGGTCCACTGCGCCTGGTGCCCCTCCCATCCGCCGGGGACATATGGTTTCTCCGCCTTGGGGAGTGTTGCACCTTTCATTTTTTTCGTGGGCAGCAGTGTTGGGTTGCGCCCGAACAGTCCGGCCATCAGCTTGCCTTTGGTGCCTTCGAAGATGATACCGCCATCGATCTCACCCATCTCTTCATCGGGTTCCAATTCCACGGGACGCTTGGGTCTGATGCCACCATCGTACCATATCAGTTCCACCGGCTTCATGTTGCCTCTCGCCGGGAATTGAATGTGGATCTTTGACGCAGCGGGGCCGCTGTCAGAGAAATCAGCCTCCTGGAAGAACCCTGACCACTCCCCTGCCGTGCTGCACTCCACTGCAGTGGGATAACCAAGGCGAAGCGCACGGAAAGGCACGTCGATGAAGTGGCAGCCCATGTCGCCCAGTGCACCCGTGCCGAAATCCCACCATCCCCGCCAAATCGCGGCAGGTACACATTATTGAACTCCCGGTAAGGCGCTGTGCCGAGCCATAGGTTCCAGTCGAGCCCCGCCGGCACCGGATCAACACTCTTTGGACGCATGATGCCCTGCGGCCATACCGGCCTGTTTGTCCACACGTGCACGGTATGCACATCGCCCAAAACCCCTTTCTGCACCCATGTCTCAATGTTGCGGGTATCGTTGCCGCTGCTGCCCTGGTTGCCCATCTGGGTCACCACTTTGTAGCGCTGTTCCGCTTCTGTAAGCCAGCGCGCTTCCGCAATATCATGGGTGAGCGGTTTTTCCGTGTACACGTGTTTGCCGAGTTGCATGACGGCGATGGTCTGCACGTAATGCATGTGGTCAGGCGTGGTCACCATCACGGCGTCTATGCTGTTCTTTTCCTTGTCCAGCATTTCGCGGAAGTCCTTGTAATATTTTGCATCCGGGAACTTCTTGCGCATGTTGGCGCTCTGCCTGTCGTCAACATCACAGAGTACGGCAATATTATCGGCCCCGTTATTCCAGGCCTGCGTTATATTGTATTCCGCTTTACCCCCCGCGCCAATGGCGGCGATGTTGAGCTTGTCGCTCGGAGAGATGAAACCTTTTCCCAGCACGTGCCTGGGAACGATGGTGATACCGGCGGCAGCAATGCCTGCGTTACGTAAGAATTTGCGACGGGAGGTCATGTTGGTTTTTTTTGTAAGTTAAGTAAAATGGAAAAAGACATGGAGTTGATCACATGGGCAGATTTTGAAAAAGTGGAGATCAGGACGGGAACCATACTGGAGGCAAAGGAATTTCCCAAGGCCCGAAAACCGTCTTACCAGTTGCTGATCGATTTCGGGGAACTGGGCATCAAGCGTTCCTCTGCACAGATAACCGCGCATTACAACACAGAAGAGCTGGTGGGCAGGCCTATCATCGCTGTAGTGAATTTCCCGCCCAGGCAAATAGCGAACTTTTTCAGTGAATGCCTGGTGTTGGGCGTCTATGATGCCAACGGGGAAGTGGTGCTGCTAAGGCCAGATAAACCGTTGGGCAATGGACTGAAAATCGGCTAATAAGGTTAACTTTACACCGTGCAGATGTTCAGCGCCCTTTATGATTCGCCCCTGGGCCAGATCAGTATTGTGTCTGATGCCGGACGCATCCACAAACTGGGATTCAATGGGCCGGAAGACAAAGCGCAGGTGCAGGACATTGAACCCGATATTATCACCCTTTGCAAAAAAGAACTTGACGCCTACTTCAGCGGCAGTTCAAGGACCTTTACTGTACCTATCGCTCTTGATGACACCAGTTTCAGGGTCAGGGTGTGGAATGAACTGCTGAACATACCATTCGGCAAAACCATATCCTACCAACAGCTGGCCCATCGCCTCGGCGATGTAAAGTGTATCAGGGCCGCGGGCTCTGCCAATGGAAAAAACCCCATCGCGATCATCGTGCCCTGCCACCGGGTGGTTGGCAGCAATGGCAGCCTGGTGGGTTACTCCGGAGAACTGTGGCGAAAAAAGTGGCTTCTGGAACATGAAGACAAATTTGCCAACGGGGTACAGACATTGACCTTCTGACACCACAAGTTTTTGAACCATAGGGCATCTATTTGACGGTAGAAAGGCTCGAATTAACGACAAGAATTATTTCACGATCCATGAGTAAAAGATCAGTCCTAGTAGCCGCCTTGGCCATCCTGACCGCAATTTCCTGCAAAGAGAAGAAAGCAAGTGCCCCCCCTCCCGGAGCCGGAGGCGGCGGCCCTGCACCTGTAATAGAAGTTGAAGGCATGGTGGTTAAAACGAGCACAATCAATGAGATAGTGGAAAGCTCAGGCACCATCATGGCGAATGAAGCCACGGAGATCCGTCCGGAGATCTCCGGTCGCATCACCCAGTTGAACATCCGCGAAGGTGCCATTGTACCCAAAGGCAGCCTGCTGGTGAAGATATACGATGGCGAGCTCCAGGCGCAGTTGAAGAAGCTGCAGGTGCAGCTGGCCATTGCCGAGAAGACGGAGGAGCGACAGAAAGAATTGTTGAAAATAGGCGGTATCGCGCAGCAGGATTATGACCTCAGCGTACTGCAGGTAAGCAATATCAAGGCAGACATCGAACTGACGAGGGTAGCCATCGGCAAAACCGAGATCCGTGCACCCTATACCGGAAGGCTGGGCCTCAAAGCCATTAGCCCCGGCGCCTATGTTTCCCCCACTACACTGGTAACAACCATTACAGAGGTCAACCGGATGAAGATCGAATTCAGTGTGCCCGAGAAATACAGCTCGCAGATCACCAACGGCCTGGAACTTCAGTTTGCCACCGAAGGATCAACCAAGCCTTACCGGGCCAACGTGCTGGCGCGCGAAAGTTCTGTGGACGAGAACACAAGGAACCTGCGCATCAGAGCGATAGTGCAGGGCACTGACCAGTTCCTGGTGCCCGGCTCGTTTGCCAAGGTGAAGATGATCCTTGGAGAGAACAGGAATGCGATCATGATACCCAGCAATGCCGTGATCCCACAGGCCCGCAATAAGCAGGCAGTGGTATACAGGAACGGTGTTGCAGCCATGACACCCATCACCACCGGCGTAAGGGACTCCAGCAATATACAGGTAGTGACCGGACTGGCGGCAGGCGATACACTGGTGACCACCGGCCTTCTCTTCGTAAAGCCGGAATCCAAACTCAAGCTTACCAAAATTGTGAACTGATCCGAAACAGCAGCTGATGAATTTATCTGAACTCAGTTTAAAGCGCCCGGTACTTGCGATCGTTTGCTCCATAGTCATCATCATCTTTGGTGTGATCGGCTTCAACTTCCTCGGTGTGAGGGAATATCCGGCCATCGACCCTCCCGTTGTGAACGTGCGCACCCAGTATACGGGTGCCAATGCGGAGATCATTGAACAACAGATCACCGAGCCGCTGGAGAAGGCCGTAAATGGTGTTGAAGGTGTAAAGAACATCACCTCATCATCCAGCCAGGGCTCTTCTAATATCACCGTAGAATTTGAACTAGGTGTTGACCTGGAAAAAGCGGCGAACGACGTACGTGAAAAAGTGTCCCAGGCCTCCAATGCCCTGCCCCAGGATATAGATGCACCGCCTTCCGTTGCCAAGCAGGATGCGGACTCTGACCCTATCCTGTTCATGCAGATCCAGAGCAATAAGCGCACACTGCTGGAGCTTTCCGATATCGGCGAAAACGTGATCCAGGAAAGGCTGCAGACCGTGCCCGGCATCAGTTCCGTGCAGCTGCGCGGCCAACGCTACGCCATGAGGATCTGGTTCGATCCTGCCAAGCTTTCTGCCTACAGGCTCACCATCCAGGATGTGCGGACGGCGCTGGACCGTGAGAATATCGAACTGCCCGGGGGCAAGGTGCGCGGCAACACTACCGAACTCACCGTGAAAGCCTACGGCAAACTCACCACGGAAGAAGACTTCAATAACCTCATCGTACTGCAGGATGCCGGACGCATCATCAGGCTTAAAGACGTGGGCTATGCCACGCTGGGGCCCGCTGAAGAAGAAAGCGTTTCCAGGAAGAACAATATCGAAACCGTTTCACTTGCCGCGGTAGCACAACCCGGTTCCAACCAGGTAGCCATTGCCGATGAGATGTACAAGCGCATTGAAGCGCTGAAGAAAAGAACTTCCGGAAGACATCAAGATCGAGGTGGGCTTTGACAGGACCACTTTCGTGCGCAAGGCCATCACCGAGGTGAAGGAGACGCTGTTCATTGCCATCGCATTGGTGGTGATCATCATCTACCTGTTCTTCAGGGAATGGTCCATAGCGTTCCGACCGTTGATCGATATCCCCGTATCACTGATCGGAGCCTTCTTCATCATGTATATCGCAGGGTTCTCCATCAACGTACTCACCCTCCTCTCGCTGGTACTGGCCACGGGCCTTGTGGTGGACGATGGTATTGTGGTCACGGAGAACATCTTCAAGAAGATGGAGGGCGGTATGGACAAGTACAAGGCCGCGCGGGCAGGTGCCACGGAGATCTATTTCGCGGTTATCGCCACCTCCATCACGCTCGCCATCGTGTTCCTGCCGATCATCTTCCTGCAGGGATTTGTGGGCCGACTCTTCCGTGAATTCGGTATCGTTGTGGCGGGTGCCGTATTGATCTCTGCATTTGTATCACTGACACTGACACCGGTACTCAATATCTACCTCACCCCAAGGGCGGCATAAGGCATTCCTGGTTCTACACCAAGACGGAACCCTTCTTCCGTGCGCTGGAGAATGGCTACCGCGCCATGCTCACCCGGTTCATGGGTGTGAGGAAGCTTGCATGGCTTATCGTATTGGGCTGTGCTGCGATCATTTATTTCATCGGCAGCAGCCTGCCATCTGAGCTTGCCCCCATTGAGGACAGGAACAGGCTAAGGGCATCTGTACTGGCGCCCGAGGGCACGGATTTCGACTTCATGAACCGTGCAACCTTTGACGTGACGCAGATGATCCTTGACTCCATCCCCACAACAGAAAGGTATGTGACGCTTTCCTTTGCCCCCAGCTTTGGTGGTTCAGGCGGCGCCAACTCCGCCTTCATCAGTATGGGCCTGGTGGACGCCGGCAAGCGCGAGCGTTCGCAGGATGACATCGCCAAGCAACTGAACCGCATGTTCAAGAACTATACGAACGTGCGCGTGCTCACTATACAGGAACAGACCATCTCCATCGGACAGGGTTCACGTGGTGGCCTGCCCGTGCAGTATGTGCTGCAGAACCTGAGTTTCGATAAACTGGTGAAATATGTTCCCCAGTTCATGGAAGAAGTGACCAAGAGCCCGGTGTTCCAGGGATATGATGTCAACCTGAAGTTCAACAAGCCCGAGCTGCAGATCCGTGTGGACAGGCTCAAGGCTTCTGAACTGGGCGTATCGATATTTGACATCACCAATACGTTGCAACTGGCGCTGAGCGGTCGCAGGTTCGGATACTTCATCATGAACGGCAAGCAGTATGAAGTGATAGGCCAGGTAGACAGGGCGGACAGGGATGACCCACTTGACCTCAAATCTTTCTACGTACGTAACCGCCAGGGAGAATTGATACAGTTGGACAACCTGGTGAACATTGTAGAGAGCGCAAACCCTCCTACCATCTACCATTTCAACCGTTTGAAGAATGCAACCATTTCCGCGGGCCTTGCCCCCGGGAAGACGCTGGGCGATGGCATTGCAGAGATGGAACGGATCAAGGCCAAAGTGCTGGACGACACGTTCTCTACTGCACTCTCTGGTGCATCGAGAGACTTCAAGGAAAGCTCCTCGAACACCAGCTTTGCGTTCATCCTTGCGCTGGTACTGATCTTCCTTGTACTGGCGGCGCAGTTCGAAAGTTTCATAGACCCGCTGATCATCATGATCACGGTACCCCTGGCCCTCGCGGGAGCCGTATTGAGCCTTTGGGCATTTGACCAGACGCTGAATATCTTCTCCCAGATCGGCATCATCATGCTCATAGGCCTGGTGACCAAGAATGGTATCCTGATCGTGGAATTTGCGAACCATATCCGGGAGGAAGGGACAGACAAGATATCCGCGGCCGTTGAATCATCGGTACAGCGCCTCCGCCCCATCCTGATGACCACCCTGGCCACTACGCTCGGCGCATTGCCCATCGCACTGGCCTTCGGGTCTGCGGGCCAGAGCCGTAAATCGCTGGGTATTGTGATCGTGGGCGGTATGCTCTTCGCACTTGTACTCTCATTGTTTGTTGTTCCTGCACTGTACACGTTCCTGTCCAGGAAGAAAAAGAAGCATTATGAAGATTAGGTCCCTGTTAATAGTACTCATTTCCCCATCATACTCCACGCGCAAGACAGCAGCGTGCTCAGCAGCAAGGAAGCCGTGCGCATAGCCCTGGAGAACAACCTTGACATCAAGATCGTCAGGGAAGACCTCACCATTGCCGAGATCAACAACAACTGGGGCAATGCCGGAAAATGGCCAACCGTAACTGCATTCCTTGGCAACACGGAAGCGGTGAACAATTTGAACCAGCAATTGTCCAACGGCAACACCATCAAGCGCAACGGGGCAACCAATAACATCACATCGGCCAATATCGCGGCCACATGGCGCATATACAATGGCCAGCGTGTACGCGCCACCAAGCAACGCTTTGAGGAGCTGGAGAAGATCGGGACCATCAATGTGGAGCAGCAGATGCAGCGCATTTCCTTTGATGTGCTGGTCACCTATTATAACATTGTAAGGCTCAACCAGCAGGTGAAGGCCTTCAATGCCATCATTGCCCTTGCGCAGGAAAGGCTGAAGATCGCGCAGACCAGGTTTGAGGTTGGTAGTGCGGCGAAGACAGACATGCTGCAGAGCTCCATAGACCTGAATGCGCAGCAGACCGCACTGGTGGATATACAGCGGCAGATCCGCAACAACAAGGCAAACCTCAACACCTTGCTGAAGCGCCCGGCGGACCAACCCTTTGAGGTGGCAGACACCGCCTTCACCATTCCGAAGATGGATTATAAATCCTCCCTGGCAAAGCTGGATACGCAAAACCTTGACCTGATGCGTGCCGAGCGTGAACGTGCGCTGCTGGTGGAAGACAGGAGGATCATCAATTCCAACCGCCTGCCAACGCTGAGCCTGAACAGTACCACCAACTACAACCGCAACAAGGCATCTGCGGGCCTGTTCCTGGTGAACCAGACCTACGGCCCCAACATCGGCCTGAGCCTTGGCATTCCCATTTACAATTCCAACATCACCAAGACGCAACTTCGCGTCAACGAAGTGCAGCAGCGCCAGCAAGGGTTGCAACAGGAACTGCTGAAAACCCAGTTGCAGCGTGACCTGCTCATCGCCTACCAGGAATACGAAACCGCCATCGGCGTTTCGGAAACAGAACTCCGCAACGTGAAGGCCGCGGAGGAGAATAACTTCATCGCCACAGAACGATTCAAGAAACTGCAGGGCAATACCATCGAGCTCCGCCAGGCACAGCTCAGCCTCATAGAGGCGCAGGACCGATATATCAATGCGGTGTTCCGCGCGAAGATCGCCGCAACGAGCATTGACTTGCTGTTGGGAGAAGTACGCGCTGAGTGATTTTGGCAATGGGACATTGGGGCAGTTGGCAATGGGGCATTGGAGTTGGCAATGGAGCATTGGGGCAGCTGGCAATGGGCATTGGGCAGCTTGCAATGGGACATTGGGGCAGCTTGCAATGGGACTTGGGGCAGCTTGCAATGGGACATTGGGGCAGCTTGCATTGGAGCATTGCCTCAACTCTCACACCAAATCTGAGGCCCTGGCCAACTGCTGTCCGAGGTATTGTGATAGCCATATTGCCATTTTGCAATTGCCCCAATGCCAAATGCTCAAATGCCCCAATGTCCCATTGCCTCAACTCCTCAACGGAATCTTAGGCCCTGACTGACTGCTGTCCCGAGGTTTGCAACAGCTTGCTGATACACGAAATTTGGTCTTCCCCCAAAGCCCCAATGCCAAATGCTTAAATGCTCCAATGTCCCATTGCCTCAACTCCTTAACGGAATCTGAGGCCAGGCGAACCGCTGTCCAGAGGTATCCTGATAGCCATATTGCCATTTTGCAATTGCCCCAATGCCAAATGCCAACTGCCCCAATGTCCCATTGCCTCAACTCCTCAACGGAATCTGAGGCCAGGCGAACTGTTGTCAGGAGGTACTCTGATAGCCATAGTGGCATTTTGCACTAGCCCCAATGCCAAATGCCAAATGCCCACTGCCCCATTGCCTCAACTCCTCACAAAGTGCAGCATCTCTTCCAGGCTCCGCAGAAACCCTAGCCTTGGATTGCTCAACTGCAGATCCTGGAAAACCGGGCCGGAAGCGATGATCTGTATACCGGGGAATTGCTCCAGCAGGCTTTGCAGGTACTCGTCATTGGTCTTGTGGGTGAAGTTTGTGATCATATGCACCAGGATGGTGCGTACTTCGTTTCGGCGCAGATAGGCAGCGATCACATCGGCATGGGTATCGCAGCCGAAGTTCACACATCGTTTCCCGTTCTTGGTGAGCAGGTATTGTATGAACAGCAGGGGGATCTCGTGGTACTCGCCGGGCGGACAGATCAGCACGGTCCTGTCCTTGTTTTCGCCTACGGGAGGCGGCAGGGCATCCAGTGCGTGAAAGATATGGTTCCTGATCAGATTGGAAGCGAAATGTTCCTGGCAGGTATCACATTCCCGGTCATCCATAACAGGCCCACTTTCACGAGGAAAGGATAGATCACCTGCACCATTCCCCTTTCCAGTCCCAGTGACCGGGAGATCTGCTCAAGCACTTCCCGGAAGCGGATCTCATCCATATCAATGGACGATTCCATCAACTGGTTGATAGGCTTTCATAATTCCCCTTGTACTGGGATTCCAGGGTATGCCTTCTGATCTCATCGATACTCATTGCAGCGATCCTGGAGATCTTGTAGCCGCTGTGGTAGAGGTGGGCGATCCTCAGGATGAGTTTGAGGTCTTCGGTGTCGTATAACCGATGTTTACTCTCCTTTCGCTTGGCTTGATGATGCCATAGCGCTGCTCCCAAATACGAAGGGTGTGCGCCTTGATCCCGCACATATTTTCAATATCCCGGATAGTGAAATGGTTCATATCTGCCATATTAAATATAATCAAAGCGGGGCAAATCGGTGGCAGATATGTTAATGGTATTGTAATGCGGGCCTGGCGCGTAACATAATATCGGTTTGTACGACCAATCAGCGAATGACCGAATTATAGTATTTTTGATAAACTCAATCAACCGCACATGAGCTTTGGCTGGATCGTATTTATTCTCGGGACCATCGGTTTTCACATAGGCCTGTATGGCATGTTCAAAAAGGCCGGTATCGCTCCCTGGAAGGCACTGGTTCCATATTACAACACCTGGGAAATGGTGGAGGCCATGCAGCTCAAGAAATACTGGTTCTGGCTGCAGTTCATCCCCGTTGTTGGGCAGTTCATCAGCATCTGGATCTATATTAAGTTCGTGGAGCATTTCGGCAGGTTTTCCGTGTTGCACCATGCCGCAGCGGTATTCGTTCCATTCATTTACTTTCCTTACCTGGGCTTCTCTCCCAACGAGCGATATGCCGGCGTGAGGATCGTCAAGAATTACAATAAGTCCGGTACCAGGGAGTGGATCGATGCGGCCGTTTTTGCAGTGGTAGCCGCTACCATCATCCGCACCTTTATTTTTGAAGCCTACACCATCCCAACCGGATCGATGGAGAAGACGTTGCTGGTGAACGATTTCCTTTTCGTCAACAAATCGTCCTATGGCCCCAGGCTGCCCAATACACCTTTATCGTTCCCATTTGTTCACCATACCCTGCCTGTCACCAACTCGAAAAGCTACCTGGAGTGGATCAAGATACCTTATACCAGGATCTTCGCGAGCCCGGTGAAGCGTAACGATGTGGTGGTGTTCAACTATCCCGTTGGCGATACAGTTATCGGGAGTTCCAATCGGAAGTCAATTACTACGACTATCTCCGCGCCTATGGCGGAACGAGGGAGCAATTGCTGGCGGAGCGCGATGACATCATGGTGCGCCCTGTTGACAAGCGCGAGAACTTCATCAAGCGCTGTGTTGCGGTTCCCAACGATTCCATCAGATAGTTGATGGCGTATTATTTGTAAATGGTGTGAAGGGCGATGTGCCTCCGAAGTCACAGACCTATTATTTCGTGAACACCAACGGCAAGGAGTTTTTCAGTGAAGATTTTATGAAGAAGGAGCTGAACATAGATCCTGATGATCCTGAACAGCGCGAAATGACGCAGGTTCCCGGATTGCCCAACACCTGGAGGATGAACCTTACGGATGAGCAGGCGGAGAAGATCGCCAAGCTTCCCTTCGTTGGACCTAAAGGTGTGGTGAGAGACCTGAACACAGCAGGATTCGGGAATACCTTCCCCAATGATTCCGCACACTATAAATGGTCAGAGGATAATTTCGGTCCGCTTTGGGTTCCGGCCAAAGGATCAACGGTGAAGCTCACAAAAGAGAACATCGCGATCTACAGGCGCATCATCTCCGTGTATGAAGGCAATAAGCTGGAAGAGAATGCCAATGGATTTGTCAGTCAACGGCAAGCCCACGGACAGCTACACCTTCAAGATGGACTATTACTGGATGATGGGCGATAACAGGCATAACTCGCAGGACTCCCGCTTCTGGGGCTTTGTTCCTGAAGACCATATTGTAGGAAAGGCATCGCTGATCTGGTTCAGCTGGCAGAATGGACGAGGTGGAATAGGTTGTTCAGGATGATCAAGTAGCCTTGGAGCATTCAGTCATTGCGGAAAATATTCATTAAACTATGCATAAGCAACAGGCAGGATTTGAGTTTGAAGTGTACGCGTCTTCTGCGGAACTCGCGGTGGAGGACCGGTCCCTGTTGCAGCAGGCGAGGTCCATCACCGGCAATGCCTATGCACCTTATTCGCGCTTCAGGGTTTCAGCGGTTGCGCGGTTGGCGGATGGCAGAATTGTTACCGGTACCAATCTTGAGAACGCCTCCTATCCTGCCGGTATCTGCGCGGAGCAGGCCCTGCTGGGTGCCGTGAGTTCATTGGGTAGCGGTGTGGCTATTGATACCATCGCCATCAGTTATGAGGGTGATTCCATTCCCAGCGACCATCCTATTTCTCCCTGCGGTATTTGCAGGCAGGCGCTTTCCGAGTTCGAGGTGCGCACCTCCCGCAAGATCCGCCTCATCCTCGCCGGTCTGGAAGGCGAGGTCTATATCATCCCATCGGCGCAGATGCTGCTGCCCCTGGCCTTCACGCCGGATGAACTGCCGCCGATCGGTTAAAACTCCCTATGTTCCCCTATCTCCCTTTCCACAAGTCCATAGATGTCAAAAGAACGCCTGATGAGTTGTTCAAACTGATCGACGGCGAAGACCTGACCCAGAAGATTTTCCAAACGAATAAATATAACCTGATCGCGGAACTCGAGCGCGCTGAACCACTTGTATTCTCCTTCAAACAGGATGTGGATCTCCTTGGCAGGAAAAATGCGTATCGCTCGTCCACAAAATTGTTCGCCGCCATTTCACCTGATGCCGTTGGCAGTAGCGTCAACATGACCGTGAAGACCAACCCTAGCCTTAACATGACCAGCGCCCTGATGTTGATCGGCCTTGTCCTGAACCTTATTTACCACGGCCCTATCATATCGAACATCATCTTTTTGATCGTTCTCGGTTACATCATCTATGTTGACCTGAAGACCAAGAAATTCCTCTTGCAGAGGACAAAAGACTTATTGACCCAATAAGAACGGGTCACCCACTGCCCCAATGCCAAATGCCAAATGTCCCAATGCCCCATTGCCTCCTCAGGGCCTGAGCATCACATAACTCGCCACATCGGCAGCAGTAATAGTCTTACCTGAAAGGATGATCAGCCTCTCAACGACATTCCTCAATTCCCGATATTACCGGTCCAGTTGTTCATCTTGAGGCTTCGATGGCATCTTTGTCAATAGTCTTGACGGGTATGCCGTATTCATTGCAGATCATCTGCAGGAAATGCTGTACGAGTGCGGGGATATCATCTCGGCGGTCGTTGAGAGAAGGCACGTGAACAATGATCACGCTGAGGCGATGGTAAAGATCGAGACGGAAGTTCTTATCCTCCACTTCCTTGAGCAGGTCCTTGTTGGTGGCGGCTACCACGCGCACGTCCACACTGATGTCCTTATCTCCACCCACTCGGGTGATCTTGCCCTCTTGCAGGGCGCGGAGTACTTTGGCCTGGGCACTGAGGCTCATGTCGCCGATCTCATCCAGGAACAGTGTACCACCATGTGCCTGTTCAAACTTGCCGATGCGTTGCTTCACCGCGGAAGTGAAAGATCCTTTTTCGTGGCCGAAGAGTTCACTCTCGATCAGTTCAGTGGGAATGGCCGCGCAGTTCACTTCCACGATCTGGTTCTTGTTGCGGTTGCTTTTCTCGTGCAGCCATCGGGCCACCAGTTCCTTACCCACGCCGTTCTCGCCGGTGATGAGCACGCGGGCATCGGTAGGCGCCACTTTCTCGATGGTATCCTTGATCTTCATGATGGCGGGCGATTCGCCGATCATCTCCTCCACCTTGGTGACCTTGCGGCGCAGCGTCTTGGTTTCGGTGACCAGCGAGGTCTTGTCCGTAGCATTGCGTATGGTGATCAGCATCCGGTTCAGGTCCGGCGGCTTGGAGATATAATCGTAAGCTCCTTTCTTCACGGCCTCCACTGCAGTCTCGATGGTACCGTGGCCGGAGATCATGATCACGGGAACGTCAGGGTTGATCTCACGGGAGCGCTCAAGGAATTCAATACCGTCAACCTTTGGCATCTTGATATCACAGAGCACAACGTCATAGGTTTTCTCGCGGAACTTTTTCAGTCCCTCCTCCCCGTTCTCCGCTTCATCGATCTTATATCCTTCGTAGCTCAAGATCTCGGTGAGTGTTTTCCTGATCGCCTTTTCATCGTCAATGATCAACAGGTTCGCCATCGGTTGTGAATTTCATTAAAGTTAAAAACTCAATCTAAGACCGCCATAATAATTCCGGGCGGGAGCGGGATTGTAATACCGCCTTCCAAATGCATTGATGTCATTACCAAGACTATAGGACTGGTCCAGCGCGATTATCTATGCCGGCGAAAAGATCGTGGACCATCCGTTCTTCCATTTTCGCTTCCAACCCAGTTTGCCCTGCAGGAGGCGGTATGGTTCAGCAGATGCATCGTTGGCATCATTGAGGGGAATGGCCGATGTGTAGTTGAACGTAACACTCGCATATATGCCACTTGCCAGCAGCACGTCGCGCCCATGAGGATGGTCTGACCGGGAACACCCGTGAGCTTATTGCCGGAATAGTCGTTATTGTTCACCTTGTATTCATCAAACCTGAATCTATACAGGCTGGTGCTGCTCCAGAACCGAGCGATCGTATGCCTTTGTATTCATTCCTGATAGCGAACCACTCGCCAAAGAACTCCAGTCCTTTTTGTGATGTGCCCCCCGCGTTAATGAAATACTCGGCACCGGCTGCGTTGGTCCTGCGCACGATGGCATCGCGAAGCCTGAAGTCAAATGCAGCCACGTCAAAGCGCAGCCTGGAATGCAAGGCACTGCCCCTGATCCCGGCTTCATAATTCCATCCGTACTCGGCCTGCAGGTCAGTGTAAATACCACCTGCGGATGGGCGGATCTCTGCGAGTGACGGTGCAGAATATCCCCTGGATGCAGAAGCATAGAGATTGACATCGCCCAATACTTTATATCTCAAGGCTACCCGCGGCAGCAATTGTTTGTTGTAGTTGAGGGACGATGGGATGTCTTGTGGGCGTATGCGTTCCAGACGGTAGTTGAAATTGTTCCAGCTCAGTCCGGCCTGCACCATCCACCGCTTTCCCAAATAAAGGTCTGCCTGTGTGAACAGGAAATACTGTGATGCACCCAGTTTATCGCGAACGCGGTTGTTATCCGGAACGCCGCCTTGTTGCCAGAGCTGTCGATCACCGACCGCTGCCACTGCCATTCCGCTCCCGCGCTAAGGTCTAACCTTGACGCATCCCATTCCATCCTGTAGTTGAATCTGGTGCGGAGTCCGATACCGTTTCTATCCTCCGCTCGTAGTTGGTGATAAAAGGATTTCTGAACGATGTATTGGTATAGATGAGAGAAGTAGTGTTGTTCAGTTTTGCATTGAAAGCATAGTCATGACTGAGGCCGGTGAATAAGGTCTTGTTATAGATCCCCGCCTGCTGTTGTTCTGCCGATGGCAGTGTGGGCGTTGCGGGCCTTGCCTGCCTCGGGTTGGCCATCATCTGCGCAAGCGTAAGTCCACCGGGTGTGCGATAAGCGAGGTCTCCATACAGCAACAGCATATTCATGCTGCCATCCTTGAAGGTGCGTGCCCTCATGGTCAGCTGGGTCAGGTCCCTGCGCATGCTGCTGTTGGCGCGATATCCTTCCTGTTGCAGGTGGCCCTGCATGAGGCTCCATTTGAAATCCTTGTTGCCGCCGCCAACCTGTGCACCGGCACCAAACAATCCATAGGAACCGGCGAGGATGCTTGCGCTGCCGCCAAACTTTTTATCTGTAAATGTTTTGGGTGAGAAGGTGACCACACCACCTGTTCCGCGCCGAAGATGGAACCGGCGGGGCCTTTCAATACTTCTGCTGATGCGAGGCCGTTGGGATCCAGGAGGTTGATATACGTATTACCGCCTGCATCGGTAAGGGGCAAATCTTCCCAGTAGACCTTGATATTCCTAACGCCAAAGGGCGACCGAAGAAGACTACCGCGGATGGATAAACGATAACTGCCGGGTGAACGCTCTTCCATTCGCACACCGGGCACATTATTGAAAGCGGGGACGAGGGAGATGTTCCCGTAACGTTCAAAATGCCTGGTGCTGATCTTGGCAATGGAGGCGGGGACGTTCTGCCTTACAGCGGTCTGGCCGAAGGCGCGCACGGTCACTTCTTCCAAAGCAGGAATGGAATCCTGGCCAAGCAGGGAACCCCTGTATAGTACGAGAACCAGTATGATCAGTTTCCGCATGGTAAAAGGGTGAGGTGAAAGGATAAGGGTGAGGCCTTTCGTGTCTCACCCCGTCTCTGGGCCCTCGCCCTATTTCTTCATGTACATCACTTCCTTGACCAGCTTCACGGTCCTGGGGATGTCAGGCAGGTATCCTGCAACGAGATTGGGTGCGTAGTGCATGGGCGCGTCTGCAGAAGTGATCCTGCGGATGGGTGCGTCCAGGTAATCGAAACTTCTTTCTGGATCCTGTAGGTGATCTCGGAGCTTACAGAGGCGAAGGGCCACTGCTCTTCCACGATCACGAGGCGGTTGGTCTTCTTAACAGATTCCAGGATGGTGAACCAGTCGAGCGGACGGATCGTGCGGAGGTCAATAACCTCTGCGCTGATGCCTTCCTTGGACAGTTCTTCGGCGGCGCCGAGGGCCACCTTCATCATTTTATTGAAAGAAACGATGGTAACGTCAGTACCGGGGCGCTTGATATCGGCCTTACCGATGGGATCAGGTATTCCTCTTCGGGAACTTCGCCCTTATCGCCATACATCACCTCTGATTCCATGAAAACAACCGGATCGTCGTCGCGGATCGCGCTTTTCAGCAGGCCCTTGGCGTCGTATGGGTTGGAAACGGAGATCACTTTAAGTCCGGGGATGTTGGCATACATGCTTTCGAAGGCAGTGGAGTGCTGAGCACCCAGCTGTCCGGCTGAGCCGTTAGCGCCGCGGAACACGATGGGACAGCCCACTTGTCCGCCGCTCATGGCGAGCATTTTAGAAGCCGTGTTCAGGATCTGGTCAAGCGACAGAACCGCGAAGTTCCAGGTCATGTATTCCACGATGGGGCGCAGGCCGTTCTGTGCGGCACCCACTGCAACGGCGGTGAATCCAAGTTCAGCGATGGGGGTATCGATAACGCGTTTGGGGCCGAATTCGTCCAGCATACCCTGGCTCACCTTATAGGCGCCATTGTATTCTGCCACTTCTTCGCCTAACAGAAATACCCTTTCGTCCCTTCTCATTTCCTCGCTCATGGCCTCGCGGAGCGCCTCTCTGAACTGTATGATCCTACCCATTGTTGTTGCGGTTTTTGGAGTCGCAAAAATAAGGGAAAAATTAGTGTGAAAGTGTAGTGGCGCAATAGTGTATTCAGCCCAATAAAAACCCTGTTTTTCAACCTTTCGCAACCGGATCCCACCGGAAAGACAACATATTGCTTCCGATGGCACAATAATTTACCCCTCTGATCGTAGGTTGCAAACCACCCGAACTCCTGCTAATTTCAGGTAATCTCAAATCATTCGCCATGAAAAGAACCGCTTTATTGTTGCTGGGCGCCGGGCTATTAGCCTTCGGCCTGGTTTCTTTCCGGAGCGTTTCCCGGGCCCCGAAGGCTCCACTTTCCGCCCAGGTCACCTGGGAAAAGTAGGCGAATCTGAGATCGAGCCCACGGACAATGGGATGAGGGCCGTCAATGCCGGGGAAGGCAGGCCATTGAAGGCTATAAAGCTAAAGGTAATCCGGGGCGGCGTTAACCTGCACCGCTGCGAGGTCTGGTTCAATGATGGTTCTAAGAAAGCCATCGAGCTGCGCAATGATGTTCCCGCGGGCAATGAGAGCAGGGAGATCAACCTTACTGAAAATAATGAACGCGTAAGTAAGGTGGTGTTTTGGTATGATACCCGCAACTATGGCAACCAGCGGGCGCTGGTGGAGCTGTGGGGGAAGAGGATCGATGGGTAGGAATTGAGGAATTAAGGGATTGAGGGATTAAGGGAGGCAATGGGGCATTGGGGCAGTTGGCATTGGGGCATTGGGCATTGGCGAACTGTGCCTTGCGAACTAGTAAACGGATGACCTACTTACTTCATCCAGGTATTTCTTCAAATTCCCACGTAATTCTGATATGGAAACTACTTGCATACTCAAGATACCTGTACAATCAAATGACGAATTTTAGTACATATAGTTGTACTAATTTTTCCCTAATTGTCGGTTGAAATTGTTACTGCTCTGCCCACAAAGTTCTCTTGCTCAACTTGTGCCGCGATGAAAGCGGCCGCGTCTCCCCTGCTGATCGTCAGGCTGGGTTTGGGCTGGTTGTTGATGGATACACGGACGGACTTGGGCTTTTTGAAGTTGGTGAGGCCCACGGGTCGGACGATCACAAAAGGAAAGCCCGAAGCTTTGAGCAGCAGTTCCTGCCGCTCA